>OZ038380.1:76375965-77105965 GCA_964036045.1 Eutreptiella sp. 'Long Island Sound 2002' | reverse complement strand
GTTGGGTGCGTCGGCGGCACCCGACGGGGAGGAGGCCCGTGCGTTGTTCCTTCCGTGGGAGGAACTTGGTCCGTTGTGGACTACGTCCCGGAGGATGGTGAATGGCAAGCCGTCGTGGCCATGTGTGGCCTCCTCCGGCAGTTGTACACGGACAAGCCGCCCCGCGGGGACCTATGTGCGGCCGAGGTGGCACGCGCCTGCCGTGCACATTGTTGCAAGGAGGCGTGTTAATCAAACTAGCTCCTCTGTTTGGAGGAGGATGTCACCAAGGCCGTGGCCAATGCACGCCGTTTCGGGGTAGGGTTGGGTGCCGTGTGCGCGGATGTCGTTGAGAGCCTCAACACCATCCTTAAGCGCGCATTCAATGACCACTCGGGCCGGGGGGGTGGGGTGTTGGGGGCAACCGAACTCGAACGGGAGGGGGAGGTAGTTTCACAAGTGTGGGAGTGGTGGTTTTTAAACTTGACCTCCCGTTACGCAACTACGGGACCCCCCATACCGCCCCATGCACCATGGCCAAACTCATGGCCACCCGTAGCCCCCCGCCCTCCACCCTTGCTTCCCCTCCGCCAGCTTTGTTTTCCCCTTGCCATGGACGTGTCGGCAATGCAAAAGATGTTGGCGGACATGTTCAAAGCCAACAATCGAGCCCTGGTGTGTTTTGCTTGTGCACGCTTGCTTGTGTGTTCTGATTAATATTTGCGGTGAATTTTTCGGTCGAGAATATTAAGTTCAAGAAATTAAGTCAAGGGATGAAAAATTAAAAAAAATACTTGTTTTTCCACTCACTCACTCTCTCTCTCTCTCTCTCTCTCTCAGATGGCGCAAGTGGAGCAGCGACTGGCAGTAGCAGCTGCTGCAGCAGCTCCTCCAGCCCCAGCTCCACCAGCGCCTCCTCCACCGCCCGCACGCCCATCCGAGGAATCAAGCGAAGACTCCTCGGATAGGCGAAAGAAAGAGAAGAAGGAGAAGAAGAGGGAGAAGAGGGAGAGGACAAAGAGGGAGAGGAGCCAGGGGCTGGGGGGTGGTACAGGCCAGCCTTGGGGGCGGTTAAGGAAGAGGGGGAGGGGGAAGTGGGTGGACGAGGGTGACGGGGACGGGGACGGGGGCGGGGACGGGGAGGGAGTCGAGGTTGTTGACCCCCCTCATGCACCCCTCCCCCTCCCCCAGAGGCTTCTCAAAGCCCTGGGCCCCCAGGCTGCCACTGCCCGGAAGGCGGGGGCGATCCCGTGGTGAGCTTAGGTGCAGGGCTGTGCGGGGGATCAACCCGTTTTTTCCTCCCATGCGCATAGCCACATGACAGTTATGTGGATTTTCCGGAGGTTAATCCGGTGTTTGATTCGCCGGAGGGAGGGGGAACATAGAGGCACCCGGGGTAAGGATGCCTCCAAGGGGGCGGGGGGTCTGGGTTTGGAAACCCCTCCCTGGTGCCCCCTTGGCCCCCATGCCGGAGAGCATCAGTGCGGGCAGTTTGCCGGCACTGAATTTATTGTTTGGCCCCCGCGCCGTGCGTCTCGGGACGCCGCATTACGAGCTGCTGCTGCAGCACTGGGCCCAGCTAGGCTGGGCCAAGCAGTGGCGCTAGGGCAAGGCCGTGGTGTTCGGGGTGGATTGGGGCACTGTCCCGCCCCTGCCTTGGCCCATTTACGATCCGGGGTGTCAGCCCTCGTACGAGGGCTTGATACCCAACTCCCGCAGCGTGAAGGCGGCCTCGGTGGCCGCGAACGTGGCCAAGCCGGCGGCCCAATCGGCCCCAATGGCTAGCGCGGCAGCCCCCATAGAGGCCCCCACTGCAGCGTCTCACTTCGGAGATGCCATGGGGGCAGTGCAGGCAGCTGTCACCAGCGGTACGTTCGAGGTATGGTGCTTGCTTGCTTCGCTTACTTTTTAGGTCGCCAGCATGAAGTTCTCGAGGTTAATATTTCATTTTGGAACCGCCGCTCGAAATATTAAAAGTGAAAGGTTGATATTAAAGTCGAAAAATTAAAAAAGTTGCTGAAAAAATTAATTTACAATTTTTTTTTATTCCTGCAGGTGATTGACGTCGTGGTGAACACGGCGCATGCCACGCCCACCCGGGTGGCCTGGCGAGACGCTGAGGGCTCCCAGGAAGTACCCCTGGGAGCCCTACACCGCATCGTGGCCCGGGATCCACCCTTGGGCCTTGCTCTCTTGCGCGGTCTCCTTGACTGGGAGACCTCGCGTGTCGTGAGCGGCGTCTGGGTGACGTCGTGCCACTTCTGGCCCGGAGAGTGGGCTCGGATGCAGGAGGTGGGGTATGCGGGGGGGGGAGGATGAGGGGAAGTGGGGGAGCATGGGAGGGGGTGGGGTGGGCGACGGGGAGGAGGGGGGGGAGGGGGGGGGCGTCCACCACCACCGCCCCCCCCCCCCCCCAAGCCAAGCCCTAACCCAACCCCCCGCCAAGAAGCGAAAGTTTTCCTTCGAGTCGTCCGACGAGAGTGACGACGGGGCGATCCCCCGGGCCAAAAAGCCCAAACCCCCCGCCCCCCCCCATCCCCGGCCGGCCTACGAAGGCCGTCCCCACCCCCAAACCCGCCAACCCCCCCAAGGCCGCCACCGCCCACCCCCCCCTCCCCCGACCATTGCAGAATGCCAGTTTGTAGATGAGGTCAGTCATCGTATCGGAGGACTTGGGCTTTGTACTAGGACTTGTGTTCAGCTAATAAGCCGCGTGCAACTCAACTATCAGCTGCTTGGTCAGCTCATTGATGAACTACTGGTCACGCTCCAGTTGGCCGGATGCATCTCTGGGGTAGCTAGTTGCCACCTTGCGTCACTCTCCACGGATGCGGACCTTCGAATGGGTGTCCTCACCTGTGGCAAGATTGGCCATGGAAGGTTGCGCCTTGGGCACCGGGCCTTCCACGCTTTGCTCGGAGGAGGCGTCCTTGCCTTTGAGCGGGGTGGGTGGCCCGAACACTCTCCTCAATCTCCAAAAGTGCACCTTGCGTGCAAAGGGGGGGGGGGGGCAAAGGGGCAAGGAAGCTCATTCACCCCCTCCAAATCATCACTAGACCCGCACAGCGCGATCAGCATTAACAATGCTCAACACAGTCGGCAAAACCTAGACCCATTGGGGTGAGGCGAACATCCGAAAAAGAACTCCAGTGATACACCACCAAGTTTGTGAGGTGCAGGCTCTCACAAAAAACAAGACGAACCATCCTGTTGGAATCCCAAGGCTCGGTGATTGGTGGTGAAGCCGTGCTTCTTGAACAGCGCTAAGAAAGGGCGGATCAAAGAAAGAAACCCAAATAATGAAACGCTCCAACTAGACACGACAGTCAAAGGCACACACAAACCCGTGCAACCAAAGGAAATGATTGAGGTCATTGATGAGTTGTAAAAAGAGGTGCCGCTACCGTACGCCGTTATTTTAGTGGGTGGCCGTTGCGGACAAGCCCCCTAACACACAACTCTACGTCGCGGGATGCCCGGTCTTTATAACGAGGAGAACTAAGAGACTTCAAGTGGTTACACCGCTCCTTTACAGCACCTTCAGAGGTTTGCCATCCAACGGTAGAGGGTACAAACGGTGCGCAACCAAAGGCTCAACGTGTTGTTTGTCAAGTTGGTGCGCATCGACATTGAAATACTAGGGCATGTTCATCGTGCAGTTCAAAGGTGCCTCGTCCCCGCTAATGGGGTATTCCCAACCTCCTATACTCTACTTCTTGGGCCATGCGTCCCTAGTGCCATTTAAATCCGGAGCTTGCCGCAGCCTTGGAAGACGTTGCCATTCCCCTCGGGGCCCGGCGACTCACTTGTGCCCATCCAACTGCATTGTTCGCCTCCATGTAAAGTGCCATGGTATGCAGAAGCCAACGATCGTCGTTGTCATGGGCTTTGGGACACTTTGTGTGACCCACCACTACTCTGGCCATCCTATTCCCTAGGTGGTGGCCTTGCCAAATCCAAGTTTTGAGCCAAAAACTCACCGGTGGCGCCCCGGGGCGGGGGCGCGAAGTCGGGAGGTGCCCTCCCAAAACTGCGCATTTTGTGCCCCAAAACAGCCTTTTTTTGGCCCAAACCAGCCCCGAAACCCACTCAAAACGCATTTTTCCAAAAGTGATCCTCGACCATTTGGGGTTCTCAAACAAGTGTTTTTAGCCCATTTTGAGCCCGAGATCACGCGTTTTGGCCCATGGAAAATGCCAAAATGCCTTGAAAAGGGGCCGTTTTGGGAGCAAAAAAGCCTGAAAAAGGGTCAAAGATGCATTTTTCCAAAAGTGATTATAGACCATTGGGGATGCTCAAACAAGTGTTTTTAGCCCATTTTGAGCCCCTTTTGACCAAGTTGAGCCCTGTCAGCCTCATGTATGCACCAAGTTGTACCCTTCGCACGTACCTTAGAGCCCTATGGTGGAGCCACGTAGAGTTGGGGAGAGGGGTGTAGATTAGAGGATATATATATATATATATATATATATGTATCTATATATATATATATATATATATATATATATATATATATATATATATATATATATATATATATATATATATATATATATATATATATATATATATATATATATATATATATATATATATATATATATATATATATATATATATATATATATATATATATATATATATATATATATATATATATATATATATATATATATATATATTACTACGGCCCTCTCCCCTTCAATTTAGCTAACAAGCAACAAGCAACAACAAGCAACGACAAGCAACAACAAGCAACAACAAGCACGTCTTCAAGCCGTTTTGGCCATTGCTCCGTCCCAACGCTTCGGATCTTTTGCCCATGTAGCCATCTTGGAGCCTCGGTGGTGGCCTTGCCAAAACCAAGTTTTGTACCAGAAACTCACCCGTGGCGGCCCGGGGCGGTGGCGAAAAGTCTGGAGGTGTCCTCCCCAATGTGTACGGTTTTGGGGCAAAAACAGACACATTTCACCCAAAATAGCCCCCAAACCCGGGCAAAACGCTCAAACTAAGGGAAACGGTGGCTACACTCCACGTGTAGTGTCACTTCCCCGTGTCAAAGAGCCCTCTGTTGCCCTTCAACTCCACGATATGTCCGAGAAACAGCACTAAAAGGCGCCAAAAAGCCCCAAAATCTGCGCAATGTGCACCCACACCCCGAAACCAAGCACGGGCCGTATCTTGGGCTACGTGGCTCAAAACTGAATTCCGAGGGCACCTAGTCCACCCGCAACCCCCCACTTTTTGTGGTTTCCAAGCCTCAGAATTGCCCAACGAGACGCCTAGACCCCCGTACCAGTGGTCACTTGGTGGAGCCCGAGGGCTGCCCGGCCTGCGCACAGCTGGGGCCAACGGTGGGTCCATCAGGGTCCCTGAGGCGAAAAAAATGATTTTTTTCAAAGTTGATCCTGGACCATTTGGGATACTCAAACAAGTGTTTTTAGCCCATTTTGAGCCTGAGGTTATGCGTTTTGGCCCATGCAAAATCCCAAAATGCCTTGAAAATGGGTCGTTTTGGGACCAAAAATGCGTCAAAAATGCGTCAAATACACGTTGTTCCGAAAGTGATCCTGGGCCATTTGGGATCCTCAAACAAATGTTTTTTAGCCCATTTTGAGCCCAATTTAACCCAATTTAGCCCCTTCCGCCACATGTATGCACTAAGTTGTACCCTTCGCACGTACCTTAGAGCCGTATGATGGAGCCACCTAGAGTTGGGGAGAGGGGTGTAGATAAGAGGATATGTATATACATCCTCTTATCTACATCCCTCTCCCCAACTCTAAGTGGCTCCACCATACGGCTCTAAGGCACGTGCGAAGGGCACAACGTGGTGCATACATGTGGTGGAAGGGGCTAAACTTGGTCAAAACTCGGTCAAAACGGGCTCAAAATGGGCTAAAAACACTTGTTTGAGCATCCAAAATGGTCCGGGATCAGTTGTGAAAAAACGCGTTTTTGACCCATTTGTGACCTATTTTTGGGCCCAAAACGACCCATTTTCAAGGCACATTGAGATTTTCTAGGGGCCAAAATGCATAACCTCATGCTCAAAATGGGCTAAAAACATTTGTTTGAGCATCCCAAATGGTCCGGGATCACTTTTGGACAAATGCGTTTTTGACCCATTTTTGACCCGTTTTTGGTCCCAAAACGGCCGATTTCCAAGGCATTTTGGGATTTTCCGTGGTCCAAAACACACCACCACGGGCTCAAAACGGCCTAAAAACACTTGTTTGAGCCCCCAAGTGGTCTGGAAACAACTTTGGAAAAAATCATTTTTTTCGTCCCCGGAGACCCTGGTGGACCCACCGTTGGGCCCAACTGTGCGCGGGCTGTGCTGCCCTCTGGCTACACGAAGTGACCACTGGTACGCGTCACCATAGGTTCAAAACGGCCTAAGAACACTTGTTTGAGCATCCCAAGTGGTCTAGGAACAATTTTGAAAAAAATGATTTTTTTCGCCCCGGGGACCCTGATGGACCCACCGTTGGCCCCAGCCGTGCGCGGGCTGGGCTGCCCTGGGGTTGTACCAAGTGAGCACTTGAGCATTAATATGAATCTCACAAATATTAACTCAATTCCCCAAATATTAACCCTCCTAACAATACCAAGACCGACAACCCCAAGACGGACGACCGTCCCGCCGATCCGATCGTTGGGACAGTCGCCCACGTGCCCTACCCCACCGGGGTAGAGAAGGGCACCGTCCGCGGTGTCCATGGGCGAAGTACGGTGCCGTTTGGGTGGAATACCTGGCCGGCACCACCCTCTACGAGGTGTCCCCGCTCCCTCCTCTTCCCCACCCTCGAGGAGGCCGAGCGGTGCCGGGAAGAGGCCCGGGCGGGCAAGAAAAAGCCCAAACTCCCCGCCCCACAAATGAAGAGTCTAACCCCCCGAACGCAAACCCTACCACCGAACCCACTAACCCCACTAACCCCACTAACCCCCCATCCGGACCCGTGAAGATGTGGGACCCCACTAGGGGGTCCCATGAGGTGTGAGGGCCCGGATAGGGACCCAATGGGCCACAATGGCCATGCACAACCTACATGAACACACACATAATGCATTACATGTTGCGTTGTGCAATTGTAGGTTTTCGCGTTACTGTATTTTCCTCCGGCTGTTTGGTGTACCAAAAGTGGAGCATGCAAACATGCTTTTATATTGGCCCCATCCCAGTACCTTGGTGGCCACGGAGAGTATTTCCATGTGCGCCATGGCATGTAGTGGTCTTGGCACCGCATGCGGGAGCCTTTAGGCCTTGAGCGCATCTGAGTGGATATCCTTTTTGCCCCTATCCCAATTAAATGGTGGCACTAACGTTGGCTACCAGGACTCTTTTCTTGAGCCTGATTTCGTTGCTAGTGCCGGCACACTGATTTTGGCCATGGCCCCGTTAGGACTCTTTTCTTAAGCCTGATTTGTTTTAGTAGCAATGGCACCATGTGATACTTTGTTATGTTGGACGAGTCCCAACCAATTGGTGGCCACATAGAGTACTTGGTGCTTTGTGGACTCGGCGTCCCATCATGAAGGTTGCTATGGGGAGCCGTACGGAACTGGCAATGGTACATATTGTGTATATACTGCAAAAGTTGCATTTTTTTCGATATTCCAATTTTTTTTTACAATTACACTAATTACTGCGAAAAGGAAAAGTACACGCGCCAAGCTTTTTTTAATTGGTCGGATTTGTTTTCATAATTTGCACAGCTTACCGCAAAAAAAAGTTACCCGGCTTCATGATTTTTTTTGCACACGAGTTACATTTACCTTTGAAAGTTGGCTGAGAACAGTCGACGATCATTACACAGCAGTGGCTGGGTCACGGACAAGTTGCTGCAAACTGACATCTTGTGATTGAGGCATGACAGAGTCCAGCAAGTGTTTTTTTCTTTTCAATACAGACAGAAGCAGACTCTTCCACTTGGTGGTGTGCGTTAGCCACCTTTCTTCTCACTTGCAATACATCCACTCCAGGCCTACAACGCAGCGCTGTTCAGTGTTTCAGGAACGGCGAGTGTTTAAGGAACACGTTCCTGCACATGGGGCCCCCTCTCTTTGATACTACACAACCACTTCTCCAGTGCCAAGTGACAAGGCTCTGCATATTCACAAATGTATCACACCTGCACCAGAGATCATCAGTTGATTTCCCGAGTGCTGACGGACAACCAGGCATCTGCAATGCTGGATCAATTCGAATATTGATCATTGCTAACATATTTACATCTATCATTGCAGACATGCGCTCACACGTGCAATATCTACTGTTGCATGCACGCTTCCATGACCCATACTACCCATCTTCAATAGAGTCTCACCCATTGGCTTGCTGCAATGCCAAACCTATCATGGCATGTTGGGTTTTAGACACTCATGACTCATAGTGCCCCTGGTCCCGTAGGGGGAATGCTCTTCCTGTGACCTTGGATGTGTTGATGTAGCCATTTGCCATGTGAGGATAGAGTTGTGCATGAAAATGTGCATGAGAAAAGTGCAACCACATATTGAGTTTTTACACATGCATGTTCATGCTCAGTTTCATGCCCCCTCGGGAACCTAAGCTGCGCATTGTGGTAAGTCGCCGCTCTCCTGTCACCTGAGCAACTATTGGCATACCTCATACCCCCCGCCCAAGAAAAAGCTATCCCCCAAGATTCAGACATAGATGGATGACAAACACACAAACAGTCAGACAGGTGCACACCCTTTTCATCCCTGCTGCAGCACCCTGCTTGATTGCAATAGGCTCGTGCCCTCCTTCAAACGAGGAACCCCCTGCTAGACAGGCAACCAGAGGCTACGCTCCAACCTAAGCACCAGGTCAAACGGAAAACCCCCTGCCCTCAGGCACACACACCCTCTCACTCACTCACTCATACACACACATGCAGTGCCTTGTGTGTGCTCATGCTTGGAGCATGAACACAGACAGTATTTATGAGACTTGCAATCCCAATAGCGGGAAGCCCCCCCGCACACACAGTCCTTTCATGCTTCATTGTTTTCGTCCTGTTGCCCAGCAACAGTGCAGACCAAAGTTGTACTGCAGGGAAGGGTTACCACCTCATGTAGATTCTCTGCCCCCTTCAGTACTTCAGCTATGTGCCACAGTAGTGATTACCTACTTCCACTCTCCAGAGACATGTTGTTCAGCACTGTTCACACACCATCTCAATGTGAGCAGTGATACTTTGGGAGCGCTTTGCACAAGGAGTTGTACTCAGCATGAACCGTTTGGCTGTGCCTGTGTTGACAGGGCTCTTGTTTTTTGTAGCTGTGTGTAATGCTTGTGCAAATGCATGCATGCACGCATGCATGAATGAGTTCTTTTGCATGCACCCACGCTCGTGTGTTAAGATCCAGACATCAGATCCAGGCAAGACAAGGTGTATGGCTCTCATTTCTCTTCTTGCCATTTTAAGAATTGTTGGATAAGGGGATATCCACAGGTTCTTCCAGTTCAACATCCAGAAAGCATTGTATTTGGGTGTCTGGTCCGATGTGAAGTACTACACCTGACAGTTGCGTGTTTAGTTGTATCATGTTCTCTCTGTATGTGGGTGCTGGTGTCCGCGCGTGTGTGTGCATGCACGACCTTGTTTGAGCATCCCAAGTGGTCTGGGAACAACTTTGGAAAAAATCATTTTTTTTCGCCCCCGGGGACCCCGTTGGACCTACCGTTGGCCCCAACTGTGCGCGGGCTGTGCTGCCCTCCGGCTACACCAAGTGACCACTGGTACGGGGGTCTAGGCGTCTCGTTGGGCCACTTTGAGGCTAGGAAAGCACGAAAAGTGGGGGGTTGCGGGTGGAATAGGTGCCCTCGGAACTTGGTTTGGAGCCATGTAGCCCAAGATACGGCAATTTTTTGGTTTTGGCCGTGTTGGACACAAATAACGCACATTTGGGCCATTTTTAGCCATTTTTGGGCCGGTTTTCGGACATATCGTGGAGCTAGAGGGCAAGAAAGGGCTCTTGTTCACAGGGCAATCGAGGCGCACGTGCAATGTAGCAACTGTTTGCCTTTGTTTGGCCGTTTCGACTGGGTTTTGGGGCCGTTTTGGGCCAAAAAAGGCCGTTTGGGGCACAAAATGTGCAGCTTTGGGAGGGCACCTCCCGATTTGGCGCCCCCGCCCCGAGGCGCCACTGGTGAGTTTTTGGCTCAAAGCTTGGATTTGGCAAGGGCACCACCTAGGCTCTAGAATGGCTAGAGTAAAGTAGAGCCCGGAGCGATGAGGCTGAGCAATGGCCAAAACGGAAAGGAGAAGTGTTTGTTGCTTGTTGTTGCTTGCTTGTTGCTTGTTAGCTAGATTTAAGGGGAGAGGGGTGTAGCAATATATATCCTCTAATCTACACCCCTCTCCCCAACTCTACGTGGCTCCACCATAGGGCTCTAAGGTACGTGCGAAGGGTACAACTTGGTGCATACACGTGGCAGAAGGGGCTAAACTTGGTCAAAAGGGGCTCAAAATGGGCTCTAAACACTTGTTTGTGCACCCCCAATGGTCTAGAGGCACTTTCGGAAAAACGAGTTTTGGAGCCATTTTTCAACCATTTTTGCCCCCAAAACGGCCCATTTTCAAGGCATATTGGGATTTTCCATGGGCCAAAACCGGTCCCAATTGGCTCACAATCGGCTAAAAACACGTGCTTGAGCATCCCAAATGGTCCAGGGTGACTTTTGGAAAAATGCGTTTTTGATACATTTTTCACTCATTTTTGGTCTCAAAACAGCCCATTTTCAAGGCATTTTGGGAATTTCCATGGCCCATAACGCACCACCACCGGCTCAAAACGGCCTAAAAACACTTGTTTGAGCATCCCAAGTTGTCTAGGAACAACTTTGAAAAAAATGATTTTTTTTTCGCCCCGGGGACCCCGGTGGACCCACCGTTGGCCCCAACCGTGTGCGGCCTGGGCTGCCCTCCGGCTGCACGAAGTGACCACTGGTACGGAGGTCTAGGCGTCTCGTTGGGCGATTCTGAGGCTTGGAAACCACAAAAAGTTGGGGCTTGCGGATGGAATAGGTGCCCTCGGAACTTGGTTTTGAGCCACATAGCCCAAGATACGGCCCGTTCTTGGTTTTGGCGTGTTTGTCACAAACAACGCACATTCAGGCCTGTTAGCTAGATGTTGCATGTTGCCTGTTAGCTAGATTTAAGGGGAGAGGGGTGTAGTAATATATATATATCTATATATATGCATATATATGTATAATATATATATATATATATATATATATATATATAGATATATATATATATATATATATATATATATAGATATATATATATTATATATATATATATATATATATATATAGATATATATATATATATATATATATATATAGATATATATATATATATATATATATATATATATATATATATATATATATATATATATATAATATAGTATATAGATATATATATATATATATATATGTAGATATATATATATATATATATATATATATAGATATATATATATATATATATATAGATATATATATATATATATATATATATAGATATATATATATATATATATATATATATATATATATATATATATATATATATATATATATATATATATATATATATATATATATATATATATATATATATATATATATATATATATATATATATATATATATATATATATATATATATATATATATATATATATATATATATATATATATATATATATATATATATATATATATATATATATATATATATATATATATATATATATATATATATATATATATATATATATATATATATATATATATGTATGCAAGCCCAGTCCATTCTTGCCGTGTTGGCCTGCCAGGTTCTCCTGATGGGTACCATCAAGGCTTAACGTCTGAACGGTCCATTCGGTGGACCTGACCATGATCTGGTGTACCTAGGTGGCAAGCCATTTTACTCTCTGGGTCTGGCCGACGACCCTTGTGTGACTGCCGAGCTGAAGGTGAACGAGATCAGGAACGGCCGTTAGGCGATGCTCTCCATGTTCGGCTACTTCGTGCAGGCTGCCGTCACCGGCCAAGGCCCTGTTGAGAACTGGGCCTCCCACATTGCTGATCCATTTGCGGTGAACGGGTTGACCCTTGAGATTGCCACCTAGTACACGCTCTCCGTCTGTTGCCATGTTTGCAGCTGCTGGGAAGAAGAAGGTGGCCGCCGCCCCCAAGGTGGATTTGACGGGCTGGTATGGCCCTGACCGCAAGACGTGGTTGGGCCCTAACACTGCGCACAGCTACGTCCATGACTACTCTGCCGGTGAGCACCCTGGTGACTACAATTGGGACGGCGCTGGGCATCCGGCGGACCCCAAAACCTTCGAGCGCCTCCGCGTGGCTGAGGTGCTACACGATCGCTGGGCTATGTTGGGTACTCTCTGGTGCTTGACCCCAGAGCTGCTGCCGAAGTACACTGCCGTCGACAATGGTGCTAGCAAAGGTGTGTGGTTCAAGGCTGGTGCCATGATCTTGGAGTCTGATGGCTTGAACGACATGGGTGCCCCCGTGTTGGTGCGCGCCCAGTTCATCCTTGCCGTGTTGGCTTGCCAGGTTGTCATGATGGGTGCCATCGAGGCTTACTGTGTGAACGGTGGTCCATTCAGTGGACGTGATTTTGATCTGGTGTACCCTGGTGGCAAGTGATTTGACCCTCTGGGTTTGGCCGACGACCCTGATGTGGCTGCCGAGCTGAAGGTGAACGAGATCAGGAAGGGCCATTTGGCGATGCCCTCCATGTTAGGCTACTATGTGCAGGCTGCCGTCACCGGCGCGTCCCTGACTACTTGACCGATGAGCACCCTGGTGACTGCGGTTGGGACAGCGCGGGGTGTGCAGCGAACCCCAAGACCATCGAGCGCCTCCGCGAGGCTGAGGTGCTGCACGATCGCTGGGCTATGTTGGGTACTCTCTGTGCCTGACCCCTAGGCAGCTGCAGACGTACACTACCATCGACAGTGGTGCCAGCAAAGGTGTGTGGTTCAAGGCTGGTGCCATGATCTTCGAGTCTTATGTCTGGATCTACATGGGTGCCCCCGCGTTGGTGAGCGCCCAGTCCATCCTTGCCGTGTTGGCCAGCCAAGTTGTCGTGATGGGTGCCATCGAGGCTTACCGTGTGAACGGTGGTCCATTCGGTGGACGGGACCTTGATCTGGTGTACCCTAGTGGCAAGCAATTTGACCCTCTGGGTTTGGCCGACGACCCGAACACGGCTGCCGAACTGAAGGTGAAGGAGATCAAGAAGGGCCGTTTGGCGATGCTCTCCTTGTTCGGCTACTATGTGCAGGCTGCCGTCACGGGCCAGGGCCCTGTTGAGCACTGGGCCTCCCACATTGCTGATCCGTTCGCGCTGAACGGGTTGACCCTTGAGATTGCCGGCCAGTACACGCCGTCTGTGGCCATGTTCACAGATGCTGGGAAGCAGAAGGAGCCCCAGGTGGATTTGTCGGACTGGTGTGGTCCTCACCGCAAGAGGTGGTTGGGCCCCAACGCTGCGGACAGCTACGTCCCTGACTACTTGACCGGTGAGTACCCTGGTGACTACGGTTGGGGCAGCGCTTGCTGCAGGCCCCAAGGCCTTCGAGCCAGCACGTGGGTAGCATCGCCATCTTCAATCTCGTCTTGTGCCCATGCTTGCTGCTTTGTTTCTTGGTTGCTGCAGTGCTGCACCCCTAGGAGTTGTGCTTGCTTGTTGCAGTGCTGCAGCTCTGCCATGCCTTGACCCTTACCCCCGGCGAACAAACGGGCCAGCGCTCGTCGCCGTTGCTAATGCTAACGCTCTGCAGTTGCCACTGCCCCCAAAGCCTGGTTGGCCGGTATCCCCGGTCCACTGGGTCCTCCGTCATGCTGTGGGCCACCTCAGGCAGCCCTGGGACCCACGGGATCGAGCAAGGCAGGAACCACCTGTCGGTGCGAGATGCCCGGTAACACCAGTAGACGGCATGATAAGTGGTTATGACTATGACTATGACTATATATGTATGTATGTATATATATATATATATATATGTATATGTATACATACATAAAGGGAAACGGTGGCTACACTACACATGCGGCTTGATTTCACCGTGTCAGAGAGCCCTTTGTTGCCCTTCAACTCCACGATATGTCCGAGAAACGGCCCAAAGAGGCGCCAAAAACCCCCAAAATCTGCGCAATGTGCACCAACACCCTGAAACCCCCCCGGGTAGATTAAAGTCAATAGGGTTAATTTTAATTTTTAAGAGATGAACCCGTAAATATATTCATCTCGCAAATATTAAGAGGTTAAAGCTCAATTTTTTTTGATTGGGTCATTTGTACCCATTTTTCCATGCACATATGACGACCCATAACGGGTGTTACGTGGTATATTGTTGCGCAGCGGTAGAGTAGAAAGGTTCCAATGTTGTGTTGGTCGGTGTTTTGGACACCCCCTTTCCGGTTGCCTGCATTTCCCGCCCCCTCCACACCACCATGTTCCCTTGTATAGCCCTTGTCGTGCCTTTCTCTCGGGACACCCTTACCGAGCTTGACGCTCGTGCATTTGAGTGGGGCCAGGAGTTTGCGGGACCCTTTGGTCTCCCAACTCCTTGGTGAGTGGGTGGCTTCATCTCTCTTGGCCCGGGCCCGATGGTCCGGGGCCACGGAGGTTGGCTACCCCTCCCTTATTCGCGACAAGCAAAAGGAGGCGGTGAAGCAATATGTCTCCTACCTCTTCCCGGCCCCGGGCCTCATCGGCCTCCTCATGGACTTGAATGTCCCCAAGCTTGGCTTCCGGCACATGTCGGAGTACATGAGCCGCCGGGGGTCGGCCTACACGGCCGCAACGGGCCTCCCGTTCCCCAAGCCCATCCCCACTCGGGATACGTTCACGGAGGCGTGGAAGGAGTTGGTCACCCCCCTTGACCTACGACCACCCGCGAGTGGGCGCTCTTGGCCGCTACCCTCATGGGCCCGGTACGTCCAATCACGCCCATCGCTAGTGGACACCATCGATTGGACGAGGCCCCTCACCTTCATGGTGCGTGGGGATGTGTACCCCCGCACGGGTGGTAGTTGGACCCAACTCTCCATTGGGCTCCTCAACCACGGCGCACAGGGCCGCACACCCGCGTACTTGTGGGTGATAGGGATGGCCGTGTGCGGGGACAAGGACATAGCAGCACTTGCAACGATATGGGCCGACAACTTGAAGGTTTGTCGCCCATTCGTTGTTTGTTAATTTTTGCGTTAATTTCTCCAGATTAATATCTACATTTCGGTTAATGTTAAAGCCGACTAAAAAATTAACTTAATATTAATCTCGAGAAATTAATGTAGATATTCATCCATGTCCTTTTTGTAGGTATTGCAGTCCATACAAGACTGCAAGAACTTTTGCTAGGTGTCGCGTTGGGTGCAAGCAGGGTGGTCATCGGGTGAGACCAACCTTTCGTGCGGCACCTTATCGGTGTGTCCACCTCGCCCTTGGTGGGCTCAATTTACAATATGGGGGTGTGGGACAAGGTTGCGGCGGCATGGGTCAACGTGGCAGCCCGGCGCACCCTGGACCGTGAGGAGGCGCCCCGCCTCCGCTACAAGGAGACCGGCCGTAGCTTGGAGAATGGGGGATGCATAGGGGATCCACACAGTGTGGTTGACCGGTGCGTGCTTTTCCTATGCATCCTCCATTGTTGCATGGCCATAGGCCGGCTCCAAGTGGCGTTCATTGAGACAGGCCTCGTGGACCTCCCCAAGGAGAACGCCGACGCCGTGCAACGGGTCCTCTACTGGGCCCGCACGGGTGTGAAGTTGGGTGCGTCGGCGGCACCCGACGGGGAGGAGGCCCGTGCGTTGTTCCTTCCGTGGGAGGAACTTGGTCTGTTGTTGGACTACGTCCCGGAGGATGGTGAATGGCAAGCCGTCGTGGCCATGCGTGACCTTCTCCGGCAGTTGTACACGGACAAGCCGCCCCGCGGGGACCTATGTGCGGCCGAGGTGGCGCGCGCCTACCGTGCACATTGTTGCAAGGAGGCGTGTTAATCAAACTAACTCCTCTGTTTGGAGGAGGATGTCACCAAGGCCGTGGCGAACGCACGCCGTTTGGGGGTAGGGTTGGGTGCCGTGTGCGCGGATGTCGTTGAGAGCCTCAACACCATCCTTAAGCGCGCATTCAATGACCACTCGGGCCGGGGGGGTGGGATGCTGGGGGCAACCGAACTCGAACGGGAGGGGGAGGTAGTTTCACAAGTGTGGGAGTGGTGGTTTTTAAAACTTGACCTCCCGTTACGCAACTACGGGACCCCCCATACCGCCCCATGCACCATGGCCAAACTCATGGCCACCCGTAGCCCCCCGCCCTCCACCCTTGCTTCCCCTCCGCCAACTTTGTTTTTTCTCCTTGCCATGGACGCGTCGGCAATGCAAAAGAGGTTGGCGGACATGTTCAAAGCCAACAATCGAGCCCTGGTGTGTTTTGCTTGTGCACGCTTGCTTGTGTGTTCTGATTAATATTTGCGGTGAATTTTTCGGTCGAGAATATTAAGTTCAAGAAATTAAGTCAGGGGATGAAAAATTAAAAAAAATACTTATTTTTCCACTCACTCACTCACTCTCTCTCTCTCTCTCTCTCAGATGGCGCAAGTGGAGCAGCGACTGGCAGTAGCAGCTGCTGCAGCAGCTCCTCCAGCCCCAGCTCCACCAGCGCCTCCTCCACCGCCCGCACGACCATCCGAGGAATCAAGCGAAGACTCCTCGGATAGGCGAAAGAGAGAGAAGAAGGAGAAGAAGAGGGAGAAGAGGGAGAGGACAGAGAGGGAGAGGAGCCAGGTGTTGGGGGGTGGTACAGGCCGTCCTGGGGGGGGGTTAAGGAAGAGGGGGAGGGGGAAGTGGGTGGACGAGGGTGACGGGGACGGGGACGGGGGCGGGGACGGGGAGGGAGTCGAGGTTGTTGACCCCCCCCCCCCCCCAATGCACCCCCCCCTCCCCCAGTGGCTTCTCAAAGCCCTGGGCCCCCAGGCTGCCACCGCCCGGAAGGCGGGGGCGATCCCGTGGTCAGCTTAGGTGCAGGGCTGTGCGGGGGATCAACCCGTTTTTTCCTCCCCCGCGCATAGCCACATGACAGTCATGTGGATTTTCCGGAGGTTAATCCGGTGTTTGATTCGCCGGAGGGAGGGCGAACATAGAGGCACCCGGGGTAAGGATGCCTCCAAGGGGGCGGGGGGTCTGGGTTTGGAAACCCCTCCCTGGTGCCCCCTTGGCCCCCATGCCGGAGAGCATCAGTGCGGGCAGTTTGCCGGCACTGAATTTATTGTTTGGCCCCCGCGCCGTGCGTCTCGGGACGCCGCATTACGAGCTGCTGCTGCAGCACTGGGCCCAGCTAGGCTGGGCCAAGCAGTGGCGCTAGGGCAAGGCTGTGGTGTTCGGGGTGGACTGGGGCCCTGCCTTGGCCCATTCACGATCCGGGACGTCAGCCCTCGTACGAGGGCTTGATACCCAACTCCCGCAGCGTGAAGGCGGCCTCGGTGGCCGCGAACGTGGCCAAGCCGGCGGCCCAATCGGCCCCAATGGCTAGCGTGGGAGCCCCCATAGAGGCCCCCACTGCAGCGTCTCACTTCGGAGATGCCATGGGGGCAGTGCAGGCAGCTGGCACCAGCGGTACGTTCGAGGTATGGTGCTTGCTTGCTTCGCTTAATTTTTAGGTCGCCAGCATGAAGTTCTCGAGGTTAATATTTCATTTTGGAACCCCCGCTCGAAATATTAAAAGTGAAAGGTTAATATTAAAGTCGAAAAATTAAAAAAGTCGCTGAAAAAATGACGTTGTGGTGAACGCGGCGCATGCCAGGCCCACCCGGGTGGCCTGGCGAGACGCTGAGGGCTCCCAGGAAGTACCCCTGGGGGCCCTACACCGCATCGTGGCCCGGGATCCACCCTTGGGCCTTGCTCTCTTGCGTGGTCTCCTTGACTGGGAGACCTCGCGTGTCGTGAGCGGCGTCTGGGTGACGTCGTGCCACTTCTGGCCCGGAGAGTGGGCTCGGATGCAGGAGGTGGGGTATGCGGGGGGGGGGAGGATGAGGGGAAGTGGGGGAGCATGGGAGGGGGTGGGGTGAGCGACGGGGAGGAGGGGGGGGAGGGGGGGGGCGTCCACCACCACCGCCCCCCCCCCCCCCCAGCCAAGCCCTAACCCAACCCCCCGCCAAGAAGCGAAAGTTTTCCTTCGAGTCGTCCGACGAGAGTGACGACGGGGCGATCCCCCGGGCCAAAAAGCCCCCCCCCCGCACGGCCTACGAAGGCCGTCCCCGCCCCCAAACCCGCCAACCCCCCCAAGACCGCCACCGCCCACCCCCCCCTCCCACGACCAAGACCGACACCCCCAAGACGTCTCGCCGATCCGATCGTTGGGACAGTCGCCCACGTGCCCTACCCCACCGGGGTAGAGAAGGGCACCGTCCGCGGTGTCCATGGGCGAAGTACGGTGCCGTTTGGGTGGAATACCTGGCCGGCACCACCCTCTACGAGGTGTCCCGCTCCCTCCTCTTCCCCACCCTCGAGGAGGCCGAGCGGTGCCGGGAAGAGGCCCGGGCGGGCAAGAAAAAGCCCAAACTCCCCGCCCCCACAAACGAAGAGTCTAACCCCCCGAACGCAAACCCTACCACCGAACCCACTAACCCCACTAACCCCACTAACCCCCCATCCGGACCCGTGAAGATGTGGGACCCCACTAGGGGGTCCCATGAGGTGTGAGGGCCCGGATAGGGACCCAATGGGCATGCACAACCTACATGAACACACACATAATGCATTACATGTTATGTTGTGCGGGGGAAAATGACACCCAAGCCCGTAAGGCAACCCATGGGGGTCATAATTTTTTACGGCAAACCCCCTAACCCCCCTTCAAAAAATGCGAATTTGAGATTAACGTGTTAATTTTTGGCCAGATATTAACTATATTGGGTTTAATCTAGGTCACTAGGGCAAGCACGGGCCGTATCTCCGGGTACGTGGCTCAAAGTCGAATTCCGAGGGCACCTATTCCACCCGCAACCCCCCACTTTTTTTGGTTTCCAAGCCTCAGAATCGCCCAACGAGACGCCTAGACCCCCGTACCAGTGCTCACTTGGTACAGCCCGAGGGCACCCCAGCCCGCGCACGGCTGGGGCCAACGGTGGGTCCACCGGGGTCCCCGGGGGCGAAAAAAATCATTTTTTTCAAAATTGTTCCTAGACCACTTGGGATGCTCAAACAAGTGTTTTTAGCCCGTTTTGAACCTATGGTGACGCGTACCAGTGGTCACTTCGTGTAGCCAGAGGGCACCACAGCCCGCGCACAGTTGGGCCCAACGGTGGGTCCACCGGGGTCCCATGTAGCCATCTTGGAGCCTAGGTGGTGCCCTTGCCAAATCCAAGTTTTGAGCCAGAAACTCACCGGTGGCGGCCCGGGGCGGTAGCGCCAAGTCGGGAGGTGCCCTCCCACATCTGCGCAGTTTTGGGCCAAAAACAGCCATTTTTCGCCCAAAACAGCCCTAGTAAGGGTTCAAAACAGCCAAACGAAGGCAAACGGCTGCTACACTTCACGTGCGGTTTGACTTTCTCGTGACCAAGGGACCTTTGGTGCCCTCTAACTCCTCGATATGTCCGAGAAACGGCCCAAAAAGGCGCCAAAAAGCCCCAAAAACGGCGCAATGTGCACCAGCACCCCGAAACCAAGAACGGGCCTTATCTTGGGCTACGTGGCTCAAAAACGAATTCCGAGGGCACCTAGTCCACCCGCAACCCCCCACTTTTTGTGGTTTCCAAGCCTAAGAATCGCCCAACGAGACACGTAGACCCCCGTACCAGTGGTCACTTGGTGCAGCCGGAGGGCCGGCCAGCCCACGCACAGTGGGGGCCAATGGTGGGTCCACCAGGGTCCCCAGGGCGAAAAAAAAAGATTTTTTCCAAAGTTGTTCCTAGACCACTTGGGATGCTCAAACAAGTGTTTTTAGGCCGTTTTGAGCCCGTGGTGGCGCGTTTTGGGCCATGGAAAATCCCAAAATGCCTTGGAAATGGGCCGTTTTGGGACCAACAATGCGTCAAAAATGGGTCAAAAACGCGCTTTTCCAAAAGTGATCCCGGACCATTTGTGATGCTCAAGCACGTGTTTTTAGCCCGTTTTGAGCCCGTTTTGACCGAGTTTAGCCCCTTCCACCACATGTATGCACCACTTTGTGCCCTTCGCACGTACCTCAGAGCCGTATGGATAGAGCCGTATATATATCCTCTAATCTACACCCCTCTCCCCAACTCTACGTGGCTCCACCATAGGGCTCTAAGGTACGTGCGAAGGGTACAACTTGGTGCATACATGAGGCTGACAGGGCTCAACTTGGTCAAAAGGGGCTCAAAATGGGCTAAAAACACTTGTTTGAGCATCCCCAATGGTCTATGATCACTTTTGGAAAAATGCATCTTTGGTTCTTTTTCACACTTTTTTGCTCCCAAAACGGCCCCTTTTCAAGGCAATTTGGCATTTTTCATGGGCCAAAACGCGTGATCTCGGGCTCAAAATGGGCTAAAAACACTTTTTTGAGAACCCCAAATGGTTCAGGATCACTTTTGGAAAAATGCGTTTTGGACCTATTTTTCACCCAATTTTGGTCCTGAAACGGCCCATATTCAAGGCATTTTGGGATTTTCCATGGCCCAAAACGCGCCACCACGGGCTCAAAACGGCCTAAAAACACTTGTTTGAGCATCCCAAGTGGTCTGGGAACAACTTTGGAAAAAATCATTTTTTTCGCCCCCGGGGACCCCGGTGGACCCACCGTTGGCCCCAGCCGTGCGCGGGCTGGGCTGCCCTCCGGCTACACCAAGTGAGCACTGGTACGGGGGTCTAGGCGTCTCGTTGGGCCACTTTGAGGCTAGGAAAGCACGAAAAGTGGGGGGTTGCGGGTGGAATAGGTGCCCTCGGAACTTGGTTTGGAGCCACGTAGCCCAAGATACGGCCCGTTCTTGGTTTTGGGGCTGTTTGACACAAACATCGCACATTCAGGCCATTTTTAGCCATTTTTTTGGGCCGTTTCTCGGACATATCGAGGAGTTAGAGGGCAAGAACAGGCTCTTGGTCACGGGGCAATCAAGGCGCACGTGTAGTGTAGCAACCGTTTGCTCTCGTTTGGCCATTTTGAGTGGGTTTCGGGGCTGGTTTGGGCCAAAAAATGGCTGTTTTGGGGCACAAAATGCGCAGTTTTGGGAGGGCACCTCCCGACTTTGCGCCCCCGCCCCGGGGCGCCACCGGTGAGTTTTTGGCTCAAAACTTGGATTTGGCAAGGCCACCACCTAGGGAATAGGATGGCCAGAGTAGTGGTGGGTCACACAAAGTGTCCCAAAGCCCATGACAACGACGATCGTTGGCTTCTGCATACCATGGCACTTTACATGGAGGCGAACAATGCAGTTGGATGGGCACAAGTGAGTCGCCGGGCCCCGAGGGGAATGGCAACGTCTTCCAAGGCTGCGGCAAGCTCCGGATTTAAATGGCACTAGGGACGCATGGCCCAAGAAGTAGAGTATAGGAGGTTGGGAATACCCCATTAGCGGGGACGAGGCACCTTTGAACTGCACGATGAACATGCCCTAGTATTTCAATGTCGATGCGCACCAACTTGACAAACAACACGTTGAGCCTTTGGTTGCGCACCGTTTGTACCCTCTACCGTTGGATGGCAAACCTCTGAAGGTGCTGTAAAGGAGCGGTGTAACCACTTGAAGTCTCTTAGTTCTCCTCGTTATAAAGACCGGGCATCCCGCGACGTAGAGTTGTGTGTTAGGGGGCTTGTCCGCAACGGCCACCCACTAAAATAACGGCGTACGGTAGCGGCACCTCTTTTTACAACTCATCAATGACCTCAATCATTTCCTTTGGTTGCACGGGTTTGTGTGTGCCTTTGACTGTCGTGTCTAGTTGGAGCGTTTCATTATTTGGGTTTCTTTCTTTGATCCGCCCTTTCTTAGCGCTGTTCAAGAAGCACGGCTTCACCACCAATCACCGAGCCTTGGGATTCCAACAGGATGGTTCGTCTTGTTTTTTGTGAGAGCCTGCACCTCACAAACTTGGTGGTGTATCACTGGAGTTCTTTTTCGGATGTTCGCCTCACCCCAATGGGTCTAGGTTTTGCCGACTGTGTTGAGCATTGTTAATGCTGATCGCGCTGTGCAGGTCTAGTGATGATTTGGAGGGGGTGAATGAGCTTCCTTGCCCTTTTGTCCCCCCCCCCCCCTTTGCACGCAAGGTGCACTTTTGGAGATTGAGGAGAGTGTTCGGGCCACCCACCCCGCTCAAAGGCAAGGACGCCTCCTCCGAGCAAAGCGTGGAAGGCCCGGTGCCCAAGGCGCAACCTTCCATGGCCAATCTTGCCACAGGTGAGGACACCCATTCGAAGGTCCGCATCCGTGGAGAGTGACGCAAGGTGGCAACTAGCTACCCCAGAGATGCATCCGGCCAACTGGAGCGTGACCAGTAGTTCATCAATGAGCTGACCAAGCAGCTGATAGTTGAGTTGCACACGGCTTATTAGCTGAACACAAGTCCTAGTACAAAGCCCAAGTCCTCCGATACGATGACTGACCTCATCTACAAACTGGCATTCTGCAACTACTTGTAGCGGGTGCATGTTTTGTAGGTTTTCGCGTTACTGTATTTTCCTCCGCCTGTTTGGTGTACCAAAAGTGGAGCATGCAAACATGCTTTTATATTGGCCCCATCCCAGTACCTTGGTGGCCACGGAGAGTATTTCCATGTGCGCCATGGCATGTAGTGGTCTTGGCACCGCATGCGGGAGCCTTTAGGCCTTGAGCGCATCTGAGTGGATATCCTTTTTGCCCCTATCCCAATTAAATGGTGGCACTAACGTTGGCTACCGGGACTCTTTTCTTGAGCCTGATTTCGTTGCTAGTGCCGGCACACTGATTTTGGCCATGGCCCCGTTAGGACTCTTTTCTTAAGCCTGATTTGTTTTAGTAGCAATGGCACCATGTGATACTTTGTTATGTTGGACGAGTCCCAACCAATTGGTGGCCACATAGAGTACTTGGTGCTTTGTGGACTCGGCGTCCCATCATGAAGGTTGCTATGGGGAGCCGTACGGAACTGGCAATGGTACATATTGTGTATGTACTGCAAAAGTTGCATTTTTTTCCATATTCCAATTTTTTTTTACAATTACACTATTTACTGCGAAAAGGAAAACTACACGCGCCAAGCTTTTTTTTAATTGGTCGGATTTGTTTTCATAATTTGCACAGCTTACCGCAAAAAAAAGTTACCCGGCTTCATGATTTTTTTGCACACGAGTTACATTTTTCATGGGTAGACCTTTGAAAGTTGGCTGAGAACAGTCGACGATCATTACACAGCAGTGGCTGGGTCACGGACAAGTTGCTGCAGACTGACATCTTGTGATTGAGGCATGACAGAGTCCAGCAAGTGTTTTTTTCTTTTCAATACAGACAGAAGCAGACTCTTCCACTTGGTGGTGTGCGTTAGCCACCTTTCTTCTCACTTGCAATACATCCACTCCAGGCCTACAAGGCAGCCTACAAGGCAGCGCTGTTCAGTGTTTCAGGAACGGCGAGTGTTTAAGGAACACGTTCCTGCACATGGGGCCCCCTCTCTTTGATACTACACAACCACTTCTCCAGTACCAAGTGACAAGGCTCTGCAGATTCACAAATGTATCACACCTGCACCAGAGATCATCAGTTGATTTCCCGAGTGCTGACGGACAACCAGGCATCTGCAATGCTGGATCAATTCGAATATTGATCATTGCTAACATATTTACATCTATCATTGCAGACATGCGCTCACACGTGCAATATCTACTGTTGCATGCACGCTTCCATGACCCATACTACCCATCTTCAATAGAGTCTCACCCATTGGCTTGCTGCAATGCCAAACCTATCATGGCATGTTGGTTTTTAGACACTCATGACTCATAGTGCCCCTGGTCCCGTAGGGGGAATGCTCTTCCTGTGACCTTGGATGTGTTGATGTAGCCATTTGCCATGTGAGGATAGAGTTGTGCATGAAAATGTGCATGAGAAAAGTGCAACCACATATTGAGTTTTTACACATGCATGTTCATGCTCAGTTTCATGCACCCTGGGAACCTAAGCTGCGCATTGTGGTAAGTCGCCGCTCTCCTGTCACCTGAGCAACTATTGGCATACCTCATACCCCCCGCCCAAGAAAAAGCTATCCCCCAAGATTCAGACATAGATGGATGACAAACACACAAACAGTCAGACAGGTGCACACCCTTTTCATCCCTGCTGCAGCACCCTGCTTGATTGCAATAGGCTCGTGCCCTCCTTCAAACGAGGAACCCCCTGCTAGACAGGCAACCAGAGGCTACGCTCCAACCTAAGCACCAGGTCAAACGGAAAACCCCCTGCCCTCAGGCACACACACCCTCTCACTCACTCACTCATACACACACATGCAGTGCCTTGTGTGTGCTCATGCTTGGAGCATGAACACAGACAGTATTTATGAGACTTGCAATCCCAATAGCGGGGAAGCCCCCCCGCACACACAGTCCTTTCATGCTTCATTGTTTTCGTCCTGTTGCCCAGCAACAGTGCAGACCAAAGTTGTACTGCAGGGAAGGGTTACCACCTCATGTAGATTCTCTGCCCCTTCAGTACTTCAGCTATGTGCCACAGTAGTGATTACCTACTTCCACTCTCCAGAGACATGTTGTTCAGCACTGTTCACACACCATCTCAATGTGAGCAGTGATACTTTGGGAGCGCTTTGCACAAGGAGTTGTACTCAGCATGAACCGTTTGGCTGTGCCTGTGTTGACAGGGCTCTTGTTTTTTGTAGCTGTGTGTAATGCTTGTGCAAATGCATGCATGCACGCATGCATGAATGAGTTCTTTTGCATGCACCCACGCTCGTGTGTTAAGATCCAGACATCCAGATCCAGGCAAGACAAGGTGTATGGCTCTCATTTCTCTTCTTGCCATTTTAAGAATTGTTGGATAAGGGGATATCCACAGGTTCTTCCAGTTCAACATCCAGAAAGCATTGTATTTGGGTGTCTGGTCCGATGTGAAGTGCTACACCTGACAGTTGCGTGTTTAGTTGTATCATGTTCTCTCTGTATGTGGGTGCTGGTGTCCGCGCGTGTGTGTGCGTGCACGAGCATATGTGTGCTGCTTTCAGTGCATGTTCCCCTTTTCACTGGGCCGTGCTGCAAAGATTTAAGACCAGGTCAGTCCATGTGTGTGTGCGTGTGCAGATTTGAATTGCTGTTGGTGAGGAAATGTTAGTGTGCTGGGCGCACACCAGGCATCATCTTAGGCCAAAATGCCCCTGCCCAACACCACTATGATTCCTCCCCACTCTGGTGACCCTGAGAATGCAAGGGGTCATGTCGCCATTTCAGTTTCAGTTTCAGTTTCAGGTTGGTCACCCCTCTTATGATGGACCATGGGAATACACTTTGTGGTGCATGTAATGAAAATTATTGCTGAGTGTATTGACCCACACACTTGTTGGGGGAAAACTATTTATGAGGCACAATACATGCCAGATGTGTTGAGCAAGTGGAGTTCACAGATTTGGTATTAAATATGACTTGTCCCGGTTTTGGAAATCTGGTAAAAGCAAGAGTGCACCCGTATCCTTTTGTTTGCTGAAAAATAAAAGTGATGAATTCCTGAATGTCCTAAAATGGCGGATACTCTTTAGCCACTAAAGGCACCCAATGCGCTGGCACGGCCGGCTGATTGGTAGATGCCTTACACTTCTGCTGAACCTTTGCCCACAGCACCTCCCTGATCTCAGGATGCCGCATACAAAATTTGGTCTGCTTGGGGGGCTTCTCTAGGGGAGAGTAAAGCTGGTGCTAAAGTTGGGATACTTGGTAAAAAAGTAGCGTGGTGCCCCTACTTGCCGAGCACAGTGGATGTTGGGGCAGTAAGATCTCGGCAGCATACTGTATTGCCACCTCTCCCTGCTGCCTTGAAGGAATATGCCATCTTCTTGGGTAGTCTGCCTGGAAATGCAATGTTCGTTCTTGAAAGTGCATGGATATGTAGTGTGCCTGTGATTTCTTCTTCTCCGTGCACATGTATGTATGTGTGTGGGTGTGGGTGGCGACTGCTTTTTCCAATACAAACACATGCGTTCCTAACCCTGCACTTCACCTGAGCACCCCCGTATCAGATTTTGCTGCAGTTTAAGGTCACAGTTTTGTAATCTTGGAACGGAGAAACAGACAGAGGTGGATGAGTGAATCGTGGTGCCCAGTCCTTGGAAAGCACTGTGAATCAGAATTTGCATTATCTTTACTGTTGTTGTGTGTGTGTGTGTGTGTGTGTGTGTGTGTGTGAACTCTGGGCAGTGAACAGTGGGTGAACTCCGGGCACACGTACATGGTGTGGTGCAGGAATAATCTTCAGTTCAACTTGGTGCTCCCGCTGACACTTTGCCTGAGAACTGATGTGCGTGCTGCCACAGAGGCAGTGCAGTTTCCGTTTTCCTGCAGGACGCTGGAACAAGACTGGGGCAGCTGCTGTGCGCCTGCTTCCTAAAGAAAGGCGTCTAGTCACCGATGGTCTTCGTTGTTTGACTGTCAGCGGCCTGACGAGATCCTGCTGTCGACCAGTGCCTGCCTTGCTTCTGCACGTGCTTGGTTTTGGTCGCTCTGTGTCAACCGCGCGCGTGTGTGTGTGTTTGATGGCACAGTGCTGTGGACATTGCATAGCAAAGCTTCAGAAGCACTGCCACTCCACAAGTTGTTGGTGAAGCAAGTTCATGACCATTTTCCAGGCTGCAACACAGGGTTCGGGTGTGCCTAGTGGTGATTCCATAAGCAGACGGCAATTTGCTGGATACTGAAAGCAGGCATACGCTGGTCAACTGATTGTTCTGTATGTGGCACAAATGTGATGGCGAACTGTGCCAGGAAGCACCCTAATCCACATCTCATGCTCTGTAAATGCTGTGCAAGTTGTGCATTCTCTGTGGATCAGGTGTGCGCGCTGTGTCCACGTATCCAGAACATTAGACAGAAGACAGGTGCCAGCCAAGCCCCTTTTGGTCTCCTCGACAGCCCATGCTCCATTTTGGCAGTCTGTCTTAAATGTGGCACTGGTGTGGTGTCCTGCGCCATCCACCAGTACCTTGTTGGATTTGCAGG
Source organism: Eutreptiella sp. 'Long Island Sound 2002' (assembly GCA_964036045.1). Taxonomy (NCBI): domain Eukaryota; phylum Euglenozoa; class Euglenophyceae; order Eutreptiales; family Eutreptiaceae; genus Eutreptiella; species Eutreptiella sp. 'Long Island Sound 2002'. The sequence goes on along the minus strand of OZ038380.1, from coordinate 77,078,780 downwards.
ACATCCTTTCGCCAATATGCACAGTCATTCCCACATTATGGATTCTTGCCACACCTGACAATGCATCTCCAAGAGGATTTCATGTGTGCCATCAGCCTGGCATATTCCTGATGCTTTAGCTTGGGGTGCACTGTGTGCACGCGTAGCGCCGTAAACGTGGGATTCGCAGGTGCGAACAGTGCCGCAAACACCACGGAGGTTTCCATTAAGTGTAGGGATTGCCAAAGGGGGGATAGTAGGCGGTTTGGCACATTTCTAACGTCTAGCGTTTACGGCGTTGGCGCTGTAAATAGTCAGGAGTATCGGAGGGGAAGCAGTCAGGAAGCAGGGATATTTGAACCCCTAGAGACTACACCCCTCCTTGGATCCCTATCTGACGGAGAAGGGCAGAGATGGACAAATTGGGAGGAACCTGCATAGTCCTCTTGCTGCATCATGCTGATATGGGGGTGAACTCAAAAGCTTTCCACACAAGCCTAACGGGACGCACCAGTGAACACCACCAATGGGCAGGGGGGGATCATTCTGTAGTGGGTACAAAGTGCCGTAAATGTTTTCGGCACTGGCGCCGTAAAATGAGAGGGGGTAATTTCTGATGATTGTCGCGACAATGGGGTTTTTGTGGCAGTGCTATTCACCAGCACATGCCAGATAATTTCCGGGTGCACCTGAACACGGTGACAAACTGCAAACTGCACAAACTGCCATATGCAGGGGTCATGAAATTATGGGGGTGATCGAAAAGGTTTCCACACCGGCCAAATAGGATCCAACAGTTGAAACTGTTAGGTTGTCTTTTTGGGTGGTTTGAAATGGGGTGTAAGAGCCAGAAATTCTTCCAACGGGGGAGCCCCGCAGACTCAATGCAGTGCACCACCTTCCTGAATCTCTTGGTTCCGACGATTACTGTGACAATGGGATTTTTGTGGCACTGCCCGTCATTAGCACCAATGACAAATGTGACCAACATGTGCTTGGCCCATGTTTGCTGCAATCGTATGTGTGCAGTCTAGCTGAACTTTTGGGGGGCTGGCAGGGGAAATCCATAAAGACCATAAACTGTTGCAAAAAGTGCAATACTTACAGCAAAATGTGTCATTGCACGGGGGTGCAATCAAAATTCTGAGCTGCCAGCCCCCCAGGTTCAGCTAGACCGCATACACACGATTGGAGCACACATGGGCCAGGGTGCACCCAAGGACATGCTGGTCACATTTGTCATTGTTGCTGATGATGGGCAGTGCCACAAAAATCCCATTGTCACAGTAATCGTCGGAACCAAGAGATTCAAGAATGTGGTGCACTGCACCACTTTCCAGTGAGACTGCGGGGCTCCCCACTTGGAAGAATTTCTGGATCTTACACATCGTTTCAAACCACCCAAAAAGACAACCTAATAGTTTCAACTGTTGGGTCCTATTTGGCCGGTGTGGAATCTTTTTAGATCACCCCCATAATTTCATGACCCCTGCATATGGCAGTTTGTGCAGTTTGCAGTTTTAACATTTGTCACCGTGTTCAGGTGCACCCGGAAATTATCTGGGTGGTGCTGATGAATAGCACTGCCACAAAAACCCCATTGTCGCGATAATCATCAGAACTTACCCCCTCTCATTTTACGGCGCCAGTGCCGAAAACATTTACGGCGCCGGCGCCTTAAATGTGTACCCACTACAGAATGATCCCCCCTTGCCCATTGGTGGTGTTCACTGGTCTGTCCAGCTGCCATAGGTTATGACAGGGATTAGATGGCACATATAGGAAGCACGAGTGGGCTATGCAAGTTCCTCTTCATCAAAGGGAATGCCATGCACGCATTGCGAAGTTTTGAATGTTGGCCAATACTCAGACCCTACTTTGGGCCCCTTTTGACAAGTTTTTTGTTCCATTCGGGGGTTTTTTTGCTTCCTATGCATTTGGGATGTGGCAGAATTTGAATTGTCACCCTATGTTGCCCACTTTCAACCATTTTCACCCATTTTCCATCCCCCATATTGACCTCTCCCCACTATGGGGACCCCGAGAAGGCAGGGGTGATGTAGCCATACATAGCCCGTGGACCTTCAGGAGTTTGTGGTAGGGCCTCCATCCCCACCACATCACTGACCTCGCTCGCCATCAACAAGTGTGTCGCGTCCACGCGCATAATCACCACCGCCGTCCCCTTCACCCTATCCGCGGTCCCCATCACCCAAGAGACCACGGACAACGCATACCCCGCGCTCCGAGCCAAGGGACACCTCATTGCCGCCTCCAAGAGCGAAGCCACGGGCACCGAAACACTCGAAGCAACTGGATCTTACAAGGCTGAGTGGTTTGTTCATAGGGACACTGGAGTCCAAGTTGAAGGCAGTTTCATCATTCTCATGTGGGCTTTGTTGCTTCCCTGTGCAACCAGTCAGGTGACAGGTCTTGTTGGGTGAGTATCCCGGCCTCTGCGTGCGTAGTATGCATGCCGTGCGCACACAGTGGCCACGTAGTGCACACACAGTGCAACAACTTGGCCAAGGCATCTCTGCCACAGGCCTGTAGTGAGTACCCCCCCTGCCGTTGTATACTTTCTGACTGTCTATTTTTTTTCGGTGTCTTTTTGTCCATGCCTGCCCGGGCCGCTGGACCTTGACAAACCGCCGCCGACGTCACCTCCGTGTCCCCGGTCCGCAGGAGTGTCCGAGACACCTAGGCCCGTCTGGCCACGCTAGGCGAGGAGGTCATCATCCCTGCCGACACCGGCCGATTGGCGTGTTTGGCAGCCATCGATGACGCCGATTACATCATCCGAGACGAAGTGGTGCCGAAGAGTGGAGTCACAAAGGCTGCCTCTTTGTCATTCGACCTCTTCAAAGACTGCGATTCGTCCGAAAAACTAGCTGCCGTTCTCTACGGCAGTCGCCCCAACGTGGTGCTCGTTGGGGAAATGACAGAGTATGAAACAATTCAAAATGCAATCAAGAGGCTGCCTACTGACTTTGCCCTTGCTGGGACGCTTTGTTGCCATCCTGCTCGAACCTTTCAGCGATGATGATGATTAGCCATCGTTTCTCAAGCGGGCACTCGCCCTCAATTCTAACCTGCCATTCGGGTGCGACAAGCGGCAAATGGCAGACAGGTCTCTCATGCACATACGCACACATGGTCGATTTGATGTCTGGATTGCGAGCAGCACAAGGGACGCCATGAACCTGTCGCCGCCTCCAACCTACAAGCTACTGCGACGTATGACACTTGGGGCACAGGTTGACAAAGTGGTATTCCATGAGCCAGACCTGCGGGACAATCAGTACGCCATCCAGGTCCACAATGACCTGATCAATGGTCTGTTGGGGTCTATCGGCCTAAACTCTGACGAAGTCCATCTCTTTCCGGGAACAGATCCACGGAACTCAAAGTTGTTCTTCACGGAGTTGAATGAGTAACAAGTGAATACCGTGGCTTCGCAAATCGGGTCCAAGCCAAGCTTTGAGATTCAGCCACTGTAATGGTATCGTGGGGCCCACTTGACAAACATGTCGGCTGTCTATGAGGTCTGGATAAAGAAGACACACAAGGAAACATGGTCGCTGTTGCTGCATGCCTCAGTTCTCGCAATGTTTTGGACGATCCCAGGCGTCTTACAAGTGCAGTCACCGGTGAAAATCCATGTGTTGGGCCTAAGTAAGCTACAGCTAGGTCTTGCAGAAACTGAGCACTCCATAGTGAAGACAAGGTATCGTGAACTGGTGGCGGCCATTGGGGCTGTTTTCAAGGAGCTAAAGACAGGGCAGCTCCTCGACTGAGACATCATCTCCAAGCCCACTGTTCCGTCGACGTGGAAGAAGGAGCTGGTGAGCACAGTGTACATCTTTGATGTGGCACCCTGGTTGTACTTCTCGGATTTGACCGAGGCTACTGCTCCCTTGGTACAATGCCGATACATCGCGGACCGTGTGAGGTGGAGTGTCGGGGAAATGCGCACGGCCACATGGCGACTGACCGGGGAAAGTGTGTCAGAGCTAATTGGGAAAGTCTACTTGTCGAGTTCTAGAATGCCTCCAATGTTTGTGATCTCCGAGGCGGACTATGAGGCGCGCAAAAAGCGCATCACAGACCGGCCGAGGAACACGGATTAAGCGAAGATGCGCAAGCAAGGCCTAATCACTGCGGGTGAAATGGCTAAGGCAATGAAACTAGACGATGAAGTCGACAAGGTCATCACCTCTTTTAAACGCAAACGGGACTTGAAGGAAGATGAGGCGTCGTCGTCCAATGGATCGGCAAGATGACGTCCGCATCAAGCATCCCTCTCACTAGCTCGCTCAGAGTTTTATCCCAAAACGTCAATGGATTTCAAACAAAAGTAACCTTGAGAAAGCGAAAGCAAACTCGAATAGTGGCCCTAGGGTCATTACTTCGGTGCCTGGAGGTGGATTTCTTCGCCATCCAAGAACCCCACTTCGTCACGGCGGAGGATGATCAAGCAGGCACGCGGTGCCGATCAAAGTACGGGTACAGCTTGGAAGGGCCACTCCATGAAGAAGGACGGAAGGAGTGGCAGTGGCATGGAAAACATCCAAATGGACCTTACAGTCAATGAAGTTCTTGTCTCCCACGGCGCGGAAAGCCTCACCGTCGAGTGGTCTACCAGAGATCACTCTAGTGATGGTGCATTTCCATCACAAGCACACGCGACGACAGTCGCAATGGAAAGACATCGCCAAGGAGTTGCACGGACCGAACGTGATATGATGTGTTGATCACAATAATTTGGTAGTGAAACATAGGGACAGCTTTGCGCCCGCAGAGTTCGAGCATGACACGTCTTTACGTGCCAGAGAGCAAGAGCTCCCATCCTTGGCTAAAGCGGGTCTGCATGACTTTTGGGTGCACATCCATTGTCCAACTCTGACGGATATCAAGGACAAAAAGTCATTGTGGCCAACGGGCTTCACATACGGCTACCCTCAGGAAGGAGAGCGGCTCCATCCACAGAGATTACGCCGCATCGATAGCATCCATACGACGTCGGAATTGCTGAGCTTGGCAACTAGCGTGTACCCTATGTTTGCTTCCAACTCAGACCACAGAACCGAGGGCACGATTCTCAGAATCTACTGCCCAGAGACAATCCTCCAAGACCCCGAGGCGATGGAAGAGCTGGAGACCTCTCTCAAGTCTATCACCTCGCTTGTGACCAGTGGTGGGAAGATGTACGGGGCTGCATCCAACCGAAGGCGGTCAATTATCAAAGGGAACACAAAAACAAAAAGCAGTTGGTTGAACTTCAAGCTGTACAGCTCCTAGGTGTCTCCATGAGGGACTCCGTCTCACCGGCGGTGTATAAGTTCCTCTCATCGCTGCGAATTGCAGCAACAGAGGCGGCAAAAGCCTACACCTTCCTTGTTGGGGTGTATGAAAAAGCAGAGCGTGACAGAACGGGCATGGAAACACTCTCCAAACTCAACGGGGTGACCTCGTCAGGGGAAACATCAGGGGATTTGAGAACACGAAGAAATGAACTGTACCGGCTGATGTGGGAGCTGCAAGAACAAAAGAAACTACAGCAGCTAGTGTCTTCGGCACACACAGCAGTACGCGGTGCAAAGAGGGTGGCCCAAGAGCTGGTTGAACACTGAGACCGAGTGTTCAGCCCAACGTGGGCCACGGAGGAAGAATGTGTGGCTTATCTTAAGGGGTTAGGAGTGGACCAGCGGCCGCGCAAAGCAGGTCGACTCCCATTCCAGCAACTCTCCGTGGACATAGTACTTGAGGGTGTCAAGAGGTTGAACAGCAACAGTTCCCCTTGACTGGAAGGCTCCTCGGCAAAGTTCTTCAAGAGATTCTCAAAAGTTTCCGAAATGAAAATGTATGAGTCACTGAAACGTTTTCTCGACGCGGGTACAATGCCAAAGACATGGACATCGGGAGTGGTGACAATGATCCCCAAGACAAAGGCACTGCAAACACCAGGCTCTCTCCGAGCAATCGCACCGCAAACGACACGATAGAAGTGGCTTACCAACATCCTCCTTATCCAGTTGGAAGATGTGCTTCCCCACTGCATCCTGGCACAGCAAACGGGCTTCCTTCGTCACAGATGTATCCTCCAACATGTCTATGGTTCACGGGCTCTCTAAGATGGCTTACCTGAACGAGCGGCGTTGTCAGTGGACTTCAAAAATGGTTTCGCCACGGTGTCTCACGAGATGGTGGCGGCAGCGCTGGGTCCAATGTGCATACCGTTCCTGTACCCCCGACTAATACTGCATCTTTTGCGTGCATCATATCTGTACTTAGTGGGTAAGGGATATATCCCAGGGGTCTACCACCATCTGCCCGCGGGTACATGCCAAGGAGACGCACTCTACCCGGCGCTGTTCTCCTTGGTGGCGTCCTTTGTGATCTTCCCGCTACAAGACCTAGATCTAGGACTGACTATCATGATGTATGCAGATGACCTCATCATATTTCTGGACGGACAGGCCAATCCACAGCTGCTGGGGAAAATATGGAAAGTGGTGTCCTACTTTGGAGAATTTTCTGGACTGAAGGTCAATTTGAACAAAACGGTAGCGATAGTTTGCAATTGTGGGGGAATGGAGTGGGCGAGGTGCTTTGGAGACATTGGGGTGGACGTCAAAACTTCGTCAAGTATCTTGGGGTACGCTTGGGGAACATACGACACCATGCAGATGACCAGGGATGGGGGTTGACAATAGAATAGGCCTTTGCACCAGCATTGCAAGAAGCCTTTCGGCGCGCACGGGTGGTATCCATGCTGCAATTGTCAAGGGACGAGCGCGCCTTCATGCTGACATGATGGATCCTACCAGTTGTGGCTTGGGTATCCAAAGCATACTATGCCCCAACCGTAGTGATCAGACAGCTGAAGCTAGTCTACCACATGACCATGGGCACCAATAGTTGGGGAATCACTCTGCCAATCCTCTCGCGGCCATGGACACATGGGCCCCTGGCACTGCCGGAGCCCGTGCTGTTTCTCATGCACCAGGCAACGGCTGTGTTCGTCAGCCTCTTGGGAGAGCCTCACAAGTATCCCAACAAGGCAGTGGAGACCCTCTATGCATGGGCGATGACAATTGGGTTTACACCGTCCAAAGACAACCTCCCATATATCCAGCTGGGCATGGTGCGGACGGTAGGAGTGACATTTTTCGGATGGTCGGCAGAGGCAGCGTCATATATCCAACGGGTGGCCCCGCACGTGCCCCCTCCGAAAAACTGGGACCAATTGCCACTGTGGCACTTTGTCTACCTCCAGAATGAGTTCAACTGCTCCTACTACAACACGAAAATGATCCGGCGGGGAGTACTGACGTGGGGTCAATTACAATCTTTGGCAGATGTAAGGCTATTGAATGCTCTGCCTCGTACATGGAAGGGGGCATACAATCACGGCGGACGGCTCCTAAATAAAGTCCCATCTCCAGGGGTTTTTATACCCCCACAGTCCACGTCCAAAACTGGACCCGGGCATGGCTCCTTCAATTCTACGCCTCACAGCAGGGGGTCCGCCACCCACAAACATCAGAGGTATGGGAACAATGGGTGCAAGCACAGTTACCGCCAAGGGTGCGGGACTTTGCACAACGAGTGCTGTGGCACAATCCAACGGTGCATACAAGAGTCTACAAGAGGTCGGGCACGGACAAGTGCCCGATATGCTCGCAAAAGGAGTCGGTCAAGCACGCAATGGTCGAGTGCCCCATGATCAAAGCGGCGGCGGCGGTGGGACAGCACTACTATGGCACAGTGGAAACTGGGGACGGGAAGTTGCAAGTACGAGATATCATGGAATCCGATCAACAGGAGTGGTTGCTGAACACGGATCAAGGCTGGGCAATGTGGTCGGCAAGAAGTGCCCACTGGCAATATCAATGTGAAGTCAAAGCAGGAGCGTCACCGTCGTTCACATCATACCTGACATCCTGGCTGAGGAAGCTGTGTCAATGGATTGGATTTTGTTCAAGAGAGCGCAAGGAGCATTGGAGAGGCTTCAAGCAGCCGCTAGAGCAACTTCGTGATACGGGAGTGCAGCCACGACAACGGGAAGTACGCGTAAATGGGGGATTGAGTGCGCGGTGGCAAACGCACACGGAGTGCTTCACGGAAGAAGGCAACGCCGGCACACACATTTGGCACAGGGAAACAGAATCACGTTGAAAGCGCCCGAGGTAGGCAAGCCCGGGAGTGCTCCAAGGAGTACAAGACCTGATTGCAGAACTGGTTGCGAAAGGGTACAGGATTGTATACACAGACGGGTCGTCAAAAAGACTGAGCCACAAGGACATGCGCACGCTAGGAGGCTTTGGCGTATTCGCAGCAGAAAATGAGCAAGGGCCTGAAGTCACTTTCTGCGGCTATATACTCACACGCCACAGGCAAACAAACAACGGAGCGGAGCTTTGGGCAGCGCTGGAAGCCCTACAGGGGTTCTTGGTGTCAAAATTGGCAATCGTCACCGAGTCACAGTACCTGCAACTAAGAGTGACCGGCAGGGCACAGCACTGGAGCTCAAAGGGATGGACAACCACATCCGGCAAGCTGCATGTCCACGTGCCCGTTTGGGAAATGCTGCTCCGGGAAATGCCAAAGCCAAGAAGAGAAGTCAAGTGGGAGCACGTCCCAGCACATGTCAACGTGCGGGGAACGAGGTGGCGAACGGATTGGCGATGGAAGGCATGTGCGCGAGCCCGCTGTGGTCCCAACAAGTCACACAACAATCATCATCCGGGTCAGAGTCCACGGTATGGCTGAGGGGAGGTTCCAGGTCCGACTCAGAGGACACCTAAGCACTTTGGTGATTCGTGGGCATGGTACCCATGGATAGTGATGAGCTGACAGGAGAAGCTTCCGGGGAACCAGCACCACGTGGAATGGAATCATGCCACTCTTGCAGTTCGGGTATTGCGGAAATAGGGGCAGGACACAAACAAATGGGAGCATTGTTGGAAGAAATGTCTGCAGCAGAAACACTGTCCTTCAACACGGATGTGAGCGACACCAGGCGATAGCATAAGAGGCGAAAGCTTAGGAAAAGCAAGAACCCTAGACAAGGTCGTTAGGAGCAGAGCTTGTGACCCCTGCATTGTGATGCGGAAGTTTCACAGGTTTCAAGCCCAAAATGCCTGCATGCCCGAGACTTGTGTTCTGACGCAGGAGCATTTTGACACGAGACCCGCGTCCTGTCACGACGAACAGCAGGGCAAAGGTGTGACAACGGCAACGGCTGAGCTGAGGCAAAAACCCGTCGTCCTGTTCGCGGAAGAGCTCCCTGGCGTGATGCCGCCGGGAAGGCCATGGAAGGAGCAGGGACCACGCCAGCAACGACATGGCGCCTGCACACAACCTCAGCCAGTCCCGAAGAAGGTCAAGCCTCAACAAGAACGCCAGCGCTTCAAGGTGCAAGCACTAATCTAGCTGAACGCCCTTGCAAAAGAAGAATTGAGGGCAGTCGATGCCGAGCTGACCACTATGGCCTGGGCCCGCAATCAGCAGATCTGGCTCCAACTAGACCAACCACACAGCACCAGGATGCACTGTGAAATTGTGGACAATCATGGAGAGCCATTGCTGACGAGCAACCAAGAACTCTACACGGTGATGGTCCAAATGAACTGGACCCTGAAGACTCAGGCTCTAACAAACATGCAGGTCCAGTGGCGACCCAAAAGTGCAGGGAAGTGGCACCTGTTCCAGTGGGAGGCAATCCTCCACTGTCCGACGGCAGAGGGACACAGAGCGGTGCCCTCCTCTGTGAGCAGAAATGGAGACTGCATGCATGTGTGGCTGACGGGCGGAGCTGACCTCTTAAGGCTCTTCCAGAGAACGCTCTTCAGGCAGGCGGATCCGGTATCTAGAGACGCTGTGTGGTTCCTCTACACGTTGCTGAACACACCGCCTTGCGAATGGCGATATGCCTGACAGGGGACGACATGCAGAGGGGAGCACGAAAGGTCGGAACTAAAATGCAGATAACCACTCTTCGTAGCTCAGTGGGTAAACCGCACCTATTTGTCCTGTCGGGGAGTGTTCGAACCCTGGGGGGGATAGAGACCGACCAAACATCCCAAAAACCCCTTTATACGAGAGAGAGAGAGAGTGGGTCACAGTGGGACGAGGGCCAGAGAGAGAGATAGACAGGGAGAGAGAGAGGGAGAGGGAGAGAGAGAGAGAGACAGAGAGAGAGGGAGAGAAAGACCCGCAAAGCGAGAGTTGGGGACTAACCGGCACAGTGGGAGGGTGGTGGGTGCGAGCTGACTTGGATATGTGGGCAGCCATTGATGCATTGAGCTGAATAGTTTGATGGTGAAACATCCCTCGTCCCCCTGTTTTAGCCCTCCCCACAGTTCTTCTGCCGTGTGGTACGGCGGTTCCTCTGAGCAGACATCGCGGAAAACTCCGGATGCTGCAGCCACTGTCTTCTCAAGGTCCACCTCTTTTCGCAGGGGCATTGTTGCTGTAAAGAATAATTGCGTAACTGTATCTGCGTAAAAATCGCTGTTTGAAAAACTTTCTTGATTTCAAACATCAACCTGTCACTCAGTTTTCGCGCGACCAATTATTCTGTGATTCGCTTGTCGCATGCACCATTTTCGGTTACCTGTAACTGTCTGGTGATCCCACATTTCACTAGTTAATCCTGATTGCGGTACCCAGTTGCGGCGCGCTTCTATCGCTGTTGGGCAGTGAAGTCAGCGGTGACCACAGTATGAAAACCGGAGATGCCCGCGGGACCTGTATGTGCGCCCATGCAGCAGCGCCGCATCAAGGGAACGCACATGCTGTGTAGTTGGTGGATCTGTCCAATTTTGGTTTCTATGAGCGCTTCTGACCTCCATTGCGCGAGGCCTCGCGCAATGATCACCGAAACTTTAATGTTTCTCATGCGCCGTTCCATGCGCGAGGCCTCGCGCTTGAAACTGCAGTTTGTTCCGGAACATTTATACTTTTCAAGATTCTTGGGTACACCATTGTTGCAGTTTATCCGTTAATGGATCCATCTCTATCACGCAATCCTGATAATGGTACTAAGTTACGTGTATAAATACGACAGGGTTCCATTTTTCGACAACCTGCCTAATGCGTCGTGCTGTAGCACATTAATCTGACACAAATGAACGTCTTTGCGCGAGGCCTCGCGCAAAGAATGGTCACCAACCAATACTTTTCCCTGTCTCGCCCATGGGACACATCATTCTTATAGAAATATTTAATCCGCCATACTTGTTTGCGACGGTTTTAAAATTTCCATCAAAACAACTATTTTTCGATGCCTTTGGGAACCTGTCATTTTCCTACCTTTTCATTCGTTTTTGACCATGCAACTTGAGCCGCCTAAGAGATACGCACCAGGGACCCTTTACTAGTACAATGGACCCCCCTGAAGTTGTAGTGCGCAAAATGGTTACAGCCTTGCTTTTAATGACCACATGTTGCTGAGATTTTAATTTCCTTTTTTTGAGAAATGTACTAATGAGTCGTGGCAAATCAGATCATCTAGGCACACGCAACGAGGTCTGTTCATTTCTTTTGTTCATTGCATGTCGCCTAAGAAAAAACAAAGACAAAGGTGGTGCCCATTACTTTCTTTGAACCTTTTGGACCGAGCGCACTAAAGCCTTAAACAATGCCTTGTAGGGTGTAGATTATTTTGGCGTAGGATTGTGGCAAAGCCTTGATAGCCATGTACGGCCTTCAAAGCGTCCCGAAAAACTCTAAATTCCCGTGGCTATGCACTTTGTCTCAGAATTGCAATGCCTTTGGTACATGTATGGCATTGCTCGCCTGACGCGCTTGTCCATGCAGCACAATATTGTGCATGGGGAGTTGTGTGTCATTGCCGATAGGCTGATTAACTTGCCACCGCGGGGCCCTATATTTGATGGGGCACACAAGAAGCACATGTGTGATGCACAAATCATTCTGAGCGTCTGCTACATCTGTAAAGAAATTGGCAAGGTGCTGCAGCTAAAAACCGGATTGGTCACATCCAAGGAGGGCACCTTTTTGCAACTAGCCACAACTGAAGCAGGAAACGTGCGGCTTGTGGATAAGCTGTTGAGTCCCAGCATAATTGCAAAGCATATCCGTAGCGAGGTGCAATTTTAGGAGAGCCATGCTCACACTATACCCTCAGCAGACCATTTGTTGCCCCGAATGATGATCGTTGCGCAAACGAGCATAGTCCGATGGGCAGTCGCAATGATGCACTCTCTGCACCTTTGTAGAAATTTTGTGCTCAAGGTTTGTTCAACACGATCAATTCTTGTATGCTTGTTCGTTCATCGTCTTGTGTTGTTCTGTATACACATGTGGTTTTATATGGCCGCAATTAATTGCATTTAGCAGGGCGGAACGACTCTTGACTATTCGATCAAGGCGCCTATGGTGGGAGTTTTGCTGAATTTTGGCTGTCCTAGTCGCCGTTGGCACCAAGGGCTGATTGGTTGATTTTTCTGAAATCAAAACCTATTCATATCTCCATTGTCATGCTAATGATTGCAAACGCCACAAGCGAACTCCAAGCCAGAGAGCACTCAAGGCGACAGTCGCAGCATGTACATGTCTATTTCTTGTCGCTCAGCAAAATACGAACTGTTTTTAGGATCCTGGCTGGGTCCTAATACCACAAACTAACGTCTACGCCCCAAACCGCCTTCGTACATTGATATTGCCCATGAGATGTTATTTCTGCAAAATGGCGTCAAAGCAGTGGTTTATTATCTAGCTTTTATGCACACCATGTGAGAAAATTGCAAGGTATTCTGCAGTTTTGTTTGTACAAATGTGAGTCCACTTTTTTTTTGATGTATGGTATTTGTTTTTTGCTCCAAATTGGCTTTCTGATGCAAAGTATTCCTAGCGTAGATCATGGAGGGAAAGGTTTTCACTTGGAGGGAGACCCAAAACTCATGGAGGGGAGTGCTTTTCACTTGGAGAGAGATGTCTTTCTCCTGGAGGCAGGTGTTTTCCACTAGAAGGGAGACCCAAAACTGATGGAGGGAGGTGCTTTTCACTTGGAGAGAGGTGGTTTTCACTTGGAGGGAGACCCAAAACTCATGGAGGGAGGGTTTTTTCACTTGGAGGAAGGTGGTTTTCACCTCGAGTGAGGTGTTCTTTTTCACTTGGAGGTAAGATTTGTAACCTCCCCCAAAAAATAATCAGTTTTTCCCGAGTATTATTTGAAAACTGGCTGATGCAATGCGCTTAATGTTTCTGAAATAACCGCTTCAATGCGATTATTGTGTTTAATTGACCCAATTAACCGCTTTTCTCAGATTAATCTGTTATTTCTGATTGGAGGCTTATTTATGGTGAATGGACTTTCGTTCACCTAGCAACACAAACACAATTCGAACTATTTGTCGAGAACTACACATTTAGAAAACAAATTTTTTTCACTGATTTCTGTGACCCAGGGATACATTTTCAATAAAAAAAATCTTTTGCAATACAAATTTTCGCAAATGAAAATTTTTTTGCAATCAAAAACTTTTTTGAAAATTGTAATCTTTGTTGGAACTATTTTCTCTTACCCAGTGACATCATGGGTGATGTCACCAAACTGCGACATCAGTAATGAAGTAGCTTCATTTTACCTTTCGGATGCAAAATATTCCTAGCGTAGATCATGGAGGGAAATGGTTTTCACTTGAAAGGAGACCCAAAACTCATGGAGGGGAGTGCTTTTCACTTGGAGAGAGATGTCCTTCACCTGGAGGGAGGTGTTTTGCACTAGAAGGGAGACCCAAAACTGATGGAGGGAGGTGCTTTTCACTTGGAGAGAGGTGGTTTTCACTTGGAGGGAGACCCAAAACTCATGGAGGGAGGTGCTATTCACTTGGAGGAAGGTGGTTTTCGCCTGGAGTGAGGTGTTTTTTGTCACTTGGAGGTAAGACTTGTAACCTCCCCCAAAAAAGGGCCAGTTTTTCCCGAGTATTATTTGAAAACTAACTGATGCAAGGCGCTTAATGTTTCTGAAATAACCGCTTCAATGCGATTATTGTATTCAATTTACCCAATTGAGCGGTTGTCTCAGATTAGTCCGTTATTTCTGATTGGAGGCTTATTTATGGTGAATGGACTTTCATTCACCTAGCAACTCAAACACCATTTGAACTATTTGTCGAGAACTACGAATTTGGAAAACAAATTTTTTTTCACTGATTTCTGTGACCGAGTGATATATTTTCAATGAAAAAAATCTTTTCGAATACAAATTTTCGCGAATGAAAAAATTTTGCAATCAAAAACGTTTTTGAAAATTATAATCTTTGTTGGAACTATTTTCTCTTACCCAGTGACATCATGGGTGATGTCACCAAACTGCGACATCAGTAATGAGGCAGCTTCATTTTACCATATGATTTTAAACAGTTCAAATCTGCATCAGTGCCTAAAATTTGTCTTTTTTTGATCCCTTTTTTGACATCTTTTTCAGTTGTGAAAAGGGACGCCGTGGGAACAGTGTTGCCAAACCTGCTGCTCCACAGCAATGGCGAGAGGGATACTGCACTTAACAATGTCAGACAAGAGTGGAACCTGAAATGGAAACCAAAGCCTGCAATGGTTAACCATTCAAAGCTAGCGCCACAAAAGGATGCACGTAAAGGTTTGACCCCTTTTTTGGCTGCAGAATTCCACGGTAGTGTTGCACCAGCCGCCCGCAACAATGATTTTCCTCGGGATGAGTTGGATGATTAGTTTTCCTTGCCGGTCGTTGACACGCCCACTTGCGTCATTGACTGGTTGCAACGGCACCGTCGTCGCTTTCCCTACTTGAACAAGATGGCCTGGCAATACCTGGCGTGTCCGGCAACATCAACTGGGAGGGAGCGCTTGTTCAGTGCTGCTGGGATTAAGAAGAAGTCACTACCATATCTTTCTTGGGGTACTTGATCCAGGCCAAGCCCTCCCTAGTCCTTGAGAAGTAATGAGGACTAACACCTAGTCATTTTTGTCGCTCGTTTGAGGTTTTATGTACATATCTCAAGGTAACCAGGGTTGTAACCCTAGCCCCCCATGACGTTCACCCCTACCACAAAAGTGAACAGAGGTATCTTCCTTCATGCAGGTTGTACCAAAACAAAAAAGGCATTTCATGCCTTGGGCCTTGTAGGTTAAGCCTAGTGGTCTCCCACCTCAGAATCCCATATTTCATTAGTGTACCATTGCACAAACCTCCCACATGCCTCATAAGTGTGTCCTATACCTAGCTGACACCTCCCCGCGAATTCTCAAATGTAGGGGTTGTGCAACCGCTTCCTTGCACAAGCATCCCCTTGGACATGCCATCCTAACGAAAAGGAGCTTGCTTTCATGGTATCCTTGTAATAAATAGGTGGTACAGAAAAGAGAAGCATGTTTTTTGGCCATGAAACACCGCACCATTCCACCTTCAAACGTATTTTGTCTACCCCCGTTGGCGTGTGCAACCACCCATTTTCCACCAGTTGCACTTGTGCAACTGTGTGCAACGGTGTGCAACCACCATGCCACGCGCGTTGCGCAACGCGCAGCAAAGACGACCAAGAAATTGGCGAATGCAAACTCATTTGCACACTGTGGACACCATCCAATGCAAAGCGCACATCACACAACAAGATACACATGCACCTTCATTGGCATCACATGTCACCACCACAATGAAAGCCAAATTCAAAGAGTCGGCATTGGACGCCGGCGTGCACATGTGCCACAAAGCAAAAAATGGTGTATTTGGGTGCTGGGGGGCCTAAACCACTTGTCAACCGGTTTGAAACTTATGAAATATATGCTTTTTGGAGTCTCTCACCCTCAAAATAGGGTACGGGGTACCTGGAACTGACTGCTCAGGCCCCAGGAAAACCGATTTAGCCCAAAACCGCCATTTTGGCCATTTTATGGGCGAAGAATGGTTTTTTTGTGCTCGCAGGCCTAAAACACGTCGTATCCGGCTTCACAATGTTGAATCAGGCGTTTGTCTAGTCCAGCACCCTCGAAATAGGGTAGAGGGGGCCTGGAACCGACCACTCAGGCCACAGAAAGGCCGTTGTAGCCGAAAAAAGCCATTTTATCCATTTTATGGTCGAAAGATGGTTTTTTTGTGCTCGCAGACCTTCAACACTTGGTATCTGGCTTCACAATGTTCAATATCAACCGTATTCCAGTCCAGCACCCTCTAAATAGGGTAGGGGGATCTACAACCGACCAGTCAGCCCCCAGAAGGCCGTTTTGAGGCAAAGAAACGGCATTTTAGCCATCTTATGAGCGAAAAATGGTGCTTTTTGCTGCTGGTTCCCGCTAAACACCTGTTATCTGGCTTCACAGTGATATATTTCATGCCGGAATGTTTGAATCGAGCATCCCTCAAACCTACTACTGACCACTCACCCAGAAGGACCGCTTTAGGCCAAAAGAAAACGCCCTTCTTGCGCTTTGGTATTGACAGAGTGTGTGTGCAACTGTTGTGCAGCCGCTGTGCCACTGCACGAAACCAGCCATCTGCACCAGCTGCACAGGTAGGTAGGTAGGTAGGTCATCTCAAGACTGGGGCTGCCCCACAGGGGGGTCTTACCAAGGGGCTTTTGCTCACCCACCCACAGCCCTACTTCACGTGCCCCCACAAAGCGGCTCCCCCACATGGGGGAAGGGCGCGGTCGTGCGAGCAGTACCCTACCGCGGGTTCTGCCCAGAGAGGTAACCCATGTTCCACCGAGGTCTCACATTCCTCTCCTTCGGGCGGATGATACGTGGGGGAGGGTCCCATCGCACATCCTCATCAACCTCTGGATGCTGCGGCCCAGGGGCCCGGAGCCAGGCCAAAGGTCCTGTCCTGCAGGCACCCCAAACTGGGTTGGTTTTCAGTAGGCGTGAGACGACTTGAAGAAGCACGTCCTACGGGACTACCATGCCGTGACGCGTTCTCACGCGTCCTGAGTCGGTTGAGCTTGCGCTCTCCCGGGGGGCCGGGGTTTCGAAGTAGTTCGTTGTAGTTGGTTGGTCGGTTGTATAATGGTAGAGTTGCCGCGTTGTGTTGTGTTGGTGGGTATGGTTGTCGGCGGCCGTGGCGCATCGTGGTGTCGCCAACCCATGGGACGCCGTTCCCGTTTCGACCCTTGCATGCCTGGCTGGTTGGGTTTTGGCCGGCTTGCATGCGGTCTGTTTATTGTCGGGTCGTTTTCTCTGCAGCAGTTTGGTTGGTACAGGGTTGCAATAGCCGTCTTATGGTCGGCTTGTTCGTCGTGGGATGGATCGCGCTGCAGCCCGCGCCGGCGCAGCCGGATGTCGTCCTTGTTGTCTTTTCCGTCAGTTCTGAGGTTTGTTGTGGCCGGCCTGTCTGATGTGGCGGTCATTGTGTTAGACCGGGGCGTGCCCGGCGTGTTGTGTTGGTTCGCCGTTGTCGTAG
Organism: Eutreptiella sp. 'Long Island Sound 2002'; assembly: GCA_964036045.1. Lineage (NCBI taxonomy): Eukaryota > Euglenozoa > Euglenophyceae > Eutreptiales > Eutreptiaceae > Eutreptiella > Eutreptiella sp. 'Long Island Sound 2002'. The sequence goes on along the minus strand of OZ038380.1, from coordinate 77,061,394 downwards.
CCGCGAGTGGTCGGCTTGTTCGGGGCTGTGCGGTGGCCCTTATGGGCTCCGCCGGCCGCGTTTGGTCGCTGTAGGCCGTCCCCTACGCCGTTTGTTTCCCGTCGGGTGTGTTTTGTCGTGGCTCGTCCGTTTGTGGCGTGTCCGCGTGTGAGGTTGTTGTGTTGTTGCCAGCACTATGCCTGGCTGGTTTTGCTGGTTGGCCGTCGTCTTCGCCGCCTAATGGTCGGCTTGTCCTGCTGTTGGATGTGTTGGGTCGTTGTGGCTGTTTAGGGTCGGTTCCGGTTGTTCGGGTTGCATTGGGCCGGGAAGGCACGCTTTGGTGGTGCGTTGCCCCCCTCATGGTGGGGCGTGCTTTGGCGGTGCTTGGCTTTCCTCTTGGTGGGGCGTGTCCCTGGGGAGAGAAAAGTTTTGAAAACTGGTATGACTGCTGTTAAAAACTTTGAAAATTGGTGCGAGATGCCCGGTCCCGTCCTGGAGCCAGCGTTACATGCACAACCTGTCATGTTGCACATCGCGGTGCCCTTCGGCTTTCCTTTCGGTCTCGCTTGTGTCGATCGTATGTACACCCCCGTCGGTGGCAAAGCCCCTTCGGTCCTCTTCGGTGCATCCCCGTGTTCTCTATCGGAGCTCCCCGGTGCTGTGCCTGCGTGGTGGTGCGGTGTTTGTGCTCGTGCCCGCAGGCCAGTTGCCTTGGCTCGGTCCGCGGGGTGCTGGGCTCGCTGTGTTCTGTGTCGTGCTGTCCTTCGCGGCTACGGTGGTGTGTGCGTCGGTGCCTTCGTGCGGTTGCCTGAGGTCAGGGTGGTTTGGCTTGGTGGCACGCCGGCCTTTGGCGTAGCGTGGCATTTCCCTGGGCCGCCTACTGTCGTCGCCGCCACAGGTGTTCTGTGATCCAGTGCCCTGGCGTTCAACGCTTGCGGGGGCCATGGGCATTGGTGCTGGTGTCACATTGGTTCCTCAACCTCCTGCCCTTGAATATAACATGCACGCAGGTTTTTTGAGGCATGGCGGTCCCCCGCCCAAAGCATTGCACCAAAGCGGCCTAACCATGGGCAAAATGAGCGTGACAGAATAACATGCACGCAGGTTGTGTGCCCTGATGCCGGGACCCCGTGCGCGCTGCCATGGGTGTCCCGTGATCTTGTGCCCTGGTGTATGATTTTCCTCGGAGGTCATGCGTGCCGGTGGTACATTCGTCCCTGGACCCCCGCCCTGGGACGTGCCATTCTCATGGCTGTTGTGCTCCGGTGTCGGAGTGCCCTGTACGGCGCGGCGGGCTGAGCTCGGCGTAACATTCCCGTGTTAGCCGGCGGGAGCCGGCGGGCTCGTGTGTCCCGTGTGTTGGGCCCCTGGCCCACCTTTTGTCCGGCTTGTGGGGTTCTCGAAGGTTGTGTGCGCTGAAGTCGCCACAGTGGTGCAGCTGTGAGCGCCCTATGACCTGCTGCCTTGGTGTATAACTTTCTCGGAGGATATGCGTGTCGGCTCTGGTGGCGCATGCATCCCTTGATCCCCTCCCCTTGGAAGTAACATTCTCGAGGATTATGTGCTCTGACGTTGGGGGATCCCGCACGACGCGGCGGGCTGGGCTCGGCGTAATATTCCTGTGTTCATCGGCGGATCCGTGGGTCCCGTGTGTTGGGCTGCACCTCGTGGTCCACCTCGTGTCCGGCTTGCATCAGGAAGGTCAGACGGAAAGATAGGTCCTTGTCGGGGTCCCCGTCCCGTTCCTTGACGCTGATGGATTGCGGGGGCGCGGGGAGCGTGGCCCTCGCCCGGGATACTTGGGAGTAGTGGCTTCGGTGGACCACCGGGTTGGTGTTCTTGCTCTATAGCACTGGTTGTAGGGCTGCCAAGGCTGGCCCGCAGTCGTGGGCGCCCGCTGCAGAAGTTGGGTAGTCCAGTGCCACTCTTGCTGGTGCGCCCGATTGTCAGGCGTCGGCGGGGTGCGCTGCGCGGTTGCGCGTCGTCGGGTTTTGCGGGGGTCCCCCCGGGCAAGGTTCGCCTGCCAGAGGTCGTCGCGGCTTATCGCTGGTCCCTTAGCCGCTGGTTTGGAACCCATCGTCGGGGTCCCTGGTGGGGTGAGGCGGTGCTCCCCAGTTGGAAGAATTTCTGGATCTTACACATCGTTTCAAACCACCCAAAAAGACAACCTAACAGTTTCAACTGTTGGATCCTATTTGGCCGGTGTGGAATCTTTTCAGATCACCCCCATAATTTCATGACCCCTGCATATGGCAGTTTGTGCAGTTTGCAGTTTTAACATTTGTCACCGTGTTCAGGTGCACCCGGAAATTATCTGGGTGGTGCTGATGAATAGCACTGCCACAAAAACCCCATTGTCCCGATAATCATCAGAACTTACCCCCTCTCATTTTACGGCGCCAGTGCCGAAAACATTTACGGCGCCGGCGCCTTAAATGTGTACCCACTACAGAATGATCCCCCCTTGCCCATTGGTGGTGTTCACTGGTCTGTCCAGCTGCCATAGGTTATGACAGGGATTAGATGGCACATATAGGAAGCACGAGTGGGCTATGCAAGTTCCTCTTCATCAAAGGGAATGCCATGCACGCATTGCGAAATTTTGAATGTCGGCCAATACTCAGACCCTACTTTGGGCCCCTTTTGACAAGTTTTTTGTTCCATTCGGGGGTTTTTTGCTTTCTATGCATTTGGGATGTGGCAGAATTTGAATTGTCACCCTATGTTGCCCACTTTCAACCATTTTTACCCATTTTCCATCCCCCACATTGACCTCTCCCCACTATGGGGACCCCGAGAAGGCAGGGGTGATGTAGCCATACATAGCCCGTGGACCTTGAGGAGTTTGTGGTAGGGCCTCCATCCCCACCACATCACTGACCTCGCTCGCCATCAACAAGTGTGTCGCGTCCACGCGCATAATCACCAGCGCCGTCCCCTTCTCCCTATCCGCGGTCCCCATCACCCAAGAGACCACGGACAACGCATACCCCGCGCTCCGAGCCAAGGGACACCTCATTGCCGCCTCCAAGAGCGAAGCCACGGGCACCGAAACACTCGAAGCAACTGGATCTTACAAGGCTGAGTGGTTTGTTCATAGGGACACTGGAGTCCATTTTGAAGGCAGTTTCATCATTCTCATGTGGGCTTTGTTGCTTCGCTGTGCAACCAGTCAGGTGACAGGTCTTGTTGGGTGAGTATCCCGGCCTCTGCGTGCGTAGTATGCATGCCGCGCGCACACAGTGGCCACGTAGTGCACACACAGTGCAACAACTTGGCCAAGGCATCTTTGCCACACGCCTGTAGTGAGTACCCCCCCCGCCGTTGTATACTTTCTGACTGTCTATTTTTTTTTCGGTGTCTTTTTGTCCATGCCTGCCCGGGCCGCTGGACCTTGACAAACCGCCGCCAACGTCACCTCCGTGTCCCCGGTCCGCAGGAGTGTCCGAGACACCTAGGACCGTCTGGCCACGCTAGGCGAGGAGGTCATCATCTGAAGCCGGTTCGGACCCCCGTGGCCATCTTGGGGTCACTTGGGGTGTGTATCCATGTGCCGGCAAGCCGCCATTGGCTGATATCATACTCTCCCATCCACCTGAAACAACCTGATGTGATAGTGTGATAGGTTTGGCCATTCCGGCTCTGAGCGGCCATATTCAGAACCGAGGCACCGCCAGCGGAGATTTATATATCGGAATATCAGGAATCAACAGGGTTTTATTATCATAATGTTTCCGTAATTTTTCAGCCTTTCGTTCTGATGGTCAATGTATCGGCGACCGTCAGTTGGCTCGCGATTTTGCGTTAACCGATTGGTTAACTGTTATTTCCAGATATTTTGGCGGATACTCCGTTGAAGGGTCAGATTTCATCAGCAAAGGGTTCGTTGCTTCCGCAATTTTCTAAATAAGCACTCGAAATTTTAATCTGAATTTTTCGGGATGTCGAAATCGGATTTTCGACTTCGACATCGCCGCACTTGATTTGGTCTTCTTCGAGTGGTCATACGCTTTTCCCTATGCCCGAATCAGGTTTCCCTTATACTTGCCACCCATTTGACTTGGAGATATAAGGGAAACAAAAGCGAATCGTGGGACCACTTTGAAGGGCCATATCTACGCGCGAGTGTGAGGAAAGAGAATAGGGAAGGTTGCGTTGCAAGCGCATTGGTCTCAAGTTAATTTAGGAAGCATCAAATGCCTTCGGTGTGTACACATGCCCGGTGTAGCAAGAAATAATGGTCAAGAGGGTATAAAGTGATATATAACTCTTGGACCGTGCAACCGAATATTTTAATGCGACTTTCGAGTGTACCGCATGAGTGTTGGGGTTGCATAGATACTTTCCTTGGGTTCCTACGTATTTTTAACGTGAAGTTATGCCCATGGAGGGGCATGGCATATCATGGTGGGAGTCACTTTTGAGGGTATGTTTTATATGCATGGTATATGTCCTGATATGCTCACGCCCATGTTATATATCTTCGTGTGGCCGAAGAGATGGGGAGCCATACGTGACAAGGGTTTTGCCCATGTCCCAATTGTGGAATTCAAAGCGCTAGACTAAGTCTACCGCGTATGTATTGCTCATGGTACGTTTGGGAAAGAGATCCATGAGTGCACTCCCATTTTCATGGGGCATGTAGATATGGGTGGCGAAGGTATCTCCATGCGCCCGATTGGGGATCCAAGTGGGGGAATTGTTCGCAAATGGTTTCAATCATTTGTGTATTGAATCATGAGCGGATATCATGGGTGAGCATAGAGATATACTATCATGACAACTTTGTATTTGGTCATATTTACATGTTTTTGACCTCAATTTTTGCTCATTTTTGCGTTTTGTGTACTTACCTGTTCGGCAAACAGCAAGAAGCCTATGGAGAGTCGAACCATGGTATTTTGTTCATATGTTGGCATATGCTTTGGAGTTGAACACCACCATATGCCGGATTGCGTACTCCATTTGGCTCGGCGCACGAAGGATCACAAGAATTGGTCTCAAGATCATGGGCTGACTTGGGCAGTGCGTGGCGCCCATATCCGAAGGGGTTTCGAGGGTAAAGTGGGGATGTACATGGGCATTGACCTTTGGTCTATATCCTTCATGAATACTAGACTTCGATTCCATGCATGCTTTGAGCCTTCGGATAAGTGGTAACTTCAATTTTGAGCATATATGTGATATATGGCCAATATGGTGTGAATCGGCAGTTTTTTGGCATGTTATGAGTTCAAACTCATAGGTCATTCCTCTAAGCCCATTCGATTCCAAGTCCAACCAAGGTTATGTCAGGGTAGGGCATGGTCCTGAGTGCCACTCTAGGCCATGACACGCCACCTCCCCTTTTGGGCTAGGATTTAGAGGCTTGGGAGTGAACACATTTTTGGGGTTTATGTAGTGACTTTTGATACATGGCATTTAACCATCTTATTGGACTGGGTTCAGGGCATCGTGTCCGTGAGTCAAGGGAAGGTCTTGAGTCCAGGGAATGAGGGGTCTATGGCTGTGATTGTGTAAGTTTCCATCTTTCCCCAACTTTGCTTTATTTGTGTTCATATGCCAATTTCAGGGCTTTCTTCCTTGGTGCAATGCTTGTACATGCCCGCCACCGTGAGACGACCGGTGTGCTGAACGGAAGCCCGCAGCCTGATTTGGATTGTGAATTGGGCTATTGCTGTATTTGTGGGATCTGGTTGCTGTTCAGGGTTGAAGGAGGATTACATTTTCTATATTTTTGGATTTTGGACCTTGGACCTTGAGGATTTTGAGAAATGCAATCATTGATCCGGAGTAAATCAGCCGGGGTAACAGGCGGAAGGGGTACAGCGGGGGCCGGTCCTGGTAGGGACCTTCTTTATGGTAGCAGAGGCTTACCTGCTGCCCCTACCAACCGCCGACCCGGGGACTTGGGCCCTTATGAGCCCTGCCCAAGTACGCCCCGGGTGCGTATTGTGGACTCGGTGGAGACCACGCCGGAGATGGGAGCCATAGAAGAACCGAGACGTTCAAGAGCATGGCGAACTCCGGAAGTAGAAGCCCGAAGAGAAGTACGACATTCGGGAAGAGGAGGACGTGACATGGAGGACCTGGTCTCCATGTGTGAGCGTCGCTGCCGAAAGGCATGCAACCTCCGCTCCGCCGCGGAGGACTCTGATGAGGCCTGTCATTCAGGCAGTAGTGGAGGACGGGCCCGGCGCTACCGGAAGCGCGGGTCACCCAAGTCCGCGGCAAGGGACGCCGGGGCTATGGACACGGACCCCAGCCCAGTCAGGCTGTGGGAATCCGAGGGGCACTCCGAGGGCTATCGGACAGCCTACGAGCCACCTTCGGAGTCGGAGACGCCCGCGCTGATCGCCAGGGCGCATACCGCCCCCGAGCCCGCCCTGCAGCACGACGCCGAGGGCTTGGAGAGGCCAGCCAAGGCCCGGACGGCACCTGTGCCCCGGCACATGGGACCAGAGACGGACGCCATAGGCGATACGCCTATTTGTGATGAGTCTGAGGTGCCGGGAACCGCGGGATGCGCTGACTCCGGCGGAAAGCACGCTGCGTGCCACTGCGAGCACGTGTCCTTCCTCATGGGCAAGTACCCGAAGATGGGGATGGACGCCATCGTGCATCACCTTGACCGCCTGGACAACGCCAAGGATGCTCTAGAGGAGGACGTCGCGGGGATCCTGGACGACCAGTCAGCCGCGGAGAACCACATGGAGGAGCTGCGAGCGGATCAGACCCGGTACCGGGAGAATCTGGAGCTGGCCCTGCAGAAGCAGCAGCAAGTGGTGGACAGCCTCCTCCACTTAGTGGAGGACATGTCGGGACGCCTGAAAAGGCTAGAGGAGCGACAGCCCCTCGCCTCCGGTCCGGAGCTCCCGGCAAAGCCGGCCGCGGTAGAGCTGGTGGAGCGGGTTAAGACCCTCAGGAGCGCCATGGAGAAACCCATGGGCGGCCCTGCAGAGGCACCATACGCGCCTCCGCGTGTTGACCCGGGTGCGCTGCCGTTTGTTCCCATGTTCAGCGAATCCACAATGCTCGGGGAACACACGGCACCGGCTGGGTCCATGCGGGAAGGGCACGTAACCACGGACCCGAGGAGCCTGACGGTGCAAATGACCCATGCCGCCCAGGATGTACCGATCACGACGAATATGGTGGTTTATGCGGAAGAGAAGATAGAGAACCACACCATGCAGGGGCGAACCATGGGAAGCGCCGACGGACATGGTCGAGGCCATCCAAGCGGAAACCTGTGGGCGAAGGACCCCAATACGGGGATATGGACGGCCGATGGAGCAAGTCCTTCCCGCATTCCAAACCCCATGGGTTCAGGCCCAACTGGACCGCACTCCATGGAGGAGAGGGATGTATGGGGAGTGTACTCACACCCCCCGGCCACAGGTGGTATCTGTCTCGGTGGAGTGGTGGCTGGAGACGTCGGAGACAGCATCAGGATTGACGACCTCAGGGGAATCGGAATCCCCTATTACGACGGGAACCCGTCCAACCTGGATGACTTCATCCTGGACTGGGAGGACTTCGCCGAGGAGGTCGTCGGCGAGATGCGGGGAGCGCCGCGGGATAAGTGGGTATGCCGGACATTCCCACACCGCCTGGCGCAGGACCTGAAGGAGGAGCTGCGGGATCAGATCCGAGAAGGATTGATCCGTACGGAGCAGGCCTGCCTTCAGTGGCTGGAGGATGAGGAGCGGGTGGACGCTCCGAACCAGAAGCTGGAGGACCTGTGGTCCATTCCGCTGCCGCTGGACCGCGGTGAGTTGCGGGTCCGGGAGTGGAACCGGTATCTGCGGAAGTACCGCAGATGCCTCAAGCTGGTGGAGGATTGGAACGAGGCCAGCGAGATCCGCCACCTCCTGAAGGATGTCCTCCCCGGCAACTGGAAGAGGAGAGTGGAGGACGAGGAGAAGAAGAGGGCGAAGAAGCGCGTGGCGGTGAGGATTATGGCGGCGGAGGATACCCATGCGGGTATCATGGAGTTCTTCAGGAGGAACCTGGGCGAGCCCAACCGGATGTTGGGACTGAAGAACGCCCTGTATGTGGAGGTGTTTGGAGACTCCATGGGGCAAAGGTTGCTGCGCCTCAACAACGTGGAGTGGAGGCGCGGGGAGCCGCTGAGGATGCAGGTCATCTTCGCGCGCATGAGCCTGGACGAGATCGTGAAGTACATCACGGTGGAGTTGAAGCTCAATGCGAAGAACGAGGCCCACGTGCAGGATCGACATGGTCATGGACAACGAGGACACCGAGAAGACCGCCATCATTGGGAGATCCAGGAGGACACGGGCAACTCCGCGGAGGATGGTAGTGGAAGTGGCCAAGACCACTGGTCCCGGGAGGATCACGAGGAGGCCCATTTCTTCGCGTTTGTGGCACACAACGTGAAGAACAATGGGCAGGATCGGTCCAGATGGAGCCGGGCGAGACCAAGGGGCAAAGAGCCAAGGAGGATCGGGAACCCACCGCTCTCGTTCCGGGAGTACAGGTCGCAGCACGACGGGTGCTGGGTCTGTTATGGTAAGGGAAACAACCATGCACATGACCACCGTCAGTGCAAGGTGTACGAGGCGGACAAGAAGGCCTACTTCGACGCTCACCCCGAGAAGAAGCCCAAGGAGCAGCGGATTTCCGATTGGAAAGCGAAGGGCGGAGACGGGGGAAAAGGCCAAGGCAAAGGCCAAGGGAAAGGCGGAGGAAGAGGCTATGGTGGTGGACCTGGCCAAGACCGACGAGTGAGGTCGATCGAGGAGGTTGCTGAGGACATGTTGAGGACGTTGGAGGAACTCAAAGCCCAGCAACGTGGTGGACAAAGTCCTGGCGGATCGCAGCCGGAAGGGGCTGCGGGAAGCCAAGTCTAGAGGAGCCCCCACGGGAGTGGGACCTCGGAGGTCTCTCCTCCGAAAATCAGTGGAATCCCAGAGAAAGCGAAGGCACATCGGGTGCCGAAGAAGGCGCCAGAAGAGCCAAAACCACTGAGTTTCGCCACTCCCAACCCCTGGAGCACCCTGCCAAGGGAAGTACATGTGGGTACGGGACATGGCAAGAAGGAAGGAGCGACCACGGAGAGCCCCGTGGACGGGCAGGACCAACCCAAGATCTACACCATCCGTGACCATACCCTTGAAGTCCTGATGCACCCGGACGTGCTAGAGTTGCATGCCGTGAGAGTCGTCCATACACCTCATGGCGACGAACGGCAGTTGCACTTGAAAGTGCGAGTACGGTGCGGACGAGAGGAGAAGGTGGTGGATGTGTTAGTGGATACGGGTGCCCAGGTGAGCCTGGTCCGGAGAGGGTTGTTCAAGGAGGAACTCCTGCAGCCCAGCCGGAGACCGGTCCGCCTGAAGGTCGCCAACGGAGAGATTACGGGTGGTGGCACCCATGAGGCCACTATCAGTATGGAATTCTGGGAACATGAGCGCTTGAACCGCCCTGATCAGGCGAAGAGAAGCACTCTATCCGGGAACTTCTATGTGGCCGACATTACTGATTGGGATATGATCATGCGGTACGACTTCATGGTGGCCAACGCCATTGGAGCCCTTTTTCATCGCGCAACGCTGGTCCGGGAGGACGATGAATGCCTCACATGGCTGTCCACGGATTATGCGTGCGGGGCATCCCAATGGAATGCTGAGGAAGAGGATCAGATCGTCCGAGCGGTGCAAGCTGCGGGTGCCAAGTCCAGAGGAGACCGTGGAGTTCAGCTCACGGAGTATGGAATGGCGCCGCAGGTGTATGCCAGGATGATCCAGACGCTGGGAGCCGAAGCGCCCGAGACTGACGTCTTCGCTTCCCAGGATGCCCCACTTTTGCGGAAGTGTAGGAGGCATTGGCATCGAGGAGACTCAGCCTGGCACAGGCATTGGGGTTTGAAGGAGTGGGGAACCATGTATTGGCATGGATCCCTAGACAATACCAGACGTACGGTGGAGAAGATCATCGCGGATAGGGCGAAGGGGATCCTGGTCATAACCGGCATAGGATCCAACCCATGTCCGCTGGAGGGTCTCAAGTCGACGCTGGACTCCATCACCCTGAACCACATGTCATTCGGGCCAGAGGAGGAGTTGTTCATCGACGCCAAGGGTGTATCAATGCCCTCCCCGGGTCAAGCGTGGGGTACCAAGGCTTTCCTGGTGGATGGGGCGCAAGCCCAGCCCACGGGTGATGAAGCATTCATCCGTAGGGTGGAGGCGGTGCCCATGAAGGTCATGTTTGAGCCCAAGGAGGGGACGGATCAGCCTATTGATGGCATTGACGTCCTGTTTCACGCCGAGATCGACGACGTCGTCAACTACATGCGGATGGGGATGCACGACCGTGTGGCAGCCAAGAAGAGGCGGGCCATGGTCACATCTCCGCATTGGTGGGATGACAAGATGTTGGTCACCGGCAAGTACGAGAAGGACGAGTTCGTGGCGAGGGTCATGGATCACATCGCGGACCAATACGATGGTCCGGTTGGGTCGGACCCACCAATTTGGGATTTTCCAAGAATGGGTGCCGAGAGCGACAAGAACCAGCCCGATGCCGCAAATTTTCGAAGATTATCGGTGGGAAGAGCTCCCCACGACGATGAAGACGGCATATCGGACGAGGAGAAGTCGGAATCGGACCCAGAAGAGGCCTATACCGCAGTGCGGTCGGTTGTATCTATACCGAAGCAAGCGGCTGAAGAGGCCCAGGAGAACCCGAAGGTCGCCGAGCTGAAGGGGAGGCTGATCAAGGCCTATCCGCGGCTATTCAGTGGCGTCGCCAACAAGAACCCTCCGGATCGTGGGAGGTTTGGTACAGCGAAGATCAAGCTGAAGCCGAACCCGAAGATCTATCGTCATCGGGAGTACCAACTTCAGGGCGATCGGGCCGAGGCCATGAAGAAGCTGTTGGCCGAGTTCATTGAGCGGGGATGGATCGAACCCTCCGACAGTGAGTGGGCCAGCCCAGCCTTCATCGTGCCCAAGAAGGAGAAGGGCGAGTGGAGGTTGGTGGTTGATTACAGAGGCTTGAACGAGCAGACCGAGCACGACTCGTACTCGCTCCCCCTGATCGACTCCATCCTCCAAAAACAACAGAAAAAGCGGATTTTCACGGTGCTGGACCTGAAACACGGTTACCACCAGATGCCGCTACACCCGGACTCCAGGCCCTGCACAGCGATGTCGACGCCGCTGGGGCCCATGAAGTGGAAAGTGGTGCCCATGGGCGCCAAGAATGGCAACGCCGCTTTCCAGCGCATGATGGAGGACCTACTCGGTCCTGTCCGGGACTGTGCCGATCCCTTCGTGGATGACATCATCATCGGGTCCGGCACGGAGAACATGACTGAGGACGAGCTCATCGACGCGCATGAGAAGGATCTGCGCCGAGTGCTCAGCGAGTTGGACAAGCACAACATGGTGTGCAAGCCCATCAAAGCCTCACTCTTCGTGAAGGAAGTGGAGTTCGCGGGTCACGTGGTTGGTCACGGGCAACGCCGTCCCATGCCTGGGAAGCTGGCGTCCCTGCACCACTGGGAGAAGCCCCAGACCATCAGCGAACTCCGGTCCTTCATGGGGTTCTGCAACTACTATTCGGGCTATGTCCGGATGTATGCAGAACTGTCGGGGCCGCTGCACAAGATGCTGCAAGTGGGCAAGTTCGATGGCCGGAAGGGGAGCAAGAAGAAGCTTGCCTGGACCCCTGAGGCTGAGGATGCGTTCAACAGCCTGAAGGAGCGACTCCTGGGGCAGTTGGGGCTATTTCTGGTGGACCCGGACAAGGGATTCGTGCTCCGGACAGACGCCTCGGACTATGCCGTGGGGGCAGTCCTCGAGCAAGTCCGGGACGACGGGTCACACGTACCCGTAGCGTTTTGGAGTCGGATCCTGGCCGAGGGCCAACGCCGCACCTGGACCGCGAGGGAGAAGGAGACGTACGCCATTGTTTGTGCGCTCAGGAAGTGGTCTGGCCACATCGGATTGCAACCGGTGGTGGTTTGTACAGACCATCAGTCCTTGCAGAGCTGGCACAAGGAGCACGTCGACACCCCCTCGGGACCGGCGGCAAGGAGGGCCCGATGGCATGAGACGTTCGCCAAGTTCGACCTCAGCGTCGTATACTTCCCGGGGAAGGACAACACTGTGGCGGATTGCCTCAGTCGATGGGCCTACCCCGCGGGCAAGGCTTGGATGGACATATCCAGCCATGGGGACGCCGAGGAAACCGAGGAGGCCAAGCGCATCATCGAGATGGAGAAGGTCATGGAGCAAGAAGGGGTCAAGTGCTTTGTGGTGATGGCAAACCGCACGGACCTGGCCAAGTTCCGGGGTGCCCGCGTCCAAGCTATTCGAGAGGAAACCCTCGAGCAATGGATGGTGGCCCCTGTAGAGCTAGTCAGGTCGGTGCTCACGGAGGACTGGTCGGATGACTACGCGGCATCCGAGCACTGGAGCAAGTACTGGAATGCCGTGAGCGCCCCGTCGGACGACGAATGGCCCGAGGGATTGACCGAGGATGGCGACAAGTTGTTCCTCAAGGACAAGCTGCTGGTGCCCGAAAACCGAGTGGAGCAGCTCATCGACCATTGGCACAACGCCCAGCTCATGCACCCTGGCCGAGACAAGATGCAGCAGGACCTGGAGTGGCGTTTCAAGTTCCCTCCGGGGTACTACGCCATCTTGGATAGGTACTGCAGCGACTGTGCCGTGTGTCGGGCCACGAAGAGCCCCAACCACTCCACAGCGGGCAACCCGGTGTACACGGCTATACCGGAGGCCCCTATGCGGTCCGTGGCCATGGATGTATTCGGCATGCCTGAGGTCACCGTGGAAGGAGAGACCTACGACTGTGTCATCCTGGCGGTGGATACGCACAGTGGGTATATCGTGGCGGTCCCTGGCAAGAAGTCCAAGAAGAAGGACAAAAAGGACAAGCATGGAGTGGGGCTGCAGGCCAAGACCGTTGCTAATGCCATGATCAGGCATTGGCTGACGATTTTCGATGTCCCGGCTGTCATCTGCAGCGATCGGGGCAGTCAATTTGTGGGGACGTGGTTCAAGACGATGTGCAAGCACATGGGGATTCGGCACGCCAAGACCGTGGCGTACCACAGCCGGTCGAATGGTCGGGCTGAGGTGGCCGGGCGGCAGATGTTCGAGAAGTTCCGCCAGCTACACATTGACGAACCGGGCCGGAACTGGTACAACTCGCTGTGGAGAGTGCTCCAGGCGTATCACGACCTTCCGGGACCCACTGGACTGTCGCCCCATCGCATCCTGTTCCTACGGGATCGAGTGTCACGCACTCTCCCGTGGATGAACCATGGCAAAGTGGCCCGGGATGCGAACACTATGATGGCTGAGGCGGACGACACGGCGGCCAAGGTGTGCAAGGCACTTCAGGACGAGCATGACAAGAGGGCCAAGTACTTCAAGCAGGGAAGGGTCCAGAAGTATGCCCTCCAAGACACCGTGTGGGTGGAGCGGCACCACAAGGATGTCCTCTCCAGGCATCGGCAGGCATCTTGGTATGTGCCGGGGGTAATCGTGCGGAAGGTCGGGCAGGATGTGTATGCGGTTCGTGTGGGGGATAACAAGATCCTGGACCGCGACCATACCCAGCTTCGTCCCCGAGCACCAGACCCCAGCGGACGTCCCGTCACCTTCGAGTTCACGGCCGGCGATGTGGACTCGGACGACGAGGGTGAGGACGACGACTTCACCGCTGAGAAGATCCTGGCAGACAAGCCGGACCCGGGGACGCCTGGGGGTAGGCTTTACAAAGTCCGTTGGAAGGGATTCGCCGCATCCAGGGACTCGTGGGAGCCTCCGAGCAGTTTTGTGCCGAGGTACACCACGGTCTGGATGGACTACCTAAAGAAAAAGAACATTTCTTTGGATGTCAAGGACGTGTTGGTCCACTTGGTAGCTGCTGTAGCACCATAATGGATCCCCCTTGGCATTTTGTTTGTTTTTGTGAATGGGGAGACAAGTGAGGGCGTTCACCCGGGGTTTTTTCGGCCTTAATCGGCCATATACCCCCTTCACTCGATCTCCACATATATATTGCATTGTGGTATACTTATTTAGGTCGACCGACGACGTTTTTCTATCTTTGATCCCCTTGGTCCATGTTGTAGATCAAGAGGAGACCGGATATGGCGTAGGGCGCTGATTATCAGTGTCCTCACCCCTCCCTTGGGGCATGGGGGACGCCTACGACGTGTGTGGGGCCTCCATGTGTCCTTGGGACATGGAGGGGGGGGTTGGAGCCCATTGGGGTCCTCCCGTCCTCTCTTCATTGGTTTCCGAGCGGATACAACGCTCTGAGAAGGGGGTCGAAGCCGGTTTCGACCCCCGTGGCCATCTTGGGGTCACTTGGGGTGTGTATCTATGTGCCGGCAAGCCGCCATTGGCTGATATCATACTCTCCCATCCACCTGAACTAACCTGATGTGATAGTGTGATAGGTTTGGCCATTCCGGCTCTGAGCGGCCATATTCAGAACCGAGGCACCGCCAGCGGAGATTTATATATCGGAATATCAGGAATCAACAGGGTTTTATTATCATAATGTGTCCGTAATTTTTGAGCCTTTTGTTCTGATGGTCAATGTATCGGCGACCGTCAGTTGGCTCGCGATTTTGCGTTAACCGATTGGTTAACTGTTATTTCCAGATATTTTGGCGGATACTCCGTTGAAGGGTCAGATTTCATCAGCAAAGGGTTCGTTGCTTCCGCAATTTTCTAAATAAGCACTCGAAATTTTAATCTGAATTTTTCGGGATGTCGAAATCGGATTTTCGACTTCGACATCGCCGCACTTGATTTGGTCTTCTTCGAGTGGTCATACGCTTTTCCTTATGCCCGAATCAGGTTTCCCTTATACTTGCCACCCATTTGACTTGGAGATATAAGGGAAACAAAAGCGAATCGTGGGACCACTTTGAAGGGCCATATCTACGCGCGAGTGTGAGGAAAGAGAATAGGGAAGGTTGCGTTGCAAGCGCATTGGTCTCAAGTTAATTTAGGAAGCATCAAACGCCTTTGGTGTGTACACATGCCCGGTGTAGCAAGGAATAATGGTCAAGAGGGTATAAAGTGATATATAACTCTTGGACCGTGCAACCGAATATTTTGATGCGACTTTCGAGTGTACCGCATGAGTGTTGGGGTTGCATAGATACTTTCCTTGGGTTCCTACGTATTTTCAACGTGAAGTTATGCCCATGGAGGGGCATGGCATATCATGGTGGGAGTCACCTTTGAGGGTATGTTTTATATGCATGGTATATGTCTTGATATGCTCACGCCCATGTTATATATTGACGCGTTCCCGTGGGGGGCCGGCCACGGGACGCTGCGGGACACGCGCAAGTGAGCAGGCAGGCAAAGCACTACGCTCACAGGGGCATCAATGCGCTCATGTCATGTGACAAAGCGTTTCAGAATCCTTGCCACTCTGCAAAGAGGGAACGAAAGTATGTACAGTAACAAATCAGGATATGTACACATGGGGTTGAGACTGGACTGGGGTAAGGGCATCAAGGGACAATAGACACTCAGTCCCAACTCATATCCCAATCCCAGGTCCGACCCTCTCAGTGGCTGGTGGGGGCGGGGGCTCAAACACAACCCATGCCCTGCTCAGTCCGGACCCTGAAACCCTGCCAATGGGAGAGGTGTCCCACCTAGCCACAGGCGAGTTCCTGGAAACCAAGAGGGCTCCAAGGTCAACCGACAGTGGCCCCCTATGCTCCCTTAGCGGCAGGTCCCAACTTCTCTCTGAGCCAGAGATATGGCCCCGCCATTCTCACCCAGGAGTTGGTAGCTGAAAATGGGCTGTTTCAGCCCAAACTGAAATTAACTCAAAAATCCCCAAAGTTGACCCTCGTCCGGACCCGCCAGAGGTAGGGACGAGGCAACTGACCCCATGCCCTCCGAGTACGAACTCCCTGGAGCCCTCACCCAACCTGGTTCCCTCTGAGGTTCCGGCATCAGGGCAACACGGATGAGTCAAGTGGGGTCATGATGCCAAAATCACCGAAATTGGCGTCATTCCCACGCGTGGCTCGCCCGGCCAAGGTAAGGCCAATGGCTCACAGGGTAGGAGGCGGGACCTAGGACTGATATCTGAGTGTACAACTTGGATTTAGGTCCGGGCTCCCTATGGGCTTAGAGAAATGGGGCCGCCAAATGACCACACGGAAGGGGGAAATTGGGGTCCCAAAATGGGGTCATTTTGGCTGCTTGAAATGAGCCAAAATTCGGTGTGCTCCCAATAGTATATCTCCACGCCGGCTGGGAGATCGGATCCGCCATCATATACGCGATCCACCGGGAGTCCAACAAAGACTCCCACGCACTTGGCTCTCAAAGATCTCCATGCCACTCGGCGTGGTGACGATCCCAATTGGGCCCACAAATGTCAAAATTGCAAAATTGCCCACACTCACTTTGGGCTAGCACCTTAACGAAGGTGGCTCCGCTTCGCCCACGTGGTGTGTGGACCATGGGGACCATTACCCATAACACCCATGTCATATATGGTCCATTGGTCCATGCGTCCGGCGTGCACGAGGGTTAGAACATAGTGCACGGCGGGCAGCAAAAGTGGAAAATTGCTCAAAATGGCCAAAAATGCGCACACTCATGGTTGGGGCAAATGAGGCACATGCCCGACTCGGACTGGAGTGTGCCATAGGATTGGTATCAAGTCATATTGGTCCAACATATCTTTTGGGCGTCGCCCAACTCCTCCGATATTGGAAATGGCAGGGTCGCCAAGTGAGCCCATGATTTGGGATAGTCCCAAATCGCCAACATGGCGGCCACGGTATGCCAAGCCTAAGAGGAGTTATTCGCCGGGTCCAAGATATGTTGGGCACCGAAGTATGTACCCTCATATCATACTTGGGTCATGATGTCAATTGAGCGCAACGTTGAGATACACGGTCGCCACTTGACATCATGACGGGCCAAAAGTGGCAAAATTGGCACAAGCACACACAAAAGTGCCTTGAAGGGTGCATAATTATATTATAATATCTTCGGCTTGGATCGTGCAATCACTTAATCCTTCTAAACACAATGACTTGACACCAATGACCTTCGATCCCACATATGTGCTCCACTTGGGGCGCGTTGACAGGTTACGAGCGCTACTTCCCAAGTGGGCACACAAAAATATGGAAAATTGTAAAACACACACCTTGCTCCCAACGCATCGCTTCGGGTTCACCGCACAAGCTTCCCTTCACGAAGGTTAGGCTTGCAATTGATCGTGGGGAGTATGGAGAAGGGGCTTGCACAATATGAGGTCCATTGACGGGCTTGTCTTGGAGCAATGGACCCGCCAAATGGGCACGCAACACCACACATGGCACATACCACATATTGCCCAAAAAGGCAGCTCCCACCACGATATGTCATGCCCCTCCAAGGGCATAACTTTGTGTCTATCGCTCATAGGAACTCAATAAGAGTTCCTATGCACCACCAACACTTGCGCGCTACACTCGAAAGTTATCTTAACGCACGCAATGTCATGGCCAAAGAGTTATAACGCAAACTCTACCCTCTTGATCATGATTCATTACACTAGCGCGCACGTGTGGAGACGCAAGGCATATAATGCTTCCTAAATTACGTCGGGAGTATTGTGAATGCATCCCACGTTTCCTTATCGTAATTCCTCGCAAGCGACACGAGATATGACCTTCACAAGTGGCCTCACGAAACAACTTTGTTTTGCCCATATCTTTAAGACAAATGGAGGGCAAGAGAAAAGGAAAGTTGATTCGTGCATAGGGAAGCACGTAGGTCCACTCGAAAGAAGTCAAATCAAGTGCGGGGATGTCGAAGTCGAAAATCCGATTTCGACATCCTGAAAAATTCGGATTAAGGTTGCGAGTATTAATTATGAAAATTGCGGAAGCATCCATGCAGTTCCTGGCGACTTTGGAGCCTTCGTGACGGATAGCGTTAAAATTTCCATTAATCACAGTTAAACTGGCGGTTACGGTAAAGTCGCGATCCAACCGCCAGCAGTCAAAACAGTGAGTATCAGAACGGAAGCGTAAAAATTGACGGAAACAATATGAAAATAAAACCCTGTTGATTCCTGATATTCTGATGCACAAATCTCCGCTGGCGGTGCATCGGTTGCCGATGCGGGGCTTTACGGCACGGAACACTTCCGTACATGGGGTTAGTGGACCGGAGACTGGTTGTATGCCGTAGCCTGGCCATGGGGTTCTGGGTACCGCTTCACCCCCCTCCTTAGAGCAAACCCTGGGGGGGGCTCGATAACACCCACGCATGGCAGCGGGTACCCAGGACCACTTCCTGAAAGGGGGGGGGTGTCACATCCTCACTTCAGTGAGTCACAGTAAGATAGGTATGATGCTGTATAAGCTCGTAGCACATGTATAGTATCAAGTATCAAGTACCGGGTCCTGGCGGCGATTGTTCGGCATCCAAAGGACCCGTTAACCCATACCAGGCGCACCGGGTGCCGGCTGCTACGGTCACCACCACAGTGGTAGTGGCATACACGGCCAACATAGGCGACACACGATGACCGAGGTGGTCCCACAAGTCGAGAGCGACCACAAAGATCCATCAGGCTACCCCAAGCGTCGCAAGGCCCGCCGACTGGGGAGAGTCCCCACGGGTCCTTCCTCGGGCGCACCATGTCCATATCCATACGACGCGAGTCCAGAGTGCCATAGTCGAACTCCTTAAGAACCCCAAATCTTAAGGGAACTCCTCCTTAAGGGATCGGGCATCAAGGCCGTCTTGTCCCTCGCCCTACTGCCACAAAGGCCATACATGAGGGAGTCCTCATGCAGTGTGGGCGGAGGCGTCGACTCCTCAAACCACCAGTTTCCCAGGCAGACTGACCGAGGTCAGGAGCACCGGAGGCCGCCATCCGAATGCAAGTGCGTCTGCGAATCGGTAGGCTCACACTGGGACTGACAGTGGCGGACCGCTGGGAGTGTAGTCAGGCAACTGGGCTTCCCGCCTGGCGCCATCAGGATCTCCACACATCACAGCGAATAGGGCAACACGGTATCACGAGCACTCAAACAGTAGAATCTGTAATCATGTACTGGTCCAGGCTGGACCAGGCTGTAAGAACATGTACACGGCGACTCAAGGCGCCTCCGTATCCCGATTCGTGGTGAAAAACAGTCCATCCCTCAGCGATGGGCTGATGACACTTAACATACAGATGCACATATCCTGGAGGGCAAAAAAACAAGCAATAATCTGGGTAAATAGGCGTGTAAACACGCTCTGGACAGAGCGCCAAACCACGCCACGGTCAGGATAAGGCAATGCAGGAGGGTGGACGGGAAAACGCCTGAGTTCAGGCCATATATAGTCTCGAGACACACGTCGACTGGTCTGGATTCCGCAAATGCCATGGAACCAGACCACACACTCAAAAATCGCAATGCCGATGACAGCGGCATCCGTTGCGCAACGTCGTATGGGCTTCAAGGCCCCAAGAGCTCAAAATTATGAAGGTCAGTCGCCCTACCTGGTTTCCCAAGGATTCAGCAGGTGGGGAGTGACGAATAGAAATGAAAGAGAGGGGCCATCCTCCTCTGGATTCAGCAGGGGGGGGTATATGGCCACTCTGTCACCAAAAGATGGAAGAGAGCAAGCAAGCAAGGGACGATCCGTCGGCCTCACAAGCGCTCAAAACACATCAGGGGAGAGCTCAGGGCGCTGATCAGGCACCCTTGGCTGCAATCGCCCGGGTGAGCGCTGCCAAGTCCGAAACGTGGATCTTGGTCTTGTGCTTGCGGATGTACTCCATGAAGGGAGTATTGACCCGCGGCACAAACGAGGAGACGGGTTCCCAGGTGTCGTGGGACGGCCCATAGCCTCGCCAACGAACCTTGAACTCCAGACCTCCGGGTGCAGAGGCCTTCGGACGCTGAGCCAGGATCTTCTCGACTGTATAGTCGTCCTGTTCAGCATAGTCGTCGTCCGAATCGGCCTCATGTGCGGCATAGCTCAGGGACACATGTTGGCCACGGAGGTCGGGTTCCCGCACACGGAGTTGACTCTCGTGGCGCTCCCGGAACTGTCCGTGACCCACCTTGATGCGGTAGGTGTCCTCACCAATCCTGCGGACCACCTCGCCGGGTGTGAACCAGGTCTTGGTGCGGTGGGTGCCCATGGGGCGGGGTCTGATCACCCACACCGGGTCTCCCACCCTGAACTTCTGCGATGTCGAGCTCGGGGGGGACTTCTGACGCTCAGCATGCTCCTTCTCAAGCTGCTGGCGGATGTCCCGCGCCGTTTGCTCTTGCCGCGCGAAGAACTCCTTGGCATCCATAGCCATGCCATCACCAGACAAGGGAAGTCCCCTACCCAGGGGGTCCCTGCCAAACAGAATCTGGTGAGGGGACAAACCGCCCGGCGTGGGGGTGTCATGATGGGCCTTCAGAGCAGGCCACATCTCCTCAAACCAGTTCCGACGTGGATTGGTGATGTGGATCTTGCGCAGCTTCTCGAACAGGTGCCGTCCAGCCACTTCAGCACGGCCGTTAGACCGGCTGAGATAGGCGACGCTCTTGGCATGACGCATCCCCATGAGGGAACACATAGCTTTGAACCAGCCACCAGTAAACTGGGGCCCTCGGTCACTGCAAATGGTGCGGGGGATGTCAAAGACGGTCAGCCAATGACGAATCATCATGACTGCCACTTCCTTGGCAAGCAACCCCTTTTTGCGTGCCGGAACGGCTACAACGTAGCCGCTGTGGCGATCCACACAGAGAACCACACAGTTAAAGGTCTCCTTGCCAATGTGCACCTCGGGCATGGAGAAGACGTCCATGGCCACGCTCTCCATGGGCTGGTCAGGAACCGGGGTCCATTGGGGTTCCCCCTTGACGTTCCGGTTATCGGGATTGCAGGCCTGACAAACCGAGCAACCCTTCCTGACCTTCTTGATGGCGGTGTAGAGAACGATATGGTCGATCTCGAACCGACACTGCATGTCAAGAGCTTGCTTCTTGACCCCTGGGTGCAGCATGTGGTGGTGCCAAGCTTCACACAGCTCGAGCACCCGGGACTCCGGTACTAGCAGCTTACCATTCCGGTAGAGCTTGCCATCTTCCTCGGTCAGCCCCTTTGGCCACTTCTGCCCGTCGTCAGGGTCGGTTACAGCCCTATACTCGGCCGCAAAGGCCTCAGACTTGGCGTAGTCGTCGGTCCAGTCGTCCTGGAGGCAAGACTCTGGGAAGAGGTGCTTGTCGGACTCGGCTCCCTCAGGGGCGAGTACTCTGACCGCTCTGCTCACCCTCGTTGCGAGGGGGGCATCTGCGGCCATGACGACGAAGCATTTGGCACCCTCCTCCTCCATCAGGCGCTCCATTTCCATGATCCTCTTGGCTTCAGCGGTCTCAGCCTCATCGCCATGGGCAGAGATGTCCGTCATGCCCTTGCTGGCGGGATAGGCCCACCTACTGAGACAGTCCGCCACGGTGTTATCCTTTCCAGGAATATAAACAACCGTAAGGTCGAACTTGGCCAAGGTCTCATGCCATCTTGCCCGTCGGGAGGCGGGACCTGAGGGGGTGTCCACGTGCTCCTTGTGCCACGACTGCAGACTCTGATGGTCGGTGCAGACGGTGACGGGATGGAGGGCTATGTACCCAGCCCATTTCCTGAGAGCCATGACGATGGCATACGCCTCCTTTTCCCGGGGCGTCCACGTCCGTCTCTGGCCTTCCGCCAGGACTCGGCTCCAGAAGGCCACGGGCACGTGCCTCCCGTCGTCAAGCACTTGCTCCAACACAGCGCCAATGGCGTAGTCGGAAGCGTCGGTGCGCAGGACGAACCCTCGGTCGGGATTCACGAGGTGCAGACCCACTGCGGATAGCAGCGCCTGCTTCATCCCCTCAAAGGCACGGTCAGACTCTTCAGTCCAGACCAGAGCCTTCTTGGACCCCTTCTTGGTCTCCTCTCGGTTGCCCTTGAGCATGGTCGTCATGGGGGCTGCATACTCGGCATACATTTTGATATACCCCGAGTAGTAGTTGCAGAACCCCAGATACGCCCGTAGCTCAGAGACCGTCTTGGGCTTTTCCCAGTGCTCAATCGCAGCCACCTTGCCAGGTATGGGCTTTCGCTGCCCGTTCCCGACTACGTGGCCAGCGAAGACCACCTCGCTTACCGCAATGGTGGCCTTGTCACTGCTGCCCGTGAGCTTCTGCCGAACCAGAAGGTCCAGCACTCGAGTGACGTCCCTCTCCTGTGCCTCCAGGAGCTCCTCGTAGCTCATGCTGGGGTCCCCGGACGCGATGATCACGTCGTCCACGAAGGGGTCCGCACAGTCGCGCACCGGCTCAAGCAGGTTCTCCAGCATCCGCTGAAAAGCCGCATTGCCGTTGGTAACGCCCATGGGCATCACCTTCCACTGGAGAGGTCCAAGTGGGGTGCTCATGGCTGTGCAGGCACGGGACTCCTCGGCGAGAGGCATCTGATGATAACCATGTTTCAGGTCAATCACCGTGAAGATCCTCCGCCGGTGTTGTTTTTGCAGCATGTCCTCAATGAGGGGCAGCGTATAGCTGTCGTGCTGCGTTTGGGCGTTCAGGCCGCGGTAGTCGACCACGAGCCGCCACTCACCGGCAACCTTCTTGGGGACGACGAAGCAGGGAGAGGCCCACTCGGAGTGGCACGGCTCAAGCCAGCCTCTCTGGATGAAGTCACGGAGGATCTTCTCCATGGCCTCTTTCCTCTCGCCCCTCAGGGCAAACTCCCGGTGGCGATACACACGGGGGTCCTGCTTCAGTCGTATCTTGGCCTCGCCATACGGTCCACGCACCGGTGGGGGAAACACAGGCTTACCGCTGAAGAAGGTGTCACCATACTTCTGCTTCAGCCTGGCCCTCAATGCCTGGATCTTGGGGCAGTCATCGGACTCCGCCTTGGCTTTTCTGGGCACTTGAACCACGGAGCTTACTTGAGGGGTAGCGACCCCGCTCGGTTTCGGCTCAGGTGGTCTTCCCAGGTGGCCCAAAGGGCCATCTCTGGTCTTGCCTCGGAACAGATCGCCGTAGGTGGGTGGGTTACCGCCAGGCGGCTCGTCTTGGCTGGACATGTGATCCAGCACCCTCTGTACGGAGGTATTCCCGTCATAGGAACCGGAGACGATTGAGTCCACTTCCCACCAGGCTTTGTCCTGGCCTTTGCCCTCACGCTGGTTTCCCCAGTCGTGAAAGGGCTGATCCATATACCCCTGAACCAGATCCCCCTCCTCTTCAGTGAGGGCATCTTCCGAATCCGATTCTTCGATGTCAACAGGGGGAACCGCAAAGCATTGCCGCCAGGGCTCTGCTATGATACGGTTGACACACACGAAGTCCGTGGTGTCGGCCTGATCAAGGCCCCCATCCACATAGTGGAATTCCGTTGGCCATCTCTGGGGTGGCATGGGCTGTCCCTTAGCGTCCTGATAGACACTCTCACCAGCCGGTAGGACGACCTTGTTTAAGGTCATGTTGGTCAATGAGGCTACCCAATGTCGGGTACTCTCCTCCTCGGTGCATCCCATAGGAACCACCATCACTGCCTTGGAGCGGTCCTTGCGAATCTTCGCTATCGCTCTTGGAATGTCCCAACGGGGGCAGTGGATCCACATCAGTCCCTGATGCAGACCCCAGTGCTTCTTCCACGCGGAGTACTGGGCGCTCCAGTACTTCTTACAAACCCGAAGATGGGCGGAGGTTCCTGAAGAGAACGCATCCAGGGCCAGATCCGAAGCTCCCAAGTCCGCGACAACTCGGCTCGCCACTTCCGGCCTTACGCCGTACTCCTGGTTTGCAGGACCAGTTGGCTCAGTGTCCAGCGCGGCCACTTCGAGCTGATTGCGTTCGGGGTGGATCCATTGGCATTCCACATGGTGCTCAGGTGACGAAAGCCACGAGAGTTGGTCGTCCTGGTACAGGGTCATGGAAGCCTGGGCCGGGAGGACGCCGGAGTCCGTCTCCATCATGAAGTCGTACCCGACGATCATGTCCCAGTCCATCTCGGCCTCGTAGAAGCTACCGTGCAGGAGGATTTCCTTGCCGAGGTCTGGGCGGCTCAGCTCACGATGGTTCACGAACTGCAGCCCAATGGCCGCTTCCTTCGTGCCTCCCACCATGTACTGGCCGTTCGCCACCTTCAGCCTGACAGGTTTCCGACTGTCGGTCAGACACTCTGGTGGAAGTAGGCCAGCCTTGACCAAGCTGACCTGAGCTCCCGTGTCGACCAACACGTCGAAAACCTTTTCCACTTCCCCGCATAAGGCACGGACCTTAAGATGCAACTGCCGCTCGCGACCGACACGGCGCACGGCGTGCAAACTCAGGATCTCCGGCCGTTCCAGAAGCTCCACAAGCGACTGGTGCAGGTCGTGGACAATGGGCTCAGGCTGCCCATCTGCAGCATCCAGCTGCGGTCCGGGTGATCCTCCGATACTTTCGGATAGATCCTGTAGTACATCAAACACATTCTTGGTCGCGAAGGACGGACGGGTGCAAGGGTTCGTGCCTTCACTTGCCCTCACCCCGCCTCCGCGACTGGGCGCCGGACCAGGCCTTCCGCCCGCGGCAGTCCCCTTGTGCTTATCGACTCCCGACTGGGATGGTTCGGCGTTTCCCACGTCACCATCCTGCGACCGCCCTAGCTGGGGCCCTTGGCTGCAGGGGCTCCGCTAGGGGGCGTCGGTTGTGGAAGAGGGGGTGTTCTCCTCGGCCTCAACGTCGTTGACGCCCTTCTTTCTTCCCCCTTTACCTCCTCCTTTACCCTTCTTGTCCTTGTCCTTGTTCTGGTCATTCTGGTTGTTCTCCTTGTTCTTGTTGTCCGACCTGGGGACCCAGTTCCGCTTGATCTCCTGGATCTCCTTGGCCAACTCGGTCCCCACCGACGACATCAGCTTGGCCAGCTCGTCCTTGTCGACCTCCATTTTGGCTTCCCGGATACCCGCGGGCGCACGCTTCTTCGACTCGTGCGCCTTCTTGTAAGCCTCCGTGTCGGCCTTGTGGACGGGGCATGTTCGGTGGTCATGGTTGAAGCCTTTCTTCCTCCCATAACACACGAAACAGCCCTGAGGGTGAGCTCGTATGAACTCCCCAAAGGACAGCGGAGGGTCGCCAATGCGGCGAGGGTACCTCTTCTCCAGCTTCCTCCAACCCTGCTGCAGGGGCTTCCAGTTTCCCGGCTTGCTCCCCGTGTTGAGGTTCTTGGCCACGAAGGCACAAACGGCCACTTCGGCGGGCTCATCGTCGTCGTCATCGTCGACGAGAGTCTCATCGCCGCCGGCTCCCGCTGGGTCCATGACAGATTCCCCGCCAGGTCCCTCGCCAACGTAGTTGACGTCGCGGTCGCCGGGCCTCAACCCGCGGGTGTGGTGGAGGTTTCGGTACTCCTTGAGTACTTCCTCGCCAACCCACTCCAGGATCTCGTCGCAGCTCATCCGCGCCGGGATGGGCTGCAGACGGATGGTCTGGCCGCTCAACTCACAATCGTCAAGGCGCCACATCGCGGTCTTCTCGCGATCGCCCGAGACGGTGATGAGAAGAGCGTTCCGCAGGGAGTGCCGTTTGACATCCCGGGCCACGTTCTTCTTCGCCCAAGCCACCACGTTCGTATGATACTCCTTGGGGAGCATCATTTTGACCGTGTGGTTGGACTTGGCCCTCTTGGATTCCTCCTTGGTGACCCTCTTGATCCACGCTTCCGGTAGCATGGAGAGCAGGCGAGCCTGCTCGTCACCCTCGTTCCAATCCTCCACGTTGCGGCGGAAGAGGGTGTATTTCCCTCGGAAGTCTCGCCACTCTCGTAGGCGGATCTCCCGTCCATCATGCTCAAGCTTGATGGACTTCCAGCGCTTGGCAGCCACCTGCGGAGCGTCCACCCGCTCCTGCTCGTTGAGCCACTTCTTGGCTTCCTTGAGGGTCTTGATTTTCCCCTCCTTGGTCGCCATGAAGTATAGCTCTCCGAGCACTTCCGGCAGGCGGTACCTGAACCGTTTGAAGACATACTTCTCCGCATCAGCGGGAGGCAGGTCTTCAGTGACGGTCAGCCCCCAATCGTCCAGCTTCTCCAAGAAGCGGTCGAGGTTGAGGGGGTTGCCGTCGTACATGGGGGGCTTGATGTCCTTCAAGTCTTCCCACACGGCGGCATCCGCGGCCTTAGAGACCATGAACGCCGGCCGCGAGGTCGACCGAGGTTCCCATCGGCCTCTCCCACGGACTCCCACGGCCGCCACGTCCATCTCCTCCATGGAATCCCTGTGGCTACGCCGCGGTTCCTCCACGTACGCTGAACCGAAATGTTCACGCCGTACTGCATCCATGTACGCATCCTCATCACGGCGCCGGCGGCTGCGTTCAGCGGCCTCCCGTCGTACACCACGCGGCGGGCTGATGTCGAACTCCTCCAGGTCCAGGTCCAGGTCCTCACCTTCGCCGACATCCCACTCCACGTCTCCTCTGGGGACCTCATCCCTGAGTCCACCATAACGTCCTCCAGCCCTGGGGATTGGCGCCGGGGCTGGTGCCGGGCGTCGGGGGCGTACAGGCGTCCGCGGTGGAGCACGGCGGTTGTGGTAGTCCGCGCTGAGCCACTCATCGCGCCATTCCTCACTGCCACTGCCGGGCGGCACGCGCTCGTTGCGGTGGCCCGCGCTGTGGTGAGAGGGGGCGGTGAGAGAGGGGGCACTGGCGCTGGGGCGACTCCTGGGGGCTCCGCCTGGGGCGTGGGGTCTGCCTGGACCTGGTCCGGGTCCCCAGCCGTCGTCCGACGAGCCAGACTCCAGGTGTGGGTGGTCCCTGCCGACGCTCCCACGGGCTTCCAGCGCATCCAGCCTCTCCTGCAGGCCGCTGACGACGTTGGTCAGCGACCTGGTCTCGGCCCTGGCGATGTCCAGCTCCTTCTGCGCGCGCGCGGCGACCCCGGAGATGCGAGCCATCTCGACCTTGCCCGTGTCTACCTCGCACTCGAGGGAAAAGACCCTCCTGCGGAGGTAGACAATCCACCGCCAGGTGGTATCCGGGTCGCCATTCCCTGGTGGGTCGTCGGGGTCCACAGGGGGTCCTCCAGGAGGGCCTCCGCCGGGTCCGCCCGATCCAGGGGGTCCTCCCCCGCCCGGTGGTCCGCCTCCAGGGGGTCCACTCGGTGGGCGTCCTCCAGGGGGTCCTGATGGTCCTCCGCCAGGGGGTCCCGGTGGGTCTCCGCCGGGTCGCCTCGGTGGGTCCGAGGATGGGCGCTTCCTCGTGATGCCGAAGTCCATGTCGTCATCCTCGCCCATGTCGCCCCACCTGGGCGTCTCGGTCTCGGAGGACTCCGAGCTCCGGTAGGGAGGAGGGAGATCCTCATCCTCACCTTCCGGTCCCATGGGGACGTCTCCGCCGCCTCTGCCCGTCAAAGCCACCACTTGGCGATGTCGACGGCCTCGTTCATCCCCGTCACTGGCGGTGAAGAAGGGGTCACTGTCGTGGGGGTGCCCCCCCGCTGGCCTCCGCGGCCTCTCGGGGGTCTTCCCCTTGCCCTTCCTCCGTCGACGGGCGGTGGTGCCACCGCTCCCACTGCTGCCCGTGTCGGCCTCATCCAGCGCCATCCTGGAGGAGGTGTCCCCTTCGAAAAGCTTTCGAAGGGTCTCCACTCGTGATGCTCCCGGGGGAGTCTCGCGGCGGAGTTTTGCCTCTGCCTCCTCCATTGCGGCGGCGGTGGCTGCGGCAGCTCGCGCTTCGGCTTCCTCCCGAGCACGAGCCGCCTCGGCTTCCCGGGCCTGCTGCAGCTGCGCGCTCTGCGCTTCCAACGCTGCCAGCTCCGCCTCCGTCTTGGCCTTCTCCTCAGCGACCTTCCGTCGCGCGGCCTCGATGGCTTCCTTCTTGGCGGCGTCCTCCTGGGCCTTAGCCGTCGCTTCGGCGTGGGCCCTTTCCTCCGCCTCCTTCTTTGCCCTCTCTTGGGCAAGCGCCTCTTCCAGCGCCTTCACCTCGGCCTCCTTGCAGGCAATGGCCTCCTGCGTCAGGCGGGCTTCCTCGTCGGCTGCCGCCAACTCACCGTTGACCTGGGCAGTCGCTGCCCCATGGGCGGCTACGGCCGTGAGTCCGGCCGCAATGGCCGCCACGGACTGGGCGTGGATGGCCATGCCATGCGCCCACTCCGCAGCCTCCTCCTGGGCGATGCCGGCGGCGCCCTCCACGGCAGCGCTGTACTGCCTGGCCCGTTGCCGGGCAACCCGACGGTTGCAGGGCACCCCACAGGCGCGCTCACAGGCGCGCGCCACGTCCCTTTCGGGAGCGACGCTGCTGCTGGAGCTGGCCTGGTCGGCCGGCATCCTCCCGCGGTGGGCCGACTCCACGTCGCTGCTGGGGCCTGCTGGGGCCTGCCGGGCCCTCAGGAGCAGCGGACGGGGCTTGGCCTGGGTCTGCTTGGCGACTTGGATGTAGTCGCCAAGGGTGGTGGAGCCGGGGTGGTGACCACCATTGGCCCGTTGGGGACTGGGGGCTGGGGTTCCGCCCTTGGCGCCTTGGGCGGCTTCGGCGGCCAGGGACTCCTGGTACTCCCGCCACCTCCGGTCCCTCTTCTTGTCCCCGGCGGACCGCTTCTCCTTCCCCGGAGACGCGCTGCTGCTGCCCTGCAGCCTGCGCTCGCTCCCCGGTTCCGGGAAGTTCTTCTCGATCACGTCCCACAAGGAGACGTTGATCGAGGCGCCCGACGGGTACACGTTGGGCTCCTCGTCCTCCTCAATCCCGTCGGGACGCAGGCCTTCGCCGGGCCTGTCCGGCCGGGTCCACGTCCTCCAGCGCCTCTGCTGGTGGCGGTACTCGTACCCTTCCGCCCGCAGCCAGTCCTCCACGGCCTGCAGGCGGTCGGGGGCGATGTCCGTGCGGAGCTCGAAGCTCCTGGGCATGCCGCCTTCGCACTGGGGGTGGCTGTGGCGGTAGTGCTGGTCCCAAACCAACCCACGCAGCAGGCGTGCTGCATGGGGGTGGGGCCGCGGCCACGTCCTGCCTGCTTCCTGCCAATTCACCATGGCAGCGGGGGCGTAGTTGGTCTTGAGGTCCTTGGTATGCACTCGTTCAACTCAACGAACTGGTGGTGGTTGTTGAGGCGGGTGCTGCAGCACTGGGCTGGATGTGCGGCTGGTGCTGGTCAGCCGGTGGTTGTGGAGGTGGTTGACGCGGCCTTGCTGGTCGGCCGATGGGACTCCGGGTCGGCCGATGGGGCTGATGCAGGAGTCCTGGTCTGTGCACCTCTTTCACGGTTGCTGCGCGGTCAGGGCGATGCACTGGACGGCGCTGCGGGCTCCGTGACGAACTCGGGGCTGTCGCTGAGTGGCGCTGCGAGCCGCTGCGCTGCGCTGCGAGACGCTGCGCTGCGCTGCGAGCTGCGAGCTGCGCCGCGCTGCTGCAACGCGCTGCTCGGGGTTGGTGGCCCCGAGTGGCACGCGAGGGTTGGGTAACCCCGCGGCGGTGAAACGCTTTTGACGCGTTCCCGTGGGGGGCCGGCCACGGGACGCTGCGGGACACGCGCAAGTGAGCAGGCAGGCAAAGCACTACGCTCACAGGGGCATCAATGCGCTCATGTCATGTGACAAAGCGTTTCAGAATCCTTGCCACTCTGCAAAGAGGGAACGAAAGTATGTACAGCAACACATCAGGATATGTACACATGGGGTTAAGACTGGACTGGGGTAAGGGCATCAAGGGACAATAGACACTCAGTCCCAACTCATATCCCAATCCCAGGTCCGACCCTCTCAGTGGCTGGTGGGGGCGGGGGCTCAAACACAACCCATGCCCTGCTCAGTCCGGACCCTGAAACCCTGCCAATGGGAGAGGTGTGCCACCTAGCCACAGGCGAGTTCCTGGGAACCAAGAGGGCTCCAAGGTCAACCGACAGTGGCCCCCTATGCTCCTCTAGCGGCAGGTCCCAACTCCTCTCTGAGTCAGAGATATGGCCCCGCCATTATCACCCAGGAGTTGGTAGCTGAAAATGGGCTGTTTCAGCCCAAACTGAAATTAACTCAAAAATCCCCAAAATTGACCCCTCGTCCGGACCCGCCAGAGGTAGGGACGAGGCAACTGACCCCATGCCCTCCGAGTACGAACTCCCTGGAGCCCTCACCCAACCTGGTTCCCTCTGAGGTTCCGGCATCAGGGCAACAAGGATGAGTCAAGTGGGGTCATGATGCCAAAATCACCAAAATCGGCGTCATTCCCACGCGTGGCTCGCCCGGCCAAGGTAAGGCCAATCGCTCACAGGGTAGGAGGCAGGACCTAAGACTTCTATCTGAGTGTACAACTTGGATTTGGGTCCGGGCTCCCTATGGGCTTAGATAAATGGGGCCGCCAAATGACCACACGGAAGGGGGAAATTGGGGTCCCAAAATGGGGTCATTTTGGCTGCTTGAAATGAGCCAAAATTCGGTGTGCTCCCAATAGTATATCTCCACGCCGGCTTGGAGATCGGATCCGCCATCTCATACGCGATTCACCGGGAGTCCGACAAAGACTCCCACGCCCTTGGCTCTCAAAGATCTCCATGCCACTCGGCGTGGTGACGATCCCAATTGGGCCCACAAATGTCAAAATTGCAAAATTGCCCACACTCACTTTGGGCTAGCACCTTAACAAAGGTAGCTCCGCTTCGCCCACGTGGTGTGTGGACCATGGGGACCATTACCCATAACACCCATGTCATATATGGTCCATTGGTCCATGCGTCCGGCGTGCACGAGGGTTAGAACATAGTGCACGGCGGGCAGCAAAAGTGGAAAATTGCTCAAAATGGCCAAAAATGCGCACACTCATGGTTGGGGCAAATGAGGCACGTGCCCGACTCGGACTGGAGTGTGCCATAGGATTGGTATCAAGTCATATTGGTCCAACATATCTTTTGGGCGTCGCCCAACTCCTCCGATATTGGAAATGGCAGGGTCGCCAAGTGAGCCCATGATTTGGGATAGTCCCAAATCGCCAACATGGCGGCCACGGTATGCCAAGCCTAAGAGGAGTTATTCGCCGGGTCCAAGATATGTTGGGCACCGAAGTATGTACCCTCATATCATACTTGGGTCATGATGTCAATTGAGCGCAACGTTGAGATACACGGTCGCCACTTGACATCATGACAGGCCAAAAGTGGCAAAATTGGCACAAGCACACACAAAAGTGCCTTGAAGGGTGCATAATTATATTATAATATCTTCGGCTTGGATCGTGCAATCACTTAATCCTTCTAAACACAATGACTTGACACCAATGACCTTCGATCCCACATATGTGCTCCACTTGGGGCGCCTTGACAGGTTACGAGCACTACTTCCCAAGTGGGCACACAAAAATATGGAAAATTGTAAAACACACACCTTGCTCCCAACGCATCGCTTCGGGTTCACCGCACAAGCTTCCCTTCACGAAGGTTAGGCTTGCAATTGATTGTGGGGAGTATGGAGAAGGGGCTTGCACAATATGAGGTCCATTGGCGGGCTTGTCTTGGAGCAATGGACCCGCCAAATGGGCACGCAACACCACACATGGCACATACCACATATTGCCCAAAAAGGCAGCTCCCACCACGATATGTCATGCCCCTCCAAGGGCATAACTTTGTGTCTATCGCTCATAGGAACTCAAGGAGAGTTCCTATGCAACACCAACACTTGCGCGCTACACTCGAAAGTTATCTTAACGCACGCAATGTCATGGCCAAAGAGTTATAACGCAAACTCTACCCTCTTGATCATGATTCATTACACTAGCGCGCACGTGTGGAGACGCAAGGCATATAATGCTTCCTAAATTACGTCGGGAGTATTGTGAATGCATCCCACGTTTCCTTATCGTAATTCCTCGCAAGCGACACGAGATATGACCTTCACAAGTGGCCTCACGAATCAACTTTGTTTTGCCCATATCTTTAAGACAAATGGAGGGCAAGAGAAAAGGAAAGTTGATTCGTGCATAGGGAAGCACGTAGGTCCACTCCAAAGAGGTCAAATCAAGTGCGGGGATGTCGAAGTCGAAAATCCGATTTCGACATCCTGAAAAATTCGGATTAAGGTTGCGAGTATTAATTATGAAAATTGCGGAAGCATCCATGCAGTTCCTGGCGACTTTGGAGCCTTCGTGACGGATAGCGTTCAAATTTCCATTAATTACAGTTAAACTGGCGGTTACGGTAAAGTCGCGATCCAACCGCCAGCAGTCAAAACAGTGAGTATCAGAACGGAAGCGTAAAAATTGACGGAAACAATATGAAAATAAAACCCTGTTGATTCCTGATATTCTGATGCACAAATCTCCGCTGGCGGTGCATCGGTTGCCGATGCGGGGCTTTACGGCACGGAACACTTCCGTACATGGGGTTAGTGGACCGGAGACCGGTTGTATGCCGTAACCTGGCCATGGGGTTCTGGGTACCGCTTCACCCCCCTCCTTAGAGCAAACCCTGGGGGGGGCTCGATAACACCCACGCATGGCAGCGGGTACCCAGGACCACTTCCTGAAAGGGGGGGGCCATGGGGTTCTGGGTACCGCTTCAATATCTTCGTGTGGCCGAAGAGATGGGGAGCCATACGTGACAAGGGTTTTGTGCATGTCCCAATTGTGGAATTCAAAGCGCTAGACTAAGTCTACCGCGTATGTATTGCTCATGGTATGTTTGGGAAAGAGATCCATGAGTGCACTCCCATTTTCATGGGGCATGTAGATATGGGTGGCGAAGGTATCTCCATGCGCTCGATTGGGGATCCAAGTGGGGGAATTGTTCGCAAATGGTTTCAATCATTTGTGTATTGAATCATGAGCGGATATCATGGGTGAGCATAGAGATATACTATCATGACAACTTTGTATTTGGTCATATTTACATGTTTTTGACCTCAATTTTTGCTCATTTTTGCGTTTTGTGTACTTACCTGGTCGGCAAACAGCAACAAGCCTATGGTGAGTCGACCCATGGTATTTTGTTCATATGTTGGCATATGCTTTGGAGTTGAACACCACCATATGCCGGATGGCGTACTCCATTTGGCTTGGCGCACGAAGGATCACAAGAATTGGTCTCAAGATCATGGGCTGAGTTGGGCAGTGCGTGGCGCCCATATCCGAAGGGGTTTCGAGGGTAAGGTGGGGATGTACATGGGCATTGACCTTTGGTCTATATCCTCCATGAATACTAGACTTCGATTCCATGCATGCTTTGAGCCTTCGGATAAGTGGTAACTTCAATTTCGAGCATATATGTGAGATATGGCCAATAGGGTGTGAATCGGCAGTTCTTTGGCATCTTATGTGTTCAAACTCATAGGTCATTCCTCTAAGCCCATTCGATTCCAAGTCCAACCAAGGTTACGTCAGGGTAGGGCATGGTCCTGAGTGCCACTCTAGGCCATGACACGCCACCTCCCCTATTGGGCTAGGATTTAGAGGCTTGGGAGTGAACACATTTTTGGGGTTTATGTAGTGACTTTTGATACATGGCATTTAACCACCTTATTGGACTGGGTTCAGGGCATCATGTTGGTGAGTCAAGGGAAGGTCTTGAGTCCAGGGAATGAGGGGTCTATGGCTGTGATTGTGTAAGTTTCCATCTTTCCCCAACTTTGCTTTATTTGTGTTCATATGCCAATTTCAGGGCTTTCTTCCTTGGTGCAATGCTTGTACATGCCCGCCACCGTGAGACGACCGGTGTGCTGAACGGAAGCCCGCAGCCTGATTTGGATTGTGAATTGGGCTATTGCTGTATTTGTGGGATCTGGTTGCTGTTCAGGGTTGAAGGAGGATTACATTTTCTATATTTTTGGATTTTGGACCTTGGACCTTGAGGATTTTGAGAAATGCAATCGTTGATCCGGAGTAAATCAGCCGGGGTAACAGGCGGAAGGGGTACAGCGGGGGCCGGTCCTGGTAGGGACCTTCTTTACATCCCTGCCGACGCCGGCCAATTGGCGTGTTTGGCAGCCATCGATGACGCCGATTACATCATCCGAGACGAAGTGGTGCCGAAGAGTGGAGTCACAGAGGCTGCCTCTTTGTCATTCGACCTCTTCAAAGGCTGCGATTCGTCCGAAAAACTAGCTGCCGTTCTCTACGGCAGTCGCCCCAACGTGGTGCTCATTGGGGAAATGACAGAGTATGAAAAAATTCAAAATGCAATCAAGAGGCTGCCTACTGATTTGCCCATGCTGGGACGCTTTGTTCCCATCCTGCTCGAACCTGTCAGCGATGATGATGATTAGCCATCGTTTCCCAAGCGGGCACTCGCCCTCAATTCTAACCTGCCATTCGGGTGCGACAAGTGGCAAATGGCAGACAGGTCTCTCATGCACATACGCACACATGGTCGATTTGATGTCTGGATTGCGAGCAGCACAAGGGACGCCATGAACCTGTCGCCGCCTCCAACCTACAAGCTACTGTGACGTATGACACTTGGGGCACAGGTTGACAAAGTGGTATTCCATGAGCCAGACCTGAGGGACAATCAGTACGCCATCCAGGTCCACAATGACCTGATCAATGGTCTGTTGGGGTCTATCGGCCTAAACTCTGACGAAGTCCATCTCTTTCCGGGAACAGACCCACGGAACTCAAAGTTGTTCTTCACGGAGTTGAATGAGTAACAAGTGAATACCGTGGCTTCGCAAATCGGGTCCAAGCCAAGGTTTTAGATTCAGCCACTGGAATGGTATCGTGGGGCCCACTTGACAAACATGTCGGCTGTCTATGAGGTCTGGATAAAGAAGACACACAAGGAAACATGGTCCTTGTTGCTGCATGCCTCAGTTCTCGCAATGTTTTGGACGATCCCAGGCGTCTTACAAGTGCAGTCACCGGTGAAAATCCATGTGTTGGGCCTAAGTAAGCTACAGCTAGGTCTTGCAGAAACTGAGCACTCCATACTGAAGACAAGGTATCGTGAACTGGTGGCGGCCATTGGGGCTGTTTTCAAGGAGCTAAAGACAGGGCAGCTCCTCGACTGAGACATCATCCCCAAGCCCACTGTTCCGTCGACGTGGAAGAAGGAGCTGGTGAGCACAGTGTACATCTTGGATGTGGCACCCTGGTTGTACTTCTCGGATTTGACCGAGGCTCCTGCTCCCTTGGTACAATGCCGATACATCGCGGACCGTGTGAGGTGGAGTGTCGGGGAAATGCGCACGGCCACATGGCGACTGACCGGGGAAAGTGTGTCACAGCTAATTGGGAAAGTCTACTTGTCGAGTTCTAGAATGCCTCCAATGTTTGTAATCTCCGAGGCGGACTATGAGGCGCGCAAAAAGCGCATCACAGACCGGCCCAGGAACACAGATTAAGCGAAGATGCGCAAGCAAGGCCTAATCACTGCGGGTGAAATGGCTAAGGCAATGGAACTAGACGATGAAGTCGACAAGGTCATCACCTCTTTTAAACGCAAACGGGACTTTAAGGAAGATGCGGCTTCGTCGTCCAATGGATCGGCAAGATGACGTCCGCATCAAGCATCCCTCTCACTAGCTCGCTCAGAGTTTTATCCCAAAACGTAAATGGATTTCAAACAAAAGTAACCTTGAGAAAGCGAAAGCAAACTCGAATAGTGGCCCTAGGGTCATTACTTCGGTGCCTGGAGGTGGATTTCTTCGCTATCCAAGAACCCCACTTCGTCACGGCGGAGGATGATCAAGCAGGCACGCGGTGCCGATCAAAGTACGGGTACAGCTTGGAAGGGCCACTCCATGAAGAAGGACGGAAGGAGTGGCAGTGGCATGGAAAACATCCAAATGGACCTTACAGTCAATGAAGTTCTTGTCTCCCACGGCGCGGAAAGCCTCACTGTCGAGTGGTCTACCAGAGATCACTCTAGTGATGGTGCATTTCCATCACAAGCACACGCGACGACAGTCGCAATGGAAAGACATCGCCAAGGAGTTGCACGGACCGAACCTGATATGATGTGTTGATCACAATAATTTGGTAGTGCAACATAGGGACAGCTTTGCGCCCGCAGAGTTCGAGCATGACACGTCTTTACGTGCCAGAGAGCAAGAGCTCCCATCCTTGGCTAAAGCGGGTCTGCATGACTTTTGGGTGAACATCCATTGTCCAACTCTGACGGATATCAAGGACAAAAAGTCATTGTGGCCAACGGGCTTCACATACGGCTACCCTCAGGAAGGAGAGCGGCTCCATCCACAGAGATTACGCCGCATCGATAGCATCCATACGACGTCAGAATTGCTGAGCTTGGCGACTAGCGTGTACCCTATGTTTGCTTCCAACTCAGACCACAGAACCGAGGGCACGATTCTCAGAATCTACAGCCCAGAGACAATCCTCCAAGACCCCGAGGCAATGGAAGAGCTGGAGACCTCTCTCAAGTCTATCACCTCGCTTGTGACCAGTGGTGGGAAGATGTACGGGGCTGCATCCAACCGAAGGCGGTCAATTATCAAAGGGAACACAAAAAAAAAAAGCAGTTGGTTGAACTTCAAGCTGTACGGCTCCTACGTGTCTCCATGAGGGACTCCGTCTCACCGGCGGTGTATAAGTTCCTCTCATCGCTGCGAATTGCAGCAACAGAGGCGGCAAAAGCCTACACCTTCCTTGTTGGGGTGTATGAAAAAGCAGAGCGTGACAGAACGGGCATGGAAACACTCTCCAAACTCAACGGGGTGACCTCGTCAGGGGAAACATCAGGGGATTTGAGAACACGAAGAAATGAATTGTACCGGCTGATGTGGGAGCTGCAAGAACAAAAGAAACTACAGCAGCTAGTGTCTTCGGCACACACAGCAGTACGCGGTGCAAAGAGGGTGGCCCAAGAGCTGGTTGAACACTGAGACCGAGTGTTCAGCCCAACGTGGGCCACGGAGGAAGAATGTGTGGCTCATCTTAAGGCGTTAGGAGTGGACCAGCGGCCGCGCAAAGCAGGTCGACTCCCATTCCAGCAACTCTCCCTGGACACAGTACATGAGGGTGTCAAGAGGTTGAACAGCAACAGTTCCCCTTGACTGGAAGGCTCCTCGGCAAAGTTCTTCAAGAGATTCTCAAAAGTTTCCGAAATGAAAATGTATGAGTCACTGAAACGTTTTCTCGACGCGGGTACAATGCCGGAGACATGGACATCGGGAGTGGTGACAATGATCCCCAAGACAAAGGCACTGCAAACACCAGGCTCTCTCCGAGCAATCGCACGGCAAACGACACGATAGAAGTGGCTTACCAACATCCTCCTGATCCAGTTGGAAGATGTGCTTCCCCACTGCATCCTGGCACAGCAAACGGGCTTCCTTCGTCACAGATGTATCCTCCAACATGTCTATGGTTCACGGGCTCTCTAAGATGGCTTACCTGAACGAGCGGCGTTGTCAGTGGACTTCAAAAATGCTTTCGCCACGGTGTCTCACAAGATGGTGGCGGCAGCGCTGGGTCCAATGTGCATACCGTTCCTGTACCCCCGACTAATACTGCATCTCTTGCGTGCACCATATCTGTACTTAGTGGGTAAGGGATATATCCCAGGGGTCTACCACCAGCGGCCCGCGGGTACATGCCAAGGAGACGCACTCTACCCGGCGCTGTTCTCCTTGGTGATGTCCTTTGTGATCTTCCCGCTACAAGACCTAGATCTAGGACTGACTATCATGATGTATGCAGATGACCTCATCATATTTCTGGACGGACAGGCCAATCCACAGCTGCTGGGGAAAATATGGAAAGTGGTGTCCTACTTTGGAGAATTTTCTGGACTGAAGGTCAACTTGAACAAAACGGTAGCGATAGTTTGCAATTGTGGGGGAATGGAGTGGGCGAGGTGCTTTGGAGACATTGGGGTGGACGTCAAAAACTTCGTCAAGTATCTTGGGGTACGCTTGGGGAACATACGACACCATGAAGATGACCAGGGATGGGGGTTGACAATAGGATAGGCCTTTGCACCAGCATTGCAAGAGGCCTTTCGGCACGCACGGGTGGTATCCATGCTGCAATTGTCAAGGGACGAGCGCGCCTTCACGCTGACATGATGAATCCTACCAGTTGTGGCTTGGGTATCCAAAGCATACTATGCCCCAACCCTAGTGATCAGACAGCTGAAGCTAGTCTACCACATGACCATGGGCACCAACAGTTGGGGAATCACTCTGCCAATCCTCTCGCGGCCATGGACACATGGGCCCCTGGCACTGCCGGAGCCCGTGCTGTTTCTCATGCACCAGGCAACGGCTGTGTTCGTCAGCCTCTTGGGAGAGCCTCACAAGTATCCCAACAAGGCAGTGGAGACCTTCTATGCATGGGCGATGACAAGTGGGTTTACACCGTCCAAAGACAACCTCCCATATATCCAGCTGGGCATGGTGCGGACGGTAGGAGTGACATTTTTGGGATGGTCGGCAGAGGCAGCGTCATATATCCAACGGGTGGCCCCGCACGTGCCCCCTCCGAAAAACTGGGACCAATTGCCACTGTGGCACTTTGTCTACCTCCAGAATGAGTTCAACTGCTCCTACTACAACATGAAAATGATCCGGCGGGGAGTACTGACGTGGGGTCAATTACAATCTTTGGCAGATGTAAGGCTATTGAATGCTCTGCCTCGTACATGGAAGGGGGCATACAATCACGGCGGACGGCTCCTAAATAAAGTCCCATCTCAAGGGGGGTTTTATACCCCCACAGTCCAGGTCCAAAACTGGACCCGGGCATGGCTGCTTCAATTCTACGCCTCACAGCCGGGGGTCCGCCACCCACAAACATCAGAGGTATGGGAACAATGGGTGCAAGCACAGTTACCGCCAAGGGTGCGGGACTTTGCACAACGAGTGCTGTGGCACAATCTAACGGTGCATACGAGAGTCTACAAGAGGTCGGGCACGGACAAATGCCCGATATGCTCGCAAAAGGAGTCGGTCAAGCACGCAATGGTCGAGTGCCCCATGATCAAAGCGGCGGCGGCGGTGGGACAGCACTACTATGGCACAGTGGAAACTGGGGACGGGAAGTTGCAAGTACGAGATATCATGGAGTCCGATCAACAGGAGTGGTTGCTGAACACAGATCGAGGCTGGGCAATGTGATCGGCAAGAAGTGCCCACTGGCAATATCAATGTGAAGTCAAAGCAGGAGCGTCACCGTCGTTCACATCATACCTGACATCCTGGCTCAGGAAGCTGTGTCAATGGATTGGATTTTGTTCAAGAGAGTGCAAGGAGCATTGGAGAGGCTTCAAGCAGCCGCTAGAGCAACTTCGTGATACGGGAGTGCAGCCACGACAACGGGAAGTACGCGTAAATGGGGGATTGAGTGCGCGGTGGCAAACGCACACGGAGTGCTTCACGGAAGAAGGCAACGCCGGCACACACATTTGGCACAGGGAAACAGAATCACGTTGAAAGCGCCCGAGGTAGGCAAGCCCGGGAGTGCTCCAAGGAGTACAAGACCTGATTGCAGAACTGGTTGCGAAACGATACAGGATTGTATACACAGACGGGTCGTGAAAAAGACTGAGCCACAAGGACATGCGCACGGTAGGAGGCTTTGGCGTATTTGCAGCAGAAAATGAGGGAGGCCCTGAGGTCACTTTCTGCGGCTATGTACTCACACGCCACAGGCAAACAAACAACGGAGCGGAGCTTTGGGCAGCGCTGGAAGCCCTACAAGGGTTCTTGGTGTCAAAATTGGCAATCGTCACCGAGTCACAGTACCTGCAACTAAGAGTGACCGGCAGGGCACAGCACTGGAGCTCAAAGGGATGGACAACCACATCCGGCAAGCTGCATGTCCACGTGCCCGTTTGGGAAATGCTGTTCCGGGAAATGCCAAAGCCAAGAAGAGAAGTCAAGTGGGAGCACGTCCCAGCACATGTCAACTTACGGGGAACGAGGTGGCGAACGGATTGGCGATGGAAGGCATGTGCGCGAGCCCGCTGTGGTCCCAACAAGTCACACAACAATCATCATCCGGGTCAGAGTCCACGGTATGGCTGAGGGGAGGTTCTAGGTCCGACTCAGAGGACACCTAAGCACTCTGGTGATTCGTGGGCATGGTACCCATGGATAGTGATGAGCTGACAGGGGAAGCTTCCGGGGAACCAGCACCACGTGGAATGAAATCATGCCACTCTTGCAGTTCGGGTATTGCGGAAATAGGGGCAGGACACAAACAAATGGGAGCATTGTTGGAAGAAATGTCTGCAGCAGAAACACTGTCCTTCAACACGGATGTGAGCGACATCAGGCGATAGCATAAGAGGCGAAAGCTTAGGAAAAGCAAGAACCCTAGACAAGGTCGTTAGGAGCAGAGCTTGTGACCCCTGCATTGTGATGCGGAAGTTTCACAGGTTTCAAGCCCAAAATGCCTGCATGCCTGAGACTTGCGTTCTGACGCAGGAGCAAATTTTGACACGAGACCGGCGTCCTGTCACGACGAACAGCAGGGCAAAGGTGTGACAACGGCAACGGCTGAGCTGAGGCAAAAACCCGTCGTCCTGTTGGCGGAAGAGCTCCCTGGCGTGATGCCGCCGGGAAGGCCATGGAAGGAGCAGGGACCACGCCAGCAACGACATGGCGCCTGCACACAACCTCAGCCAGTCCCGAAGAAGGTCAAGCCTCAACAAGAATGCCAGCGCTTCAAGGTGCAAGCACTAATCTAGCTGAACGCCCTTGCAAAAGAAGGATTGAGGGCAGTCGATGCCGAGCTGACCACTATGGCCTCAGCCCGCAATCAGCAGGTCTGGCTCCAATTAGACCAACCACACAGCACCAGGATGCACTGTGAAATTGTGGACAATCATGGAGATCCATTGCTGACGAGCAACCAAGAACTCTACACGGTGATGGTCCAAATGAACTGGACCCTGAAGACTCAGGCTCTAACAAACATGCAGGTCCAGTGGCGACCCAAAAGTGCAGGCAAGTGGCACCTGTTCCAGTGGGAGGCGATCCTCCACTGTCCGACAGCAGAGGGACACATAGCGGTGCCCTCCTCTGTGAGCAGAAATGGAGACTGCATGCATGTGTGGCTGACGGGCTGAGCTGACCTCTTAAGGCTCTTCCAGAGAACGCTCTTCAGGCAGGCGGACCCGGTATCCAGAGACGCTGTGCGGTTCCTCTACACGTTGCTGAACACACCGCCTTGCGAGTGGCGATATGCCTGACAGGGGACGACATGCAGAGGGGAGCACGAAAGGTCGGAACTAAAATGCAGATAACCACTCTTCGTAGCTCAGTGGGTAAACCGCACCTATTTGTCCTGTCGGGGAGTGTTCGAACCCTGGGGGGGATAGAGACCGACCAAACATCCCAAAAACCCCAATATACGAGAGAGAGAGAGAGTGGGTCACAGTGGGACGAGGGCCAGAGAGAGAGATAGACAGGGAGAGAGAGAGAGAGAGAGAGAGAGAGACAGAGAGAGAGGGAGAGAAAGACCCGCAAAGCGAGAGTTGGGGACTAACCGGCACAGTGGGAGGGTGGTGGGTGCAAGCTGACTTGGATATGTGGGCAGCCATTGATGCATTGAGCTGAATAGTTTGATGGTGAAACATCGGGACGCCTTTGCGCCCCCAGATCTCGAACGTGACACATCTTTTCCTGCCAGAGAGGAAGAGCACGACAGGGGCAGCAAGAGCAAGACCCGCAGAGCAAGGGTGAGAGACTAACCGGCACTGTGGGAGGGTGGTTGGTGAGAGCTGACCCCAATGTATAGATGGCCAAGGCCAAAGCACAGTCAACAGCCACCTGGAGTGGTACGAAACTGGTCTGCGCTGCAGTGCAGCAAGGAAAACACACTGAACTATGTGGTGAAGACCATGAGCCTGTGACACGGGGGCGTATGCCAGCCCAGTGTCCGTTGCCTCATGGCCCCTCCCCGTTCAATGCAAAACACTGAACTATGTGATGATGACCATGCACCTGTGACACAGAGGCGTATGCGAGCCTAGTATCCGTTGCCTTATGGCCCTTGTATAAGGTACGCCCTGGTCCAAGCTACAGTAGGTCGGCATGCCGCCGGGGTCCCTTTTTCAACACAGGCAGTTGCTAGTTAGGGCGGGTCGGGTACAGTGCAGAAGTGATTGACCATCCATATCGGAGGAGACGCCGAGGGCTAGGGAGGGAAGCCTGACTTACCCACACGCTCACAGCCCAAATGGACAAACTGTGGCTGCGCCTCCGGCGCCGTATTTGTGGATGAACTGTGGCGGCGGCTTCGCCGCCCTGCGGGTGACAATGCCCTGAATGAGGGGGCATAGGTCTGTCGGTGGGGACCTATCGCTGAACGTTGCACTGTTTATCACCAGGCTACAGTAGGCGTACAGACCGTAAGAATTGAGTACCTAATTTGAATTACTTACAAGATGTAGTGCGGCCACATAAGACATGGCTCTGTCGTCACGTTTGCGGATTACATGGAGCCAAGGACACATTTGTGAGTCTTCGCCCACTTCAAGCCACTTGGCTCGGAATTTCGGAATATTTTTGCTTTATATTCCCCTTTCGTGCATCAGCTCACCATGCAATGTTCTCTTCTTGAACCTGGACATCTAGGTGTTTTCACATGTTCCACCGGTGACCGTCTGGATGCTGCAATGAAGGGACCATCGGAGAAGGGGGACTAATTTAGGGTGTTGGAGTACATGAAAGGTGGGAAGATGGTCACACACCCTTGTGCCTCCCTCCCAAGAATCCAGTTCGGGCATCTTCAAGTGGTGAGAATGTGAAATTGTTCCGCATGGTGTATCATCGCCGGAAGGGTTTCCAAGCCGAACATTTGTAGGCTTCGCATCCTTCCTTGCTTGTGCCAACATGGGTGTGAACCTGAAATGTTCCTGTTCTCAAGGCTTTCTTGTGTTTGCATGCAGTGGGAAATGTGGGTGGAGGTCAAGGTGCACTCATACCATGCGCATGCGCACGTGTGTGCCGGTAGTTGTATGTGTTGCGCGCAAGCTACGCCCTTGTCCAAGCTACAGTGGACGTATGGACGGTAATAATTCCGTATATTGGCGTAGCTTATACACGGGGGGGGGGTAACAATGTTTGCACCACATTCTGCTGTTTTCCAGGCTCTTGACAGCCGTCACTTTTTACGGCGCTGGCGCGGTAAACATTTTGGCGGAGAGATGTCAATGGAAGCAGAATATCTACACCGAAAATTACAAAGAGGTGATATTTTGACAGGCGATTGGAACTGCAGAGATCAATATTTCCTTCCTTGCAGTTGTCAAATTGACAGAAGCCTTGCCTATAGTTCGCAAATTAGATTTTGCACCTATGCTTCACTTTTTCGCTTCGTTTTCTACAT
Source organism: Eutreptiella sp. 'Long Island Sound 2002' (assembly GCA_964036045.1). Classification (NCBI taxonomy): domain Eukaryota; phylum Euglenozoa; class Euglenophyceae; order Eutreptiales; family Eutreptiaceae; genus Eutreptiella; species Eutreptiella sp. 'Long Island Sound 2002'. The sequence continues at coordinate 77,018,118 of OZ038380.1, read as the reverse complement.
TCCCCCAGGGCTGCCAATGAACCGTCCTACCATATCTGATCAAGGCCCAGGGTTTGGCATATTGGTAGAACACGTTGCTACAACTGTGTTTTTCAGGTAAATTTCGGTGTAGAGAAAATGAAAAATTTGACCGAGATTCCTCAATGTTTATGGTGCCGGCACCGTAAATTCTCTGTTGGTTCCCCAGTGGTAACTGAGGGGGTTAGAGCCCTCTCACACACATGTTTTCCAAAAGTGTGTATTTTTTACGGCGCCGCAGGTTTGGGGAATTACGGCTTTATCTGTGCGCGTAGTGCACCTCAAGTTTATGGTGTTAGCTGTATCAGAGTACCTGAGTCTGACAGATCTCTGGCATTTCAGGTCCCACTCCAATTACCTCATCTCCTACCAAGTTTTGCAGCCCCCAACCCCTCCCTTCACCACCACACCTGAAACCAAGGAATTTTGCAACCATCAATGTCATGGGTTCTAGTGGCATACAGTGATAAGAACCACGGAAGACAAACCTTTGATGTTGCTGGACTACAACTAGGGAAAGAAGACCAGAACTGCCGATTCAGCAGCAAGCTGGCGATGGGACCCTAGGCTTCTTCGGGATACACTCATCGTGTGCATGCTGACGTCTGACCTGAGTGTACTCTCCGACACAGGGTGCACTGGAACGCACATACAAAAAACATCCTAACCCAGAATAAGCAGTAAGCTTCCTAGAGCCATGGAAGCGCAACCCTAAATGCCACCATCTCGATTCCAGTTGTAATGCAAGCAAGCAACAACCGTGTCCAGCACCAACATGTGGTCCCGCACCAGTTTCCATACTCGGGTGGGGTGATCTTCATGAGCGTCGGTGGTGGTGTTCGGACTCAGTGTTCAGAGTGTCCAAGAATACTGAGCTCAGAGTTCCACAGGGTCAGCAAAGTGTACCAGTGGCAAGTCGACGGATGCACAGCGTTTTGATGACAGTGCAGTGTCAGCCACAGTCAGCAGCAGTCAGCCCCTATGGCAGCTGATCCAAGAAGCACAGCCTCTATGATCGCACAATGCCCTGCTATCCATCTTCTGCTTTGCCCTTTCAGTTGACGCTGGATTGCTGGTTGTGGCTTGGCGGCAGGCTGCAAAGCCTGGGAGCAGACATTGAAACTGCACAAACTGGCCTGCCTGCTTGATTTAGAGTTTATTGCTTTTCTCTGTAGCTTTAGGAATTTGAGACGTAAAAAGTTGATGGAAAATGTAAACAGATTGGCTGTGGCTGTGACAGCTCTACTTACTACTTATGGTCCTTGGAATCACAGCACAACAGCAGAGGCAAGCACATGTGTCAGCATTGGCCGCTCTCGGTGCTGCGCTCATTGCCCGCTTGTTGAACAAGGGTGCACGGACCACAAGAATTCTAGCACTTACTGTCACGCACCAAGCCGCGACCAAACAATTTTCCTTGCCATAGTCGGCACACAATTTTCGAATGCTTCCCTGGCAGCGTGGACAAAATGGGGCTGAAGTTGACTTTCCGACGGATAAGGGAGGCACCCGTGTCCCTGTAAATGGCGTTGTCCAAAGTGCTAGAACATGGGACAGAAACAAACAAAGGGAGTGCTGTGTGCCGATTGAGTACCAGTGCGTTAGAAAAGCATTGGTCCGCAATGCACAGATACTTAGGCGGCTCGAGTTGCATGGTCAAAATGCGCCCAAAACTGCCTCTCCACGGCACTGCGAGAAAATAGTCCTTTTGGGGGGGACGTAAAACGCAAGAACCAAAAATCCCGTAAAAAGCAATTAACTGGTCCATTTTCCTTTATTTTCAACAAAACCGACTGCCCGGAAAAATGATTTATTTCCACCAAAATGAAGATCTTTTTTGGGAAAACAACAATTTTTTGTTTCCTATATCATTTATGCTTTGCAACAAAAACACCCGTGAGCTTTCAATCTTTTGGAAAACCAGTTTTCGAAAACCATGTTGCACGCTGCACGACAGGAAGCATTTTTTGGCACCCCTTCTTTGCGCGAGGTCTCGCGCAAACACCAACACAACAGCGCAACAAAATGCATCACAGAGAAAAATGTGCCGCACAAGGTGACAGCATAAAGGTCGTCGAAGAGGAATGCATAGCGCGAGCCCTCGCGCATAATATATCAGAACAAGTGAAGAAATTACTTTTTCTTCGGAACAGTTTGCATCTTAGAACCCATAGCCTTAGCAACGGACGTGCTACCCTTAGGAGGTGGCTTTGCGGGCGCGCTTCTTGGTTGGGACTGACGGGCTGGCTGCTTGAATGGAGCTCGGGCCCCGGTTTCCTCGGACCTCGGCGTTCGCTGCCACTTTCTTCGCTGCCTTGCCCTGGGAGACCTGCGCTTCCTCCTCCTCTTCTTCCTCGCTCTCCTCCTCTTCATCCCCATCGCTCTCGTCGGATTCTGCACCGGTAACCGACTTCGCTGCCTGAGGCTCGGAGGCAGTCTTCTTCTTCTTAGGGCTGGTTCCCCACCAGTAGACTTCCGCTTTGCAGGGGCCAGTGCTTCTGCAGCTTGACCTTTCTCAACAGTCTCTTCCTCCTTCAGCGACAACGCCTCATAACCCACCTTGTCATCGCAAACCCAAAGGGGAATACCACGGTTTGCCCAGTTGGCTTGCTGGTCCCAATCATCAGACGCGTGCAGTTTCGACTCTTGTGTCAATACATGGTTCATCTGAGTCTGCACTCTGTTGACCCAATCAGGGAGATTGTCGGAGGTAACACCAAGAAGGTACATGCGAGAATCCAGCTCGACGGACGCGATCTTGCACACCAGATCCGGGTGATGATCAATGAACACAAACGCAGGCTTGAAGGTCTTATCCTGCTTCAGGTGAAAAAGGTGAGTGTCGAAATACCACATAACCGTCGTTATCCGAAGGTGACCGCCAAATTCAACAGGATCCATCTCCTCTACTTGAGGAGGTCCGAACGTCAAATAATTCGGAATCTGCGATGAGGGAGAAGTTATTGCGCGAGGCCTCGCGCAAAGAGCGGACGTAATGAGGGAATTATACCTTTCTCGACCAGCTATCCCGTGACGCAATCAGCAACCAGCGAACGTCAAACGTTGTAAGATCCCCTGCAGGCTTCGGTTTGACTGGCCAACTGAAGATGGGAATAAGCAACATGTTATCCATGCGCGGCGCGTTGAAATCATCGTTGAGACGCCTCTCTGTTTCCGTTTCCAGCACGTTGAACATGTTGTCAACAACAGTTTTGGAGCCGCAGATAAGGGTATCGGCACGCGCCATCTCTTCATACAGCCAGGCTGGGCACATCGTCTCAGGAGCGAGATGTTCAAATATGTCGCCGTTGATGATAATCAGGTTCTTGTTAATCTCCATGAACCGCTTCGGGGGTTCGTGGTTCAATGCGGCAATTCGGGTCGCCTCAACTGTGATAGTTTGACTTGACAGTGATGGATCCTGCTGTTCCACTGTCTTGACGTCACCAGTAACGCCAGCAGGTGGGGGGACGACACGGCTTCTGGTAGGCTCTTGGGCCAGGAGTTTTTGGACGTTGAGGATTTTCAGGGAGGCGGGTTTGCCTTTCTCTGCCACCTCCCACAGTGGTGCGCAAATCATGGATTTCCATGTCGGCCACGGACCGCGACTTTTGCCTTCAGACTCACGCCAATAGCCCCATGTACCAAGAGTCACCTTCAGGGCAGGCCTTCCAAGTGCAGCAACCTCTTTGCGGGTCCGCATGTCCTTGGCTAAAGAATAGAAATGGACATAGTGCGACGCACTGATGCAGAAATGGAACCCACGTCGCGTCGATGGTACACACCTTTCTCAGGTCGAACGTACTGGCCGTTGTGCGGGTGGTCCAGATGCATTGAGACCCACTGCTCAAGGATGATGTCGTCAAACGAATTCTGCAAGGATTTAAGGGTTGTTTTTTCTTCCTGCATCACTTCTGCCACTTTGTTGTAGAACTCCGGCAACAGGATCCCGTCTCATTTCTTCAGCGCGTTCTTCGTGACCTTCTCTCCTTTGTCGTGGAACTTCTGCAGACCTTTCACAGCTTCCGGACCAGCATAGTAGGCAAACGTCATAAAATCTTTCCACATATTATACGATTTGTCCTGAAAGTGACAACGTTATGCGCGAGGCCTCGCGCAACGAAGAGCACCGAAACCACGATTAATGAACATACGAATTGACCAAGTGCTTCAGTTCAGCGGTTGGAACCAGGGCACTCATCTGCACAGCATCCACAATGGCGATCTTGAGATTGCTGTACGTGTCAGGTAGGCCTCACCGCCGCTGATCTTCAACACATCGAATGAGGTTATCTGCTGCCTCATACAGCGGAATTGGCTCAATGTCTTGTGCGCTTCCTTGTGCTTGTCCCGCCAACTTTGCACGGAAGGCCCACGGTGTCGTAGGCTTCAGAATATCGGCGATGCATGTGGTATGCCACTGCTGCAGATCCAGACACGCTGTGCGTCGCTTCTCCCGAATCTTCGCAATCGCTTCCACGCTGTGCTATCCAGATACACACCAATAATCGCCATCTGCAAATATGAGACACGTCTTTGCGCGAGGGCTCGCGCAACGAGAAGAGCGAAAAGTCGGTTGGCAACATACTATTATCTTCCCAGAGAACGACGTGTAATGGGCCTGTTGGCGGTGCTGCTTCGGGTGACTCAATACGCTTCTGCAGTAACTTCGCATCTCTCTGTCTGATCTGCCCCTTTGTCTTCTCCTGGTCAATTCTCACGTTGTCCAGCTCAACCTCCACCTGCCTCCCGTCCGGCTTCAGGTGGTCCCCGATGTCAGTACCCAAGGTTAAGCCAGGATCTGGTGTTTCCTTCTTCTTACGCCCCTTCTTTGGTGTTCCAGCCTCCGATCCAGAGGTCCCAGGGTCATAGTCGGTATCTTCTCGTTCCTCGGCTGTTTTTTGGGCGGGGCTTGCCATTCTGGGATAAGAAGAAAGCCTGTATTGAAGGAAACATAACATTAAAAATGGGTAAAATCGTCGTCGATAATGCATATGTGGGGTGCTTTTAGCGAATACGAGTACAGTATGGTTGAGAATGCAAAACTGAAGGGGCTCGGCACTGTTTTTGACTGTCAAGCTTGCGCGAGGCCTCGCGCAAGAGAGGGGGTGTACTAACCTTTTGTTTCATGCTGTTTGCGCGAGGCCTCGCGCATCACTGCATGTTCTCCAATCTTCTTGGAACGTTTCGCAGCGTGTCGGCCTCTCTCGGTTCCTCCAACACACTGCGTTGGGGGATCAGCTCCGACATTTTTCGCTTGAAGCCAGCCTTAAGTGGCCCCTGCTGCGTTAGCACCAACAACACAGACACAAGGATTTGTTTGTAGTGGTTAGAACCCTTTGGAATTAGAAGAGACGGTGGGAAGTTAGGTACACCCCTGCGCGGCCAATGCAGCTGAATTGCACAAGTAGGCTCAGCACACCACCTAGCCCAAGGCACATATACACGCTCTGCGTTCAAGTAAGCAGTTAACCGCTGACGCACGGAATTAACAAAGGAATTGGGGATTTTACAGACGTTCACCCTGTGACCTTCTTTGCGGATAGTGATGAGCTGATACAGATCGTCAACATCTTCAATGGTTACTGCACCTCTGTTCTGGCCCTTCTTTGTCACAAGGCTGGAAAGCAGACTTTCACAAAATTCCTCGGCAAAAGCCTGTCCAGGCATGGCTGTGTGCCATGCAGTGTGGCACAATAGCGCAGTTGCAACTGTGCGTTCGTATTTTAAAAGTGTGTCCCCCATGTTCAAACGGTCTAACAGACACATAACAATCTGCAGTCCCTCAGAAGCAAAAACACCTGTGTTGGCCGTCGCCCGAGCCCAATTGCACTGCCTAACGAGGTGTCCTAGGTACAGTAACATCGGACAGTATTGTGTTAACAGAACCTGCATGGCCTTACACACAGCGTATCGGAGACGACTTCGCCGATTTGCAGGACGTGCCAGCTCAGGGGATTACATTTTCGGTTAAGGCGCCGTATGTGGGGGCCCATACCCAACAGCAGTGCACCAACAGTTATCTCCATTGTGATCAGCTTGGGAAAACAGGGGACTGTGTCACCGCTGCGCAACAAACCCTTACGGAAAAAAGTCACAATCAGCCAAAATGAGCGAAACATTTGTGTAACGCAAAATTTGTACGCGTGCCAGAAACCATATAATATAGGGTGTGAACGCAAAAAAAGCCGGACGTTCCAACCCGTTGTTTTTTCACCATACATCATCTTACAAATGCGGTAATGGTTATTCTCATCACATAAGACAGGGACAACTGGTCGGCTGTGCTGCGTCAAGTCCCTAGTAAATTGCAGTAGGTTAAGAAGCGATAGGTTGCCGCTTACCTTTTCTTTGCTTAGACAAAGGGGTCGCCAATGTGGTCTCTTGGCAGGTACAGGGCGAATAATGTCAAGCGGTGCCCTAATATTTGGCACAACAGGTCGTGTGCTTGCAAATCCTAGATCGTGCAGGATACGTGCAAACGTTCCCTCGGTGTTCCCCAGCATGCGTGCAACAACAGGAACACGCCGTTCAGGGTCTTCCAGGCTAGGATGACCATGCCAGTAGCGCGGTGCATCCTTGAGTAGCAACACAGCCAACGCCGTTGCGTTCAGGCTTTTGTCGTTCTTGTCAGGATTTGTGGTAAACTGTTTGTTGTACCAGTTGTCCATCCACAACACAACCCACTGTTGGTAAATTTTGTCCCATGTAGTCTGTAACCTGACTGCGGCCTTCTCCTTCAGGGAAGGTGCGCTGTATCGCGCCAGACCTGACCTTGCTAAAATGCGACGCTGCGCCCTACTTCCCTCTACCGCAAAAACTGACTTTGGTTTTCCCTGGTATGGAACTGCGCGGTGGCGCATCAGCAAATAAAGGCGCCAGGCCACCTCTATCAAAACACCAACCCATCTCTTCCCTTCTGCCGCAATCGCCTTTTCAACGCTGCAACGCGTCCGTTCATTTTTGCGCAGACGCAGGAAAAACACAAACAACAATCGCGCGCCCTCGTCCCCCTGTTTTAGCCCTTCCCACAGTTCTTCTGCCGTGTGGTACGGCGGTTCCTCTGAGCAGACATCGCGGAAAACTCCGGATGCTGCGGCCACTGTCTTCTCAAGGTCCACCTCTTTTCGCAGGAGCATTGTTGCTGTAAAGAATAATTGCCCAACTGTATCTGCGTAAAAATCGCTGTTTGAAAAACTTTCTTGATTTCAAACATCAACCTGTCACTCAGTTTTCGCGCGACCAATTATTCTGTGATTCGCTTGTCGCATGCACCATTTTCGGTTACCTGTAACTGTCTGGTGATCCACATTTCACTAGTTAATCCTGATTGCGGTACCCAGGTGCGGCGCGCTTCTATCGCTGTTGGGCAGTGAAGTCAGCGGTGACCACAGTATGAAAACCGGAGATGCCCGCGGGACCTGTATGTGCGCCCATGCAGCAGCGCCGCATCAAGGGAACGCACATGCTGTGTAGTTGGTGGATCTGTCCAATTTTGGTTTCTATGAGCGCTTCTGACCTCCATTGCGCGAGGCCTCGCGCAATGATCACCGAAACTTTAATGTTTCTCATGCGCCGTTCCATGCGTGAGGCCTCGCGCTTGAAACTGCAGTTTGTTCCGGAACATTTATACTCTTCAAGATTCTCCGGTACACCATTGTTGCAGTTTATCCGTTAATGGATCCATCTCTATCACGCAATCCTGATAATGGTACTAAGTTACGTGTATAAATACGACAGGGTTCCATTTTTCGACAGCCTGCCTAATGCGTCGTGCTGTAGCACATTAATCTGACACAAATGAACGTCTTTGCGCGAGGCCTCGCGCAAAGAATGGTCACCAACCAATACTTTTCCCTGTCTCGCCCATGGGACACATTATTCTTATAGAAATATTTAATCCGCCATACTTGTTTGCGACGGTTTTAAAATATCCATCAAAACAACTTTTTTTTGATGCCTTTTGGAACCTGTCATTTTCCTACCTTTTCATTCGTTTTTGACCATGCAACTTGAGCCGCCTAAGAGATACGCACCAGGGACCCTTTACTAGTACAATGGACCCCCCTGAAGTTGTAGTGCGCAAAATGGTTGCAGCCTTGCTTTTAATGACCACATGTTCTTGAGATTTTAATTTTCTTTTTTTGAGAAATGTACTAATGAGTCGTGGCAAATCAGATCATCTAGGCACACGCAACGAGGTCTGTTCATTTCTTTTGTTCATTGTATGTCGCCTAAGAAAACACAAAGACAAAGGTGGTGCCCATTACTTTCTTTGAACCTTTTGGACCGAGCGCACTAAAGCCTTAAACAATGCCTTGTAGGGTGTAGATTATTTTGGCGTAGGATTGTGGCAAAGCCTTGATAGCCATGTACGGCCTTCAAAGCGTCCCGAAAAACTCTAAATTCCCGTGGCTATGCACTTTGTCTCAGAATTGCAATGCCTTTGGTACATGTATGGCATTGCCCGCCTGACGCGCTTGTCCATGCAGCACAATATTGTGCATGGGGAGTTGTGTGTCATTGCCGATAGGCTGATGAACTCCCCACCGCGGGGCCCTATAGTTGATGGGGCACACAAGAAGCACATGTGTGATGCACAAATCATTCTGAGCGTCTGCTACTGAAGCCGGTTCGGACCCCCGTGGCCATCTTGGGGTCACTTGGGGTGTGTATCTATGTGCCGGCAAGCCGCCATTGGCTGATATCATACTCTCCCATCCACCTGACCTAACCCGATGTGATAGTGTGATAGGTTTGGCCATTCCGGCTATGAGCGGCCATATTCAGTACCGAGGCACCGCCAGCGGAGAATTATATATCGGAATATCAGGAATCAACAGGGTTTTATTATCATAATGTTTCCGTAATTTTTCAGCCTTTCGTTCTGATGGTCAATGTATCGGCGACTGTCAGTTGGCTCGCGATTTTGCGTTAACCGATTGGTTAACTGTTATTTCCAGATATTTTGGCGGATACTCCGTTGAAGGGTCAGATTTCATCAGCAAAGGGTTCGTTGCTTCCGCAATTTTCTAAATAAGCACTCGAAATTTTAATCTGAATTTTTCGCGATGTCGAAATCGGATTCTCGACTTCGACATCGCCGCACTTGATTTGGACTTCTTCGAGTGATCATACTCTTTTCCCTATGCTCGAATCAGGTTTCCCTTATACTTGCCACCCATTTGACTTGGAGATATAAGGGAAACAAAAGTGAATCGTGGGACCACTTTGAAGGACCATATCTACGCGCGAGTGTGAGGAAAGAGAATAAGGAAGGTTGGGTTGCAAACGCCTTGGTCTCAACTTAATTTAGGAAGCATCAAACGCCTTTGGTGTGTACACATGCCCGATATAGCAAGGGATAATGGTCAAGAGGGTATAAAGTGATACATAACTCTTGGACCGTGCAACCGAACATTTGTTTGTGACTTTCGAGTGTACCGCATGAGTGTTGGGGTTGCATAGCAACTTTCCTTGGGTTCCTACGTATTTTTAACGTGAAGTTATGTCAATGGAGGGACATGGCATATCATGGTGGGAGCCATATTTTGAGGGTATGTGTTGTATGCATGGTATATGTTTGATATGCTCAGGCCCATCTTATATATCTTCGTGTGGCCGAGAAGATGGGGAGCCATACGTGACAAGGGCTTTGCCCATGTCCTAATTGTGGAATTCAAAGCGCTAGACCAAGTCTACCGCGTATGTAATGCTCATGGTATGTTTGACAAAGAGATCCATGGGTGCACTCCCATTTTCATGGGGCATGTAGATATTAGTGGCGAAGGTATCTCCATGCGGCCGATTGGGGATCCAAGTGGGGGAATTGTTCGCAAATGGTTCCAATCATTTGTGTATTGAATCATGAGCGGATATCATGGGTGAGCATAGAGATATACTATCATGACAACTTTGTATTTGGTCATATTTTCATGTTTTTGACCTCAATTTTTGCTCATTTTTGCGTTTTGTGTACTTACCTGGTCGGCAAACAGCAAGAAGCCTATGGTGAGTCGACCCATGGTATGTTGTTCATATGTTGGCATATGCTTTGGAGTTGAACACCACCATATGCCGGATTGCGTACTCCATTTGGCTTGGCGCACGAAGGATCACAAGAATTGGTCTCAAGATCATGGGCTGACTTGGGCAGTGCGTGGCGCCCATATCTGAAGGGGTTTCGAGGGTAAAGTGGGGATTTACATGGGCATTGACCTTTGGTCTCTATCCTCCATGAATACTAGACTTCGATTCCATGCATGCTTTGAGCCTTCGGATAAGTAGTAACTTCAATTTTGAGCATATATTTAATATATGGCCAATATGGTGTGAATTGGCAGTTTTTTGACATGTTATGAGTTCAAACTCATAGGTCATTTCTCTAAGCCCATTCAACTCCAAGTCCAACCAAGGTTATGTCAGGTTAGGGCATGGTCCTGAGTGCCACTCCAGGCCATGACACGCCACCTCCCTTATTGGGCTAGGATTGAGAGGCTTGGGAGTGAACACATTTTTGGGGTTTGTGTATTGACGTGTGACACATGGCATTCAGCCATGTCATTTGACCTGGTTCAGGGCAATATGTTGGTGAGTCAAGGGAATGTCTTGAGTCCAGGGAATGAGGGGTTTATGGCTGTGATTGTGTATGTTTACCTCTTTCCCCAACTTTGCATCATTTGTATTCATATGCCAATGTCAGGGCTTTCTTCCTTGGTGCAATTCTTGTACATGCCCGCCATCGTGAGACCATCGATGTGCTGAACGAAAGCCCGCAGCCTGATTTGGATTGTGACTTGGGCTATTGCTGTATTTGTGGGATCTGGTTGCTGTTCAGGGTTGAAGGAGGATTACATTTTCTATATTCTTGGATTTTGGACCTTGGACTTTGAGAATTTTGAGAAATGCAATCGTTGATCCGGAGTAAATCAGCAGGGGTAACAGGCGGAAGGGGCACAGCGGGGGCCGGTCCTGGTAGGGACCTTCTTTATGGTAGCAGAGGCTTACCTGCTGCCCCTACCAACCGCCGACCCGGGGACTTGGGCCCTTATGAGCCCTGCCCAAGTACGCCCCGGGTGCGTATTGTGGACTCAGCGGAGACCACGCCGGAGATTGGGGCCATAGAAGAACCGAGACGTTCAAGAGCATGGCGAACTCCGGAAGTTGAAGCTCGCAGAGAAGTACGACATTCGGGAAGAGGAGGACGTGACATGGAGGACCTGGTCTCCATGTGTGAGCGTCGCTGCCGAAAGCCATGCAACCTCCGCTCCGCCGCGGAGGACTCTGATGAGGCTTGCCATTCAGGCAGCAGTGGAGGACGAGCCCGGCGCTACCGGAAGCGCGGGTCACCCAAGTCCGCGGCAAGGGACGCCGGGGCTATGGACACGGACCCCAGCCCGGTCAGGCTGTGGGAATCCGAGGGGCACTCCGAGGCCTATCGGACAGCCTACGAGCCACCTTCGGAGTCGGAGACGCCGGCGCCGATCGTCAGGTCGCATACGGCCCCCGAGCCCGCCCTGAAGCACGACGCCGAGGGCTTGGAGAGGCCAGCCAGGGCCCGGACGGCACCTGTGCCCCGGCACATGGGGCCAGAGACGGACGCCATAGGCGATACACCTATGGATGATGAGTCTGAGGTGCCGGGAACCGCGGGATGTGCTGAATCCGGCGGAAAGCACGCTGCGTGCCACTGCGAGCACGTGTCCTTCCTCATGGGCAAGTACCCGAAGATGGGGATGGACGCCATTGTGCATCGCCTTGACCGCCTGGACAACGCCAAGGACGGTCTAGAAGAGGACGTCGCGGGGATCCTGGACGACCAGTCAGCCGCGGAGAACCACATGGAGGAGCTGCGAGCGGATCAGGCCCGGTACCGGGAGGATCTGGAGCTGGCCCTGCAGAAGCAGCAGCAAGTGGTGGACAGCCTCCTCCACTTAGTGGAGGACATGTCGGGACGCCTGAGAAGGCTAGAGGAGCGACAGCCCCTCGCCTCGGGTCCGGAGCTCCCGGCAAAGCCGGCCGCGGTAGAGCTGGTGGAGCGGGCTAAGACCCTCAGGAGCGCCATGGAGAAACCCATGGGCGGCCCTGCAGAGGCACCATACGCGCCTCCGCGTGTTGACCCGGGTGCGCTGCCGTTTGTTCCCAGGTTCAGCGAATCCACAATGCTCGGGGAACACACGGCACCGGCTGGGTCCATGCGGGAAGGGCACGTAACCACGGACCCGAGGAGCCTGACGGTACAGATGTCCCATGCCGCCCAGGATGTACCGATCACGACGAATATGGTAGTTTTTGCGGAAGAGAAGATCGAGAACCACACCATGCAGGGGCGAACCATGGGAAGCGCCGACGGACATGGTCGAGGTCATCCAGGCGGAAACCTGTGGGCGAAGGACCCCAATACTGGGATATGGACGGCCGATGGAGCAAATCCTTCCCGCATTCCAAACCCCATGGGTTCAGGCCCAACAGGACCGCACTCCATGGAGGAGAGGGATGTACGGAGAGTGTACTCACACCCCCCGGCCACAGGTGGTATCAGTCTCGGTGGAGTGGTGGCTGGTGACGTCGGAGACGCCATCAGGATTGACGACCTCAGGGGAATCAAAATCCCCTACTACGATGGCAACCCCTCCAACCTGGATGACTTCATCCTGGATTGGGAGGACTTCGCCGAGGAGGTCGTCGGCGAGATGCGGGGAGCGCCGCGGGACAAGTGGGTATGCCGGACATTCCCACACCGGCTGGCGCAGGACCTGAAGGAGGAGCTGCGGGATCAGATCCGAGAAGGACTGATCAGGACGGAGCAGGCCTGCCTCAAGTGGTTGGAGGATGAGGAGCGGGTGGACGCTCCGAATCAGAAGCTGGAGGACCTGTGGTCCATTCCACTGCCGCTGGACCGCGGTGAGTTGAGCGTCCGGGAGTGGAACCGGTATCTGCGGAAGTACCGCAGATGCCTCAAGCTGGTGGAAGACTGGAACGAGGCCAGTGAAATCCGCCATTTGCTGAAGGATGTCCTCCCCAGCAACTGGAAGAGGCGAGTGGAGGACGAGGAGAAGAAGCGCGCCAAGAAGCGGGTGGCGGTGCGGATCATGGCGGCGGAGGATACCCATTCGGGTATCATGGAGTTCTTCAGGAGGAACCTGGGCGAACCCAACCGGATGTTGGGACTGAAGAACGCCGTGTACGTGGAGGTGTTTGGAGACTCCATGGGGCAAAGGTTGCTGCGCCTCAAAAACGTGGAGTGGAGGCGCGGGGAGCCGCTGAGGATGCAGGTCATCTTCGCCCGCATGAGCCTGGACGAGATCGTGAAGTACATCACGGTGGAGTTGAAGCTCAATGCGAAGAACGAGGCCCACGTGCAGGATCGACATGGTCATGGACAACGAGGCCACCGAGAAGACCGCCACCATCGGGAGATCCAGGAGGACACGGTCAACTCTGCGGAGGATGGTAGTGGAAGTGGCCAGGACCATTGGTCCCGGGCGGATCACGAGGAGGCCCATTTCTCCGCGTTCGTGGCGCACAACGTGAAGAACGATGGGCAGGATCGGTCCAGATGGAGCCAGGTGGGACCCAGGAAGAACAGAGAAGGACCAAGAAGGATCGGGAACCCACCGCTCCCGTTCCGGGAGTACAGATCTCAGCACGACGGGTGCTGGGTCTGTTACGGCAAGGGAAACAACCATGCACACGACCACCGTCAGTGCAAGGTGTACGAGGCGGACAAGAAGGCTTACTTCGCCGCCCACCCCGAGAAGAAGCCCAATGAGCAGCGGATTTCCGATTGGAAGGCGAAGGGCGGAGACGGGGGAAAAGGCCAAGGCAAAGGCCAAGGAAAAGGCGGAGGAAGAGGCTATTGTGGTGGACCTGGCCAAGACCGACGAGTGAGGTCGATCGAGGAAGTTGCTGAGGACATGTTGAGGACGTTGGAGGAACTCAAAGCCCAGCAACCTGGAGGACAAAGTCCTGGCGGATCGCAGCCGGAAGGGGCTGCGGGAAGTCAAGTCTAGAGGAGCCCCCACGGGAGTGGGACCTCGGAGGTCTCTCCTCCAAAAATCAGTGGAATCCCTCAGAAAGCAAAGGCACATCGGGTGCCGAAGAAGGCTCCGGAAGAGCCAAAACCACTGAGTTTCGCCACTCCCAACCCCTGGAGCGCCCTGCCAAGGGAAGTACATGTGGGTACGGGACATGGCAAGAAGGAGGGAGCGACCACGGAGAGCCCCGTGGACGGGCAGGACCAACCCAAGATCTACACCATCCGTGACCATACCCTTGAAGTCCTGATGCACCCAGACGTGCTAGAGTTGCAGGCCGTGAGAGTCGTCCATACACCTCATGGCGACGAGCGGCAGTTGCACTTGAAAGTGCGAGTACGGTGCGGACGAGAGGAGAAGGTGGTGGATGTGTTAGTGGATACGGGTGCCCAGGTGATCCTGGTCCGGAGAGGGTTGTTCAAGGAGGAACTCCTGCAGCCCAGCCGGAGACCGGTCCGCCTGAAGGTCGCCAACGGAGAGATTATGGGTGGCGGCACCCATGAGGCCACCATCAGTATGGATTTCTGGGAGCATGAGCCCTTGAACCGCCCTGATCAGGCGAAGAGAAGCACTCTATCCGGGAACTTCTATGTGGCCGACATTACCGACTGGGATATGATCATGGGGTATGACTTCATGGTGGCAAACGCCATTGGAGCCCTTCCCCATTGCGCAACGCTGGTTCGGGGGGATGATGAATGCCTCACATGGCTGTCCACGGACTATGCATGCGGATCATCCCAATGGAACGCTGAGGAAGAGGATCGGATCGTCCAAGCGGTGCAAGCTGTGGGTGCCACGTCCAGAGGAGACCGTGGAGTTCAGCTCACGGAGTATGGAATGGCGCCGCAGGTGTATACCAGGATGATCCAGACGCTGGGAGCCGAAGCGCCCGAGACGGACGTCTTTGCTTCCCGGGATGCCCCACTTCTGAGGAAGTGTAGGAGGCATTGGCATAGAGGAGACCCAGCCTGGCATAGGCATTGGGGTTTGAAGGAGTGGGGACCCATGTATTGGCATGGCTCCCTGGACAATACCAGACGTACGGTGGAGAAGATCATCGCGGATAGGGCGAAGGGGATCCTGGTCATAACCGGCATAGAATCCACCCCATGTCCGCTGGAGGGTCTCAAGTCGACGCTGGACTCCATCACCCTGAACGAGATGTCATTCGGGCCAGAAGAGGAGTTGTTCATCGACGCCAAGGGTGTATCAATGCCCTCCCCGGGTCAAGCGTGGGGTACCAAGGCTTTCCTGGTGGATGGGGCGCAGGCCCAGCCCACGGGTGATGAAGCATTCATCCGTAGGGTGGAGGCGGTGCCCATGAAGGTCATGTTTGAGCCCAAGGAGGGTACGGATCAGCCTATTGATGGCATTGACGTCCTGTCCCACGCCGAGATCGACGACGTCGTCAACTACATGCGGATGGGGATGCACGACCGTGTGGCAGCCAAGAAGAGGCGGGCCATGGTCACATCTCCGCATTGGTGGGATGACAAGATGTTGGTCACCGGCAAGTACGAGAAGGATGAGTTCGTGGCGAGGGTCATGGATCACATCGCGGACCAATACGATGGTCCGGTTGGGTCGGACCCACCAACGTGGGGTTTTCCAAGAGTGGGAAACGGTAGCGGCGAGCACCAGCCCGAAGCCGCAAATTTTCGAAGATTATCGGTGGGAATCGCGACCCACGACGATGAAGACGGCATATCGGACGAGGAGAAGTCGCACTCGGACCCGGAAGAGGCTTATACCGCAGTGCGGTCGGTTGTATCGATACCGAAGCAAGCGGCTGAAGAGGCCCAGGAGAACCCGAAGGTCGCCGAGCTGAAGGAGAGGCTGATCCATGCCTATCCGCGGCTATTCAGTGGCGTCGCCAACAAGAACCCTCCAGATCGTGGGAGGTTTGGTACAGCGAAGATCAAGCTGAAGCCGAACCCGAAGATCTATCGTCATCGGGAGTACCAACTTCAGGGCGATCGGGCCGAGGCCATGAAGAAGCTGTTGGCCGAGTTCATTGAGCGGGGATGGATCGAACCCTCCGACAGTGAATGGGCCAGCCCAGCCTTCATCGTGCCTAAGAAGGAGAAGGGCGAGTGGAGGTTGGTGGTTGATTACAGAGGTTTGAACGAGCAGACCGAGCACGACTCGTACTCGCTTCCCCTGATAGACTCCATCCTCCAAAAACAACAGAAAAAGCGGATTTTCACGGTGTTGGACCTGAAACACGGTTATCACCAGATGCCGCTACACCCGGACTCCAGGCCCTGCACAGCGATGTCGACGCCGCTGGGGCCCATGCAGTGGAAAGTGGTGCCTATGGGTGCCAAGAATGGCAACGCCGCTTCCCAGCGCATGATGGAGGACCTACTCGGTCCTGTCCGGGACTGTGCCGATCCCTTCGTGGATGACATCATCATCGGGTCCGGCACGGAGAACATGACTGAGGACGAGCTCATCGACGCGCATGAGAAGGATCTGCGCCGAGTGCTCAGCGAGTTGGACAAGCACAACATGGTGTGCAAGCCCACCAAAGCCTCACTCTTCGTGAAGGAAGTGGAGTTCGCGGGTCACGTGGTTGGTCACGGGCAACGCCGTCCCATGCCTGGGAAGCTGGCGTCCCTGCACCACTGGGAGAAGCCCCAGACCATCAGCGAACTCCGGTCCTTCATGGGGTTCTGCAATTACTATTCGGGCTACGTCCGGATGTATGCAGAACTCTCGGGGCCGCTGCACAAGATGCTGCAGGTGGGGAAGTTCGATGGCCGGAAGGGGAGCAAGAAGAAGCTTGGCTGGACCCCTGAGGCTGAAGATGCGTTCAACAGCCTGAAGGAGCGACTCCTTGGGCAGTTGGGGCTATTTCTGGTGGACCCGGACAAGGGATTCGTGCTACGGACGGACGCCTCGGACTATGCTGTGGGGGCAGTCCTCGAGCAGATCCGAGACGACGGGTCACATGTACCCGTGACGTTCTGGAGCCGGATCCTGGCCGAGGGCCAACGCCGCACCTGGACCGCGGGGGAGAAGGAGACGTACGCCATTGTTTGTGCGCTCAGGAAGTGGTCTGGCCACATCGGATTGCAACCGGTAGTGGTTTGCACGGACCATCAGTCCTTGCAGAGCTGGCACAAGGAGCACGTCGACACCCCCTCGGGACCGGCGGCAAGGAGGGCCCGGTGGCACGAGACGTTCGCCAAGTTCGACCTCAGCGTCGTATACGTCCCGGGGAAGGACAACACTGTGGCGGATTGCCTCAGTCGATGGGCCTACCCCGCGGGCAAGGCGTGGATGGATATTTCCAGCCATGGCGACGCCGAGGAGACCGAGGAGGCCAAGCGCATCATAGAGATGGAGAAGGCCATGGAGCAAGAGGGGGTCAAGTGTTTTGTGGTGATGGCAAGTAGTACAGACCTGGCCAAGTTCCGGGGCGCCCGCGTCCAAGCTATTCGAGAGGAAACCCTCGAGCAATGGATGGTGGCCCCTGTAGAGCTAGTCAGGTCGGTGCTCACAGAGGATTGGTCGGATGACTATGCGGCATCCGAGCACTGGAGCAGGTACTGGAATGCCGTGAGCGCTCCGTCGGACGACGAATGGCCCGAGGGCTTGACCGAGGATGGCGACAAGTTGTTCCTCAAGGACAAGCTGCTGGTGCCCGAAAACCGAGTGGAGGAGCTCATTGACCATTGGCACAACGCCCAGCTCATGCACCCTGGCCGAGACAAGATGCAGCAGGACCTGGAGTGGCGTTTCAAGTTCCCTCCGGGGTACTACGCCATCCTGGATAGGTACTGCAGCGACTGTGCCGTGTGTCGGGCCACGAAGAGCCCCAACCACTCCACAGCGGGTAATCCGGTGTACACGGCTATACCGGAGGCCCCTATGCGGTCCGTGGCCATGGATGTATTCGCCATGCCTGAGGTCACCGTGGAAGGAGAGACCTACGACTGTGTCATCCTGGCAGTGGATAGGCACAGTGGGTATATCGTTGCGGTCCCTGGCAAGAAGTCCAAGAAGAAGGACAAGAAGGACAAGCATGGAGTGGGGCTGCAGGCCAAGACCGTCGCTAATGCCATGATCAGGCATTGGCGGACGATTTTTGATGTCCCAGCTGTCATCTGCAGCGATCGGGGCAGTCAATTCGTGGGGACGTGTTTCAAGACGATGTGCAAGCACATGGGCATTCGACACGCCAAGACCGTGGCGTACCACAGCCGGTCGAATGGTCGGGCTGAGGTGGCCGGGCAGCAGATGTTCGAGAAGTTCCGCCAGTTGCACATCGACGAACCGGGCCGGAACTGGTACAATTCGCTGTGGAGAGTGCTCCAAGCGTACCATGACCTTCCGGGACCCACTGGACTGTCGCCCCATCGCATCCTGTTCCTACGGGATTGAGTGTCACGCACTCTCCCGTGGTTGAACCATGGCAAAGTCGCCCGGGATGCGAATGCTATGATGGCTGAGGCGGACGACACGGCGGCCAAAGTGTGTAAGGCACTTCAGGACGAGCATGACAAGAGGGCCAAGTACTTCAAGCAAGGAAAAGTCCAAAAGTATGCTCTTCAAGACACCGTGTGGGTGGAGCGGCACCACAAGGATGTCCTGTTCAGGCATCGGCAGGCATCTTGGTATGTGCCGGGGGTAATCGTGCGGAAGGTCGGGCAGGATGTGTATGCGGTTCGTGTGGGGGATAACAAGATCCTGGATCGCGACCATACCCAGCTTCGTCCCCGAGCACCAGACCCCAGCGGACGTCCCGTCACCTTCGAGTTCACGGCCGGCGATGTGGACTCGGACGACGAGGGTGAGGACGACGACTTCACCGCTGAGAAGATCCTGGCGGACAAGCCGGACCCGGGGACGCCTGGGGGTAGGCTTTATAAAGTCCGTTGGAAAGGATTCGCCGCATCCAGGGACTCGTGGGAACCTCCGAGCAGTTTTGTGCCGAGGTACACCACGGTCTGGATGGACTACCTAAAGAAAAAGAATATTTCTTTGGATGTCAAGGACGTATTGGTCCATTTGGTTGCTGCTGTAGCATCGTAATGGATCCCCCTTGGCATTTTGTTTGTTTCTGTGAATGGGGAGACAAGTGAGGGCGTTCATCCGGGGATTTTTCGGCCTTGATTGGCCATATACCCCCTTCACTCGATCTCCACATATATATTTCATTGTGGTATACTTATTTAGGTCGACCGACGACGTTTTTCTATCTTTGATCCCCTTGGTCCATGTTGTAGATCAAGAGGAGACCGGATATGGCGTAGGGCGCTGATTATCAGTGTCCTCACCCCTCCCTTGGGGCATGGGGGACGCCTACGACGTGTGTGGGGCCTCCATGTGTCCTTGGGACATGGGGGGGGGGGGTTGGAGCCCATTGGGGTCCTCCCGTCCTCTCTTCAATGACTTCCGAGCGGTAACAACGCTCTGAGAAGGGGGGTGAAGCCGGTTCGGACCCCCGTGGCCATTCTGGGGTCACTTGGGGTGTGTATCTATGTGCCGGCAAGCCGCCATTGGCTGATATCATACTCTCCCATCCACCTGACCTAACCCGATGTGATAGTGTGATAGGTTTGGCCATTCCGGCTATGAGCGGCCATATTCAGTACCGAGGCACCGCCAGCGGAGAATTATATATCGGAATATCAGGAATCAACAGGGTTTATTATCATAATGTTTTCGTAATTTTTCAGCCTTTCGTTCTGATGGTCAATGTATCGGCAACTGTCAGTTGGCTCGCAATTTTTCGTTAACCGATTGGTTAACTGTTATTTCCAGATATTTTGGCGGATACTCCGTTGAAGGGTCAGATTTCATCAGCAAAGGGTTCGTTGCTTCCGCAATTTTCTAAATAAGCACTCGAAATTTTAATCTGAATTTTTCGCGATGTCGAAATCGGATTTTCGACTTCGACATCGCCGCACTTGATTTGGACTTCTTCGAGTGATCATACTCTTTTCCCTATGCCCGAATCAGGTTTCCCTTATACTTGCCACCCATTTGACTTGGAGATATAAGGGAAACAAAAGTGAATCGTGGGACCACTTTGAAGGACCATATCTACGCGCGAGTGTGAGGAAAGAGAATAAGGAAGGTTGGGTTGCAAACGCCTTGGTCTCAACTTAATTTAGGAAGCATCAAACGACTTTGGTGTGGACACATGCCCGATATAGCAAGATATAATGGTCAAGAGGGTATAAAGTGATACATAATGCTTGGACCGTGCAACCGAACATTTTATTCCGACTTTCGAGTGTACCGCATGAGTGTTGGGGTTGCATAGCAACTTTCATTGGATTCCTACGTATTTTTAACGTGAAGTTATGTCAATGGAGGGACATGGCATATCATGGTGGAAGCCATATTTTGAGGGTATGTGTTGTATGCATGGTATATGTTTGATATGCTCACGCCCATGTTATATATCTTCGTGTGGCCGAAGAGATGGGGAGCCATACGTGACAAGGGCTTTGCCCATGTCCTAATTGTGGAATTAAAAGCGCTAGACCAAGGCTACCGCGTATGTAATGCTCATGGTATGTTTGACAGAGAGATCCATGGGTGCACTCCCATTTTCATGGGGCATGTAGATATTAGTGGCGAAGGTATCTCCATGCGCCCGATTGGGGATCCAAGTGGGGGAATTGTTCGCAAATGGTTCCAATCATTTGTGTATTGAATCATGAGCGGATATCATGGGTGAGCATAGAGATATACTATCATGACAACTTTGTATTTCGTCATATTTTCATGTTTTTGACCTCAATTTTTGCTCATTTTTGCGTTTTGTGTACTTACCTGGTCGGCAAACAGCAAGAAGCCTATGGAGAGTCGAACCATGGTATGTTGTCCATATGTTGGCATTTGCTTTGGAGTTGAACACCACCATATGCCGGATTGCGTACTCCATTTGGCTTGGCGCACGAAGGATCACAAGAATTGGTCTCAAGATCATGGGCTGACTTGGGCAGTGCGTGGCGCCCATATCCGAAGGGGTTTCGAGGGTAAAGTGGGGATGTACATGGGTATTGACCTTTGGTCTCTATACTCCATGAATACTAGACTTCGATTCCATGCATGCTTTGAGCCTTCGGATAAGTAGTAACTTCACTTTTGAGCATATATTTAATATATGGCCAATATGGTGTGAATTGGCAGTTTTTTGACATGTTATGAGTTCAAACTCATAGGTCATTTCTCTAAGCCCATTCGACTCCAAGTCCAACCAAGGTTATGTCATGGTAGGGCATGGTCCTGAGTGCCACTCTAGGCCATGACACGCCACCTCCCCTATTGGGCTAGGATTTAGAGGCTTGGGAGTGAACACATTTTTGGGGTTTATGTAGTGACCTTTGATACATGGCATTTAACCATCTTATTGGACTGGGTTCAGGGCATCATGTTGGTGAGTCAAGGGAAGGTCTTGAGTCCAGGGAATGAGGGGTTTATGGCTGTGATTGTGTATGTTTACCTCTTTCCCCAACTTTGCATCATTTGTGTTCATATGCCAATGTCAGGGCTTTCTTCCTTGGTGCAATTCTTGTACATGCCCGCCATCGTGAGACCATCGATGTGCTGAACGAAAGCCCGCAGCCTGATTTGGATTGTGAATTGGGCTATTGCTGTATTTGTGGGATCTGGTTGCTGTTCAGGGTTGAAGGAGGATTACATTTTCTATGTTTTTGGATTTTGGACCTTGGACTTTGAGAATTTTGAGAAATGCAATCGTTGATCCGGAGTAAATCAGCAGGGGTGGCAGGCGGAAGGGGCACAGCGGGGGCCGGTCCTGGTAGGGACCTTCTTTACTACATCTGTAAAGAAATTGGCAAGGTGCTGCAGCTAAAGACCGGATTGGTCACATCCAAGGAGGGCACCCTTTTGCAACTAGCCGTTGTGTCCCAGCATAATTGCAAAGCATATCCGTAGCGAGGTGCAATTTTAGGAGAGCCATGGTCACACTATACCCACAGCAGACAATTTGTTGCCCCGAATGATGATCGTTGCGCAAACGAGCATAGTCCAATGGGCAGTCGCAATGATGCACTCTCTGTACCTTTGTAGAAATTTTGTGCTCAAGGTTTGTTCAACACGATCAATTCTTGTATGCTTGTTCGTTCATCGTCTTGTGTTGTTCTGTATACACATGTGGTTTTATATGGCCGCAATTAATTGCATTTAGCAGGGCGGAACGACTCTTGACTATTCGTTCAAGGCGCCTATGGTGGGAGGTTTGCTGAATTTTGGCTGTCCTAGTCGCCGTTGGCACCAAGGGCTGATTGGTTGATTTTTCTGAAATCAAAATCTATTCATATCTCCATTGTCATGCTAATGATTGCAAACGCCACAAGCGAACTCCAAGCAAGAGAGCACTCAAGGCCACAGTCGCAGCATGTACATGTCTATTTCTTGTCGCTCAGCAAAATACGAACTGTTTTCAGGATCCTGGCTGGGTCCTAATACCACAAACTAACGTCTACGCCCCAAACCGCCTTCGTACATTGATATTGCCCATGAGATGTTATTTCTGCAAAATGGCGTCAAAGCAGTGGTTTATTATCTAGCTTTTATGCACACCATGTGAGAAAATTGCAAGGTATTCTGCAGTTTTGTTTGTACAAATGTGAGTCCACTTTTTTTTTGATGTATGGTATTTGTTTTTTGCTCCAAATTGGCTTTCTGATGCAAAGTATTCCTAGCGTAGATCATGGAGGGAAAGGTGTTCACTTGGAGGAAGACCCAAAACTCATGGAGGGGAGTGCTTTCCACTTGGAGAGAGATGTCTTTCCCCTGGAGGGAGGTGTTTTCCACTAGAAGGGAGACCCAAAACTGATGGAGGGAGGTGCTTTTCACTTGGAGAGAGGTGGTTTTCACTTGGAGGGAGACCCAAAACTCATGGAGGGAGGTGCTTTTCACTTGGAGGAAGGTGGTTTTCACCTCGAGTGAGGTGTTCTTTTTCACTTGGAGGTAAGATTTGTAACCTCCCCCAAAAAATAACCAGTTTTTCCCGAGTATTATTTGAAAACTGGCTGATGCAATGCGCTTAATGTTTCTGAAATAACCGCTTCAATGCGATTATTGTGTTTAATTGACCCAATTAACCGCTTTTCTCAGATTAATCTGTTATTTCTGATTGGAGGCTTATTTATGGTGAATGGACTTTCGTTCACCTAGCAATGCAAACACCATTTGGACTATTTGTCGAGAACTACACATTTAGAAAACAAATTTTTTTCACTGATTTCTGTGACCCAGGGATACATTTTCAATAAAAAAAATCTTTTGCAATACAAATTTTCGCGAATGAAAACTTTTTTGCAATCAAAAACTTTTTTGAAAATTGTAATCTTTGTTGGAACTATTTTCTCTTACCCAGTGACATCATGGGTGATGTCACCAAACTGCAACATCAGTACTGAAGTAGCTTCATTTTACCTTTCGGATGCAAAGTATTCCTAGCGTAGATCATGGAGGGAAATGGCTTTCACTTGAAGGGAGACCCAAAACTCATGGAGGGGAGTGCTGTTCACTTGGAGAGAGATGTCCTTCACCTGGAGGGAGGTGTTTTGCACTAGAAGGGAGACCCAAAACAGATGGAGGGAGGTGCTTTTCACTTGGAGAGAGGTGGTTTTCACTTGGAGGGAGACCCAAAACTCATGGAGGGAGGGGCTATTCACTTGGAGGAAGGTGGTCTTCGCCTGGAGTGAGGTGTTATTTGTCACTTGGAGGTAAGACTTGTAACCTCCCCCAAAAAAGGACCAGTTTTTCCCGAGTATTATTTGAAAACTAACTGATGCAAGGCGCTTAATGTTTCTGAAATAACCGCTTCAATGCGATTATTGTATTTAATTGACCCAATTAAGCGGTTGTCTCAGATTAGTCCGTTTTTTCTGATTGGAGGCTTATTTATGGTGAATGGACTTTCGTTCACCTAGCAACTCAAACACCATTTGAACTATTTGTCGAGAACTACGAATTTGGAAAACAATTTTTTTTTTCACTGATTTCTGTGACCGAGTGATATATTTTCAATGAAAAAAATCTTTTCAAATACAAATTTTCGCGAATGAAAAAAATTTTGCAATCAAAAACGTTTTTGAAAATTATAATCTTTGTTGGAACTATTTTCTCTTACCCGGTGACATCATGGGTGATGTCACCAAACTGCGACATCAGTAATGAGGCAGCTTCACTTTACCATATGATTTTAAACAGTTCAAATCTGCATCAGTGCCTAAAATTTGCCTTTTTTTGATTCCTTTTTTGAAATCTTTTTCAGTTGTGAAAAGGGACGCCGTGGGAACAGTGTTGCTAAACCTGCTGCTCCACAGCAATGGTGAGAGGGATACTGCACTTAACAATGTCAGACAAGAGTGGAACCTGAAATGGAAACCAAAGCCTGCAATGGTTAACCACTCAAAGCTAGCGCCACCAAAGGATGCACGTAAAGGTTTGACCCCTTTTTTGGCTGCAGAATTCCACGGTAGTGTTGCACCAGCCGCCCGCAACAATGATTTTCCTCGGGATGAGTTGGATGATTAGTTTTCCTTGCCGGTCGTTGACACGCCCACCTGCGTCATTGACTGGTTGCAACGGCACCGTCGTCGCTTTCCCTACTTGAACAAGATGGCCTGGCAATACCTGGCGTGTCCGGCAACATCAACTGGGAGGGAGCGCTTGTTCAGTGCTGCTGGGATTAAGAAAAAGTCACTACCATATCTTTCTTGGGGTACTTGATCCAGGCCAAGCCCTCCCTAGTCCTTGGGAAGTAATGAGGACTAACACCTAGTCATTTTTGTCGCTCGTTTGAGGTTTTTTGTACAT
The DNA here is from genome assembly GCA_964036045.1 of Eutreptiella sp. 'Long Island Sound 2002'. Classification (NCBI taxonomy): domain Eukaryota; phylum Euglenozoa; class Euglenophyceae; order Eutreptiales; family Eutreptiaceae; genus Eutreptiella; species Eutreptiella sp. 'Long Island Sound 2002'. Next base: position 76,993,246 of record OZ038380.1, on the reverse strand, counting down.
ATCTCAAGGTAACCAGGGTTGTAACCCTAGCCCCCCATGACGTTCACCCCTACCACAAAAGTGAACAGAGGTATATTCCTTCATGCAGGTTGTACCAAAAAAAAATTGGCATTTCATGCCTTGGGCCTTGTAGGTGAAGCCTAGTGGTCTCCCACCTCAGAATCCCATATTTCATTAGTGTACCATTACACAAACCTCCCACATGCCTCATAAGTGTGTCCTATACCTAGCTGACACTTCCCCGCAAATTCTCAAATGTAGGGGTTGTGCAACCGCTTCCTTGCACAAGCATCCCCTTGGACATGCCATCCTAACGAAAAGGAGCTTGCTTTCATGGTATCCTTGTAATAAATAGGTGGTACAGAAAAGAGAAGCATGTTTTTTGGCCACGAAACACCGCACCATTCCACCTTCAAACGTATTTTGTCTACCCCCGTTGGCGTGTGCAACCACCCATTTTCCACCAGTTGCACTTGTGCAACTGTGTGCAACCGTGTGCAACCACCATGCCACGCGCGTTGCGCAACGCGCAGCAAAGACGACCAAGAAATTGGCGGATGCAAACTCATTTGCACACTCTGGACACCATCCAATGCAAAGCGCACATCACACAACAAGATACACATGCACCTTCATTGGCATCACATGTCACCACCACAATGAAAGCCAAATTCAAAGAGTCGGCATTGGACGCCGGCGTGCACATGTGCCACAAAGCGAAAAAAGGTGTATTTGGGTGCTGGGGGGCCTAAACCACTTGTCGTCCGGTTTGAAACTTATGAAATATATGCGTTTTGGAGTCTCTCACCCTCAAAATAGGGTACGGGGTACCTGGAACTGACTGCTTAGGCCCCAGGAAAACCGATCTAGCCCAAGACCGCCATTTTGGCCATTTTATGGGCGAAGAATGGTTTTTTTGTGCTCGCAGGCCTGAAACACGTCGTATCCGGCTTCACAATGTTGAATCAGGCGTTTGTCTAGTCCAGCACCCTCGGAATAGGGTAGAGGAGGCCTGGAACCGACCACTCAGGCCACAGAAAGGCCGTTGTAGCCGAAAAAAGCCATTTTATCCATTTTATGGTCGAAAGATGGTTTTTTTGTGCTCGCAGACCTTCAACACTTGGTATCTGGCTTCACAATGTTCAATATCATACGTATTCGAGTCCAGCACCCTCTAAATAGGGTAGGGGGGTCTACAACCGACCAGTCAGGCCCCAGAAGGCCGTTTTCAGGCAAAGAAACGGCATTTTAGCCATCTTATGAGCGAAAAATGGTGCTTTTTGCTGCTGGTTCCCGCTAAACACCTGTTATCTGGCTTCACAGTGATATATTTCATGTCGGCATGTTTGAATCGAGCATCCCTCAAACCTACTACTGACCACTCACCCAGAAAGACCGCTTTGGGCCAAAAGAAAACGCCCTTTTTGCGCTTTGGTATTGACAGAGTGTGTGTGCAACCGTTGTGCAGCCGCTGTGCCACTGCACGAAACCAGCCATCTGCACCAGCTGCACAGGTAGGTAGGTAGGTAGGTCATCTCAAGACTGGAACTGCCCCACAGGGGAGTCTTACCAAGGGGCTTTTGCTCACCCAGCCACAGCCCTACTTCACGTGCCCCCACAAAGCGGCCCCCCCACATGGGGGACGGGCGCGGTCGTGCGAGCAGTACCCTACCGCGGGTTCTGCCCAGAGAGGTAACCCATGTTCCACCGAGGTCTCACATTCCTCTCCTTCGGGCGGATGATACGTGGGGGAGGGTCCCATCGCACATCCCCATCAACCTCGGGATTCTGGGGCCCAGGGGCCCGGAGCCAGGCCAAACGTCCTGTCCTGCAGACACCCCAAACTGGGTTGGTTTTCAGTAGGCGTGAGACGACTTGAAGAAGCACGTCCTGCGGGACTACCATGCCGTGACGCGTTCTCACGCGTCCTGAGTCGGTTGAGCTTGCGCTCTCCCGGGGGGCCGGGGGTTCGAAGTAGTTCGTTGTAGTTGGTTTGTCGGTTGTATAATGGTAGAGTTGCCGCGTTGTGTTGTGTTGGTGGGTATGGTTGTCGGCGGCCGTGGCGCATCGTGGTGTCGCCAACCCATGGGATGCCGTTCCCGTTTTGACCCTTGCATGCCTGGCTGGTTGGGTTCTGGCCGGCTTGCATGCGGTCTGTTTATTGTCGGGTCGTTTTCTCTGCAGCAGTTTGGTTGGTACAGGGTTGCAATAGCCGTCTTATGGTCGGCTTGTTCGTCGTGGGATGAATCGCGCTGCAGCCCGCGCCGGCGCAGCCGGATGTCGTCCTTGTTGTCTTCTCCGTCAGTTCTGAGGTTTGTTGTGGCCGGCCTGTCCGATGTGGCGGTCATTGTGTTAGACCGGGGCGTGCCCGGCGTGTTGTGTTAATTTGCCGTCGTCGTAGCCGCGAGTGGTCGGCTTGTCCGGGGTTGTGCGGTGGCCCGTATGGGCTCCGCCGGCCGCGTTTGGTCGCTGTAGGCCGTCCCCTACGCCGTTTGTTTCCCGTCAGGGGTGTGTTTTGTCGTGGCTCGTCCGTTTGTGGCGTGTCTGGGTGTGAGGTTGTTGTGTTGTTGCCAGCACTATGCCTGGCTGGTTTTGCTGGTTGGCCGTCGTCTTCGGCGCCTAATGGTCGGCTTGTCCTGCTGTTGGATGTGTTGGGTCGTTGTGGCTGTTTAGGGTCGGTTCCGGTTGTTCCGGTTGCATTGGGCCGGGAAGGCACGCTTTGGTGGTGCGTTGCCCCCCTCATGGTGGGGCGTGCTTTGGCGGTGCTTGGCTTTCCTCTTGGTGGGGCGTGTCCCTGGGGAGAGAAAAGTTTTGAAAACTGGTATGACTGCTGTTAAAAACTTTGAAAATAGGTGCGAGATGCCCGGTCCCGTCCTGGAGCCAGCGTTACATGCACAACCTGTCATGTTGTACATCGTGGTGCCCTTCGGCTTTCCTTTCGGTCTCGCTTGTGTCGATCGTATGTACACCCCCGTCGGTGGCAAAGCCCCTTCGGTCCTCTTCGGTGCAACCCCGTGTTCTCTATCGGAGCTCCCCGGTGCTGTGCCTGCGTGGTGGTGCGGTGTTTGTGCTCGTGCCCGCAGGCCAGTCGCCTTGGCTCGGTCCGCGGGGTGCCGGGCTCGCTGTGTTCTGTGTCGTGCTGTCCTTCGCGGCTACGGTGGTGTGTGCGTCGGTGCCTCCGTGCGGTTGCCTGAGGTCAGGGTGGTTTGGCTTGGTGGCACGCCGGCCTTTGGCGTAGCGTGGCATTTCCCTGGGCCGCCTGCCGTCGTCGCCGCCACAGGTGTTCTGTGATCCAGTGCCCTGGTGTTCAACGTTTGCGGGGGCCATGGGAATTGGTGCTGGTGTTACATTGGTTCCTCAACCTCCTGCCCTTGAATATAACATGAACGCAGGTTGTGTGCCCTGCTGCCAGGACCCCGTGCGCGCTGCCATGGGTGTTCCGTGATCTGGTGCCCTGGTGTATGATTTTCTCAGAGGTCATGCGTGCCGGTGGTACATTCGTCCCTGGATGCCCGCCCTGGGACGTGCCATTCTCATGGCTGTTGTGCTCCGGTGTCGGAGTGCCCCGTACGGCGCGGCGGGCTGAGCTCGGCGTAACATTCCCGTGTTCGCCGGCGGGAGCCGGCGGGCTCGTGGGTCCCCTGTGTTGGGCCCCTGGCCCACCTTTTGTCCGGCTTGTGGGGTTCTCGAAGGTTGTGTGCGCTGAAGTCGCCACAGTGGTGCAGCTGTGAGCGCCCTATGACCTGCTGCCTTGGTGTATAACTTTCTCGGAGGATATGCGTGTCGGCTCTGGTGGCGCATGCATCCCTTGATCCCCTCCCCTTGGAAATAACATTCTCGAGGATTATGTGCTCTGACGTTGGGGGATCCCGCACGACGCGGCGGGCTGGGCTCGGCGTAATATTCCCGTGTTCATCGGCGGATCGGTGGGTCCCGTGTGTTGGGCTGCACCTCGTGGTCCACCTCGTGTCCGGCTTGCGGGACAGGAAGGTCAGACGGAAAGATAGGTCCTTGTCGGGGTCCCCGTCCCGTTCCTTGACGCCGATGGATTGCAGGGGCGCGGGGAGCGTGGCCCTCGCCCGGGATACTTGGGAGTAGTGGCTTCGGTGGGGTCACCGGGTTGGTGTTCTTGCTCTATAGCACTGGTTGTAGGGCTGCCAAGGCTGGCCCGCAGTTGTGGGCGCCCGCTGCAGAAGTTGGGTAGTCCAGTGCCACTCTTGCCGGTGCGCCCGATTGTCAGGCGTCGGCGGGGTGCGCTGCGCGGTTGCGCGTCGTCGGGTTTTGCGGGGGTCCCCCCGGGCAAGGTTCGCCTGCCAGAGGTCGTCGCGGCTTATCGCTGGTCCCTTAGCCGCTGGTTTGGAATCCATCGTCGGGGTCCCTGGTGAGTGAGGCGGTGCCAGGGGCGCCGCGTTGTCTCCCCATCAGCGGCTGGCCGTTGTGGGGCTCGTGCCACTCGTGCGCGGCGGTGTGTTGTCTCGTATTGGCCACATTGCCCCTCCGGTTCTTGGAGGGTTCTCTGGTCGTTATGGTGCCCTTCCACTGCCGGTGGCCGGTCGCAGCGGGCAGGGCATGTGTGTGCTGTGTTGGGTGGGGCGCGGCGGTCCCGATGGTGCCGCCCCGCGAAAACAGGCCACAGCTTTGCCGTAGCGGGGGTCTCCGTTGTTCGCTCGTGCTGGGGGATGGCCTCCAGTTGCTGTCGGCCGTCCAGGTGCAACCTTCACATCGCCGTCCAGTCCCTGGTGTGCGGCCAGCGGCGCTGAGCCAACCGCCAGAGGCAGTAGAGGGCCTGCCCCGGGTGCCAGTGGCCGGCTTCACCGGACACAACGTCCGTCAGGGGGTCTGGGGGCTGGTGGTGGGGCAGGGGGGTGGGGCCGTCCGGCAGGGCTGCTCTCGCCGGGAGCATGGATACGACGGCTTCCAGGTTCCAGTGGCACTCCTGCGGGTGCGGGGTGATCCGCACCTGGTAGTAGTGGCCACTTTCCAACATGATCATGGAGATGGTGCTGGGGTCATCTTTGCGTCGTAGGGGTCCTGCGCCTGCGGTCCCTGCCCCTGGTGGGTATTGCTCCACCATATCCCTGAGGTTGCGCCCCCTGTCGGGGGCTGTCCTGCTTTCCCAGTCCGCCAGGCCTTTGTACGGTTGGATGTTGAGGGCGTTGGCTCTCGGTTATGGGGCGGACCGTTCCCAGCCCCCGGTGCTTGGCGCGGGCCTGGGCTCCGTCGGTGGCGCAATGAGCGTGTGCGCCCCGCCCAGGTGCGGGACCCACAAGCCTCCCTGGTCCAGCTGGTTGAAGTTGAACCACCAGATCCACGCGTCGATGAGGTCGTCCGCGATCTGCATCACGGGGGTGACGAGTGCCTGTAGCTGCCGCACGGAGATGTCGGTGGACGCGGCGTGCGGCAGGGGGACCACGGCAAAGAGCCTGTTTGCGTTGACGTTCTGGAAGTGTGCCCGAAGGGCTGCCATCAGCCCGCACGGGGGTGTGTTGCCGTGGATGTCGTAGATTGCCCTCAGTTCCTCTTCGTCAAAGAGGTCCGTGTTCCTCAGTTGTGGTCGTCCGGGGGGTGGAGGGGGCATGGTCTCCCGGTCCTGGTCCGGTGTGGACAAGTTCGGGAGGGGTGCCCTGGGGTGGTGTCAAGGTGTCCCTCAGGTACGCTCCCCGTGGAGGGCTCCTGTTGCGGGGACATCTGACAGGACGCGCTCGTGGGCGGGGGGTCACCGGACTCCTGAGGGCTGGAGGCCTCTGTCATTTCGTCGTCCGCTCCTGGGTCGCCTGCGTCGTGCCCCCACTGTTGTGGTGCGTCCTACGCGTCCCGGTGGTTTGGCTGCGCCGCAGCCAGGGTGGGGAGCCCTGTGGCGCATGGGCCCTGTTGGTCGGGTTGCCGGTGCCCATGTGCGGGGCCGGTGACGTCATGCCCTGCTTGCTGGGGTGGGCTTTGAGGGGTTCGTCCCCCCTACCCCTGTCCAGGTCTCTGGTCGGCTGCGGGCCCCCTTGGCCGCGTGTCCGCGGCGTTCCGTCCCCCTGGCAGCGGACCCGCCGCCGACTCTGGGAGGGAGGCGGCGGAGGAGCTGGACGCACCGGCTGTTGCCTGGTGGGGGCCTGTGTGGCGCGCTGCCTGTCGCGCTTGCCCGACCGGTGTGGGAATGGTGGGGATGTGCGTCCGCTTGGTGCGGGGCCTCTCGGACCGGCGCCGGGGATCGGCCGCAGATGATGTTTGTTGGGCTTGCTGGTCGTTGGGGTCTCCATGGCTCAGTCCGTACCCTCGTGGAAGACGACTCGCCGTGCTGCTGGAGGTGGCGTGCGGCTGCGCCGCCGGGATCGGTCGGGGTTCCTTGCTTCCCCGTGCCGTTCTGGCCTGCCGCCCTGCATCCCTGGGGTATGAGGGCTGCCCCGGTCCCTCCGCAGGGCGAATGGTCAAAGGGGGCTTCTGTGTGTGCCGGAGGGGGAACCCTAACCGGGTGGTGGCCCCTCGTGGCTTCCTGGGGAGTCATGGCGTGCTGTTTGCCTGGAAGGCTCCGGGACCTCTTGAGACTGTGGTCGCCGGTGACCCCAGGCGTGTCCCTGGTAGCCCGGGGACCCAGGGATGGCCCAGATGTTGTGCCCTTGCATGGCTGCACGGACGCAGAGGGCCGCGCGTTGGTGCCATAGCCAGTGTAGCCCGATCACTTCAGCCGGGCTATTGGTCCCCATATGCGCCATGAGCCGGTTGGCCACGTAGTGCCACTGGCTGGGGTGGTCCATGGTGGGGGGGGGGGTGTGCGGTTCAGCCCGATGGCCGAAGGCAACGTCCGCCATGGTGCGGGTTCCCTCCTCGAGGTCGCCTGAATGCGAAGTAAGCAGCCATCTGATGCTGACTGCCAGGGCGAGTCGCTCCCCTGTGGTGATCCTGTTGATCCACAGGTCCAGGTCTTGGGTTGCCGCCTGTTCTGCGTGGGCACTGGGGAGGCGGGCGTTGCCTTCCGAGCGTGCGTAGTCCGGATGCCCCCGCCCCCAGGCTGGGGTGGCCCTCGTTGGCTGGTCGGCAGGCTTGCTAGCGGTGTTGGTGCCCATCTCCACACGCGTTCCGCTCCCTGGGGCGCTGTGCCGGGGCGGTTCGTCCGGGGTCTGGCCCGCTGCCTCCCGTGCGGTCGCGTGCCCGTCATACGTGGCGGCGGTGTCTTCAGTCCTCGCCCCCCGGGCGGCGTAATCGCGCTGGAGGTGCGCCTGGCGGGACATCGTGAAGGGTGTGCCCCCTATATGGTCGCCTCGTGGCTCCTGGGGGGCTGCGCAGCGTTGGGTCCGTTTGGGCGGCGCTCCCGCAAGACTCCATGAAGGCCTCTTCGTCGCGGGTGTGTCCGCCGGGCGACGGTCCCCGGTCGATTGCGTCCTTGGGTGTGTCGCATGTGGTTGCCCGGCCTTCGGACTTCGCGTGGGCTTGAGGTGGGCCCTGTGTCAGTGCCTCCCTGGACGTTGCGTCCCCCGGTGTGCACACGTCGCTGCGGTGTGCTGGGGCCGTGGATGGGGTGGTGCCCGCGTGACCCGCGGTCTGTGCCCCGTCGGCGGGTGGTGGTGGGGGGTCGGCGGCATGGCCGGCGCCCGGCGTCGGTCCCCCAGGGCCAGCGTCTGGTGCCTCGCTGCTTTCGCGTGCCGCCATGTCCGGCGGGCGATTGGCTGGCGTGCTGGCGTGCTGGTTGCTCGGCTGGCCCGTGACCCCGCTAGGTATCTTCGCTCTGGATGGTCCCCGGGCGTTTAGGTCCGCCGTTGGCAGCGGTTTTTCTTTCCGCTGCGGGGGTCCCCCCTGCTTCCTCCGTATTGTCCACCGTGGGCTCCTCCTGTTGTGGCTGGGCGGGGGGTACGGGTGGCGTGGCGGCGTCGTCTTTCATTGGCGTCGCCACACGGGTTGGCCATCTGGCACGGGTGCCAGCCTGGGCTGGCCTCCCATGTGGCCTGCCAGTGCCCGCGTGCTGCCACCCCCCTCCGCCGCTGCGGGCCGTGCTGCCGGTGTCCCGCCATCGGGATGCGAGACCCCCTTCGGGAGCTCGTGGCCTGGTGCGTTTGCCCAGGGGGCGTCAGCCGGGACGTTGGTGTGCGCCGGGTCCGGGTCGGGATCCGGGCTGGGGGCCGGGGGACTGCCAGATGGTGCCACCGTGGGTCAAACTGCCGGTCCGGCTGGTGGGTCGTGGTGTTGACGGGGTGCCGGTTCGGCCTGTGCCGGGGCCGGCGGATGGTACCCTGGGGTCGACGTGCAGGGTGCCGCTGGAGCCTGGGGACTGGGGCCCCCTGTGGGGATGTGCGCGTGGGGGCGCAGGGTGCCGAGGGGTTGCTCGGGCCGGGCGCTGGTGGCGTCGGTCGGGGTAGCGGTACGTGTCTGTGTGGGAGGGTCATCGGACGGTGTGTGTGTGTGTGGTGCTGGCCGTCAGTCGAACTGGCGGCCTGTGGTTCGGTTGGGGCTCCGAGTTGGCCCGTGTCGGGGCTGCTGGCTGGTGGTCGCTTGTGGACGCGTCGGGTGGTGTTTGGGGTTGTGGACCCGGGTCGCCGGCGGGGCCCGGGCCTGGGCCCGTTCGTGGGCGCATGGTGCCGAGGGGTTGCTCAGGCCGGGCGCTTGTGGTTGCCGTATTCGTGTGGCTGGGCATGTTTCCCCTCCCAGCAGGTCATGCCTGGTGCTCCCAGAGTGCTATGGCCGCTTGGAGCTGCGGCTGGTGTCGTTGCGACGCCCGTTTGGCTGCACGTTCTTGCCGGGGGCTCTGTGGCGTGCCGGTCCCCGATGGTGCAGGAGCGCCCGTAGTCCTTGTGGCTTCGACGGTCTGCGGCCGGTGTGGTGAGTGGACGGTCACTTCGGGGGTGGAGGTGGACAGGCTGGAGGACTTGGAGGTCTGTGGGCTGTGTGGCGCGCAGGTCCCCGTTGGTGCCGGAGCACGGACACTTTTAGCCCTGGTTGCGGCTGTGGTGCGTGGCCGGGGTTTGGTGGTGATAGCCCCGATTCCCCGAGTGGCGCCGGCGGAGCTGTGGTGTCAGGCACCTGCGGCCGTCATCCTGGCCACTGCCGCATTGCCGTACGTGCCCGGCTGCGGCTGTGGGATGAGTGGTTGGTTGGCATGACGCGCCACTGGCACGAGTCTGGGGGGGAGGGGTATCCCCCTCCACGTTAGATAGGCCGCCATCAGCCTTTCGGGTGCCCCTTCGGTCCTGCCCCCGCTGCGACAGAAAAAATACCCCCACCAGTGGCCATGGGCTTCGCAAACGCCCCCCATGGCCCAGTCCGCGTCCCCCACCAGCCAGCCGAAGGTGAAAGGGAGCCGGGTGGTTAGGGTGAGGACGGTGGTGCGCCAGTTATCGCGGTTCATGGGGCCAACGGGGCCCCAACTGTCCGGCAGATTGCCAACGGGGGGTAGGGTGCCCCGTGGCACGCCGCCCTAATGTTCGTAGTCTGGAACCCATATCGTGGGGTCTTCCTCCCCGTCTGGCAGCGCCCACGTTGGTGCGCGCCAGGGGGGGGCGGGGTGGCGGTGCCGCCGGGGCCTCCTCGCCGAGGACGTCTAGCCACGTAACGTCGGGCCTTTCCCATCGTCGGCGTCGGGGGATGCCCAGACATTCTGGGCAATCAGGGTGCGCAGTGTGTGGAGCGTGAGGTCGTCGGTTTGGGTTTCGCCCGGCGGCGGAGCTCTGCAGAGGGCTGCGGCCGTCGGCAAAATGGGCAGGCATGCAGGTGGGCGATGCAGGGGCTGCAGAACCAGTGCAGCAGTTCGGCGCTGCCGCAGCCGAGGTCATGCCCAAGGAGCGGGGCGTCATCGCCGTCGACTATTTCCGAGCAGACGTTGCACGGATTCCCAGGTCCCCGCGGATGTGGGGCTCCACCGGCGGGCATCCTGAGAAGAGGTACAGGTCGTGAGGCAATCGGGTTACTTTTTGGGAGGGTGCGCGCCTTCGTGTAGTGCGGTGTGGTGGGTGGTGCGGTTGCAGCTTCCCGGGAGTTGCCGTGTGTCAGTGTGTGTGGCTAGTTGCCGGGTTGCGCTGGCAGGTAATGAATGAGGAGGTTGTAATACATACGGTGGTCGTGGGAGGCCTGTCGTGCTTCCTGTCTGTACAGCTGGACGCGCTGCTGCAGATGTGCATCTGCCCTCTTGACGGCGGTGAGTTGCATCTGACGTACTGTGGCTTTGGGTTCCGCGGCGTGGTCGGTGATGACGCTGTAGAGCTGGAGTGGTACCGCTCCCCTGAGCACCGCTTCCTTGATTTCCGGTTGCCGCATCAGGCGCCAGGCTTTATTTTGCCATGTCCGTCCCTAGGTCCAAGGCTGCGCCCCCGGCTGCTGGGGTGAGGTTCGTGGTGCCGGAGGCATCCGCCAAGATGACGGTGTTGCGGTCGTCTGGGCATGGCAGGTGGCACGGCGTCCTCGGCTGGTAGGCGTGGACGCGCGCCCCCTGCTCCGTGGTGGCCCATGGCGTGGTGGTGGCTGGTTGGAGCCTTCGGGTAGCGTAGACGCCTATTCCCTGGTGGATGATCGTGGTCGCCGCTGGGTTCATGCGTACATAGTCGTTGTTCCCTTCGTGGCCTTGCGTGAGATAACCGTACACATGTTGGAGCAGGTACGCCCTCTGTGGGGGGAACGTGGTCCATTCAATTGTCTGCTAGTCCAGGACATTTGGGAGCAGCGGTGTTTAACCGGGTAGGCTGGGTCTCCGGCCTGGCAGTGCTGTGTTTGGCCAGATCCGGGAAGCTAATGGCTGGGTGTTTGGTGTCCCACGTTCCCCGTTGGAGTCTCCATTCCGCTGTGGTGTTGGGTCCCCACTCGACTGTTGCTGTGTTCTCGGCCGAAGCCTGTTCGAAGTGTGTCTGTAGCCACCGGTGTTGTTCCAGGGTAGCGTGGGCCGTTGGTGTGTGGTGAAAGCGTGCCAGCAGTTGGAGGAGGGGCCATGGGTTGGCTAGCGCTTGGGGCCCACATCTCCAGCAAGTGGTGGGGGTTCCCGTCAGCGCGTCCCGTGGCATTGGCGGCGGACAGACGTTGCGTGCCATGGGCGGCGGTAGCATCCACAAGTTGCCGTGCGCCCTGCCAGGTCGCAATGTGGTTTTGAGTCCGTTGGGTGCCAGGAGGAGTACCGCTGGGGCCGTGGTGCCCGGCACATACTCTACTCGTTCCGGCGGTCGCCGGTGGGCCTGGTTCCCGCGTGGTGGGGCCCGTGGTAGTGGCTTTTTGTGCATGCACCAAAACAGACCGTATGCCTCACGCACTTCCCCATTGGTGGGCTGTGGGTCTCCGGTTTGTGCCGCCGCGTTTCGCATGTGACTTTCCAGTACCGATTTGTTGGGCCACTCCGGGTGCTGTTGAAAGGGGACATGGTGTGTGCCTACTCGTTGGAGGGCCTGCATCTGGTTGGGGGTGACTCGTACTAGGTGTAGGGTGGTGCCCACCAGGTCCAGAGTGGTAGTGCTCCCCGTTGGTCCTCCACCCACATCGGTCTGTAGGACCGCCACAGGACCGGTCTCCCTGCACGGATGGTTTGTTGGATGACATGTTGGTGGTGGGCCAGCAGGAGTTGTATGTGGTTTCAAATGCGGGTCCCTACCTTGGTGGAGAGGCCTCGTTGATGCATTATGTACTGAGGACAGGTGTTGCGATGGCATTGGGCCTCTCGCAGTGTTAGCGTGAAGACCTCCCTCACCTCCGGTTCATGGTTGTGCATGACGCGGTGCCGGTGGGTCGTGGTGTGAGCCGTGTACGCGTTGCGGACGAGGTGCTTCGTGTTTTCCCCATAGTGTGGTGGTGACGCGGCGTGCACTGCCGCGGGTAGTGACGTGGGTCGGTGGCTGTGGATGGTCCACGCTCGCCGTACCGTGGCAGCAGCCTCCTGCAGCATTTGTTGGGGGTGTGTTAGGTGCAGGGCCTGGAACCCTATGGCTGCGTTGAATACGGCTCGCAGCAATTATGCCAGGGCCTGGGTGGAGAGCGCCACGATACGTGCTATGATCAGTGTCCGGCTCAACTGCCGTATCAGGTTGGTTGGTAGGGTGACCTCGTGTGTGGTGGCAGCTTTTTGGATCCCCAGGTGGGTGGCTGTGCTTACTGGGTTCATGGGCGGGTCTCCAGGGCCGAGGGGCGGTGGTGGTGCGTTGTGCACCATGGTGACAGATTTGACGTTGTGCATCAGGAGCTGGTTGCCCTCCAGATAGCTGGTGACATCATGGAGTACTTTGGTGGCCCTGGTTGTGTCCGGGGTGGTTCACAGGGGCTGGCGGGCGGTGGCAGTTACCATACCAACTCATTTGCACACCTTTGACACCATCCAATGCAAAGCCCACATCACACAACAAGATACACATGCTCCTTCATTGGCATCACATGTCACCACCACAATGAAAGCCGAATTCAAAGAATCGGCATTGAACGCCGGCGTGCACATGTCCCAGCAAGCGAAAAATGGTGTCTTTGGGTGCTGGCGGGCCTGAACCACTTGTCTTCTGGTTTGAAACTTATGAAATATATGCATTTTGGAGTCTGATACCCTCAAAAAAGGGTACGGGGTGCCTGGAACTGACTGCTCAGCCCCCAGGAAAACCGCTTTGGCTCAAAACCGCAATTATTGCCATTTTATGGACGAAGAATGGTCTTTTGTGCTTGCAGGCCTGAAACACTTGGTATCCGGCTTCGGAATGTTGAATCACGTGTATGTTGAGTCCAGCCCCCTCGAAACAGGGTAGGGGAGGCCTGGAACTGACCACACAGGGCACAGAAAGACCGTTGTAGCCGAAAAACGCTATTTTAGCCATTTCATGGTCGAAAGAGGGTTTTTTTGTCCTTGCAGACCTTAAACCCTTGGTATCTGGATTTACAATGTTCAATCTCATGCGTATTCGAGTCTAGCACCTTCAAAATAGGGTAGGGGGGCCTACAACCGACCAGTCAGGCCCCAGAAGGCCGTTTTCAGGCAAAGAAGCGGCATTTTAGCCATTTTATGAGCAAAAAATGGTGTTTTTGCTGCTGGCCCCCCCTAAACACCTGGTATCTGGCTTCATAATGATACGTTTCATGCCGGCATGTTTGGAACGAGAATCCCTCAAACCTACAACTGACCGCTCACCCAGTAGGACCGCTTTCGGCCAAAAGAAAACGCCCTTTTCGCGCTTTGGTATTGACAGAGAGTGTGTGCAACCGGTGTGCAGCCGCTGTGCCACTGCACGAAACCAGCCATCCGCACAAGTTGCACAGCGGTTACACAGCTGTTCCACACCTCACCACGTCCATGGCACTCGCCTCCCAAAGTGGACACAGGGGATGGACACTTGAAAAAAAAACCCCACTGAATTACAGTTTGTTGGTGCTGATTAAGACCACAGTTCACGAACAGCGATCATCTATGAACAACGCACTGACCAAGGTAAACATTATATTTAATGTCAGCAAAAACTTCAGAACGCGCACCCACGTGGAGCTCTGCTTTACGCACAGCAATTATTTATGAACAGCACAGTGACCATGGTCAACATTATATTTAACTTATAGACCAAGTTGGACACGGTTGCACACCAGTTGCCCACCTTCGAATACAATTCCAGACGCGTGTTTTCCTGTGTTGTTAATGATGGTCGTGGTTGTTTGCAAGCGTGTCACTTGTGAACATGGAGTTTGCTTGTGTTTTTGGTTTGCGGTCCCGTTACCGAAGCATCTTCGTAGTTGGTGCTTGTTTGTTGCGTGTCTCAACAATCAAATCTTAAGTTTCTATATGTAAAGTGTGCCTGACAGTGCTCCACAGTTGGGCCATGGCGCCGATGGCTGCCACCAATCGGGGCCCAAAATGAAACAGAGGCGTATATTGGTACATCACCACAAACATGTTCATATTTGTTAATACAGGCCTGTCTACAATGGTGACATGCCCGTTTTACATGCCGCCTAACTCTGAATCAGGGTTGGAAGGGAGGGGTGTTCACATGACCATCACCCACCCCCCTACACGGAGCGCAGTAGTATATGGAGTGGTGGATAGCGTAGGCCGTCCACTTGGGATGGTGCCAGTGCTGTGCAACCGCCGTCCAACCTGTGCAAGTGGTCGGTTTCTGGCAGCTGTACACAGTTGCACACCGGTGGCACAGCGTCTCTGTTGCACAAAATGACAAAGTAAACTAAACACATAAAAACAAAGAAGAACTCAACTAAAACGTCGCCGAACCAGAAACGAAAAAACGACCAAAAACTGGTCCGAACAACTAACAATTGAAGATCATGCGAAGGACTGAAAGAACAATGCACGATCGAACGCCGAACATGGTTATGCAGAAAGATGAAAGACAACCAACCAAATGTCCATGCAATGAGATCCAGAGGCTTCGTTTTCATGAAAGGGTACATTCTGAACGAACAGTATACTCTGTTTCTTTGAGACCACCGGGCGCTTGTGTTCCGCTGCGGCTTCGTTGTCATTTACACTCAATCTCCTCGCACGGTGTCAAAGCACACCCGCAAATTTTTTCCACGGTGTGAAAGGATCTCCGAGTAGGCACCAAGTAGTCTCAGCAACTTGGTGAAAAGCAGGCAGTATTTCTGTCTCCGTCATAGTTGCTGCTAGAAAGATGTCCTTGATTAGTGCGCTGTAGATTTTGATGAAATCCTGCAGGTTTTTGATGATGAAATCCCAAAACCAAAGGAGCAAGTAGAGCAAGAACAGGATGTGGATCGAATCAATGAATTGTTTGAAATCCAGTGTAACACAGAAGGGCTGCAGATAGACAAAGCAGGTATAAATACAAAGATTCAATCACAAATGAGTGGTTCAAAAGATATTATGTGAAAAATGGCTTGACTCTAGCCTCCAAGTTAGCATCAAGCACTTCATGTGCACTCGTTTGGATGAAATGGAGCTGGTTAGGAATGTGGGGCATAGGAGTCAGGCCAGACACAGATTATCACTTGGCCAAGCAACTGAATTCAGAAACAGTTCAAAGGTAGAGCCACAATAAGTGGTAGAAACAATTTAGTATAGGGGTCTTGGGGTGGGAGACCACTAGGCTTAACCTCCAAGGCCTAAAGCATGAAATGCCTATTTGATTTCGGTATATCCTCCATGAAGGAAGATACCTCCGCTCAGTTGAGTGGTAGGGGTGAACCTCATGGGGGGCTAGGGTTATAACCCTAGTTACGTTGAGAAAGTGTACAAAAAGCCTCAAAAGAGTGATAAAAATACTTAAGTTAGTCTTAGCATCAACAAAAAGGTTTTTAAGGGGGGCTTGGCCTGGGTCACGCCCTCGAAGAAAGACATGGCAGTGACTTTTTCTTAACCCCCCCTGGAGTACTAGTTAGCTAAGCTAGTAGGACCAAGGAAAAAGGCTCAAATATTGCCAAAATTACCTCAGAAAATGCATTAAACTTACCAAACACATCCTCATCAGTTCATAGAGACTTATCACACTGTAGGCACCCTTGAAAAACAGTGTAATGTACGGTGAATGATGTCCTTTCGATGGGGCATTCCTCAAAAGTCGCCAGCGTGCGATGAAAACGTTTGGTAAAAATTTGGGGGAAGTGGGGTTTGAACCCAGGACCCCCTTCCTAGAGCACATATGCTTGCCCACTAGGGTACAGTCGAACGCTCTAATGCGGACGGCCATCGCTGCATAATCAGCGTTTTAGTAAACGTCCTGACCAAGGGCCAGGGCGGAGCAATACTCCCAATGGGGGACACAAATCTCCAGGAGCTGAAGAAAACAGAAAATATAACCAACAGGGAGTGACTCCTGTGGTTTAGCGAAAGGTGTAGCGATTTAAGAAGTCAAATCGCTAAAGATTGGCGAAATCACGCGAGAAATCGTCATTTTTACCCCAAACCTCAAAGTCGCAGACAAGCGCAACAGAAGCGGACTTCAAAAACAGGGTTGCGCAAGCGTAAACGGCTCTTGAAGGAGAAGGTATGAGCCGTAGTTTTTAAAGTTCTAAAGGAAATTTTTGCACAATTGCACCAAAATGTTTATAAACTTTAGGGAAAAGTATTCAAACTCAACCCAAACCACAGAGCAGGTGGACAACCCACCTCTCAGGTATGCCAGTGGCATTTCACACGCATGCATTGCGTTCGTGTTGGTTGCTTCGTTAAAACGTTACGGTTGTCAACGCTGTGTTCGTTGGGGGTTCGGGTGCTCCTCTCTCCTGCTCTGCACAGGTCAAAACATGAATGAAAGGTATGCGATGCAAATGGAGCGCGCAGCGCGCACGTAGGGTTAGAATATGCGCTGTGCTCGCGATGCATGTGCCTAATTGAGGCATTCACACGCTGTGGCGCTTTCCCTGTATCCCAATTCACCCTTTTTCTCTCTTCACAGGTAAGAAAAGAAAGTGCTTGCTCATCTTTGCGTTGCCGTTGCGCTAAAGTAGGGTTGCTTATTACGCTTAGGCTTGTTTTGCGCTGTGCAGTGCGCCACTTTCTCTCCTCTTTCTGCAGGAAACAAGACAAGGGAAGCATGCATGACACACAGTGCATTAATGGCTTAGGGTGGTTTATAATTCGCCGTAGGTTGGTTTAGACGCGTAGGGTTGTTTGGCGCTCGTGTTTTCCTCGGCATTCACATGATGCGTCGTGAGTAAGATAGGTAAGCCGAGGAGGAGCTCACCTCCTGGTTGAGTCACGCTTGTGATTGGTTATGTTGGGTTAAAGTAGCTAAAAACAACAGGAAATGGAGAGATTGTTCATACCCGTGCATGCATATGACGCATCAAAGGGTAGGCGACGCGAAGTGCGCACGGTAAACCTTGTTTAGGTTACCCAGGGGCTCCACCCCACGTTCTATAAGAGAACAGGTGGAGCTTCTTAAGCTTGCTTGCTTGATAGGGGCGTTTGTAGACAGCGTATTATAGGGCAGACTGAGAAGCGTATAACACGTGGAGTCTGTCTTGGTTCATCCGCTGCAAACGCTTCTGCATCCGCCTTTGCTCTTCAAGTGGGAAGGTAAGGGTGATTGTTGCAGTCCAACTTGGGCAGCGCTAAACTATGCTGCGCGGATCACAATAAACAAACAACTACAACTGAACCCGGAGTGGTGAGTGCAGTCCGACTTCATCGCCATCCACGCTGTGCACGCACGCTGAGCACTCCCTCCCTACAAGCCCTGACAGGGGAACGCGTAGTGGCGTCCCTGTTAGGCCACAGCCACTTAGTAGCGCTGTGTTCTCTTGCTTTCTCACAGGAGGGTCAGTAGGACCCGTGACTCCTTCAACAGCAACACCAAGTAGCGTGTGTAGGTGTTAGGGTCAGAAGGCCTGGCAGGAGTTGAGTGCAAGTGATGAGTGCTCACCCTGCCTTCGAAGGCCGGTGCTGGCGTTAGTGAGTGTACTGTAGTGGTGTCTCCTGCCCCGCGTGCCTCTCCACGTGGGCAGGGGAGTGCGTTAGCTTTTGGCCTTTAGCAAAAATGGGAGTTTTGTATGCCCTTAGCACACTTGGCCACCCCTCCCCTCTAGTAGGTAGGGCTTTTGCCGTCTTCCCCCCAGGATAGGCGCCAGCACAGAAATTGGGCGCCATAGGAGTGGTACTAGTAACTGACTAGGACCTTCGGTCCGACATCAGCGAAGCCCGTTGATTCGGGAGCCACGCCCGGGAGAGAGTTGAGACACACACAGACATACGTAGCACACATAGGGGTAAGGTAAACCCTGTAAGGAAGGGTAGAACCCCATGGGTCTGGACCAGTCAGAGGTCCTAACTGTGGGCTCGCTTGTCCTCAAGGAGGGAAGGCACACCTTGCCTCATAACACCTTGCTTGTCATTACCCCCTGGTGTAGTAAGCCACCGTTCTTCGTTGGGTCCCCAAGGTCATTACATCAGGGCAGTCCCCATGCAACACATGGTCAACACGGCATACACTCCCTGGGTGGCCGCAAACCTGATAAGCGGCCACCTGGTCCACGCTGGAAACCATAGGGATGGGACTGCAGGGCACGGACAGGGTCAGTGCAGTGCTCAGTAAGCAGTGGTCTGTGAAAAACCAATGGCCTTTGGCCAGGGAGTGGTTGTCACGGGGGGCTAACGGTCCTGTCCTGCGATGCAATGCGGGGCAACTGTGACAACTGCTCTTACACTGATACACAGGCACGTCTGCACAAGAGGGCTCACTGCACCTGTGAGGTTAGAACACAGTCAGTAGACTGACACAGGGGAATTAGTTTTTCTTTTTACGCTGGGACAGAGTCTCAGCACGAGTTAGTAGCTGCCCCTCGTTGTTCTCAAGGAGGTAGGAGCAGAAGATGGGTTCGATACTCCCATCTGATTGTATGAAGGCTGACATAGGTTCCCAGGTCGCCTCAAATAACCCATAGCCATCCCACAGGGTTAGCAATTTCCAGCCCTGTTTATACTCGTGGCGAGCAATACCTGCAACCACGTAGTAACCAACGACTGCCATCTCATCGGCAGTCATCTCTTCGAGTTCGTCTGCCTCCTCTGGACTGGCAGCGTTCTCTAGGTCTATACGCTCGGCCTCACTGTCGCCGAGGCGCCACTCATCCCAGGCCAAATCGTCAGGGGAGTGATAGTGCCTCAACTGTTTAGGCGCACACAACAGTTCACCACCTAGATCTGGACTGCACCTGACATGGATCCTGGATCCATCTATCCTGATGATACGATAGGGTCCAAAATAAGGGTCCTGTAGGCAGTTACGTGGCCAGGAGGGTAGGCGTGAATGGTGGACCAAAACAAGGTCACCAACCTTGAAGCTGGCAGGTCGCCGTAGGCGGTTCCGTCGGCTCAGTTCACGGTCACAAATGTGTCTCAGGTTAGTCCCAGCCTGGTTAGCCAGAGACTGCTTGTGTTCCGACCAATCTCCCACAGGGCTCTTGAAGTCCTCAGGAAAGGGGGTTTTGAAGTACCAAGCAGGTCGTCCTCCATGGAACAGTTCGTGGGGGGTGAAACCCGTAGAAGAGCTCCGCTGTGAGTTCATGGTCAGGACTGCCCAGGGTACTAGGCGTACCCGTCCTTGGTACGCTCCTCTTTCATCAGGATTCTTAGGTTTTGCTCCACCACACGGTTCTGTCTCTCACAGAGAGGGTTAGACGTGTGGGTATGGGGCACAGCTGAGGTTACCTCTACGTTGAGCGCATTTAGCACTCGTTTGTACCACCCAGTGTCACTGCGGATGCGTACATCTTCATCAGAGTCCACCTGTTAAGGTGCTCCATAGGGTTCGAACCATTGTTCGACCAAAATATTCACAGTCTGCTCACCTGTGATTTTCTTATTGCAAGGGAACACACGGGTGAAGCGAGACAGGCCACAGGTGACCACTAGGCAACTATCATAGCCGCCGAAGCGTGGTAGGCCGTGGATGAAATCCACATAGAGAAGTGAGTTAGCACAATAGGGTATGGGTAAGCTGGAAATCAGGCCCCTATCCCTACTGTCGCTCTGCTTGCTGCCATGACAGCCACAAGCATCCACAACCCCGCGCGCCCACTTGGTCCCTAGTTTCATCTTACCAGAACTCAATATTCATTTTAAAATCGTTCAGATCAAAACCTTGAAATTAAATCTTATTCATCATGCCTTCATTTTTTCGGTCACATTGGTTCCAAATCTGTGCTTGGGTGCCTGCTGCAGATGCCGTGCGCGTGTGTGCCGCTGTTTCTGCCTGTCGACGTAACTTTTTGCAGGGAAGGTTTTTTCACAGAAAATTCGTCGTACAAAGAATAATTTCGTCGTACGATGAAAGTTTACGATGAATTTAGCGCGACAGAAGCGACATGCAAAAATCCGCACCAAAATCTGATACAGTAACAGTGAAAGTCGTAACAGTCGCCTCCAACAGTCAATGGCAATCAGAATAGACACATTCAGTTGGGCTCTGCACCGTCAGGCGCTGCACCACTCGCACCTGCGGCTTCTGACACCTTATCTGTTTGTTCCTCCGGCTTTTCTTGATCTGCAGCTGGTGCTGGTGGGGCTGCAGCTGGTTCTGCAGCATCTTTCGCATTGCGTGCCTTGCGGGCTTCGCGCTCTTTCTGCTGCTGTTCCTTCATCTTGCGCTTCTTTAGTGCCAGCGTCATGCCTTTGCAGTAAAGCTCGGCTTCTTTGGGAGTGCAAAACGCGATGCGAGCAGCAAGGTTTTGACCTTCCACGTTCCAGCTCTTGTCGGTCGCATCGTCAGGAAGCCAATAGATAGTGCTCTTAGTCCGCTCCGCTTCAGCCACTAGTTCGTCAGATACTTTCGTTCCTCTAGGCTCATACAATCGACGAGCAATCCCTGGTGCGGCCTTCCATTCGTCAGTGGCCTCCGCCTGGTATGGGACATACGACCACTTCATTCCTTTGGCCGGAGTTGTTTGGGTGACGCCTTCATCGCTGGCATCACTGTCATCTTCCTCTTCCTCGTCTTCACCTTCATCCTCCTCAGGTTCCTCCGACTCCTCGTTTTCAGACTCAGATTCCCACTTGCTTTTTCTGGTGGCTGGTGGTGCTGCTTTTGTCGGTTCGCTTTTTTCATTACTTTTTGCATTACTCTTTGGTGTGCCTGTCCTTGTGGCTTGTTCCTGGAGGGCAAGCAGTGTCCGCACGGCATTGGGGTTAGTGGGCTTTGCAATTTTCACGGTTGTTGTTCCCGTTTTCACTGGGCTCTGCCAGGGCTCCCAGTGAACAGACTTTTTCTGCGCATGCTGCATTGCTCTTGCTGCGTTCTCATCGGTCTCTAATGCTTGTAGCATCCCCAATGTTCGAGCGGGTGCACGTCTCAGTGAATTTAGGATGCCTCCTGCAGTGAGAACATGCTGAACCCCAAGGTCAGTACCAATATTGCCCACAACAAATCGAACTCTTACAGCTGAGCGCTCAACAGCTTCAACCTGAGGAAAGAGCAATGAACGAACGACATTTTTCGTACCGTTTCATCGTACGACGAATTGCTTTCTTCTTACGATGAATTATTCGTCTTACCATGAATTTTTAAGATGAATCGTTGCACGTTACCCGCGCACCTCTTCACAGGTTGCCTACCTCATATTGGCGCTGCTTCGTCGCGTTCTCCTGGAGTCCAGCAGTCACGGATGCCATCAACGTTGCGCTCCAGTTCGGTGCTGCTGCTACTGGTGATGGAGGCTCAGTTGGTTCTTGTAATGGTGCAGATGTCGATCTCATAGTAGGTGGTGCCGCAGATGTTACTGGAGGTCTCCCTTTCTGCTTCCCCTCAGGGATAGGAATATTCCAAATGTCAGGTGCGGGGGTGCTGGAAACCATAGCATCCATTTCCCCGCTTCAGCATGAAGCTCAACAACTCCATGTAATTTCCAGATGGCTCCCAATAATTTTAGCAGGGCGGTTGGAGGCACCGGAGGCTGACGGTGTGGATTATTTCTCTGCTTTTCAGTCAATGGGACACCAAAAGGTCGTTGGCCAGCCAGCTGATTTGCTGTAACCCAGGCATCCAGGGTCATGCTCTGGTGCTGCTTCGTAAGCTTGTTCCGACAACGACCAAAAGCATGATTGAGTGTCACGTGCACCATGGTAGGGTCAGTGTAAATGGGTGTCGACGGCCCAGGAATATCAACATAATCATCCAGGCACTTCAATAACATTGGGTTCACGTGGCATTTCTCCAGAACCACCTTCTCATGGCTGGATAGCTTGTAGCCAGATATTTCAGAAAGGGGGCTGCCAAGTGCACTGCGTGGGCTGTCCGTGGCACTGAGGTCAAGTTGTCGCACAGGATCCTGAGCCAATTGTATTGGTGTGTGAACCAATTGATCTGCAGCTGGCAGATCCTTGCTTGGAGTCAACGTGGCTGCCGGAGCTTGTTTCTGGGCCTGAGGTGGCAGAAAGGGCGTTGTCTGCAAAAAATACATTTTCTTCCGGTTTTGCAATTTTTTCTGTTTTTTCTGAAATTTTTCTTCGTACGACGAATGTTTCTTCTTACGATGAATATTTTCTTCTTAGGAAGAAATTTTAAGATGAATTTTCCTGACGAAAAAAATTTGACATTTTTTTTTGAAATAATTATTGTGATTATTATTATTGTTAGTATCATCACTATTTTCACAGCATACCTCTTTCCACTTCTTGAACTCCAGAAACTTCTTGAAATCTTGGTCCATTTTGGCTTCTGTATTGAGCGATCCAGTGATGCCAGACGTGATGTGCAGGGTCATGGCACGCCATGGGCTTGCAGATGTGCATGATTCATTAGAAAAACATGCAGAATGGTCTGTCTTAGTGCAAAGGGTTCGCCCAATCCATATTCTGTTGCAGAACCACCTCCTCTGCTGCTGTGCTGGAGGTATATTCCCTTCATAATTGCATTCATGGTTTCTGTCAGGTCGTTTGAAACCATCACCAGACCCACTCCCAAGTTGCGACATTCGCTGATGATGGTTTTCATGTCATGGATGAGGATGTACAGATACGACGATTTGGAATGGGGAACACAATGCAACTGGAAGTTGCGTGCCGCTAGCTCCACCGGATCTTCCAAGCCGTCAACCGGGGGCCCAGAGTAATACAGTTTGCGCAGTACTTCACCCAGCTGCCACACAGCCTCATCTGCTGCAGATCTGTGAATGCTCAACACGTGTGCCACTGTATCCCAAGCACAAAGCAGACGCCGGACTTCCAGGCCATCTGGTGCAGACTCCTTGTGCAACCCTCTCCATCGCATGTTGGCAGCCTTGAACGTCGCTTTCAGCAGCCGCACCCTGTCGTTGGGCAAGTCCAGTGCAACCTTGCGTGTAAAGGATAAGATCAGCTTACCACAGATCATCATGATGTGTAGAATACAAGGGAAAAATGATGATCTATCAGCGTCAAACATGGGTTCATATTTGACTCCCTTTCCAGCCTGTACAACAGGCAGTTTGCCTCTGCATTGTGCGTCCTCCTCAGGTGTTCTCTGCCTTTCCCGCCCAATGAATTCTTGGTGCACATCAGACCAAATACGATAGGAGAATGGGGAAGGAACCAGCCAAGTTGTACTGAGTCCGAGGATACCACAGAGAAATGGTAGGTCGCCACCAAACTTGCAGGTTCCCGGCACCATGCCAACCTGCAGAGAAATGCAACCAGTCGTCAAGATTTCCTGAACGGCCTGCAGGGAAGAGAGAATTTTTTCTTCTTAAATTTTCTTCTTACGATGAAAAATTCATCTTACGATGAAAAATTCATCTTACGATGAAACATTACGAAGAATGCAGCGCAGCACACCTCCACATTGGTTTTCCAAAGAATCTTCAGGTCCTCCATGTCCTTATCGCTTGCATAGGCCAGTGAAATCACCCACATGTGGCTGGTTGTCCTTGCATGGCAACCATGGTCCATGATGGACACATTTAACTGTGTTTAACTAAATCCCGCAACCGGATAAACATCCCCTCGGATAATCAATGTGATACCATCCTGCGGGTCTGCAACAGTGTCCCAGATAGCATCCTGGGACTGCACATATTCCAGCCATTCTTCGAGTGGCCAGGAAATTGAGACGGTGTTGTTGTACCATGTAGGTGACTCCAATTCACAAAGGCTTGTGAGAGTTTTCCATGTGTCCTCCACAGTCCGTCGACCCGGGAACAAATTGGGAACTCGAGCCCTGGTGGCATTGAAGTACGCCTGCTGCTTGGCACTTCCAAAGGACAGGAGGTGTCTGTATTTTGCCCGGGAGAGGCGAAGTGCCACAATCAAGCACACAGCTTGTATAGGGCTACACCAACCTTTTGTGAAATCATGCAGCACTTCATTTTTTGCGGTGAGTTGCATTTTCTTGTTGATTTGGTGGAATTGGGATCGACCAAGAGTAGAACCATCAAAGAAAGCCGCTAGTAACGTGGCAGCATCGTCATCATAAGCTGAGTATTGATGTGTTATCTTCTTGATTGCTGTTTGTAGTTGTTGAATTGCGGTTTCCATCGCTCTGAAAAAAACGGGCAAACAAAAGGCGGATGTGCCCAACAATAGGGGGTGGATTTTTGATTGGGGCAAATCCTAATGATCAATCAAGGAATTCATCAACTTCATGGTTGCAATGAGAAATGTAAATGTTTACAACTGCAAAGGTGCAAAGAGTCCCCAGAACTGTAAAAAAACTGCAAAAACTGCAAAAAAGTGTAGGCAAAAAGGTGGACCGCAAAAAAAAAAAGTTCAGCAGATTATTCTTCTTATTTTTCTTCTTACTTTTCATCTTAAGATGAACTTTTCATCTAAAGAAGATAAACTTCTTAAGATGAAACTAGGGACCAAGTGGGCGTGCGGGGAATGGTCTGCATACGAGACCTCAGTTCAGTCAGGGTTAGACTAGAATAAAAACGTTCACGGAAGAAGTTCACTGAGCGATTAGCGCCAGTGTGACCAGAACTGAGGTGGGACCACTGTAGGCACCCATCCAGCTGTGCCTCAGGCACAACAATTCGGTTCTCGTAGAAGAGGTACTGACTGTTTTTATACCCCTGGTGCCCGTCAATGACACGGGGTTCGAGACCAGTGCTGAGGGTTTGGGGAATTTCTTTATACTCTGACTGATAGTCGGTTAGACTGCAACCCTCCAGGATTCCAGCAGTGCGCATGGACAGGTCAAGCTGGAAATCCATTGGCTGGAAAGCGTCTTTGGCGAGCGCCTCAGAGCTCTCACCTATAAGCGCATCGAAGTTATTGCGCGATATATAGTCAGACAGTTCATTTTTTATACCGGAGATATGATGAACTGTCAGCCTGAACTGGCTCAGGTAAGTCCACCACCGCTTTAGTTTTGCTTTCTCTGGTGGTGGGCCCTTCTGAAAAGACTTCACAGGTTCCTGGTCACATAGCCAGACAATAGGGTTAGATCCCAGGAGTCAGGATTGTGACGAAAGCACCAACATACCTGCCAGGAGTTCCTGGTCATAGGTGCTGTAATTGGAACGCGCTTTGTTCCATTTCCAATTCCAGTGTCCCAGTGGCACCAGCCGCCACTCACTGGTAGGATAGTCATGTTTCAACGAGCCATCACGGTTCAGTCCACTAGTATGATAATGGCAGTGGGTTAGTTCAGCTGGGTGAAGCTCCTGCCACTGGGAGATCGTTCCACCCCCCCCTACATCACTGGCATCAGTGATCAGGACTATCTCGCCCTTAGGGCGGGGCACTCCCAGGCAGTTGGAGGAGGCAATTTTCTTCTTCAACTCCTGGAAACATTCCTCCTCTCTGGCGGTCCACCTCCAGGGAGTAGTTTTCTTGATTACGTCAGTGAGGGGAGCAGAGGACTAGGTAAAATTGTGGATGTGACGCCGATAGAAATTACAGGCCCCCACAAAAGTCCTCACGTCGTGTAGACCCTTCTTAGGGTGATCGGGAATCTGCATGTCCTGTAGGGGCTGCATCTTAGACGCGGCTGGTTTCCACCAGCCATACCCCACGTCAAAATCGAAATATTCCATCTGCTCTTTCATAAACTCACATTTTTCGCGTTTGATTCGGAGATGGTTTTCTTGACAAACAATGGAAGATTCACGGAGGAGAAGGACATGGTTCTCTTGGGTATTAGTACCCAAACTCACGTCGTCGATGTGGGCCTCCATTTCTGCACCCCGAGAAATCAACTCCTGTACTAGAGGCCTGCGCCTCAATATGTAGAAAATTTTGTTCATTAGCTCCTGGAAGAGCACTGGGGCATTAGCCAACTCGAAAGGCATGACCTTCCACTTAAAGACACGACCCTTAGGGGTTATAAAAGCCAGCAGCTCCTGAGCTGCGGCGGTTAGGTCCACCTGCCAGAAACCAGAGCGTTTGTCCATTTTGGTCTTGTACCTGCATTTGGCAATACACTTCAGTGTATTTTCCATGTTAGGAATACTCTCAAAGTGGTTCTGGGTTTTCTTGTTGACCTCACCATAGTCAACAACCAGTCGTAGGGCAGTCGACCCTGGTTTAGCAACCAGGAAACAGGGACTGCAGTGATGGGGGCAGTCCCCCTTCTTATATTCTTCAACGAGGGCAGCATCAATACATTCCCGGATCTGGCGTCCGATTTCTTCAACCTGTTCCTGTGGAGCGGGATAGGAACGACGCCTCACTCGCGTCTTTTCAAATTCAGGTTTCAGTTTCAGGTCCAACTTGACCAGGTTTTTACAAGAGAGGGGGGGGCGGCAAGGCGCCGAACACCTCCTCATAGGTTATCAGCAGTTTCTTCAGTCGGGGGTCAAGGTTAAGACTCTCGAGTTTCTGCAGGAAATCCTCCTGGGCATGGAGGTTGCTCTTTCCATGTTTTTTCTTTTTCTGCCGATCAGCAGTTTCGTCAGGCACAGAACCATCGTCCCACTCAGGGGAACATTGCTGCCCATAGTGCAGAGAATACACTAGCGGTATCTCAGGATCAGGCAGCGTATAGGAATCATCGTCCTCCTCAGACCAGATGAAGAATTTCCAGGTCTGTCTGAGGTATTGCAGCCGCTCTTGGCGCTCAATACCTTCGGCCTTCAGGTACAACAGCCGTCGGATTTTCTGAGTGTCCAGCTCAGACAGTGGCATGTTCTTAGAAGCAGGCCGCGCCAGAGCATCAGGACTCCGGGCCACAGGTTCACCTGTGTGCATAGGCTGCATGTGTAGCACTGGCTTCCCAACAGGGGAAGCGGGTTCTGAGGTCGACTCTAGATCTACCTCCTCCAGCAACAGCTGGGCTAGGAAGGCACTGTGTTTTAGGTCAACACAGCTGGGATCAACAGGAGACATTCTGCTGGCGATCTCAGACAGTTGGTCATCAGCATCCTCCTTAACATCTGCAGGTTCCAGATAGCCATCGGGAGATTCACACCCTGTGAATGTGGCAGATAGGTGCTCAGGAGATCGATTTTTGAGATCAGAAAGGGTCAGGCCACGATTTTCGGCCATGACTTCTTTCAGTAGCACCTGGTCTAGGTCACACGGGGGTACAGGATTGGGAGATCCATCAACGATGGATAAGAAACTGGCCCGGTCAGGGGCCTGCATAGCTGTGTCTGAGTCCTCAGGCACATAGATGAGACCGTCAGGGAGTTGCACTCTTCCCACAATCATTCGATCTAGCATACGGCGCCAGTAAGCGTGTTCACCAGAGCAACCCCAGTCAGGGGTGCACATGACAACCCTTCCTCCCTCATAAGCGATTTTGGTTAGAACCTTCGCGAGCAGGGAGAAAGGAGGGTTAGCATACGCTAGGCCCATTGCTTCCCAGAAGAAACGGAAAGCGTTGTTTAAATGTTTCGAGCAGTACAACTGCATGATGTGCTGTTTTTGGCTCGCAAACAATTCCACCTGGATCTCATCCAGGTTTACCTGAAGGGCAGCCAGTCCATTTCCAAGAACGTGACGGGCGGATTGGTAGTTTTCAGTACGATAGTTAGTCTTCGATGCGTAGCGCAGCCCAGACTCTTTTCGCCCTGACAGCTCCAAAGGTACGGTGAAGAGCCCACAGCCAAAGTCGCAGTGCAAAGAATAGGGGCGCTGGAGAGACAGCATTTTTACCTGGGGGTTTCTTCGTTGGAAGTCGGTACCAATGACGATGTCAAAGGCGTCGGTGTCCAGCACTCTGCAGTGTTGGGTCACAGTTTCATCGCCCAGGTATATAGTCACATCGACCCCCCCCGGAGAATTGATGGTACGCCCATCCCCTACTCTTATGGCCACAGTCTTAGTTTTCTTGAAAGTCTTTGGCAGGCACCAGGCCACTATGGAAAGTGTTGCACCGGTGTCAAGCACCGCTCGAAAAACTTGATCCCCAATTTCACGAGGATCCAGAAAACCAAGTCCTCCTCTTCGGAGCCGCCCCCCCTAGTCCTCGTCAGGGAACTTGACATCCACCCCGGCAGCCATGAGGGACTTGGCCATCCAGGCCAGTCGCCTCTTCTTGGAGTTATTCCCCTCCGGGGAAGCGTTATCCCCCTGTGGGCGCTTCTTGATGTCACCTGCGGCAGGAGGGGGAGTAGCAGCAGGCGCTGATGAACACCTCTGGGGGTTAGGGGGTCCACCTTTGCCACCCCCCTTGCCACCTCCTTTACCACCTTTATCCCCATTCGGGGGATTTCTGGTGGGAGTTTGGGTCTTCTGGCGTTCAGCCTCCTGCTGCTCGAGTTTATCACTCCCGCGTTTCTTTATGTGGCATTCGTCTTTGTAGTGACAACGTTTGCCACAATAGCCACAGGTGATGGTACACCTGAAATGATCCTGATGGGTCACAGTTTTTCCATCCTTGGAATGCTGCTGTCGTTTCATGTGCAGCATACAGCTACTGCGGTGGTCGCAGTCAGGGGCATGACAAGGTCCCCCCTTGTCATTGACAGGCTTACAGTAAAACAGAGGGGGTGTACCTGCATCAGGTTTAACCTCATTTATGACACGTAGGTGACCCCTCCCCTTACCACCTCCCTGGTTGGCGTTAGTGGGATTTTTAGGCCCTTTCCCTTCGCCACGTTCGGGGGTAGGGGTACCACCTCGGCCCAAGTGCTTCTTGAGGAATTTCTCCATTTGGGAGTCATTCTCCCTCTGAAGAGCCAGCTCAATCAGCAGGTCCACCAGTTTGTCGTACGAGTGGGTCCGGCTTTTCCTCTCAGAAGTAGCGCGGCAGTTATCCCACGTACGTTGGAAGATCTTACTCATGAGCCACAGGTGGGGCTCAGTGGCTCCATAGGAGCCCACATTCATCCGTGAAAACAGATACTCCAGGTCGCACACGTATTCAGAGACTCGCGCAGCGGAAGGAAACTCAGGGAGCATAGGTAGCTCCTCTATCTGTGTGCGCACACAGAGGTCAGTCTCATAGACTGGGAAGGTTTTCTCCAATCTTTGGAGGACCTCTACCCAGGTTGAACAGGTTTTCACAATCTGTTTCACCAGTTTTTGCAAAAATTTCCTTTTGCAGGAGCGTTTCAGCAAGGAGCATTTGGTGGCCACATCCACATGGGATTGGCCAGTGAGCAAAAGAAACTCAGCAGATTCTTCTGCCCATTCAGGCAGATTTTTCGGGTCGAAGTCCGGCAGTTCCAGCTGGATGTTCGCCTGGGCAATAGGTCTGCCCATCTTTCCGACCCCCGGGGTTAGGCCAGAAGGAGAAGGAGATACGCCGGCAAGAGGTGCCAGGGCTGACAGCCCTCTTCTCTCAGTCTCCGTCACCGGCGCGTCCTGTAGTTCAGCAAATGGGACTGTCCTGGCGCGAGGATGAAAAGGGCTGGGGCAAGTGACCTTGGGTAGCAACCTGGACACCCTTGATCTTTTGAGATCATCAGCCACCGTGCTCAATCCGGGTGAAGGTGAGAGTAGCGCTGGCTTGGGTAAGGGTTCAGTGATACCCAATTTAGCCTTGACACCCTCTGACAGAGCTGTCACATCCGGGTCTTCCGATCCGGATGGAAGTTTGGCCAAAAGCTCGGCCGTACGATCCAGAGCCCCATGGGTGGGCTCTGGGCAAGGAGGATCCATTATCGGCAGGTCTGGATGCCTTGCTCTCGGGTGTTCCTGTACTCTCGGTCGTCTCGGTAGTGATACTGTATCCGCCATATCTGTAGATGGCCCAAAATAAAGGAAGGAGCCCATCTCAGTTTGGGGCGGCGACCCGAGGGTATCAAGAGGTATTTCTCCATCTTCTCCTACGGTGGACTTGTGGAACTCTTCGTGGAGCATGAACTCGTCCATCCTCCTTCGTAGGTCCTCTTGTTCTTCAGGACCAACTCCAAGTACGGTAGAAGACGAGGCCGGACAAGCCGACCGGGCGATGGAAGCTTCGACACGCCTGCACAGCCTTTGCAAGCTGTCTTCACCATGGGCCGCTAAGGTTTCCATGGTTAATGGGGTTGTTCTGGGCGGATCTAGTTTCGCCCTTCTGTGCTCTGGATCTTCCTGAGACCCAGATGCTGCTCTGAGTGGCGGTTCACTCTTTGGGTGGGGTACACTGCCATGTTGTACTTGTACACGTCTGATCGGCCAGGTTCGGGAGGACAGTTAAGTGGACATGTTCAATGTGCTTTTCGGTGTGCCTTTCTTGTGCTTCTGCTCAGAGTCGGTTCGAAAGGTTCTCAGGGTTTGCCTCTGCTACCGGAAAGATGTCCTTGATTAGTGCCCTATAGAATTTGATGAAATCCTGCAGGTTTTTGATGATGAAATCCCAAAACCCAAGGAGCAAGTAGAGCAAGAACAGGATGTGGATGGAATCAATGAAAGGTTTGAAATCCAGTGTAACACAGAAGGGCTGCAGATAGACAAGGCAGGTATAAATACAAAGACTCAATCACAAATGAGTGGTTCGAAAGATTTTATGTGAAAACTGGCCTGACTCTATCGAACTTACCAAAATGTATTGCAGAGGAAGGAAGAAGGGGCGAGGCGAAAGCACAGCACAAAACACATACTGAGCACTACTCAAAACTACCGGTTTAGTTCACAAGTGTACTCTACATTCCTCTTTTTTGGTACACTTGTCCCCTGATTTTGTTTCGTCCATAACTCTGTACTGAGGCCACTAGCGGCAAAACGTCCTTCACCAATGGATCTGGCAACCACAAATTATGGGGGTATAGCCCCTTATAAAAATACTTGCAAATTCATCAATTTTGGGGTTTGAACCCGGGACCCCCATTTGCAATGCCATGCCTTTAACCACTAAGGGAACCAGCCTGCCTGCTTCACTGCCTGTCACCAGTGTATATAAAACAAATCAAAATCAGTTCTCACTCACTTACCAACCGCCAATAACTGTCTCCCTATGCTAAAAAAAAACGGTTGGCTTCAAGTAGCACATATGTTTCCACACCAATAGCACTTTATATCCCTCATTCTTTTACCCCATACATAGGGCGTGGAGGGCGGGCAGTATGTGTCTTGTGCTGTGCTTTCGCCTCGCCCCCTCTTCCTGCCTCTACATTACATTTTGGTAAGTTCGAGGAGGCTCGGCTACAGCACAGCACAGTCCCCATACTGAGCACAGATGGCAGACGCCGTGAAAGAATGCAATAAATAATATTATAAAATTGATAAAACCTCCGTTATTCCATCAACAGAAGCTCCGAATCGTCAGAGTCCTTGCGCACCAGCGACTGTGCGATATTAGTCATCGCCCGCACTCGGTTACAAAAGCGCCTGAACGTGTTGTAATTTCTCCAATCACCCAGTTCGCAAACGATACGAGGATCAACCCCCAATAGAATTAGAGCAGTTGCCGCAGAACCCCTCGTCCTGTGGGCAGTAAACTCATGCAGTCCCACGCTCCGCAGAAATGTCGTGGTCAACGAATTGAGCGTCCCTGCCACAATGGGCTTCCTGGGAGCCTTGAGCGACACGAAGAGTTCGTTCCCTTCGTAAGAGCTGGTCATCTCCAGGTATACCCCCAACCAATAGAGAGGACAGTATGCTCTGTTCGACATTTTGTGGATTGGACTTGGTTCGTAAACAGGGCGCCCTTTACGCCTGGCCTGGACAAACCAAACTTTGCCCTGCTTAATGATGCCTGTGCGTTTCGTACGTTCCAGATCGATGCCACGAAAAAGCGCGAAAAAGCGCAATACAAGAATAAGACGCAAACGAACTTGAGATTCCGTCCTTGCCTCCAAGTATGGTAGCTGTTGCAAAAGCTTGGGAACGTCGTAATACACCACGTAACGCGGCACTGAATAGTCCCATCGTTTCTTGATACCTTTCAAAATAGTCTCGTATCGTAAGGCTTGCGCCCTAGAAAATAGGAGCAAAGCAGCGTATGCGCAACGCGCCTCCGCTAACGACTCCTTCTCAGAAGATTGGATGAGCCAGTAAGCCAAAGAAGAAATTGGAATGGTGTCCAGATGTCTTATGGAAGCAAAAGATCGTTTGGAACTCGCCAACACCTGAAACTTGAGCCACGCCCGGTTGTATCTTTTGAAGGTTTGTCCTCCCAGCGCCATAATGTGTGTTTCGATTTCTTCCGCGGATGTTCCTCAAAGTCTGAGATAGTCTTGAAGAGCCGCCCGCAGATCATAGGCTGACGTGCCCTGACTGTTACCCCGTCTGGAAGATGGTAAGTTGCTTGATAGATTGTGATCGTGCGTTGCGCCAAAGACAGGAACTTGTGCCACCATGGTTTCAGCAGATGGTATGGAACCACGAGAAGAACCTCGTATTTCGTGGCCTCCTCCAGATAAGCCATGACTTTCGGGATCATATGCCACGGAGGGTTGCAAAAACCCGGCGATATCTTGTTCGCTCGTTGAACAAAAATATCCACCCCTGACGCCCCCGGTTGAGGGTACTCTGAAATAAACTTTTGACATTGCTTGTTCACCGCACTCGCCATCCAATCGATTGCCATATCTTTCCACGAAAATGTCTTCCAAATCGTTGCCATGCTGCCCGGGTCCAGTGATGCTTCCGTCAATGTTACTTGTTGACGGCTCCACACGTCTGCTGGGTTGAGCGCGCTGGGCACATAATGTGGCACGATGAACACGTTCATCTGACGGCAGTAATCCCATGATTCTTGCATGAGACTGTTTAACCTACGGATGCGACCTCCCCATTTCTTCAGGTATTAGAAGAACACCATGTTGTCCACGTGGAGATGAAGCTCTGTGTCCCGCAGTAGGTACGCTTTGATGGCATTGACGCCTGCCCTGATTTCCTTCAGGTCTATGTGACCCTCTGATGTGCTGAACCAACCGTAAGTTGCCACGTGATTGTGCATGGTTGCTCCCCAACCGTGATCGGATGCATCCGTCCACATGTGCGTCTTCTCGAGTTCGACCGTGAATGGACGCCCTTTCCATTGAAGTAGCTCCTCCAGAACCAGTTCCAACTGAATAGTTACTTGGTCCGGCAGGCCTGCTCGTGCCTCCCTATCCGCGCCTGCTCAGTACCGCCACGTGTTGCGCCAGTGCATCCGTGAACAACCGCATTTGTGGAGCTGCGAAGAGAAGGGCCCGAAGGCGACCCAGAACTAACGAGCATCGTCTGCAAGTTGGTGTGTCCGCTTCCAGTAACCGTCTCACATCCTGAAGAAGTGACTTGAGCTTGTGTGGCAGTGTGCAAACCGTTGCCTCGCGTAGATCCAGCAAGAAGCCCAGAAAGACCAGCGCGTGAGTTGGGTTCAGTACGGACTTGGCGACGTGGATCGGTATCCCGAGCCTACACAGAAGATCGGCCAGTCATTGGGTATGCTATGCTGTGAGCTCCCTCGTCGGTGCAATAATCAGGAAATCGTCTAAGTAGACCCAAAGTAAAACCCCCTCTTTTCGTAAGTGATTCACAACTGGTAGCATCAACCGCTGCCTTTCCCTGGGGGCGATATTAAGTCCAAAAGGCAAACAATTCCAACGAAACACGCGTCCTCTGTGTCGGAAACACAACCATGATGCATCTCTCCTCGCAATCTGCATGTGAAAATAAGCCGATTTCAAATCCAGTTTGCATGCGTAGTATCCCTTCTTCAGGTACGGCAAAATTTCCCTTAGCGAAGGTAACGTAAAATAGGTCACGTGTATGAAACGATTCACCGGCTTCAAATTTGTGCACGGCCTGGATGATCCTTCTGGATTCTCTGGGTCAGGTTTTTTGTCAACTAAGAATATGGAGGTAACACATTTCGCCTCTTCAGGATCAATTTCGCTGACATGACCTGCAAGAACCAACTTGTCTACCTCTCGCCGCAAGACGACGTCTTCGTCCGAAATGTCTCGAGCGTGTGGAGCGATAGAAAAAGGTCGGTAATCGTCTTCAGGGTGTAACGGATCGAAACCAGGGACCCAATCGAATAATAGTCCGTTCTGCACTACGCGAGAAACATACGCATCTACAAGTGCATCCCATTAGCGCCAAGCGGCCTGTAGCCGCTTGTAAGGAGGAATGGAAGCGTCCACTCCCCGCACGATGACTTCCGACATCAGAAGATCATTGACGGACGTCATTTCTCTGCAACACGCTCTGTGTGGAAGGGTTTATCGTAGCCTTTGCCCTTTCCTTTACCTTTGTCTTTTCCTTTCTCAGAACGAAACGAGTATCCCTTGCCATAACGACCACGTGAATGTTGGAAGCTGGAATGTTGGAAGCTGGAATACGATGACCTGCCACGCAGTTTATGGTTCAAGGTATCTTTGTGTTTCAATAGCTTTAGTTCCGCCTCAGCAAACAGCGGTGTGGAACCTGGTTTCTCCACCTCGAGTCATTTATCCACTGCCACCCGGCGCGACTGTGTGATGGAAAGAGACAGCGCCCCTAACGACGCAATTGTGTGATGCAAAATATTCACCGGATCAATGTCTGGCATCGACTCTGGTCCCTCTGACACGAGTTGCAACGTGGTGAGCATACGCAAACATTCGCGCACGTGTGTGTTCCAGCGCACTTTCTCTGCATCGTATTCTCTACGCACTGGCGCGTTATACACTGGGGTTCGCCCGATGTCCTCATAGTGGGGTACCTCGTGCATGAACTTGCGTCTTTTCGCAGGCTCCACCAACGCAGGCGCCTCTGCGAGCAATCGCTTGACGATCGACGGAGTCGAGTGCGTTTTGTCCTGCCACACGAAGGTCTGATCAGAAGACCCGGGGCGCTTCAGCGCGTCCTCCAGCGCCGACGACATCAAGAAGACGACCTCCTTCTTTGCTGTGGACATCGCCTTTTTGGGTTTCCCAGTGTGCACCATATGTAAGGCGTTGAGCAATAAAGGCACGAAATCTTTCGCGACACAGACTGTCTTATGCCCCGTCAATTTGGAATATGTCTTGGTCGCTTGCCACTCTGTCAGTGCACTGGCATCCATGTCTTCCATTGCATCCAATAAGGCCTGCAAATCTGGAACTTGCTGCATCGCTTCTGGCAATTTCGTGAAAAAATCAACAATGTTGTGTACATCCATTTTGGCCAAATTGTATTCTGTGATTTTAAGATTTAAAACAGAAACTCAAAAAAGAAGTAGCTTATAATTATATGAATTCATGAAGCAAACCGGTCTTTTTGAGCACAGGGAGACAGTTATTGGCGGTTGGTAAGTGAGTGAGAACTGATTTTGATTTGTTTTATATAAACTGGTGACAGGCAGCTAAGCAGGCAGGCTGGTTGCCTTAGTGGTTAAAAGCATGGCATTGCAAATGGGGGTCCCGGGTTCAAACCCCAAAATTGATGAATTTGCAAGTATTTTTATAAGGCGCTATACCCCCATAATTTGTGGATGCCGGATCCATTGATGAAGGCGGTTTTCCCGCTAGTGGCCTCAGTGTAGAGTTATGGACAAAACAAAATCAGGGGACAAGTGTACCAAAAAAGAGGAATTTAGAGTACACTTGTGAAGTAAACCGGTAGTTTTGAGTAGTGCTCAGTATGTGTCTTGTGCTGTGCTGTAGCCGAGCCTCCGCCTACAAGTTAGCATCAAGCACTTATTGTGCACTCTGTTGGATGAAATGGAGCTGGTTAGGAATGTGGGGCATAGGAGTTAGGCCAGACACAGATTTTGACTTGGCCAAGCAACTGAATGCAGAAACAGTTGAAAAGTAGAACCACAAAAAGTGGTAGAAACAATTGAGTATAGGGCCCTTGGGGTGGGAGACCACTAGGCTTAACCTCCAAGGCCTAAAGCATGAAATGCCTATTTTACTTCGGTATATCCTCCACGGAGGAAGATACCTCCGCTCAGTTGAGTGGTAGGGGTGAACTTCATGGGGGGCTAGGGTTATAACCCTAGTTACTTTGAGAAAGTGTACAAAAAGCTTCAAAAGAGTGATAAAAATACTTAAGTTAGCCTTAGCATCAACAAAAGGGATTTAAGGGGGGCTGGGCCTGGATCAAGCCCTCCACGAAAGACATGGCAGTGACTTTTTCCTACTCTGCTTGAGGGACTCCAGAAACATACACATGCTGCGCAATGAAACAAGCATTCACAAGCTCACCTACTGACACGAGTCCGGTACCTTAACTACCCAAACAACACCCAACAACTTGGAGAGGTAAAATGGAAACCATGAGAACAAAAGATACACCCCACAGTAACCGACACACAGGCTCCTTCAACTGCCTCCGGCTGTGAAGCTTTGTAACCTGCTTACTAAGATTCCTACGTATGAACATAATAATGTGCTGTGGTTGATGACCATACAAGCGTTGGGTTCGTTTGCGGTTGCACGCGCGCAAGTTATGTGCAAGATGTGCAGCAGCCGGCCTGCACACCATTTTGGCATACAGGAGGCAACGGGTATAACGAATCCTTGCGTAAAGTGGTGCTATTGGCTTGTCTTATTCTGCAAGTGGGTGTGATACCTGCTTGTGGGGCTAGGATGACTCCCATGAAATACAAGGTGAGTGGACCCCATCTGTTGTACACTGTGCAACTAGGCACTTGCACACCCTGCACACCCTGCTGCACAACACAACAATGGCGGTAGCGGTGGCAATAGCCGTAGACAATACATCTTTTTGAGCGTTTCAACGTGCAATATGAGGGCAACAACTTGGTGGTTGTTACACACATCAGACAGCAGTCTTTCCATGCTGGATTAGCAATGTTGACCATGTGCATGACCTGGTATCACTACTCAAGTACCTTGCCCTGAGTAGTACACTGTACATCTTATCAATGAGCATGTTTGTATGCGGAAGCGTGCAGGAACCTGCGAGGATATCTTTAATCAATTAGGAATGCCATTACATTGATAAACCATGCCAAAGGGGGGCATCTGGTCGCCTTTTCCACGCAGAATCTCAGGCCAAGGGAAATTACGGCGTCGCCAGTACCAGCGCCTAGCACAGTTGCACAGCGGTTGCACTGTGCAACCGTGGTGCAAATCTGTGAAACTTGCAAAAATTTAATGAAACTGCGTGCAACCGTCAGGTTTTCTGTGCAAGTCAACAAAACAGGTTCCTAGGAGACTGCCCCTGTCGTACCCAGCGAGATTCTGAGCTTCAGGACCTCAAGGATCAAATGCAATTGACCGTACATACGTTATATATATATATATATTTTGAAGACCCTCATGCTGTCTGACGGCGCCTCATTCGTAGGAGAAGGAACGGAGCCGTCGGAGGAAGCCACAGAGATTACTTCCATTGCTCCTTTCGTGGACCCTAAGACCACCCATGCACGGATCAGCGCAAGTAAACTTAAAGAAAGGGTTAAAAGCCGTCGTTTTGAAAGTAGGACGGAGAAGGCCAGGGAAAAGACACAGAATGCCCAGCGACCTGCCCCCCCCACTACCCATGCTGCTGCTGATTCCAACGCAATAGCCCAGCTTTTGCTCGCCCAGACCCTGGCGGGAGCTGGTGTGGCCAATGATGCCGCAAAGATGTCCGCCATTACAGGCGGTGCTCGGCTGGAACCTCTTCTGAACCCTACCTCTCTGAGACTTTGTCAGTTTGCCAAGCAACCAAAGTACAATGGAAACCCCAGACATTCGCCTCAGTTCCAACGAGAGTTGAAGCAGAGGGTTAAAACCCAAAAACTCCACGAGGATCAGTTCCTGACTGCCTTGAGGGACCACCGACCAACACCTGGCTTCGGACGCGTAGTGATCGCGAAGCGACAAGTTCCCCTCTTACCTTTGATTAGGTGTGGGAACAGCTGGAGGTACGTAGATTCGGATAGCCAGAGGACCATTACCACCACATGCCTAAGAATTTCCCCTCATTTTCGCGATTCATCCTCCATGAGGTTCAGGATAAGAAGCAACACTTCTGGATTTTGTTCGAGCAGGCTGATCATTCCGGTGAGAAGTACTCCAATGCTGAGTTCAAAATTTTGATTTTGAATCGAAACCTGTCTGAAACTGCCGCTGAGACCAGACCGAGGGGTCAGGAGCAGAGGTTGCAGTGGCATGGGCAGCAACATTGCTTGGCATAGAAGACATAACGATTGTCAGAGCTGTATAGCATCCTGCGAACAGATATGATACACATAGCCAATGAATTACCTGATATGCACATATGTGAAATCCACCCTATCATCCACTAATTCATATAACCATAAAAGATCCAAGATTGCCTTATCTGTCCCACATCCTATGTTCCTAACAAGGAAATGGAATGTAGTATACAATACTCCCATATATAGGGCCATATAATGATCCTCTAGGGGCGATATGCTAGGGTAGGGTTGTGACCTGCTTCTCCCCCCCACTTACAACGACTGCCATGGGCAGGAAGTACATGCCCAAGAGAAACGTAGCAGTCACAAAGCTACAAAGAACAGCAAATGTCAGGTTAGCACGTAATCCCTCCCATAGGTATTCCAACCTCCGCCGACAATCTGAGAGTTGGCCGCCCGGCCGCTGAACTAGCTCCGATTGGTGGGAATTGAACCACCGCCCAAATCGGGAAATTCAATAACGGGATCCCGCAGATCCCGCTAAAAGTAGTAGGCAGAATTGCGAGCTGTTGTGCGCAGGGTCTGGTCCCTGCGTGTCCCAAAAAGCATTGCGGGGTCCAGCAGGTAGAATGGGTATTTTTCTTGAGAATCAAAACTAAAGGCAAAGTGAAATCACACTTTTAAGCAAATCCAAAGGTAACGGCACCTGCAAAACCGCGCAACGCGAAGGTGGCAAATGTTTACTTTTGGGGAAAACTGCCAGCGCCAGTGACGGGAGAGTGTGCCAACAGCTTAGGACTGTGTTTGCCACAGGGAACACGTAGGAAAGTAAAGATAGAGTTCAGGGAAACACG
This sequence comes from Eutreptiella sp. 'Long Island Sound 2002', assembly GCA_964036045.1. Lineage (NCBI taxonomy): Eukaryota > Euglenozoa > Euglenophyceae > Eutreptiales > Eutreptiaceae > Eutreptiella > Eutreptiella sp. 'Long Island Sound 2002'. The sequence continues at coordinate 76,954,710 of OZ038380.1, read as the reverse complement.
GATGAATGAAACTCCAAACATCGATGGCCTTCGGCCAGGGGACTGTTGCCACGGGGGGCTAAGGGTCCTGACCTGCACTGCAACGCGAAGCAACCCTGGCAACGGTCCTTACATTCACCACAGTCATTTTGCTCAAAAACGTAAACATGGACACAGTGTGGTTGATGACTTGTGCTGTGCTATTGCCTTGCGATGCGCCACTGTATTGTGCCCCCCTTTGCCTTGTGTCACGCTTAGGCCACTAAGAATCACGGCCACGATGGCCCCACCGTGCGCGCGGTAGCTCACTGAATAGAGTCTCAGGGTCTCAGGGTAAGTTATCGAAACAGACACCTAGGCACAATGCAAAACACAGGCACGATGCCCACACCTGTCAACTTCCTGCTTCAGACAGTTTCTGAGGGCTTGTATGTGCTTGATGCCCTGGATGTGCTTTATTTAACGCTTGTAATAACGAGAGAGCTCTTGCTTGTAAGATGTAAGCTTGCTTGATTACTTGCATGAAAATAAAGAAACAAGGCCTAGCCAAGAGCCCACTTGGAAAAAGACGACCCACAAACAAAAGTGCGTTGATGACACGGCCCCAGGCTTTACTGTGCACTGCCAGAGAGCCACAGTTGTGCCTAAAATATGCTCCTGTGGGCATGGCTCAGCCAAGGGCCCTGTCTTTGTTGTTGTTTAATATTAGCATGTGTGTCACACGTGGTGCACCACTTAGAGGGTAAAGGCGGAGGTACTGAGTGGGATGAGGGTGTGAGTAGACACACTTGAATAGACACATCCTTTAACCACATAATAATAATCTGACGTCACTTGCTAACCCACCACCTGGGAGCCATATGACGTAAACATATCATATATATACATAATAGAGCGATGCACGCCAACAAACACAAGACAGACTTGTGTGCGCACATCCAATGGCAGGGCCTGGAGGTACAGACTCGCCCCGAGGGCGTCACAGAGTATGGGCCTCGCGGTGGCGGCCTTGGAGCAACTGGTGATACAGGCTGACCCAAACAAGAGCTTTCAAAGACCAATCACGTACATACAACAAACGGTAAACACATTCACAATAGGAGACGTGTATAGATATGCCACCTTGTTGCTTGGTGTTCGTGTGTGTCTTTGGCGCGTGCGTATAGACACCTAGGTTAGATTGTGTGTTACCTTTGACGGTGGGTGTGTCACCAGCGGGCGGTAAAACAGGGGGTAACGTCCATGCGGCAACTTGGGGAGGTAGCCCAAACCTTTGCGATGGTGTATCAGCCCTCCCAGCTCCCCGGGGCCCGATGACACGCCTCAAAAGAAGATTACTCCCTCTACCCCCTTACACCATGTATGACGGTGCATGTTTACACCTCCGTGTGTAAACGTGATGCCGGTGTACACAATTACAAAAAAAAACCCAAGGGACAACCTGGGTCTTGCTTGATCGGGGGGCGGGCGATAACCCACCTAATAGGTAAGCATATACTCCCGTAATTTAAAGAACGGCATGCACACACATGCACGCAATCAATGGACACGGGGCACACCCGGTTTTGGTGTGTCACGGAGACAGAGTTCCGTGTGTGTTGTCAGAATCCAAGTCCACGCATGGGCCTCTACCAAAACATGCCACGCCGATAGTACAACCCGTTTGGTTGGCTGTTGGGATAGAGGACCACTCGGGTGTTGTGGAAACGCAAGTCCACTCGTGGGGAACTCTAGAGAGAAACTCAACGTATATATCCGCTCAGAAATATATGCACGCATGTGTACACTCCCCCCTTTGTTCATATTTTTTGAATTCTTCACGTTGCAGGTGTAGATATCCCCCATGGAATTCAACAAAGTCATGAATGAGACACCCAGCCAGCCTGTTACCCCATGCAATGGCAATAAGAGGTACTCACTCCCGACCCGGGCACGCATAGCAACCGGGGATAAGTACCCAGGCGGCTGAGATGGCAAAATACGCAACGCCCTAGCCTTTCAAGACCCCACCCACTCACAGAGCGACGGGGCAAAGGCACCAATTGCAATGCATATTAGAATACTGGTGCATACAGGACGACCCCTCCCTCTAGACTTAAGTCCTCGCCGTATGTAGTGGCAATTTTGCATGCCACAAAAATTGTTTCTTCATGTAATGTGAGCCACACGAGTACTTTGTACTCTGTATACCTTAACCTAGTGTGGACAAGGGCAAACGGGTTGAAAAGAACCACGCTCAATGCAAAAATGGAAAATGGGTTGTACCTGCCAAACCACTCCAGTTTTCAAGCCTTCGCCAATATTTCAGCAAACAATTTAGCTCGTTGGCTTGGGTCAAGGGTTAGGGACGGTTGTGGGGTCGTCATTTCGGCACGGGGTCGCACTCCAAAACCTTGCAAGAACCACCATGCGCACATCTCGGCAGAGTCTTCGGGAAGTGCTTGCCACGTTGTTAGCCCCCTTGACGGGGGGTGTCATCGTGGGCAGGACTTAGTCCTTGTGGTGGTAGGAGCGCTGCAGTAAGACCCAAGGATAGGGGTTTGAATCGCATTCAGACCCCTGAAAGAACACGTTCCACTTCCGCCCCAGGCCATATGCCACGCCACCCCACCCCAAGGACTATCAAGGCTTTAGCGGTGAGAGAGGTAGACGGTGGGGCAAACCTGCGGTACGCACCGCCCTGCTTTGGTGGCAATTTTGTAACCGAGGGGTGCGCCGTGCACGGACGCTTCTTGTCCTGTATCCCACCGCTTATCGCTCTCTCCTCTCTTCCCCAAACAATAATATATCCCCATATTAGTCAGGGACTTCTTTCGTCGCACCCTCATGAGGGCGGCCCACCAGGGTGGGCGAGGCTGTCAATGGTTTGAGTGAGATTCTGAGGCTTCAAGTAATCTCGCCAAACCTTATTGTAGGACGGTACGATGTTTTCAACGGGCTCCTCGGTATCCCAATCCTTAGTGTAACCCTCCCGACCTACCTTGAAGAGAAGTCTCTTGCGGTGAGTAAGCTGCCTCAATACGTTCTTCACATTATAAGTGTCCTCCTCAAACTGGGGGGGCACTCTAGCAACCTCCTACGTGTAATTTAGAGGCACGGGGGAGCGGGGAGAGTTAACCGTTTTCATTAAACAATCAAGGTGGACGGCAACTCGTCTCGGCTGGTCCGGGTTCAATAACATAGAGGTCGTGAGTTTCTTTGGCCACAACCCCATAGGGCCAATCATGATAGAAGCACGTCTTATCGCCAAGATTTTCACGTTGGCGACGGACCCATACACGGTCTCTTTATGAGAAATTGGGGGACCTCCTCCTCCTCTTATTATACTTATGTGCTATTGTCTCTTGCACGTGACTCATAGCTCTACCTGCAAGGGCAATAAGCTCCTCACGCCGCTGGAAGTAGTGCGCAGCGTCGTGGGCAAGAAGGGGTTTTTGGTTACGGTTGTGTGTACCAACCACAGTCTCATTATGCGTATAACGTGAAGGATCTCATGCCACGCCCGTACAACGGCGGGCAAAACCTCTACCCAATTGCTGCCCTTGTTCAAGGTAAGGCCTTTACCAACGGCACGCCTTAGCTGCTTGCCAGTATTTTCGGCTTTGCCATTACTTTGATGTCTACCCGCGAGACACATAGTTGAGCGGGCACCAATCTTAGAACAAAGGGTTTGGAAATATTGGCTCACAAATCGTGGCCCACGGTCCGAGCATATCTCACGAGGGGCTCCGAACCCATCAACCCAGTGTTCCATTACCAAATGGGACGCTCTTTTCCCCGTTAGCCCTTCATCCTTGTCTTCATGACAAGGTTTCGGAATAGGGATCGCGATGAGGTAGCCGGAAAGCCGGCAAACACACAGGAGCATCTGGTCGTACTATTCTCCATCAGGAGAGCTGGAGGGGTAGTGAAACACATCAAGCGCTATGGACTCCATGGGCCCCATAGGTATAGGCATAGGGGTCATGTACCCCTGCTTGCGCTTGGTGTCATGCGTGTGAATGGCACATGGGGGACATGTTTGGCATTGCAGTTCCACTGCTTTGTACAATCCCTCATCTTCAAAGACATGGTGAATTTCCTTCCAGTGTGTTTCCACACTGGGCGTAGTTAAGTGAAGTGCATCGAGGCATTCGGCCACAAAACGATGCACTAGCGGCGTAGGAACACACCACCATCCATTAACGTTGAGCTTGTCATCCAGCAACCTCACTCCGTCCTCGAAGTTCCCATTTAAGGCATCTCCCCACATTTGTTTGTAGCGCTCACAATTTGGGTAGTGTTTAGCCGAATTTATCTCCAAAACATTGGGAGCATCCTCCCCATGTATAGGTGTTGCTTTCTTGTTGGACTTCCAAGACTTTTTTTTATCTTGGCACTTGGCCCCAGTTTTCATGGTTTTTTGTGCGCTTCGTCCCCCCCCCCCCAATCGAGCCGAAGCTTAAGGGGGTGGATCACACGCGGGCGCCCCCTGAGCTCGGGGCGCCGCATTAGAGCAAGACCTAGTAACAGAGGGCACCACAATCGCCTGAAATACAAGGGGGCAGGCGAGGAGTTTCCCCTTTCTCGGCCGTCATCATGTCCCGCACATCTCCGTTCGCTTTGGCCGCCCCATGTATGGACACATCGCCCAACGACAGGTTAGCAGGGTAAGCCCAATGGGACAAGAAATCACCCACGGGGTTTACGGGCCCAGGGGTGTAGACCACATGGGGGTCAAGCTTTGAGAACAATTCATGCCAACGCGCTTGGCGCGGAGAGGGACCCCCCACGATTTTAAGTTCCTCTGTAGCCCAATTTTCAAGGCTACAGTGATCTGTACGGACCTCCACTGGCTTGTTCCCCACCAAACCATGCCACTTGTGAAGTTCGGCCACTATGGCGTAGCATTGCCTTTCCCGCGGGCTCCAATTCAATTGGTTGCCTGCAAGGTTACGGGAGAAAAAGGCAAGGGGGCGAAGAGCACCATGGGGACCTTCCTGTTATAGGGCCGCCCCCACTACCCAACTAGTAGAGTCCGGGCCGAGGACAAAGTCCTCATCCCAATCCGCTAGTTGGAGGGGAACAATATCCGTGATAGCACGCTTGAGCTTCAAAGAGGCCTCATTGGCCGAAGCATTCCAGGTTAGGCCTATTTTCTTTCCATTCTTATGCTTAGGCAATTTTGTCAACATCTCAATCAAAGTGGTACCTATGGAGGCGTAGTTTTGGACATACCCAAAAAAATAGTTGGCGAGCCCCAAGAACCCCCGGAGCTCCCGAACGCTATCCAGTTTTGTCAATCGTTGAAGCGTTCCCATTTCCACTGTTGCCGGCCCACGTGTACCATTTTCCAACACATGGCCGCAAAAGTCAACTGAACGTACCCAAAAATCGGTTCTACTAACCGAAGCAACCAACTCCTCCCTCCGTAGCCTATCAAACACGGCACGCACATCGCAGTTGTGCCGTATCACCCGAGGAACCAATAATAATATCATCCATATATACATCCGCACAATCAAAACCCCGTAAAACGTGGTCCATGACCCGTTGAAAAATAGCAGGCCATTTCTTGATACCCATAGGCATAACACGCCATTGGTATGGCTTACCCGCCAAATTCATGGCGGTCTTAGCCCGGGACTCAGAGTGAAGGGGAATTTGATGGAACCCTTTACTGAATACCACAATACTGAAAATTTCCTGTTTGGATTGACTTTCCAACATATTTTCAATGAGGGGGAGGGGGGTCCCGTTGGGCAAGGTACCCTCATTAAGTTCGCGGTACGCCATGGGGCGCCATTTACCTTTCTCTTTGTTGGGCACAACGAAACTGTTGGACGCACTCTCGGAGGCAGGACAGGGCTCGATCCAACCACGAGCCAAAAATGTTCCACCATCTCTTGATCCACCGCGGCACGCTCCCCCACCAATCTTATAGGCTTCACCGACTTAGGTTTATCGTTCGGGTATAGGTCAAGTTTAGCAAACCCCAACCGCTCCGTACCACGGACCTTAGGATGTTCCAGGCCCGGACGGAGATGAACCTCCCCACTAAAAGGATCCCGCTGATGGTCCCAGAGGATGCGTTTCCTCATGAGCTCCACCTCCGCTGACACAATAGTTTCTTGGGTGGTGACAACGCCGCCAACACGACAAGCCGCCAACAATTGTTTGGCGCCTCTAGTTTTTCGGTAGCGCTTCATGGTAGTGGCCCCCCCTGCCTAGTACTTCTTTTTCAATCTTTGCAATGCGTGAATGCACGCATTCTTGCGCCTGCAAATCTTTGGGGGTGGGGTCAAGAGTTACGGAAGCAAGGAATTTTTTGTGAGTCGCTTGGTATGTGACGGTGCGCACCGAAACCTAATGATTCGGCACCCTCTCATCCTCCAACTCCTCCTCCGAGGTCATGCCGGGCTCGTCATCCGTATTGGGGTTAGGGACGGCTGGTGCCAAAACAGAGACCACATGACATTTAGTGGCAACCAAATTCTGCTCTGCCATCCCACCGTCCAGGTATAGCGCCACCGTGGACAAACGCGTTGAAGGAGGGGTGTAAGGTGGTCATCTTGATAGAGACGGGCCTTAGTTTCCCGCCCAGGAAGATGGTACCCCTGCGAAGTAATTTCCATAAGGGGTTTACACCACTCCCTATGTGTCCACTTTGGCCCTACGACGATGGCTCGTAGTCTCTCTTGCCGAATTTTCCTGACACAATCTGAAAACCGATGATAGGGAGGGCACATCCAATACAACTTGGATGGGTCTGCGGGAGTGAAGAAGAAATCACCGAGCGGCGAAACCCAACGAGTAGCCTGAGCCATACACGGGACCCCATTGAAGGGTCCGCGTGGGGGTTTTTGCCGAATCGTTTTTTAACACGCGCGGCCCAATACGGCGTGAGGCCATAGTGAGGCTGCTTCCACATGGACCCATCACGCCGTGTAGGTAGAACATCAATGGCAAGGGCTTCGGGAGCAAATTCAACAAGCTCCAACGCACAAGCCTGATCCTGCACGGAGGCCACGGAGGAAGCGGTCAAGGCATAGGATATGTGTTTTCCGGCCCAAACACAGTTAGGCGGTTCGCCACCAGGGGTCGTAACCACAATTGCCGGGGCCGGATGCATCGGAGTGACCGCTCCAATGATTAGAACGGTTATGCCCCACACAGACTGACGTGACACTTTACCATGAATGGATTTCACCAAAAATGGTTTCCGGGATCGTCGAGATTCACGGAAGTCTTCCATCAAAAAACCGGGGTGGACTGGATGGTTAGATTATGAAAAATTTCAACGGGCATCATTGTGTAGTCTTGGGGGGGAGACCGCCATGCCTAAATAAAAAACAATTGAAACGGGCAAAATGGCTCACACAATTTTCATAACCCCATGGGTGCCCCAAAACCATGTCTGAAGGTAAATTCGGGACAAGGTATGGGGACACGCAATCTTAGGCAACACGAGGACGTAAAACACTACCATCCACAACGTCCGTAAATTGAATTTTGACGTCCATTTGCTCATTCCCCCCAGGAAAAGGCGTCTTGCTGTCGGCTTGGAGTAGCCGCTTTCGTTGGGGGGATTCATATTTTTCAGAGATTTGGTCTCCAAAAACATTTGGGTTAGCCAAAGTGACCTCTTGGCACCCAGAATCCACAAAAACACGGAGAGCCTTAAATTATGGATCGGGCAAAACAACCTCAACGGAAAGTTCGGTTTGCACCTCACTGATCCCGATATGCGCCTTCATGACTCTCGAAGGAATGAGAGCCACCGTGGTGTCAACGGGGTGCCCGAGGGTTACTTTTTTCCAATGGGGCTCCTCCGGGCACCCCTACCAACGTCCGCGCTTGTACGGCGCTCCTTTTCCCTCTTTACCACCCCCGACGCCCTTATTGCCACCATCACCCTTATCGCCACCACCACCTTTAGGTTTACCCCCCTTAGACTTGCTCGCTTTGACGGCGCAATCGGGTTTCTGAGAAACTGCCCCATGGGAGTCTTTGCCTGGGTGATTGGGTTTACACAATCAAAGGCTGCCATTGGTGACACCCCAATCAATACGGCAGTCCATATCTGTTTGTTTACGTTGCTTCCGATGCTTGGAACACGGAACGCAGACAGGTGGATTGGAAGGTGGCGGTTTAGAGACGGGGTCAGCGGTTTTCCTGGCCGGGGGTTTAGGGTGACTCACGGCGTTGACGGAGGTGTCAGTCGGTCCAGCGGTGTTCGGATCCGCCGTAGCATCAACATTCACCGCATTCACCGCGCCTTTATGGGGGGAAAGGCGATCGGTGCAGGTCACTGTTGTCTTGTCTCCTCAATTGAGACGATCGAGAGCTTCTCTCTCTGAGACGTCTTTATGGGCCAGGGCATAGATATCGTTAGGCTTCACACAAGGCCTACGTTGCTCTACTCTCATACTGTAGCTGTTTGTGTGAGGTGTTTTGTTGAATAGCATAACCCATTCCTGTAGATATGGGTTCTTGCAATCAACTATCACCCCTGGCCCCAAAAGGGAAGCAATTTCAGCAACTGTAGTGCAACGTTGAACACAAAACTTCCTGAGTTGTTTTTCAAATGGAACGCGACCCGGCGAAGGGTCAAGGCCACTAACATCCACCACGTAACTGCCCTGGCTGTTCTTGGCCTCTGTTTTCACCACGTTTTCTTTGATCAACCGGTGCTTGCTTAGGAGCTGCTCCCGGATGACGTGGGGCCGAGTCCCTTTATTCAAAGGCAAAAAACGTTGCCAAGGAGTATAGAACTCCTCTAAGTCGATGAGGAACACTTGTCGCGTCACCGCCATGGGGTTGAGGGCTTGCCACCCTTCTTCAGCTCTTCAGGGGTCATACTCATGGAAGCGGTGTTCCAAAAAATCACACAATTCTTTGAGGTTGGGGTGCGTCTGTGTGTGTTGCATGGCCCCGGCGACTTGCGTGTTGACGATCCCCTTTAGCCACGGGGGCAAGGTGCTCAAAATCATGCGCGCCTCCTTGGCTTTTCTGTATGTGGGATCACAACCCCCCAACCATTGTTGTAGTCTCTCCACCCACTCGTCGTAGTTCTCTAGTTGCCCATTAAACCTAGGAGGGAGCATATCACTCTTCTCCACCGCTTTGGTGTAACTATTTGGCACCACAGGCATTTGGTACGGGTGGTACTGGGGGGAGCCATGGTTGGGGGTGCACCTGGTGCAACCTTCACTGGAGAAACTGTACACGTGTCCGTAGGATGAGAAGCAGTGTACGAAGGTCTACCGGGGAAAGTGAAAACATTTTTCATGAGGGGATTGATGTTTCCCACGTCTCCCCGCACCGGTCCACGGGGCCATAGGCTCCGAGGGGTATTCTTCGCTCTTAAACACCGCCCTCCACTCGGGGATAGCAGGTTCCTTCTGTTTTTTGGCAGTTCCCCTTCACAAAGTGGGTTCCTGATGATAGGTGTGTTTGTAGTGTTCCTCTGCCCCCTTTGGCCAACCCGAGTCCGGACAAGCGTTCGAATGGTAGATGCAATTGCGGGACGGGTGGTCGAGAAGGGAAGAGGACAACCACCACCGGATGAACCGGATGGCGCGCCCTTGGGCGCCGTAGGCGCCGCCGGCTCAGGCTCAGGAACGGGGGCGGGGCGTCGATGGCGGGGTCGGAACCACCACAACGGGTTCTGTAGGAGTGTTGTAACATTGGTCCCACGCATTCATCCTAGATTTAACGGTGGCATAACACGTAGCGAGCGTCTCCACCGCGCTAAAGTATTTGGCCGTGTTGCTTTTGGACATTTTAGGATCATCCGCCACACTGGCGGCCACCGCCCTAGAATCTCGCTGGTAGCCGTGAACCACCGCGTCATATTCAGCCAATGCAGATAAGACTTGGGTCATCTGGTCCCCGTAGGACTGACTGATACCAGCGGCAGGTGATACAGCCTGAGAAAGCTCTTGATGGGACCGCTACAGCTCTTGATTTTGAGTCCGGAAGTCCTGTACCTCCATGGCGACTGGTTTTGCAATCCCACGGGGCTGATGCTTGGCGCTATCAGTCTCCCATCCCATCCCATGTCCCGTTCCCCTTTGTCACATCCCGTCACCGGCCCAATCCCCGCGTCCTGTGGTATTCCGGTCCCAAGGGGCTGTTGTACGGCCCGTGCCACACCCCTGTCCTGGCCCCGTGCCCCCATCCCATCCCTCATCCTGTGTTTATACCCCACCGGGCCGCCAGCAACCCAGTGGTGCGGGCCCACTGGATCCTCATCCATCCGGGGACTGTTTCGTGCTCCTTGCACGGGTCGCTCCTACCCAATCCCCTTCTTCCGCGCACTCGGCGCGTTCTCCTCCGCATGTTCCTGTGCGGGGCGTCTGGCCACTTTTCCCAAGTCATGGCCCCATTGGCCTACCTGTGTATTGGCACGAGAACACAGCGTCTCCAGCGGCTGTGGCCGAGCAGGGACGCCACCACACGTACCCCCACTAGGGCTTGGAGGGGAGTTGTGTTCTCTATGCTTGCACCGCATGTGGTCTTGCGGTCCTTGACGTCGTCTTTCAGACCTGGAATGGCAGATTGCCCTTCTGATGTTTGTTCCTGGCCATTCATAGCTGAGGGTCCTTCTTTCTGCTGTTCCCCCGATACCTGGCTCAGGCGTGTTGCTGTGTGTGTGATCTGCGCTCTTGGTCATGCAGGGTGGGCAGCCCATGTGATCCACCTGTGTTTGGGCACAAGAACACAGCAGGGTTTTTTCTTTTGCGTCTGTTGCCTACCAGGGACGCCACTACACGTACCCCTGCTAGGGCTTGGATGCATGCAGTGCTCTGATGTCGTGCCCCGCTTGGGACGTGGTTACCATGTTGATGCCGTCCTTGGTGCGTGTGTGTCTCGGCCCTTGGTTTAGCTGGGTGGGCGGCCCTGGGTGCACCACCTCACCCCACGCGTCCCACTTGCGGTAGGAGTGACTCATGCAGGGTGGAGGTGCCTAGAGGCGTAGCTACCAGCACCCACGTCTGGCCTGCTACACCCGAATTAACGGGCCCGCCTCTGCGCGGCCTGTCGGGCCCAGCTCTTGCGCGGACATGCGGTCAGCCCCGGATTGTCCAGTCCGGGGCGCCAGGCCGCCACCTGTCCCTGGATGATCGAATCCGGGGGACGGCGGCTCCTGCTGCTTGTTCCGCCCCGGATGATCCACTCCGGGGCGTCAGGTCTTACTTCACCGGTTAATGCTCTCGTCGTGCTAAGGCCATTCCTTCTTGTTTTTTCCCGGATGATCCAGTCCAGTGCACTTCATGGCCTCGTCTCCGCTTCGCTGCATTACCACTGCCTCGTCCGGGTCTTCGCATCACTGCATCACCACGGGCTCTTCCTCTTGGCTGCCTCACTGCTTCTCCAAGGCCTCGTCCCCATGCCTGCTGCTCCGCATCACCACGTCCTCGTCATCTTGTTCTCCTCACTGCTTCACCACGGCCTTGTCCGCCCCATGGTTGCACTACCTCTCCGCGGCCTTGTCCTCATCTCCGCTTCTTTGCTGTACCTCGGCCTTGTCCTCACGGCTACCTCTCTGCATCAGCCCGGCGTCCTCCATAGGTCTGCTTCTCTGCTTCACTGCGGCCCCTTCCTCATCTTTGCTGTCCTGCGTCTCCTCGGCCTCGTCCTCTTCTCTGCCTCTCTGCATTTCCTCGGTGTTGTCCTTTGCGTTGCTTCCGGTCTTGCCTCCTTCGCTGCACGACCTTGGTCTCGGCCTCCTGTTTCCTTCGCCCATGGCCGCCACTTTCCCCTGGACGCTACAGCCCGGGGGGTGTGGACCCCTTCTGCTTGATCCGCCCCGGGCCATCCTGCCCGGGGCAGCAGGCCACATTTCCCCGGCCCCGGGGGCTGTGGCCACTCCTTCTTGTTTTGCCCTGGATGATCCAGTCCGAGCGTCTGCCCGACAGGTGTCCCTCCACTATCGAGTCCTGGGTGCGGTGGCTCCTGCTGTCCGATGCGCCCCGGATGATCGAGCTCGGGGCGTCTGGCCGCCCCTTGTCCCCGGATGATCCACCCCAATACGGGATACCTCTTCCACCTGATGTACGCGTATATCACCCAGGGACGCCCAGACAGGGGCCTCCTCCGCCTCACCCCACGAGCCCAGGCCATCATCACCCAGGGAATAGGCGTCTATGCAGCGCCACTACTGCAACCCACGCAAATCACCGCCAGAACCACCCAGGGGAACCCCATCTACGTCTATCACCCCACAGCAATCGCCCGCCTACCCATACCCAGCGACACCGACATCATCTACTTCACTGACGCATCCGGCACCCAGCAACGCACCCCCACGGTCGGTTGCGCCTCCGTGCGCATCACCCGGCGCGCGGACGGCCTCCACGTGGAACACCACACCGGGACCACCATCTTTGGGGCGTCCTCCCACGGCGAACTGCGCACCATGGCAGACGCCGTCACCGCCACACCGCCACCCACGACGGTCCGGCCCCGCAACATCTGGGTAGTCGTGGACGCCACGGTCGACATCCACCTCACCAGGCGCCTTGCGGACCTACCCCTCCACAAAGCACTCGATTCCGGCCTCACCACACAAGCGTTGGGACTATGGATGGCCTTCAAGGGCATGCACCCCCAGGACGCCCTACACATCGTCAAGCAGGAGTCGCACCGCTACGCATACGGCAATGGACGCGCAGACACGCAGGCCAAACACCAGAACACCAACCACAGCCCAGGGCTCGAACGCGTGCGACTGGACACCCCACACCACAGCCACCTGCAGCACCTGCCCCCGATACCCCTGGCCGCACAGCCCCCCCAATGGATGCCCGAGGACACGCCATACGCGGATCGAGACAAGCAGTACCACTACCCCACACCCATCCAGCAACTCGCCGCCACACTGGGCCACCCAGCAAACACCGAACTCCTTAGACGCCTCGAAAACTCCGTCCACACCCCCCTCTACTACTCCGCCCTGCGCCCGGATAGCCTCCCAGCACACCTACAAAAGCCCTGACTCCAGCTCGCCCTCGAACAACTTCCCCTCCTCACCCGATACCACCGATGGTATACGCGCCGCTCGATCCACGTCCCCGCAGGACACACCAAATGCATCTGCAGCCACGCGGAAGAAGAAACGTGGGACCACTTCAAGGCGTGCCCCCTGTACAGGGGACTGGACACCCTCACAGACTGGAACCCAACCCACACCATCGCACAGCACGCCGGATGGCTGGCGCAGTCCCCGGCGACCCAGCAACTCACCACCGTCCTCAAGCAGACAGAGGTGCTCGAGGCAGTCCGCAGGGGACTCGTCCCCACTGCCGTCTACACCTTACTACGCACCGACGCGGAGGACCCCCAGGCCACGGCGGCACACATGCAGCGAACGGCCGTTGCCAAGACGGCGGAGCAGCTCACATACCGCACCCACAAATACCTGCAGCATGCGGCAACCCTGCCACCAACAGACCAAGCCCACCTCCTCAAACTCCTGTTCTACCAACCATGAGAACCTACCCCGTGACATACCAACACCGAACTCCCACCACGTCTACACACCGTCCACCGGGCACAGCACTGGCACAGCACACACGGGCGCCACAGGCACCGCACACGCTCCCACCAGCATGCACGCGCCACCAGCCCCCATCCCCCCACGCCGCCGTCTGTCCACAGGTACCACCAACCACCAGCCACCGCATGTCCCCTCTGCGTTCGCCAGCGGCTACCACAGACAGCCCTGCCCTGCAACCCAGACCACTGGGTCTGCCTGGGAGCCGCGCACCGCCTCACCCACTGCCCCCACTGCGGGGACCTCAACCCCCGCCACCGCGAACGGCCCGCGGCCCCAGCCGCACCCCCCCCCGCCAGCCACCCCAGCTTCTTCGGGTACCTCACCGACACTCTCCGGGACCAACTGGGAGGGTACTACGCGGCGGACGCGGCGGACCACGCATGGGCCATAGCCGTGGCCGCGGGCAACACACCCCTGCCCCCCCACAGCCCACCCCTACGCCACAGCGGAGGCGGCTTGAACGTGGCGGCCCGCCACATCCTCCTCGCCCTATACCTCCACCACCGAGACCTACACCTCCCAGACCCACAACTCCCGGCCCCCCAAGCAGCAGCCCTGACGCCGGAAGCGTGGGCCGACACGGCACCAGAGGAGATAGCAGCCTACCTCCGAGCCACGTGCCGCCGGTTCGCAAACGCCCTCGGCCGACGGAAGGGAACACCTTACCCCCTCAGCGCACTCCTCTACCCGGCACACCACCCCCACCCCACACAACGGACGCCCCCGGAGGGCTTGGCATCTTTCCGGGACACCCACCTGGCCGCCCCCGACGAGGCCACCGCCACGCGGATGAGCCTCACGGACCAGGAGGCCTACGTCAGAGGCCTCAAGACGAGCCTCCAAGAGGCACACCGCTGGCGCGCCCGCTCCCCGTCGCCCCCACGGGGACAGGGGGGTTCACCCGCCCCCGACACCCACCAGGCCAAGAAGACCAAGGGGCACCGGCACCAGGGGGCCCGCCAACGCGCCCGCCAGCAGGGCGCGACGCCCCGACCAAGGCCCGGGTCCAGCCACACCGCACCGCCCCACGCCCAGACCCCCGGGGCACACCAACAACACCACCACCACCAACGCCCACCGCCACCACCGTACCGCAGCACCCAAACCCTGCAGCCCAGTCAGCCACCACCGCCCACACACGTCCACACCATGCCAGGGCCACCGTACGCGCAGAGCCAGGGGACATGGCACCACCAACACCACCACCGCGCCCCCGTCCCTCCCAACCCCTACCCCCTAATGCCCCCAAGCTACAGCGGCCCCCACCAGCTACATCCCCACCACGCCCCAGCACAACCAGGCCCCGCGAACCACCCACCCCACATAGCGCACATCACCGCACCACACCATCACGTGTACCACCACCACCAGCCCCTGCCACCACACCCACCAACGCCGGGGTACCACACACAACCGACACACCCTCCACACCACCACCACGCGGTCCAGCACCATCCGCCGACCCCGCTACACGGGCCCACGGCATACGAGCCACGGTACACCCCCATGGACCCGCGAGGAGCCGCGCACGCACACCGGCAACACCAGGACCGAGTAGGGGCGCCCCACCACCACCAACAGCCCCCCCACCCACACCCCATACCAGCGAGCACCATCCACCAGCAGCCACCCATCACATACGGACCACAGCCCCACCCGGGGGCTCATGCGGTCGCCTCCCACCCGCACCCCGGCACCACAACCAGTCAGGAACCGCAAGGGCCACACGGCGCACACACGCAACACCCACACGACCCGCAGGGACGCCCGGACCCCCAGCCAGCACAACACCCACCCCCGCCCCCCCCACCACCAACAGCGCCACCCCCACACCACCCCCCCCCGCCCCCCCCCCGAGACCAGGCCACGGACACAACACGCGGCAGCCAGCACCAGCCAATCGATGTCGATGCCACCGCGAATCCCCCCTCCCGCGACCGCCGCAAGAGACCCCATCACCGGACCCCACGCGCGACAACGATGACCACCCCCCCCAACCCACACCACCCCCCCCATCACACCCCGCACCACCAGTCGCCGCACCGGCCGAACCCTACGCCCTGCACAACCCCGCAGCGGTACGGCAGCACCTCCGGGGGGTCGGGGAACAGGACGTCGTGCTGTACCTCCGCACCTCCGGCACCAGCACCCCCATCCGGGCGGCCACCCTGGTCCAGGCGGCCACCCTGGGGGAAGGCGTCAGAGACTTCCTCTTCGACGCCTTCCTCCACGTCGCCCGACACGAGCGCCCCCCACGCGCCACCCCGGACGGCGAGAGCCCGCCCCCCACGGGGAGCCGGATCTGGGTACCCCCCATCGACTGGGGGCGACACCTGGTCGGACACCCCGTGCCAGAGCGGGACAACACCCAGGGCCGCACTCGCTACCGCGAGCCCAACATGGCCCACCCCCCACCCGACGCCACCCCCAACAGCACCAAAGAGTGGGAGCGGGAAACATGGGTGGCCCGGATGGCCTCCCTAAGCAACTTCCGGCACCACGTCCCGGGGGACATCCCCACCCCCGACGAGCAGCAGCCAGCCCCCTCCACGTACATGACCCTCATGTACAATCTGCACTACACCCTCTCCACCACCACCTACCACGCACCCACAGACCACTGGGTGGTACACGGCACCGACTCCCTCCTCCCCGCCGACTACACCCCCCCCACACACAACCCGGGCCCCGACACGTACGCCAGGGGGGAAGACCCGGACGACCCCCACATCTGGGGCACGTGGGAACCCGAATCCCTGGACGCGCTGCTCTCTATCCGCAGCGGCTACCAGGGCCTTGGTAGGGCGATGTATTGCCTCGCCAAGTGGACCCAACGGACTTCGGGGATCCCCGCGGACCGATGGGTGTGGGTGGTCACGCTGCGCCCCCAGCAGATGGAAGCCCCCCCAAACCGCGGGGGACCCACACCCCCACGCCCCACCACCCCACAACTATGCCCGTACATGGTGGCAGCCCGCCTCATGGCGCTGCTATGGCCGGGCCCCCACACCCCCACCCAAAACTACCCCCACCTCACAGAGGGGGACATGCCCGGCATCCAGCGATGCTTCTTCGAGACCCTCGACTACCTCCAGCAGACACACCCCCGCGTCCTGGAGCAGATATGGCCACCCCCCGGGTAACCCACGTGCCCGCACAGCCGAGACAACACCGCCACGCCAGCACCAGCACGCACGGATCACCAGGGAAAACGCGCGCACACGCCCGATGCCCGAACCAGCACCCGCGTTCTCGCTACTTACAGGACCCAGCATCATACGCCCGCCCCCGAGGCCCGGGACCCTCCGCCGTCTCCCGCGGCCCTCTCCTCCGCCTCCGACTCCACAACCTCCACCACCACGACCACCTCATCCACCACCACCACCACCACGTCCTCATCCAGCACTCCACCCCCCAGGCCGCGGGGGACACCTCCCAAACGGGCCTCCAAACCCGCCCCCACCGCGAGCAGCCCCACCGCCGCCAAAGCCCACGCCCCGGCGAAGTCCATGCCCACGACCCAGCCGAAGCCCAAGGCCGCCGCCAAAAGGCGGCCCGCAGCCAAGCCCAAGCCCAGGCCCAAACCCGGCGCCACGACGGCAGCTCGGGCCCGGCCCCCCCAGGATGTCCTCTACGACGTCCGGCCCCAGCCGTCCCAGGCCCGAAGGCAGCAGCGCCCAGCGCGGCGCCCCCCCACCGTCACCGACACCACCGCCACCACCTTCATGGCGGAGCGCGCCGCGGCCGAAGCGCGGCGCGCCTCGTCCCACCACCTCCCAAAGCCCGCACCCCGGGCCCACGGACCGCTCCAGGGTCCACCAGCAGCGCCCCCGCCCCCCTACCGGCCCCCGATGACAGCCCACATGCAACGCATGCCCCACTACCGCCGCCGCCACGAATCCCCGCCCAACCCCGAGGCGGAGACCGTACGCGCACACCCGCGGGTCCACATCCGCGTGCACCCCCACTCCCCAGCACCCCCACGGAACAGGACTACGAGGAATCCCCCAGGCCCGCCACCGCCGCCGGCCCCCACGACCCCATCACACCCACCCACGCCCACTCCTCCGCCCAAGACCGCAGGCCCGCCCAGGAACAGTGGTGGCAGCGCTGGACCCACACGCAGCTCTGGGAGCTGCGCAAGTGGGCCCGGGGAGAGCCCTCCCTCGAGGGCCTGGTCCATCGGCCCCGCAAGGGGTCGGTGGAGAACTGCCGCCTCCGGCCGGCGGGGGGGTGGATGCCGCAGGCCGCATGGGAAGCAATTGCTGGCCGATGCGCTCCACCCCCTGGGAGTCCACCCCCGCAACCTCCCCGCGCCCCAGGACCACCCGTACGTCCTCAGGCGCCTGCGGGAGACCCTCCAGGAAGCACGGCGAGACGGCATCCGCCTGTGGGACATCACCCAAAGCCCAGCCCCGCACGCACACACCCCCTCACCACCCCACAAGCGTCGGCGCACCGACACCGGCGACACCCACAACACCCCAGGAGCCCTGCGCGCCACACAACACGACGCGCCTGACCCCCCGGCCAGCGGCGCCGCCATCTAACCCCGTTATCCAGCACAGCACCACCACGGGGCGCCACGCCAGGCCCCGCCCAGAAGTCACCAAACAAACCGGACGCCGAAGGAAGCCAACGCACACGACAACGAGCACCACTACGCCCAAAGGCGCCGAACCCGGGCCCGATACCGTGGGCTCCTCTCCACCCTCAGCACGACACACACGTCACTGACGTCACTCCTCCGCCGTGCCCCCTCCCACGCCACCGCCCCGCCCCCCCCCCCCTCCCGCCGCACGTCCCCACGCCACCCAGCACCCAGCCCCACACACTGCGCCACAGCATCGCCCTAGTCCGGCTCCTCCACCATCGCGGCACTTGGCACCTCACAGTAGACCGCCGTCCTGTGGTCCCGCTCCCCCCAGCACCACTCCCGGGGCCGCACCCGACCCACGCCGTGTTCGCCCCCACGTCGCGGGCCGCGGACATCCTCCCGCTCCCCGCCACCACCCCTCCCGGGCATCGCATACTACTTACCGCCAACCCCTCGGTCCTCAGTGAGGTCCCCATCGGGCACGCCGACGCCCTGCACGTGCGCCCGCTGCTGCCCAACCTGCACGCTGCGTACGCCCCCGGCACGCCCGCCGACCCCTCCGTGTGGGACTCCCAGTGAGGCCACCGGCCAACGGCCGGCCCACACGCACCACCCCGCACCCGCCTCGGGCGCACGACTCCGCGGACGCCGCTACCCACACGCCCGGCCCCGCGCAACCGCCCAACCGAGCCAGAACACAAGCACAAATCAAACCCGAGCCACACCCCGAAACCGCTAACCCTTGACTCCTAACCAAACCCGCCGAGGGAACAACGCAACCACAGCCAACACCCACAGCCCACACAGCTGCCTAACCAGCCAGCACCAGAAGCAAAGAAACACCTCACCAAACCCACCCTGACCCAAGCCAAACCGGGCCGAAGCCCCAACGCAAATCAAACCCGAGCCACAACCCGAAACCGTCAACCCTTGACCCCAAACCAGGCTCGCTGAGGGAAATGCGTAGACACAGCCCACAGCCACAGCCCACACAGCCGCCTAACCAGCCAGCACCAGAAGCAAAGAGACACCTAACCAAACCCACCCTGACCCATACCCATGTACATCAGGACACGCGAGCCGCACCCCTGGGGCGCGACCGCCGCCACAGCACCGGCGACACACGCCAGAGGACACAACGCTATAGCACCGCCGCACCAGCTGCCCATGCCTGTGCCTGCAGTGTACGCGCGCCTCTGTTTACCTCTTTTTTGTTTTTTCTTTTTCTTTTTTCAAAAAAAAAAAAAAAAAAGAAACAAAAAAAAAAAAAAAAAACGAACATTAGGGGGGGAGGAAGAGGGACACATCCACCCATGGCACACGCGCACCGCACACAGCACGCACACCGGTAAACAGGAGCCCAGGGGCCCAGGACACCGCACATGCAACACAACACACCGAGCGGGCACACCGGTGAACAGGAGCCAGCTGGCCCAGGACACCGCAGACGCACCACAGCAAACCGCGCGGGCACACCGGTGAACAGGAGCCCAACGGCCCAGGACGCTACACACACGTAGGGCAGCCGAGGGACAGGAAAGAACGAATACCCCATGGGTCGGACGCACTGGGGCGACCCAGCCGACCCACCGGGCCAGTGGCAGGAGCGGTACTCCAAAGCCACTGGTCCGAGCCCGGCCAGGCTGCATCGAGGACCATGGCAAACGTCACCCGGAGCCATGGAAGCAACCGGTGACAGGCGAGCCGGTACACAGTCCAGGAGGGGGTCACCTGCCAAGCAGGGTGGCCCCGCAACTCAAGCCACAAGGGTGAGGCGGTCGTACCGTAGACAAGCGGGAGCAATACCCCTCGTGGTGAGAGATACTCCACACGGCTGGGCAGCCCGCCAGAGCTGCCGCCCAAAGGAGGGGGCATGTGGCCCTACCCATGGACACATGTGGGGACACCCTCCCACCTGGGACACATGGACCGGGTGGCCGCGACAATGCCTTCCCAAGCACATGCGGGAGCGGCTCAAGAGGCACCTGACATAGGGCAGTGGGAGGGACAGGACGTCCCCTTGGTAAGACCTTCTTCCTGCAATGTCAAAGGAGGCATCCCGAGCTCCCGAAGATACCTACCTACCTACCTCTGTTGTCGTGCCCCGCTTGCAACGTGGTTACCATGTTGATGCCGTCCTTGGTGCGTGTGTGTCTCGGCCCTTGGTTTAGCTGGGTGGGCGGCCCTGGGTGCACCACCTCACCCCACGCGTCCCACTTGCGGTAGGAGTGACTCATGCAGGGTGGAGGTGCCTAGAGGCGTAGCTACCAGCACCCACGTCTGGCCTGCTACACCCGAATTAACGGGCCCGCCTCTGCGCGGCCTGTCGGGCCCAGCTCTTGCGCGGACATGCGGTCAGCCCCGGATTGTCCAGTCCGGGGCGCCAGGCCGCCACCTGTCCCTGGATGATCGAATCCGGGGGACGGCGGCTCCTGCTGCTTGTTCCGCCCCGGATGATCCACTCCGGGGCGTCAGGTCTTACTTCACCGGTTAATGCTCTCGTCGTGCTAAGGCCATTCCTTCTTGTTTTTTCCCGGATGATCCAGTCCAGTGCACTTCATGGCCTCGTCTCCGCTTCGCTGCATTACCACTGCCTCGTCCGGGTCTTCGCATCACTGCATCACCACGGGCTCTTCCTCTTGGCTGCCTCACTGCTTCTCCAAGGCCTCGTCCCCATGCCTGCTGCTCCGCATCACCACGTCCTCGTCATCTTGTTCTCCTCACTGCTTCACCACGGCCTTGTCCGCCCCATGGTTGCACTACCTCTCCGCGGCCTTGTCCTCATCTCCGCTTCTTTGCTGTACCTCGGCCTTGTCCTCACGGCTACCTCTCTGCATCAGCCCGGCGTCCTCCATAGGTCTGCTTCTCTGCTTCACCGCGGCCCCTTCCTTATCTTTGCTGTCCTGCGTCTCCTCGGCCTCGTCCTCTTCTCTGCCTCTCTGCATTTCCTCGGTGTTGTCCTTTGCGTTGCTTCCGGTCTTGCCTCCTTCGCTGCACGACCTTGGTCTCGGCCTCCTGTTTCCTTCGCCCATGGCCGCCACTTTCCCCTGGACGCTACAGCCCGGGGGGTGTGGACCCCTTCTGCTTGATCCGCCCTGGGCCATCCTGCCCGGGGCAGCAGGCCACATTTCCCCGGCCCCGGGGGCTGTGGCCACTCCTTCTTGTTTTGCCCTGGATGATCCAGTCCGAGCGTCTGCCCGACAGGTGTCCCTCCACCATCGAGTCCTGGGTGCGGTGGCTCCTGCTGTCCGATGCGCCCCGGATGATCGAGCTCGGGGCGTCTGGCCGCCCCTTGTCCCCGGATGATCCAGTCCGGGGTGTGGCGGCTCCTGCCGCTTGATCCGCCCCGGATGATCCAGTCCCTGGCGTCTTGCCGCCACTTGTCCCCGGATGATCCAGTTCGGAGGCGGCAGCACCTGCTGCTTTTTCGCCCCGGACACTCCAGTCTGGGGTGTCGCGACTCCTTACTCCGCATTTTGTTGTCGTTTCGTTTAGACTGCTCTTTCTTGTTTTGCCCCGGATGATCCAGTCCTGAGCACTCCATGGCCTCGTCTGCACTTCGCTGCTTGTCCACGGCCTCGTCCTGGTCACTTCATCTCTGCTTCTCCTCAGGCTCCACCTCTTCGCTGCTTCACCTCCCTCCTCGGCCTCAACCTCTTGGCTGCTCCACCGCTTCCCCACGTCTTCCTCCACTTGTGTGCATTGCTGCATCTCCTGTGCCTTGTCATCATCTAGGTTTCTCTGCATCTCCTCGACCTCGTCCCCGACTCCGCTTCTCTGCCTCTCCAGGGCCTTGCCTTCGTGGCCGTTTCTGTACCTCACTGCCGCCTCTCAATCTGGTCTGCTGCCCCGCTTCCCCTCGGCGCCGCCACATCTTTGCTGCACTGCAGCCCCTCGGCCTCGTCCTCTGCCGTGTGTCTCTGCTCCTCCTTGGCGTCTTCCTTTGTGCTGCGTCCGGACCTGTCGTGGGGGTCGGGGCTCGTGCTGCTTGTTCCGCCCCGGACGATCCTGCCCTGGGTGTCTCGCCTCTTTTCCCCGGTTGATCCTGTCCTGGGGTTGTGGGGGCTCCTTTATCTTCTTCACCGGACGATCCAGTCCGGGGCTTCTTCCGCCTCCTGTCCCTGGATGCTCCAGTCCGGGGGGTGGCGGCTCCTGCTGCTTGTTCCGCTCCCTACGATCCACTCTGGGGCGCCTGCCCCCGGATTCTCCAGTCTGCGGGGTGGCGGCTCCTGCTGCTAGGTCCGCCCCGGATATTCCAGTCCGCGGTGTCTGGTCTCTCAAGGGCGCTTTCGCCTCGTCTCCTCCTCGCTGCCACTCCTCGGCCTCTTCCGGGTCTCCGCCTCCGTGCTTCTCCGCTGCCTCCTGGGGCTCCTCGGGCGGTGTGGGTCCGTTTCGCTGGGCGCTCCTCGCCTGTTTGGGTGTTGCTTGGCACCGCCTCCCGTGCTGTGGTTGTGTGGTTGTGGTGCGCGCTGTCCCGGTTTGCGGCACCCAGCGGCCGTTGTTGCTTGGCAGCTGGTCCTGTGCTGTCGATGTGGCCGGCCGCGTGCCTCTCTGGCGTGCCTCTTGGCCCCGCGTTGCTGCGCCGCGCCCTGTCCGGTCCGGTCGCTCTCGGTGCTCCTGTTGGCCCTCCTGTCGCCGTGGTACCTTCTCCCACCCTGAGCGCTGTCGCCCCCGGTTTTACTGGACGGCTGCACGGGGCACGCGGAGGCCGGCCGAGAACCGGGCTCATAGTTCCTGCCGCTGGCCCCCGCCGAGGCAGGGGCGCTGGGCTCGCTCCGCGTCGTACCCGTTCGGCGCCTGGCGATGGGAATGTCCCTGGCGGGTGTCCCCGGCGTCGGTCTTGGGCTGCCTGCGCTGCGGTGGTTGGCGTGTGTGGACCCGGTTACTGACGCGTCCGGTTTCCGGTACCTTCCGTCGTGCGACGAGGGAATCTGTCCGTGCACCGGGACTGATTCGTGTGGACGCCAACACCTCCCCTTGCGGGTCGGAGGGCGCCATGCCGGGGTCCCGTGCGTTGGTGCGTGTGCACGCTCTTCTTGGCTGGGTCGGGCGCGCCGGCCTCCCGCGCGCGTTTTGGTGCGCCTCACCTTTCCTTTGGCAGTTTTGTCCTCTTGCTTTGCTCCGCCCCCTCCAGGCTGAGGTTGCCCGTTCTTGTTGGTGTGTTTGCCTTCCTTTCTTTTCCTTTTTTTTCTTCTCCCCACACGCCCGCGTTGTTTCTTGCTCGCACTGGTTTCCGGCCCTGGGTGTCGTGGGCCTTGGCGCTGTTTGCCTCATCCCCCTCACTCCCTCCCTTTTTTTGTCCTGGTTTTCCGCCTTCCTGCTTTGTTGGTGTTTGTTTCCTGCCACCCTCCTTTTCCGCTCGCCCCCCCATCACTTTTTTTGTTTTTGTTGCTGCCTGCGTGGTTCGGTGTTTGTTTCCTTTCGCCCTCCTTTTCCTCTTCCCCGCCCCCCCCCCTTTTTTTTTTTCGGTTTTCCTTTACCCCCCCCCGCCCTTTTTTTTTCTCCCTCCGCGCCCCCGTTGTTTCTTGCTTTCTCTGACGGCCCTTGGTGTCCTGGGCTGTGGCGCTGTTTGCCTCCCCCACCCCCCTCCCCTTGTTCTTTTTTTGTCCTGGTTTTCGGGCTTCCTGCTTTGGTTGGTCTTTGTTTCCTGCCGCCCTCCTTTCCCCCCCCCTCTCTTTTTTTGTTTTTGTCGCTGCCTGCGTGGTTTGGTGTTTGTTTCCTCTCGCCCTCCTTTTCCTCCTTCCCGCCCCCCTCCCTTGTTTCCCCCCCCCCCCCCTTGTTTTTTCTGTCCTGGTTTTCGGCCTTCCTGCCTTGGATGGTTTTTTTTTTTCATGCCGCCCTCCTTTTTTCCTCCCGCCCCCCCTTTCTTTTTCTTCTTTTTTTCTTGTTTTTGTTGCTGCCTGCTTGGTTTGGTGTTTGTTTCCTCTCGCCCTCCTCTTCCTCCTCCCCGCCCCCCTTCCGTTGTTTTTTTTTGTTTTCCTTCCCCTCCCCCCCTCCCTGGGTTTCTTTTCCTCTTCCTCCCTCCGCGCCACCGTTGTTTCTTGCTTTCCCTGGTTCTCGGCCCTGGGTGTCCCGGGCCTTCGCGCGCTTTGCTTCCCCCCCCCCCCCTCCCCTGGTTTTTGTTTTTGGCCCGGCTGGTTTTCGGCCTTCCTGCCTTTGGTTGGTGTTTGTTTCCTGCCGCCTCCTTGTCCGCTCCCCCCAGCCCCCCCTCTTTTTTTTCGTCCTTGTTTTTGTTGCTGCCTGCTTGATTAGTTGTTTGTTTCCTCTCGCCCTCCTTTTCCTCTTCCCCGCCCACCTCCCTTTGTTGTTTGTTTTCCTTTGCCCCCCCCGCCTCCCTTGTTTTTTTTTTCTCTTTCTCCCTCCGCGCCCCGGTCTCCGGTTTCCGCCCCTCGGTGTCCTGGGCCTTGGCGCTGTCTACCTCCTCCCCCCCCTCCCCTTGGTTTTTCGTTTTTTTTTGCCTTCCTAGTTTTTGGCCTGCTTGCTTTGGTTGGTGTTTGTTTCCTGCCGCCCTCCTTTTCCGCCCCCCCCTTTGCTTTTGTTTCCTTGTTTTTGTTGCTCCCTGCTTGGTTTGTTGTTTGTTTCCTCTCGGCCTCCTTTTCCTCTTCCCCTCCCCCCTCCCCTTGTTTTTTGTTTTCCTCCCCCCCCCCCATCCCTTGTTTTTTTTTTGGTTTCGGCGCTTCCTGCTTTGGTTGGTGTTTGTTTCCCGCCTCCTTCTTTTTCCGCCCCCCCTTTTTTTTTCCGAATTTTTCCTGCTGCCTGCTTGGTTTGGTGCTTGTTTCCTCTCGCCCTCCCTTTCCTCTTCCCAGACCCCCTCCCCTTCCGTTCCGCCCGGTGTTCCTTCTGGTGTTTGGTGGTCCCGTGTTGCCGTGTTCTGTGCTGCGTGTTGTGCTGTGGTGTCCCGCCTCGTTTGCTTGTCGACTGCCGTGGCTTTTTGTGTGTGCTGTTGTGTTGTGCAGTGCTTTTGGTTGCTGCTGTGTGTTGTGCCGCGTCTCTGGTCGCGTCGTCTCGCTGCGTCGCTCTTGTTCTGGCCCGTTGTCTTGTTGTGGTCTGCGTTGCTGTGTGCTGTGCGGTGTCCCTTGGTGCTGTGCTGTGCCTTGCTGCTGCGCGTTGCTCCGCCCTGCGTTGTGTTGTTGTGCGCTGTTTCGTGTTGCCTCGCTCTTTTCGGTGCTGCCGCGCGTTGTGTCGTGCCCTCGGGCGCTGTCCGTTGCCCTGGGGTCCTGTACCTTCCGGCGCTGTATGTTTTCTTGTCTCCCCGTGCTGTGTGCTCCGTGCTGTGTGTGTTTTGGCGTGGTGTGTTGGTGCGTGGTGTTGTTTGCTGCTGTACTTTGTGCTGTGTGCGTCCTGGTGTGTCGTGCTGTGCGTTCCCTGTCCTGTCCGCTCTGTGCGGTGCTGCGCTGCGCTGTGCTGGTGCGGTTGCGTCGTGCTGTTTGCTTGGTCCGTGCTGTTTCAGGCGCCTGGTGCTGGTGTGCGCTGTTGTCTGTCGTGTTGTTTCCTGCGGTGCTGTGCTGTGTTGTTGCGCGCTGTGCGGCGTCGTCCTGTGGCCCGCTGTGCTGTGCTGCGGCGTCCAGCGGAGGTGGCTGGCTGCCCTGTTGTGCGGTGCGGGTGGCTGTGCGGCCCTGCCCTCCCTTGGTACCTTGCTCCCCTGGGCTGTGCCCCGTGGTGCTGTGTTGCAGTGTGGTGCTGTGGTGTCCTGCCATGCTGCCTTGTTTGTTTTCGTGCGTGCGTTGGTTCACTTTCTCCTACTTTAAAACCAGCAAAATTTGTTAAAATATTTTTTTCTCGGCTGTTGAAAACAAAATAAAATTATATACTACCCAACACGCACGCCGGCAGGCAGCAAGTTCATGTGTGCATCACATCGGCCTTACTTGTGACCCCGCGATGCTGGCGGTGTCGTGGATGGCGTCGCCTTTGTGGTCGTGGTGACGCCGTGTAACTTCCACCTGCAGCGAACAGGAGGCAGAGGCAGAGGCCGAGGGGGGAGTACCAGCGGAAGGGGAAGGTACATAGTGAACAAAAGAGGGCGTGAGGGAGCGAGTGCAGGGGCGCGGCGTGTTAGGAAAAAGGTTTTTTTGTGTTTCACGCGTTGCTGGTGACGCATTTTTCTTTGCATATACGGCGTGTTACACGAGGAGGGGCACGGCGTTATGTTCCTGTCAACGTTACGGCGCTTACCGCGCTATTTTTTTGTCTTTTTAAGTTCAAAGTTTGCGACGTTGTGATTTAACGTGTTTCGCCGCGCGCTTTTTGCCCCAAGCGTTTTTATGCTATTTAGCCTTAATGTCACCTATTTATAAAGTGTTTCATCGTGTTTTACCTATTCTTTCATGTTATTCAACGAACCCAAGTACACCAACTAGATGTCCAGGATGGGAGGCCCCGATGGGAACATGCGGGGATCTCGGAGACTTGGGATTGGTAGCCACCTGGGGCTTGGCCCGTTTTTGCGGCCCCTGCCCAGTCGATGGGGTCAGGGCCGAGGAGGTCCTGAGAGTGGGTACCTGGACACCCTCAGCTATCCCTCCCGTGGAAGGGAGTTTGATCTCAATTTGGTCCAGTATTTTGCGGACCGAGCGCCCAACAGATACGAATCATTTTTGCCACTGCTACCATGAAACCAGACCGAGGGGTCAGGAGCAGAGGTCGCAGTGGCATGGGCAGCAACATTGCTTGGCATAGAAGACATAACGATCTTGAGAGCTGTATAGTATCCTGCAAACAGATATGATACACATAGCCAACGAAATACCTGATATGTACATATGTCAAATCCAACCTATCATCCACTAAGTCATATAACTATAAACTTCGCCACCATCAGCGCAGAACTGCAGGAGGCGCAAGCCCCACAACAACCGGACGAAGAGATGCCCCAGGCACCATCTTCACCAACCACACAAGAAAGCCCCTGTACAGAGCCCCTCACCAACCCCATCACTACAATGGAGCTCCCCCCACAGCACCGCACCACCCCGGACCGCAACGGGTTTCGGGACCTGCCACGGGAATGGGCGGTCCACAACGGCACACTCCGATCGGACGAAATCACACCGGGGCTCCAAGTCATCCGCCTCCACTCGATCACCGAGCCCACCACCACCTGGGCACTACCGACAGACCGCCACCACCTCCTCCTCACCGTCCAAGGGGATGCCACGATCACACCAACGGAGGGAGACCCCATAACAGCAGCCCCCACCCACGCCGTCCACATGCCCCCGCAAGCATCATCGGCACCTATGGCGGTACAACCGGGCCCCGCCCCATGGCACGCCATCGTCATCACCTACCCCACCCCCAACGACCACACACAAACCTGGCAGCAACGGTGGGAGGACAACCGGGGGGACCTCCTACAAGAACACCTAGGGCTCACGCGCACCCACCACACCCTACAACCGGTACGAGGAGTAGGCCAAGCACCACACGGCATACACACCCCGGGATTTTGGGCGTACGCCACACCCATAAACCCGCAAGCAGCGGAGGACATCAAGACCGCCCTATCCATCCAGCAAGCCCAGACCCAGACCCCGCACCGCAACACCCAACGAGGCTACACCATTTGGTGGGCATACCAGGACCACGACACCCTCACCCCCCAACCGGGGGGCCCCCCTCTAGACACCAACACAAGCGCCCTCCTCCAAACCGCAGCAGCGGCAGCCACACAGGTAGGGGCCCCGGAAACCTGGGGCCCGCAATACCTGGTCGAAACCAAAGTGACGGCCCATGCGAAGGCCCAAAAAAAACCCCCATCTCCGAAGCCACTCCACCCCCCACTGAAGCTTGACGCGACGGAGCACACCCCCCGGGACGAATGGGCGACCCACTACATCATCCCCCACACCACCACCCGCAAGAATGACGCCGCCAGGATCACCGTCACCCGCCACCTCCCCCACACCACACAGGTGTACGAGCTGACGGCTCCCAACATCCTCGTCACCTGACGCAGGCAGGACGAGCGATACACCATAAAGGCGGAAGGGGCCGCCGCGACCACCCTGTACACATGGGCAACACGGGGGGACCTCCCACACCCCACCGTCCACCACGCCCCCTCCTGGTCCACCCCCTTCCACACAGCAGACCGCCCCAACAAGAAGCTCAAACACACAGGCATGCACACCCCCGCCCAGAAGCCCCAGCACCGGCACGATGCAAGGCGCAAGGCCCGCACCCTCCATGACGACCACACCATCCCCCACATCAGCGCGCCCCCCGCCAGAGTGTCAGATGCCACCCACAACCGCACGATCACAGGCATCATCACGGACTGCCTGAACCCAGCGGCATCGCGGGCAGACACCGTGTGGATCAGCGAAGGGCGCTCCCACACACGGGCGGTGGCGCGCCTGAACAACATCCAACACCACAAACTCCAGCGCGCCGTCTGACCCTTCGCCGTACACGTCACCCCGTACGGCGTCGACCACCCCCGGTGTGAGCACCATGACCCGCCCTGCTCCACCCCATGCACCTCGCCCCTGCGCCAACCGGTCCCGGCCCCCACCATCACGGGCAACATGTACCTGGGCACCGTACCGGGAGACCCGGGCATATACATCCTGCCCAACAGGTCCAGAGAACACGCCATCCCCCTCTGCGGAGTAGAATCCCTCGCCCAGGGACCGCCCCCGCCAAAACACCAACAATACCACATCCCCGGGGACAAACGGACGCAGGCACCAGACGGGGGAAGAAAGGCCCACCAACGCACCAGAGCCCACATCACCGTCCACCCGACAGCCAACTTACCAAAGGACTTCGGCACGGAGCGCCACATCGTCCTGGAGGGGCAAGCCCACCACATCATCACCGCCGCCCTGTACACCCTCGCCGCCCACGAACGCCACTGGGACCCCACAGCCATCCCAGCGATGCCTGCACCACCACAAGGCCCCAAAGACCCCATCACCCTCCTCCACATCGATCAACTCCTCAGCCGCAGGGCCACCCCACACCTCCACCCCTCCAGGATAGACCTAGCCATCGCATCGTGGGACACCCTGGACACCCCCCCCCCCTACAACCCGCCATCCACATCCTCAAAGCGGACGCCCAATTGCGGGTCCTCCACTGGGCACACGGAGTCCTCATGGCGGCCCAGGCCTACACCCCAGAAATGGACCTGGAAGACCCCCCACGAGGCCGGCACCGACTCCTCCAGGCCACCACCCTCACAGGCCGCGAAGGCGCCCTGTGGGAAGCCCTCCACACAGGGCTCTACTGGGCTCAAGGGTCCCCCAGCGGCCCAGACACACCGGAACCCACGGAGGCCTCAGTCAGGCAGGCCAAGGCCACGAGGAACTACCACCTCCCCCACCCCTTTGACGACAGCCCGGCCGCACTGCCATGGCCAACCGACCCCCCGGAGACCGTGCGCAAGCTCGCCGACCTCACGCGCAGCCACGCGAGAGCGACCATGCAAACGCCGGCAGAACCCCCGCTAGGAGATCCGGGCCAGCAAGCAACCGACCCCTTCTTCAAACCCCACGCCCCCCCAGCCCCACTACCTCCAGTCCCACCCAAGCGAGCGAGACGGAAAAGGGGCGCACCCGCCCCCAACCAAGCCAGAAAGGCAGCGACCTCCCGACCCCGCGCGCCCCCCCCAACCCACCCGGCAAACCCGGACCAAGCATCCTTGTCATCCTCCCTCCCATCGTTACCACTGCCCCACCCGGACCAGGCATCCTCATCATCCTCCCACCCGCCACCGGCACCGCCCCCAACCGAGGCGTACCCAGGATTCGAAAAGGGCGCGAAGGTCCAGCAGCTCTTTTTCAGTCGTACAGACCACTGCATTTTGCCCTATCTTTTTTAGTTTCATCACGCCTTTCAAACTGCTTCCTCTCCTGTTGGTAGCCCAGCAATATTTGATTGCCATTTGTCACTCTCTCTAGGCTATTGGTGCCTCTCTTGGCAGTGCTTTGCACCCAGGGAAATTACAGTGGCATGATCTTTTTGTACGGGTTCCATTCCCGCGGCTGTCCTTCGAGGAACCTCGCATTGTGAGCAGTTTGTGATGATGTTTTGGGCGGGAAACCGCCATGTCGCAAAAAAGGTCCAGCAGCCCTTCCGCAACGACCACACGGGTGACTGGATCTGGTGTGAGGGCACAATCCAGTACCGCCTCCGTGAACCGGGGGACAACAGGGGGCCCCAAATCCGGGTGGTCTGGCACCGCCAAAAGGAGCTAGACCAAGGCAGCAGCGCCCCGACAAGCCAGAGGGACACACCCTGGAGCTCCTCCGCACCGACGAGAACAAGGCCCACAGAGGCACCAAATACACTGGGGAACTCCCCCCGGAGTGGAGCCAAGGCCTCCCCCCGCCGCGCCTACCCAAGCGCCCACCACCCGGCAGAAAGTCCCCGGGCCCCAGTCCCTCTCCCTGACGGGGCAAGGGCCGAGGGCACAAACCTCGACGGCCCTGGCCCGCCCCCACCTAGGCCACCGTCAACCTCCTCGACCTCAACCACCCGGCCGTCACGTACTCCAAGGACGCCACAACCGCCCTCCAGGAGCTCCCGATGGCACAGGGGCCGGGGTGGGTTCCGCACCTCCTCACCTTCCAGGAACAAGGCCTAGGACGCCACGACCCCCAGAAACCACCCCCATATATACCCCGGACCAGAAAGTGTACAAATGCTACTGGCACAAGGGGACCCCCCTGTACACCCGAACCGGCATCCACGTCCACCTCGTCCACCACCTCAGCATCCCAGGGAGGCTAGGCGTCTATGAGGTCGTCGGGGACGGATTACAACTCAACGTCATCAACGCCCACGTCCCCTTCGGCGACGCCACTGAGCCCTTCCTCCAAGCCCTGGCCGAGGCATACCGCCAGATGGCCATGCTCGCCCCCACCATCATCATCGGCGACATGAACGCCGCCCCCACCCCGGCGGACCGAGGGGGACAGGCCACACCCCAGGACCATGCAGTCCGCGACACCATCGAAATGCTGGGGCTCGTGGACCTGACGGCCAACCTTGAAGGCCAACCATCCCCCTTCCCCCACCAAACAGATGCTGCCCCCTCCCGCATCGACGTATGCTATGGCGACCCCACCACCATCATCCGGGTGGAGGCCCGATATGGACCCCTCCTGCTGAGACCCACAGGCCTGCAGCGGTGGCACATCCACAGGCAGCAGCCCATCGCCCAAGAACACGAGCGGTATGCGCAACATGAACTCCCCTACAAGGCCATCTGCCACCTCAACAACGCCATGACCGACACCGGCCACCGCAGCATCACCACAGTCAGACAGGAGGACGGCTCCCTCACCAACGACCCGGCCATAGTGCTCCAGGCCACCCAAGACAGCTTCCTCCGACAACACACCCCCACCCAAGACACACTGGACGCGGACACCCAGGCCAAAATCGACCGCCTCCCTCAGGTCTTCAGCCGCGCCCAGAGGAGGCAACTGGAAAAGCGCCCCTTCACCATCCACGAAATCCGGAAGGCCATCCACAGTCTCCGGCAACACAAAACCCCAGGCTACGACGGCCTCCCTGCGGAGGCGTACTACCACCTCCCCGCCCACCTCCTCCGCATCCTCGCCCACCGCCTCTGGGACATCGTCACGGGGCAAACCCCCCTACCGCCAGACTGGGCAAACGTTGTCGGCCCCCTCTACAAAAAGGGGGACTGGGCCAACCCGGACAACTGGCGCCCCATAGTCTGTGCCGTCATGGAGGTAAAAATCGTCTGGACGATCCTCCTGCGCCGCATCCGCCCCCACCCGGACCCCCACATACCCGCCAGCCTCTGGGGGGCCATCCCAGGCCGGTCCCCACACGAGGCCATCTTTCTCCAGGACACCATCGCCGACATGGACCCGGTGGACCTCATCATCGCCTCCCTCGACGTCAAAGGAGCCTTCCCAAACAGCCCCTGGCTCCTCCCGGAGGCAGTGTGGAAACGCCTAGGCCTGCCCTTCTACGACTTCGCCTCCGCCTACATCCGCACCCGCAAATACACGGTCCGCACTGGAGCAGGCCTCACCCCCTTCTTGGAACCAGGCAGCGGGGTCCCCCAAGGGGGAGCAGAAGGCCCCTTCCTCTACCTCCTCGTGACGCTCCCCCTGGCCCTCGCAATCGAGCAGGATTACCCGGCCTACGCACCCTACCCCCTCCTCTCCCCCCTGCTGGGCTTCGCGGACGACACCAACCTCACAGTCGCACACACCCCGAACGAGCCCCATGCCCCGGACCCCGGGCCAACGGTCACCCAACAGGCCAACGACCTACTGGACGTGACCATCTCCTACCTCTCCCGCAACAACCTCATCGTCCACCCCACAAAGTCAGTGGCCATGATCAAGGGGTCCGCCACACCCCCCACACTAGGGCCACGAGGGCCCCCCATGCAAGTCGTGACAACCACCACCCACCTGGGGGTAATCCAGGCTGCCAACCCCG
Organism: Eutreptiella sp. 'Long Island Sound 2002'; assembly: GCA_964036045.1. NCBI lineage: Eukaryota > Euglenozoa > Euglenophyceae > Eutreptiales > Eutreptiaceae > Eutreptiella > Eutreptiella sp. 'Long Island Sound 2002'. The sequence goes on along the minus strand of OZ038380.1, from coordinate 76,922,158 downwards.
AGGACGCCACCCTCCCTCCGAAGTTGCAATCACACCCCAGATATGCGTCCCGGACCACCAAGGCCCTCTCCCTGTCCCACCAGAGCCTGGCGTACTACCTCACCGGGGTCTTGAAGCCTCCATAGGTTTCCAAGCACTCCACCTGACACACCCCAGCACCGCCCTCCAGCCAGCCACACGCGCCGTGACCAAGGCATGGGCAGCACACGGGGGCTGGCCCACCTCCATACCCACCCGCGCCATCCCAGCGGCATGGCCCCAATATGGGGACGCCATAGGGGGCGAGGTGAAAGCGGCCTACACCAGACACACCGCCCTCCTCCTTCAACGCATGACCCACAACCATTCGCCGGAGGTCCGCGAGGTCACCACAATCCGCCTCCACGCCGCACAACGGGCCCGCAACACATGCCCACGCTGGGTGCTCCACCAGACGGGCATGCCCACCAACATGAACACGCGCCTGTGGAACCACCTGCAGCTTCTCCTCCCATCCCCACACCACGCCATACTCACCAACCACACGTGCCCAGAGGAAGGGCCTCTAGCGGTCCTCTGTGGGGACCTCCACCATCACCCCAAGGGCACCATCCACACCATAGACCTTGTCGGGGCCTCCATCACCGTAGTATACGTGACCCTCTCACAAATGCGGGTCCTTCACCACAGCGGAGCGCACTGAACCCCCCTCCTACAACTTCCCGAATGGCCGAAATACCGCCTCTTCTGCCAGTACCTCACGCAGACGGCACGAGCAGCAGGCCACACTCTGCCAGGAAGCACAGACATGCTAGAAACCTACCGAGGATTCAAAAAGCAGCACCCCCAACCCATTCCAGCGACACCACCCTACGCACCCACCGGCTCCAAACACGAACCCGTCCCCCTGGTGACGGGCCCAGTCCCACCACTAACCCTACTCCTGGCCCCAAATGACGCCAAACCCACGCAGACCACCGTCATCCGCCACGGAGCAAAATGGCGCATACCGAAGAACCACATGACCGCTCGAGACCTACCAAAGGTCCCCCATGACTCCCTGAGCATGCCACGCACATGTTGGGCCTGTGACCCCGAGGCACCAACCACACCGTGGCCCATACTACACCTCATAGCACGCCACCGCAACCACCCCACGGCCCACCTACCACCACGGGCCTACGCATGGATAGCCCCATGGTTCCCCCGCACCGACACCAACCCCACGGTAGCGTGGAACCCCGACCACACGCCCAAGTGGCTCTTCACCACTACACCCACCTGGCACCGCCCCGACCTGGCAGGGGTCGCCATCCGTTACAGCATGTACGAACCAGGCAGAACAGGCAAGCACGAGCACCCCTACTATCCGCTCCACCACTCCTGCCACACACCGGAACACCAAACACAAACCCTCACATGCCACGACCTAAACCCAGACACAGCCTACGTCCTCCACTACATCTACTCCTACCTCACACAAGGACAGCCGGAACAGGGACTCATAGCCATGTCCCCCCAAGCGAAACACATCATCTCCAAAGGAATAGGGGTGTACGCCACCCTCGTCCTGCAGCCCACAACCCCGGTGGCCCACCTCACCACAGGCCTCGCCATATACGCCTACCTGCCCATGAACCCATGCCGTCTCCCACAACCGTCACCGGCGGACCGGCTCTTCTTCACTGATGCCTCAGGCGAATCTGCCCTCACGCCCATCACCGGAGGGGCCACCCTACAGCTAACCCACACCGGGGGACACTACCACATGGACCACCACACGGGCCACACCACCTACGGGGCCTCCTCCCACGGGGAGCTAGGAGCCATGGCCGACGCCATCGCCGAGATCGCAGCCCACCTACCCGCCCACCTCCCGCACATCGTCCGGGTCTGGTTCGTGGTAGACGCCACTGTCGACACACTGTCGACCCCGACGAGCCTCGGCACCCAGGCGCTGCTGCTCTGGAAAGCCCTTCGCAGCCTTCCCCCCTACGTCTAACTCCACATCGTGAAACCGGAGTCCCACAGGCACCAATACGGAAATGGTAAAGTCGACAACCAGGCAGTACACCAGCGCACAACGCACCTGCCAACCCTCCAGATCCCTGACCTCGGCCGAAACCACACGCACCTCCAACACATACCCCCCGTACCCGAGCCCCATCAGACCCCGGACTGGGTGCCAGAGGACGCCCCCTATTCCTCCCATGACAGGGCATACCACTACCCCAACCCCATCCAACACCTCGCCCGCGTGCTCGGCGACGCAGACAGCCGGACGCACATCCAGGAGCTCCAGGAGAGACTGCAAATCCCCCTCTACCACTTAGCGCTGCGCCCAGCGAACATCCCAGCCCACCTCCAAAAACGACGCATCCAGCTCCTCAGAGAACAACTACCATTCCTCACCAGGGTCGCCAGATGGCTCGCCGGCAAACACATCCACGTCCCCGAAGAACACACCTGTTGCCCGTGCGACCAAACCACCCCGGAGGACTGCGAACACTTCAAGAAATGCCCCCTCCATACAGGCAGGGACACGCTAGTGGGCTGGTCCCCGGCAGAAACCCTACAACGACATGAAGGCTGGCCAACCCACAGCCACGCACACCAGGCCACCGAACACCTCTTTCGGGATCCCCTGGTCAAAGAAGCCACCATGCGAGGGGCGGTGACACAGGCCCTGCACCGGCACCTCATCAAACACACGGAGAGCCCCATGGAGGCAGCAGCGCACCTCCAGCTAGAGGCAGTCCGCAGAGCAACGGCCCAAATGGCGCACCGCAAACACCTCCTGTTAACACACGCGGAGCAACTCACCGACCCCACCGCCAGGGAACACATGGAGCGCCTCATCCATTACCATGCCGTGCATGACCCAGACGTCCACTAACCCGCTCCGCGCCCCGCACACGCCCCTCATCTCCATCCGCAGGCCTCCAAGACACCACCACAGCGCCCGGAAGCCCATGTTCTCACCGAAGAAGCCACCTGGCACCACCCAACCTGGCCGAGCCCAACCAAGACCAGCCATACGTCGACGTAGACGCACAGGACCCCGGCAATTTACCCAGCCCACCCCCCCCAGACCCGGGGCACCCCCCCCTCACACCGGCCACCATCCGCGACCCCGACCTCCTCCGAGCAACCCTCCAAGGCACGGACCTGGCCACTCCCCTGGGCTGGTACCGCCTATAAGAGGACTGGACCAAGCTCACCGCCAAAGCCCTCCAGGACCTGACCACCCCAGGCAACGGCCTCCACGAGGCCATCGTAGACCTCGTACTCTGGCGAGCCCGCAAACACACCCAGGGCCAGCACGTCTGGATCCCCCCCATAGAGTGGGGCCAGGCCCTGACGCACGACACCGGCATCAACGTCACACGTCGCGGGACCATACGCCTACGACGGGCCCCAGCGGAGAGGGACCACCCAGCGGACCCGAACCACCCGGAGCAGTGGGAACAGGCCACCGCACCAACCCGCGACACCGCCCTCCGCGCTGCCGGCCTCCGCACCCCAGACGACGACCTCCCTCCCCCACCTACCGACACTGACCACCCCCCGCCGGAGGTCTGGTGTACAGTCTTTGAGCGCGGGCACTACTACGTGGTAGCCGCTACAGCTACGTCCCCTGGGCAGAAGCGGCTCGTCAAAGGGACAGACACCATGCTCGCCCCAGGGGCCGCCCCACCAGGGGCAAAAGGGGACCCCACCACCCCACAAAGGGTCCTCAGGGGCGTCCTCCAACCAAGGGACAAGCCCCCAGCCCGCGCGTTGGCCCAAATCACCTGAGGGAAGGCGGGCTGCCACCTGGGACTGGCCATGCTCTGCCTGACCCACTGGATCCAGCGCCGCTGGCCACCCACGGGGACCGTGCCCTGGATTTGGGCCATCCCCACCGCCCACACACAAATCGAGGCAGGGCCGGACACACGGCAAAACCCCCCCCCCACGGCCGCAGAGCTCCCTCACCTGCGGGTACCATGCCATCCACAGGGTCCTCAGCCGCCTGGGTCTTAGCCCCGAGCTAACGTACCCCCTTCCCACCACTGACCAAGAGGTCCACCAGATACGCAAGCTCATCTGCGAAATCCTTGCCGCGGCCGCAGAAGACGGCAAGCTTCTCCTCCAAACCTCCCGGCCTACAACTGACCACGCAAGCGCGCCACTGCGAGCGGACACATACACCGACACAGCACGCCCCACCGCGCAATCCCCGCCCATGCCCCTCCCCTCTCGCTGCTCACCCGGGGACCCACACACGCCCACCATCGCGCGCACCCCCGGGCCCCGCGACACCGGCCTCCCCCATCCGCCGGAACACCAGCACACGCCCGCCACAGACCCAACCACCGGCCACCCCTCACCATCCCCCACACACGACAACACGTACACACCCGCCGAGGGGAACCCCGCGCCCCGCGGCACGCCCACCCAACTCAGGCCCACCCCCCCCGGCCCCCGAATGCAGCCCACGCGAACTGTTTCCCCCCGCGGACGCAAACCCACACAACCTCGCACATTGCAGGATCCCGGCCCAGCCAAGCCCGGAAAGAGAAGGCAACAGCCCCGCGCCTCCCTCCCAAGGCGCTGCCGACCAATTCTACCCATTCTACGGCCCGAGGACATGCCCTCCATCCTCCCCGCCGTGGCCGCTGCAGAAGCCGCCGCCCACAAGCCCGCGACCGCCCGCATCACAGCCCAACCCGCGTCCACCACCTCCTCCTCATCCGCAACCTCATCCACCTCCTCCACCTCATCCTCCAACCCCCCTCTCCCCGACGCCCTCATCCACAAGGCCACGGCAAAAGCCAAAGCCGCGGCCGCACGCACCAACCCCCCGACCCCCACACATACGACTCAGGCACCCCGGCAACGCACCGGGAAAACCCACGACCCGGCACCGGCGCCCTCACACCTCCAGACAGAGGTCCTCCTCAACCCCGAACCGGACCCCAACCCCAAACCCGACCCCAAACCCAAGGAGGCGCCCAAACAAGCACACACAACACCACAAACGCAGCGACACAAACCCAGGCGACACCGCCCTAACCCAAACACTGACCCAAGCCAGGACCCCCCACCCACCACAACCCACGCCCCCCTCCCACCAGCACCCGCCGCCACCGCAGAGGCGGCCACCCAACACGACCCCGTCCAAACCCTCGCCAACATCCCCATCTCCAAGCGCCCCATCATCCACCCCCCACAAACCACCATCGCCGCCGGCCAGACCGACCCAGGGACGTGGGACCCCTCAACCACAGTCACCGTTAAGCCCGGCCCCCGACCTGCCCCCCCTGCCCACCAAACAGGGCTGCGCACGATGCCCGACCCCCCACCCCCAAAAGGGGGACCGGAATACCCACAAGGGGTCCTAGGGCCGTACCCGCAGCACCAACCCCACCACTACCCACGCCACCACCACCAGCGGCCCCACAACCACCACGACCAACACCACCCCCACCACTACCACTGCCCACCACCCAACCCCACCGGGCCACAACCCCCCGTGCACGAACAGCACCACCGTATGGGATGGCAGCCACCGAGCGCTCCACCCGCATACCCCACCTACCACCAGGGGCCGCCCCCCCCGTACCAGCCGCCGTATCCCCCCAGCCACCACGTCCACGCAGAGGGGGCCCCCCGGGCCCACCCCGACCCATACCACCACCCACTGCTGCCACCGCACCCCTACCAACCCCCCCAGTACGAAGCGGCACCGCGCGAGGCCCCCCAGGAACCGCCGACGCCTCCTGACTGGCCCGACTCGACCGACGAGCCCCGGTCCCGCAAACGGCGGCGCTCCCGCTCCCCCCCCGCACGGCGCACCCGCCCCCGGCGCTCATGCTCCCCGCACCGCAACCACGCCTCAACCACCCACTCGCGCCGCTCCTGCTCCGCCAGGCGCCGCCGCGACCCCCGGGGGCCCAGCTCCCGCCGCTCCCGCTCCCCAGGACGCCACCGCCGCCCCATGTCCACCTCCCCCTCCCCCCACGAGCCCCGCAGGGCTTCCCGTTCCCCCCTCCGCCCGTAGGGAACCCCCACCCCCAGCCCCCGCCACCATCGCTCCCGCTCTCCCAGGCGCCACCACGAACCCCCTGGGGCCCCGCTCCCGCCGCTCTCGCTCCCCCAGACGCCACGACCGCCCCACCTCCACCCCCCCCTCCCCCCAAAGGCCCCACCGGGCTCCCCGCTCCCCTCTCCGCCCGTACCCGTCCTCCACCCCCAGCCCCCGCCACCGCCGCTCCCGCCCCCCCAGGCACCGCTACCCCCGCCACCACCGCAGGTCCACGTCCTCCCCCCTGCCGCTCCAGGACCGCGAGCTCAGACCCCTCCCCCCCCCCCCCCAGGCCCCCGCCCACCTCGCCTGGTGGTCTGCCCTCGCTTTGCAGGAGCTCCGCTGCTGGGTGAACTGGGCCGGAGGAGCGGGAAGGCGAGAGGGGGTGCACATGGTGCACACCTTGGAGGAGGTGCGCACCCGCAGGCCCGCCGACCCGAATGAGGCCGCCCCGGAGGCCATCATGCCGCAAGCGGCATGGGAGGCCCTCCTCCGCGACGCGGTCCAGGGCCTCCCCCCCCCCCACACCCCCCAAGCCCTCCGCCAATGGCTCCAGGCCACCCAACCCCGGGCCTGGGCTATCGGCGCCCCCCCCCCACCCCACCACCACCACACCGGAAAGGGAAAGGGCACGGGCAAGGGGAGGGCAAGGGGCAGCAAGGGACACTCAGGCAAGGGGGCACCGAGGGGTAGGCGCCCATAGGGACAGGGCACCGGAAGAGACACAGCGTGGGGGCAGGAAACCACCCAATGACCTGGAAGGGACAGGCGCGGGGACCGAGGCACAGAGGAAGAGAGCACCACGGCAGGCGCCGCGACCCGTTTCCAGGAAGGGCATACCACGACAGAGGGACCAGCGCCGCCTCACCCCCAGCGAACGCCGCACGACTCCAGGGGACGCACACCCCCAACACACGCCGCCGAAGCAAGACGCGGACGCCGTATGGATCACACCAGCCCACACCCACCAGCCACCGGAAACCACGCAGGGAATGGAGGGGACGCCTACACGGGGAGAACAGGCTACAACCACGGAGGAAGCTACGGGGAACACCGCCGCCCGGCGCACCACCACGCCCTCACCACCAGGCGACAGCCCCGGCCGCCACAAGGGCCACCTCACAGGCACCGGCAGAGGACGAAGGCACAGCCACGGAAACCAGGGCTAGGGACCGGGAACCCTAGAGGACTCGGGACCAAGGCACGGGCCCCCAGGATGGGCGACCCCACGGACACCTACCCGACCCACCAACCCGAGCGGCACGCCCAGGCCCCCACAGCACGGACCCAGCGAGCCACCCACACCTAACCACACCCCCCAGCAACCAGCCAGCCACACTCCGACCCGCACTCCGCACAGCGACACAGGCCAGGCTGACCACCACTGACCCACCACGGGACAACACGGGACAGCACGGCACACGGCACCGCACCGCACCACAGTGCAACGCGCCACGACAACGCACCCCAAAGCGCAACACGCCACAGCACGACGCGATGCGACGCGGCACAGAGCGGCACAACACGGCACGGCTAACCCTAACCTGAAGGACTAACCAAAACAAGCCACCACACACCCAGGAAGGTGCCGCACCACCACGCCACACACCGGCACCGCGGGCCAGACACGGGGCCACCGCGCGCCCACCAACCACGGTGACGGACCACCCGGAAGGTTAAAACCGGCACCGCGGAGGAGAACGGACACGGACAACCCCAGCCCCTAACCCAGAGCCACACGAAGCCGCCTGGCGCACCCGCCCAGCCGGCAGAGCCAGGACCTAACCCCGCAGGAAGGGGCGCCGAGCCCAACATGTACATAACCCACCCGACCCATGGGGCCGGGGCACGGCCAAACGGAACGCGACCGCCAGCAGCAACCCGGAAGACCACACTGAATGCGGGCCAGTGCGTGCACCAGCCCAGGGAAGGCAGAGTGAGGAACAGGCAGAACCCCCCCCCCCCCAAAAAAAACAAACCAGGGGGGCGGGGGGGGGGGGCAAGAGAACGGCCCACAGCCACCAAACCGCCCGCCAACACCACAAGAGACGGCCAAGCCCCCCGACCAGAAGACACCGAAGGCAGGACCCCCAACCCGGCACAGAGGGACCACCCAGCCGAAACCGGCAACACCAAGCCAGGAACAGCGGCCCACTGGAAGAAAGGACACCCAAAACGCACAGACACACGCAAAAAAAAGGGGGGGGGGCCAGCAACCCACCCCGAAAGAGAGGGGACAGGGACCACAAGGCCCGGGACAGGGACAGCCAGCGAGAAAAACAAAAACAAAACACACCCCAACAACCCGACCAAGGGGGGCGGAGCACAGCCGAGACCCAGGCCGAGCACCCACGCCCACACAGCACACCCCGGCCAGGAAAAGCGGGGAACAAGCGGGGAGCACCCACAAACACGCACCCCCGCATGGCAACCCCAACTGGAAGGTGCGGGAGACCACGCGAGACGGGCGCACGAGCACACACACACCCCAACACCCCCCAAGGAGAGGCTGAACGCAGCCGAAACCCAAAGCCGAGCACACACACCCGCACCGCACACCGGAAACGGTGGGGTGCAGGAGGAGCGCGCACGCAACCACACACGTCCCAAAAGCAAGCCGAAACCTAAGCCGAACCACAAACACCACAAACCCCAGCCAGTAAAGGAGGGGCGACCCCACAAACCGTACCCAAACACACCCGCCCAAGGTCCCAGCCAGGACTGGCGGGGTTACCTAAACCCACACCCAGCCACAACCAGGACCCAAACACAAACGCCACACAACAGTAGGAAACCCAGTGTCCAGAGCCCGGGCACTGAGGCAGCCCGTGCCATGCAGCTGACCCGGCCAAAGGGGATCTGGAGCCCGGGGGTAAGGCTGCATCCTAAGGCCTGCGCTGCTTTGGGACTCGAGGCGGAGTGTGCGAAACCCAAGCACCTCGGAACCATAGTACCAAGAACGTGCATGCGCGCCTTGGGAACGGGATACGACAGGAAGTCCGGTGAACCTCTAGGGTTCCGCCCAAAGGAGGGGACGTGCGCCAGCACGGGGGCACACCCTCCCGGCGAGACCAGCACGTCACGCTGGCGGCGATCAGCCCTCCCGGTGTTGCCCGGGGCCGCTTTGTTGGGGGCCAACAGTCAGGTCTAGCGGGATGTAAGCCGCCTCCCCTCTTCATGCGCGGACCCTCTTCCTGTTCGTCACAGGGGCGACGCCAGGGGGAGCCATGGGGCGCCTCTCCACGCTCGAGTGCACCTACCTACCTACCTCATATAACTATAAAAGATTCGAGATTCCCTTATCTATCCAACATCCTATGTTCCTAACAGAGAAATGGAATGTAATGTACAATAATCCCATATATAGCGTCATATAATGATCCCTTATGGGCAATATGCTAGGGTAGGGTTGTGACCTGCTTCACCGCCACCCTTCGCAACAAACCGTCCAAAGAAAAGGTCAAGACCTGGTGGGCGGAGGTAGAAGGCCCCGATGCCTGCGACAATAAATTTTTGGTTCCGGAAGCACTTCAAAAGTGTTCCCCCACGTCGCTTTTGAAAGAGAAATTCACTGAACAGAGGTGGAAAATCAAGTTTGATGAACATGAGGATCAGGACTTGTTCGTCCAAGTCCTCAACAGGGGAGTAAGCTTCCATGGCCAGCGCCCTAGGGTAACAAACTGGGTGTTTCTGTACACCCTGAAGGAACTCTGGGAAGAGGTTGAGCGGCTCGCTGGTGCCACCAACAAAATTTACCATGAGGGCCTTGGGGATGGTAAGAGTTCCAGTCAAAATGCCAAGGTGGTGCGAATTGGAGGACCAACAAGGTGAACTACACAAAAGGTGTCCAGCAAGAGTGTGGCATCTGCCTCTTGCTACGTTCTACGGGCCGAGCAAAGACACATTCTACGGAGAACCACCCGTTGTCAGCCCATGATCACAACATTATTGGGGAAAATGTCAGCGATCCACCTCAGAATTCAAAGAAAAATTCCTGTCATGTGCACGGGGGAAGGCTAAAAAAGGGAATCAGACCCCTCCGGCGGAACCAAAAATCCTGGGAGCCCAAGCGGTTCCCAAGCCACAGGAAATCAGACTCCAACCGGTTTCGGTGGGCAGCCCGGTGTTCAGAAAAATACAAATGGCACCCCCTGTGGCAGAAATCGAAATCGAGGCCAAACCCCCCAATCATGCGGAAACAAAGGAGATGCCCATGGATCCCGGGGCAACAGTAAGGCAAAACCCGTCTGGGACCTCCTCTTCAGGCAAGGGCAAGGGGCATGGCGGCGGTGGAGGTCCCTCATCGGGCACCCGTGGCCGTGGAAGGGGCAATCATCATGTGGATCAGGTGTCCGGTGCGGATCCGGTTTCAGATGCAGACAGAGATTATGTCGAAAATGCCTTGAGTCCAGGATATGATCCGCTCCATGAGGAGTTGGTTGATGAATCCGGCTGCATCCAACAGGTTGCCGTGGCCGTTGGAGGTCAGAACGCCCAGGGGAGCCACGAAAATCGCCACCCCCCAGGAGATTTCAGGCAGGACCTCCTGATGCATTCGCAACCCTTACTTGATGTAGGGTCTCTTGTGTCCCTTGCCCTGGATCCGGCAACGGCGCCTCCTGCTGCAGTTGACGAGCTGGGTGTACAGTCCAAGAACAGGGCCGAACAGTTTGTCACAAACCTGTTGGTTTCTGATTGCAAAGGCAATTTTCGCCTCGCCACTTGCTTGTGTGACAATGGGTCGGAGGTAAATCTTCCATCCAATTCTTTTTTACCTGACGACTGCGTCTTTGACTCGCCACATGCTGTTACACTAGAGGGAGTTTCTGGACATTCTTTGTCAGGCAGACAGCGCGGTTGATATATATCAACCCATTTGGTCGCCCAGGACTTGTGGGATGCTGGTAAAGTCGAGGAAATTGTCCTTAAGGATGACCACTTCTATCGTGCCGAAAGAAAATATGACCTTTACCAGGGCCATTCTTGGCTTTGCAAGAATAAGGTGGCGCCCGTAGGTCACAGGCATTGTTTTTTGCTGGAGTCAGGTCCCTTCGAGCGCCTTGAATTCCTTTTTTTTGCGCGCGAGGCTTAAAAGCGCAGAAGAAGTTTTGAAGTAAAAAGTTACTCTGAAATTCGGACAACATGTCACAATTGCTGGGGTGAATGGGAATGATGCGTACCCTCAACAGTTAGAATGTATTCGTAGGGACTCTCAGCCACGATGCCGTTTGCGCTGGCACTCTTCATCCTATAGAGTTGTCGACAAATGGCGCGATGCTATTTGGGAACATTTTTATGAGCACCATTTCTTTACCCCAAAGTACGATGCCGTTGCTAACCGTGAGAACAAACGGTTTGAGATTTACTTTCGCGACGCTTGGGCCCAAAAATGGGACAAAAAGTGATGGATTAATCCTCCGTATCAATTGGTCCTGCAAGTCATCCACAAAATCAAATAGGATAAAACCCAGGAATTTTTAGTTGTAGCCTTGTGGGACGACAAGCTGTGGTTTCAGGAATTGCAGGACGGTTGTACAGATTACATCGAACTTCCGAGGAAGACCAAGCTGTAGGCCAGGGACGACACAGGTCCCCTGCGACAGCGCCCCTGAAGTCCCCTTGCATTCCTGGAGGATGGAGGGCTTCCTGACACTGATTCTGCTGATTCTGCGACTGATTCTTGTGTTGGGTCAGAATCAGAGGTTGAGCGTGGTACCGATGATGAATCTTTTTTTTCCGATTTTTCTGCGTCAGATGCCGAAGGTGATCCGTCGTCAAATGGATCCGCCTCGTCTCCCTGTTCCCCAATACGACCGACATGTAAAAGAATCTTCAGTGCACGGGAGAAGAAAAGTTTTAAACCGCGCCGCAAATTCAGAGTTTTCTACGAAAAGGCTCGTGTGGAAGCTTTCCCAGATCCTTTCAAGGAGCTGGATCGCAAAGATGCTCCCTGAAATGTGGGAACCCGACCCACCTTCCTTCAAGAGGCAGTTGATACGGACCGTTTCCGAAACATGCCTAAGAAGCTTCCTCCTGCTAAGGCGGAAGAGATTGTCAAAGTGTTTTCGACAGTAATTCCAGGCAATCAGGTTGACACTGAGTTATGTTCCAAGAAAAGAGAAAAGACTTTCGAGGAATGGAGGGACACAACCCTTTCCGGCAAGTTGGTCAAAAACCCCCCTGTCCGTGGGCAGTTCAGTGAAGCTTTTCACCGAGCTTCTTGAGGGGTACAAGGCGAAGAAACAACGCCCCTATGGGAACAACGGACAGAAACATGAGATCCAAGAGAAAATTTGAGAGAAATCACACAGAAATTTGGTTGCCCTGAGGGGCGTATGACCGTGGATTGGTGCTGTGCACCCCAAACAGTTCCAAAACGGGCACCTGCAGACCAAAACAACATGGATTGTTGGCAAATGGTTGTTGATTTTCGCAACCTTAACGCTGCAACCAAGGCGGACTCACACCCCCTTCCTCTCATTGATCACCAAGAGGCTAGGAGGTCAGATGTTTTCTGTGCTGGATCGCCGTCCAGGCTTTCACCAAATGCTGTTGAGGAAACACAGCCGGCCTCTCACCTGTATGTGCACCCCATGTGGCCCGGTCCAGTGGACGATCATGCCGATGGGACTGAGGAATGCGCTCTCATTCTTTCAGAGAATGATGGAGGATGGAGTTTTTAGAGCTCATCCTGAGCTCCTCATCTTCGTCAGTGTGTACATAGATGACATGATCATCGCGATGGAAGGAGAGGGACTGACCGACGAGGAGCTGGTGGCCCTACATCAAAAACAGCTGAACGGGGTAATGGACATTCTTGATGCCAATCAGCTGATTTGTGGGCTGAAGAAGGAAAAATAGTTCCTAAAATCTGTCGATTTTTGTTGTTCTCTCCTCGAGAATGGTACACGCCGACTTAGTCCAGGGAAGCTCGTCCCTATTCAGAAGTGGAAGCGGCCTGAGACTATTAAGGAATGGAGAGGAATCCTGGGTGGTTGCAATTTTTACCACACATTTGTGCCGAATTACGGCAAATTCGCCGCCCCCCTCAGTGAATTACTGAGAGTAGGGAGAGATGCCGGCAAGGCAGGTTCAAAGGTGCGTGTCAAGTTGACCGATGCTTTCGAGGAAATCATCCATCACTTCTAGGCGGCACTCTGCGATGTCGCCACGCTGCATGTTCCAGAATTTGACAAACCCTTCTCTATAAGAGCCGATACATCCAGGTAAGCGATCGGAGCCGTCCTTGAACAGGTTGATGAAGCCACCGGCAATCATTACCCTCTTCCATGTTGGCCTTGGAAACTAGCTCCATGCCAGATACAATGGTTGGCGCGTGAGCAAGAAACGTATGCCATAATCTGCGCTCTGAAAAAGTATCAATCGTTGTTTGGCACCCATCCAGTCGAGGTTCTGACGAATCATCGATCTCTACAATCTTGGGCCACCGAACACTTTGATACGGTTTCGGGCCCAGCTGGTTGACGGGCCAGATGGAACGAATTTCTCAGTCTGTTTGACCTCCATGTGTCCTTTGTAAATGGAAAACACAACACGGTAAGAGATGCTCTGAGCCAATGCTCTTACCCCGCTTCGGAGGGGCTGCAAAGTACCAACATCCATGGTATGGAGCAGGACCGCCACGTCGTAATTGAGTGGGATCAAGAAGAAAAAAGACCCATTCGACGTGAATGCATGCAATGCTCTGTTTGACGGCATGCATTACCGTGTCATCACATAGCGGCCTTATCAGATCCGGCGCATGCTCACGGATCCCTCTTTCAGAAGTGTGAAACGGACTAAGTACAACCAACCTTTAAATCAATTTCGGTTGATTCAGGGCATTGAATGCCAACATCAGGCCAAATCCTCACCCCTGCCTAAGTGTTCTCTCATCATCCGTGACTGGACCAACGGCTATATGGGTGATTCCATTGAGACAGAGGTCTTTGAGAACTTGAAATCCAAACATGCTCCGAGAATGGGTTTAATTCTGAATATTCGTTGAATGGGGGGAAACTGTGGATGGAGGGTAAATTCTGGGTATCAAAAGCCCCGGCCCCTCGAGTATTAGACTGGTGGCACAAATGGGACTCCCCCCACGCACATGGCCGTAGATTATGGTTGATGATCAAGCATAGGTCATTTGGCCCGAGGCTCTACACTCATTGCATGAGAGTAGCGGCCAGATGTGCCCAAGGTGCTGTCTCAACGCCCCCCAGCGCCAAGAAGCACGGCCATCTGAAGCCACAGCGCCTCTTTAACAGAGTCGGCAGTGATTTCTTCTATCTGGGTGGACTCGATGACGAAGGGTGCCATTGGACTAACAAAAAAGTCAATGGAGTGCTCCTTATTCAGTGCCGTCATTCCGGCTACATTCAGGTCTTTGCCTCGTAACATCGAGTCGATGACTGGCAAAGCTGCCGCCAAATGGTGCGCGCAGACATGGATGGGGGGTTAGGACGTCCCGTCCGAGGTGATTACGCACTCAGGTAACCAGTACACCTCCGAATGGTGGAGAGAATCATGTACCCGCCTTCAAATTCATCACCTCAGGTGTGAAATCCACTCACGTTGAGCACTGCCAGGCGAAAGAGCCGGCCGCTCAGTTGTAGATATGCACCGTAAGGAGGTTGCCAGTGGAATGGACTTCCATTGGCTTGAGAATCTTTTTGCCTTACTTCGCCATTACCACAACATGCTTTTGACAAACCCTTCTATATAAGAGCCGATACATTCAGGTAAGCGATCGGAGCCGTCCTTGAACAGGTTGATGAAGCCACCGGCAATCATTACCCTCTTCCATGTTGGCCTTGGAAACTAGCTCCATGCCAGATACAATGGTTGGCGCGTGAGCAAGAAACGTATGCCATAATCTGCGCTCTGAAAAAGTATCAATCGTTGTTTGGCACCCATCCAGTCGAGGTTCTGACGGATCATCGATCTCTACAATCTTGGGCCACCGAACACTTTGATACGGTTTCGGGCCCAGCTGGTTGACGGGCCAGATGGCACGAATTTCTCAGTTTGTTTGACCTCCATGTGTCCTTTGTAAATGGAAAACACAACACGGTAAGAGATACTCTGAGCCAATGCTCTTACCCCGCTTCGGAGGGGCTGCAAAGTACCAACATCCATGGTATGGAGCAGGACCGCCACGTCGTAATTGAGTGGGATCAAGAAGAAAAAAGGCCCATTCGACGTGAATGCATGCAATGCCCTGTTTGACGGCATGCATTACCGTGTCATGACATAGCGGCCTTATCAGATCCGGCGCATGCTCACGGATCCCTTTTTCAGAAGTGTGAAACGGACTAAGTACAACCAACCTTTAAGTCAATTTCGGTTGATTCAGGGCATTGAATGCCGACATCAGGCCAAATCCTCACCCCTGCCTAAATGTTCTCTCATCATCTGTGACTGGACCAACGGCTATATGGGTGATTCCATGTTGACAGAGGTCTTTGAGAACTTAAAATCCAAACATGCTCCGAGAATGGGTTTAATTCCGAATATTCGTTGAATGGGGGGAAACTGTGGATGGAGGGTAAATTCTGCGTATCAAAAGCCCCGGCCCCTCGAGTATTAGACTGGTGGCACAAATGGGACTCCCCCCACGCACATGGCCGTAGATTATGGTTGATGATCAAGCATAGGTCATTTGGCCCGAGGCTCTACACTCATTGCATGAGAGTAGCGGCCAGATGTGCCCAAGGTGCTGTCTCAACGCCCCCCATCGCCAAGAAGCACGGCCATCTGAAGCCACAGCGCCTCTTTAACAGAGTCGGCAGTGATTTCTTCTATCTGGGTGGACTCGATGACGAAGGGTGCCATTGGACTAACAAAAAAGTCAATGGAGTGCTCCTTATTCAGTGCCGTCATTCCGGCTACATTCAGGTCTTTGCCTCGTAACATCGAGTCAATGACTGGCAAAGCTGCCGCCAAATGGTGCGCGCAGACATGGATGGGGGGTTAGGACGTCCCGTCCGAGGTGATTACGCACTCAGGTAACCAGTACACCTCCGAATGGTGGAGAGAATCATGTACCCGCCTTCAAATTCATCACCTCAGATGTGAAATCCACTCACGTTGAGCACTGCCAGGCGAAGGAGCCGGCCGCTCAGTTGTAAATATGCACCGTAAGGAGGTTGCCAGTGGAATGGACTTCCATTGGCTTGAGAATCTTTTTGCCTTACTTCGCCATTACCACAACATGCTTTTGTACCACCGCCTTTTTCCAAATGAAATTGTCTTGGGGCGAAAGAAATGTTGGTGGAGCATTGCGTTGAGCAATCCTCACCCCTGCAAAGATGCTTTGCTGTTTGTGGACCCAATCCAAAGGGCAGAAAAAACTGTCTCTAAATTAATTGATAAGCATCAGGCTGACTTGCTCTGGGTTCAAAATCAGGGCCATGAAAACGAACACAATTTTGAAGTGGCCGATCGAGTTTGGCTCCGAAAATCCGAAACCACTCCGGAGGGAGATGATAAGCTTCTTCCCTTGTGGGAGGGGCCATTTGCTATTACAGCCCGTCTAGAAGAAAACAGGTTGAACATCCGTGTTGATGTTAACAGCGAAATGGATGTTTCCGGCGATTACCTCTGACGCAGAATCAGACCCTTGGTCTGTCCTGCCTCGATGGCTACTGGAAGAGCCGCCCCGACAGCGTCGAAGAACACGCGCGCACCGCAGAATACAGGCGCACGCTCCAGCGCTTGCGTGTCGTGATCAGGACTCTGAATCGAGATTGTATGAAGTATTGTGTGAAATATAGCGTGCATTATGCATTATTATTATTATTATTATGCATTATTGTTTTGTGTGCACACAGCTCGGATTGTGTCATGGAGCAGCAGGACTTGGCAAAAGTCCTTGAACTTTTCGTAGCTGGCAATACGAGTTCAGCACGATGACAGTCTGATGGAGCAGTATGGTGCAACGTGTTCTGTCGCTACTGCCGTGTGCTCTGCTGATTTGCTTTTCTGCTGATGCGTCCCCCAAGCAGGATTAAGTGAAACTTTGGCAGCGTGACTCGAGATCATCGGCTTCAAAAATCATGAACAGCAGGACTTTCGGGTTTTTGCAGTGGTGAAACTCAGGTTCTTTGGCGGCGGCGGTACTTTTGGGGTGTTTGGAAAACCCACAGATGGAAACCAAGGACCCAGGAGAAAATCATTTCCATAAGTATCCGTAGACGCAATCCCCGGTACCCTGGACCTGCTTCAGAAAAGTTCAAGTATATTGCCATTTCCGTGCTCAACTGACTGAAGATCGTCCGGAACGGCACCCTTGGACGCCAGAAGATCGCCGTTTGGTCCATCATGGTGCGCCGACAACTTCAACTGCGACGCCGGTTTGCGCTGAGAGGACTTTTGGCGGCACAGTGTGACCAGCGTGCAGGTTCGTGGATTTTCGCCTGCAGCACGGTTCAGCGCGTGAGGTAGGACCTGACCAAGGAAACGGCGCCCGCCGTGGAGCCAGCCGGGCCTGGTTGACCCCCGCGAACCGATGGGGCCTGGATGCAACCGAAGGCGGACATCGACCCTGAAGCCACCAGCAGCGCCTCGATCCACCAGAAGCTGTCACCGACGTTGCCGACGCATCCTCTTGGCTAAACCTATGTCTGGGATTTTAATTATCAACTTTGGTCTGCAGCGCGTGCGGACTAGAGTTCAGTCTGTTCCATGATCCAAGTTTTTTATTATATTATATATTGCGCTTTTGTTCATCTGTCGCAATATACAGTATGTGTGCAGCCTCCCACGGCTGACATTCCGCAATGACCACACACCACGCCGCAAGGTAACCGACAGCCTTGAGGAGCGAGAGCGGCACCATGGTCGGTGCTGTCAGGTGTATACTATGGCATGTGGGTGTCAGGTCGGCCGGTAGGGAGTTCGGAGCGACCTGCGGACCCTGCAGTTCGTTCCTGAGAGGGGGGTGACGCAGAATCAGACCCTTGGTCTGTCCTGCCTCGATGGCTACTCGAAGAGCCGCCCCGACAGCGTCGAAGAACACGCGCGCACCGCAGAATACAGGCGCACGCTCCAGCGCTTGCGTGTCGTGATCAGGACTCTGAATCGAGATTGTACGAAGTATTGCGTGAAATATAGCGTGCATTATGCATTTTTCTTATTATTATTATGCATTATTGTTTTGTGTGCACACAGCTCGGATTGTGTCATGGAGCAGCAGGACTTGGCAAAAGTCCTTGAACTTTTCGTAGCTGGCAATACGAGTTCAGCACGATGACAGTCTGATGGAGCAGTATGGTGCAACGTGTTCTGTCGCTACTGCCGTGTGCTCTGCTGATTTGCTTTTGTGCTGATGCGTCCCCCAAGCAGGATTAAGTGAAACTTTTGGCAGCGTGACTCGAGATCATCGGCTTCAAAAATCATGAACAGCAGGACTTTCGGGTTTTTGCAGTGGTGTAACTGAGGTTCTTTTTCGGCGGCGGTACTTTTGGAGTGTTTGGAAAACCCACAGATGGAAACCAAGGACCCAGGAGAAAATCATTTCCATAAGTATACGTAGACGCAATCCCCGGTACCCTGGACCTGCTTCACCTCAAGTGACAAATTCCTTCCACTAAAGGGAGGGTTAAACCTCTTTTTTGGACCTTAAAATTCTTATCGCATGGGGTCATCGAGGGGGGAAAATACGAAGTCAAGAAGATTCTCGAGGAACAATGTGACGGCAAAGGCGAATGGAATTTCTTGTGTGAGTGGAGGGGCGTTGATTCTGGTCACAATAACTGGGAACCAGCCCATTCTTTCGTTCATGGATACACGAAGGGGTTTATTGACTTCCTCAAAAATCACCCCGAAATTGGTGTACTCCTGAAAGATTGTCTGTTCAAACCAGACAGACAGGTTGAGGAGGACGGAAAAAGACCTGTGGTAAATCTAGCTCCCGCCTTCTATGGTCCTCATTAGTCACATTCCAGGGTTGATCCGCCAATCCCCCCTCCTGCGGTCAGGCCAGCCCAGGTGCCAATTGAAGACCGAGCTTCGAGTTGTCCAGCTGATTTACAGCGCCTAAGCCGTACGCGTGCCCGACCAGATAGGTTGGTGGTCACATGCATGCATGCTTGGCTGAATTCAGGAAGGCATCTCAATTGTGCAGATCGCCTTCAGACAGAGGCTCTAGGGACTTCTAACAGCAACCTTTGAGGTCCGTAAGGTTCGGTGTATTGTTGGCAAACGGCTA
The DNA here is from genome assembly GCA_964036045.1 of Eutreptiella sp. 'Long Island Sound 2002'. Lineage (NCBI taxonomy): Eukaryota > Euglenozoa > Euglenophyceae > Eutreptiales > Eutreptiaceae > Eutreptiella > Eutreptiella sp. 'Long Island Sound 2002'. Next base: position 76,902,899 of record OZ038380.1, on the reverse strand, counting down.
TTTGAGCTTATTTTCCTCAATTTCAGGTCAAAAATGGTGAATCCAAGTGTCTTGTGGGACTCAGTCGGAAGATTTGCCCTGTCCAAGTCGATTGACACCGCTGCCACTGTACATAAGGGACTATTCGGTGTTCTTCAGCTATATACTGTCAGGAAGGCGCCTCTTGCTATCCTTCGGCGCGTTACATGCCAAGGATTCAGGGCCATCATGTCCCATCATGATGCATCATCATGAGACCAACGATCTCCTGGAATCTGTTGGATGCTCGCAAACAAATGGGCCGGAAAGCACAATTGAGCCGAACGAGCGACATTAAAAATTGACTTAGGTCTAAACGATGGCAGTAGTCGTTTCGGATCCAGACATCCGCCTCATTTTGCCCTAATCCGCAGGAATTTGCTCATTCTAGGATAATTCAAGTTAATTTACTCGTCATCCCTTCTCATTCCTCCTAAATCTGTTTACGGCTTAGCATAACCTTGTTGAGGATCATGTTTTCCTGTTCACTTAGGACCTGTAGACTAGATTGGTCCTTGTTTCCCCTCTCTGCAACTGCTTTATTCGTTCCATCTCAGTCCAAATTGAGATTCAACCTTGTTGATTCTTGCGAAAATCCGCCAGATGTGGCACATGCTGTACTTTTCAGAACGAAAAAAGCGGGACTAAGACTATGTAGACTATGTGGAGGACGCCGTGGTGTGCCCGCGAGAGCAAAGCTGCTCAAAGCGCCAGAGATTTCAATTCGTTTTGATGATCCCCCCACTGAATCTTCCAATAATCTACCTCATTCTCAACAAAAGCATGGTTTGGTATCGCTTACAGATACGTTTACGTGCTTCCTAGCCCTTGACCGCATGTTTCCCTGTCCGTTGGACTGTTCCTCAGTCCTCATTCTGCTTCATTCCAGGTTCATCCATCCTAATTTGGTGCCAATTCAGCCATAATCAGATGAGATTGAGCAGGCTCTGCCTCATTGAGAGTACATTCGTATTCTCTCCTGAGACTTACCCAAACTACATTCTTCGTTGAGGTAGGGACACACCCCAGTGTGTTTTTGGAGGGGGTGTACAAGTGCAACTAACTGCCATCTGCTGGGATTTCCACAGATCTGCTCCAGATTGGCTACACTTTGGCCCTCTTACACACCTTGGCGCTACCGCTGAACTTCAGACCATTCCCAGGGATTGGACTTTAAAATTCTGACATGCCGGATTCAGCGCCGCTGTCCATTCATTGTAAATCTGCCGCGTTCGGGGGATTTACCCGGAATCGCCATTTGCCGCTGGTGCGCGTGCGAGCCCCAAATCGGCCATAACTTTTTTTCTAATCGGGTGTATATAAATCTTTGAAGATAACTTCTTACACTCAGATGTATTTATGTTCATCCGCCTTGATTTGCTACATAGACTCCGATTTTTCTCTGCGTCATGTGAGCATGGACTTGTCTAGTGTTCTCGCTGCCGTCTCCTTCCATGGGGTGCCCTCGGTCACCGAAACCAATATCCAGGTCGCATCCCCGCAAGGCTGCACCCCGGACCTAGCCGGTCCTGAGCCCTCTGGCACCTTCATTCACCCGGGACAGCACTTACACATGCGCAGCTACCGCCTGGCATTTTCCGTCCGCGAATTCTGCAGGCCACTCTGCAGACCAGAATATGATACAGATGCATAATCTACAATACAATTGGAAACTACATATGGAACAGTATCTTGTACATTTTTCTGTACCCATTACACTAACCAAACGAGCTCCACCTCAGGGTCAAAGGCTGAGTTTGATATTGAAAAATATCTATAATGGGGGCAAATAGATAACATACACCCAAAGCACATCTGAGCGCTTTCAGCATAAACCTGTACTGTACCTATGACATGGTATTTACTACATCTGATATGTACAAAACAAAAATTTCTGCCACACCCCGGTGCCCTGAATTGGTAACCCACCAGGTGGCAGGAGCTTTTTGCTTTATTGTACAAAAGCAATCCCTGCTGAGCGTTGGAGAAAAGCCCAGGGAAAAGGCCATACAAAACCCGTGCCCTTTTTGGAAGCTGTGGTGACACTCTCCCTCCTAAACCTGTATACAGTGGAAAAAAACCCTGGGAACCGTTCCGAGGTTTTCTCTAAATTGCACTTATGTCTCATCATATAAAAACGCAAATTGCTCCACAAGCCCTAGTCAGTGCAAAAAACCTGCCAGAGTTTCGCACTCATTTTCAAAACCCAACTGCAATTTCTGCCTAGGAGCCTAGCCCAGGGTACCTTGCCTAGGGAAGACCCGAAGAGGACAGAGAACCACAGTTGCAGAGCACAGAGCATGGGCACCAAAATATTGTACAAACAGATTTTTTGGTTGGCACCATCCCGCCGCCGTGCACAGTACTTTACAAAGTGCAGGTGCAGTGCACAATGTGCAGTGCACAGTACTTGAGCGGTATTGGACAAAAGAACAAGGAGAAAAACTAAAAGGTCAGAGAAAAAAATTATGCAGATCTTCATGACTCCTCCACATCCAGTCTCAACTCTCTGACCTGCGACATCATCTCTTCAATCTACCATGCTGGCTGACACATACCTCGCACCCACCAAGCAAAGTGCTCACACCTGGACACAAGAACTGACGAACATCCTGCCCATTCAAATGCCAAACTCATTCCGAGAAACAAAAAATGTGAAGTACAACTCTGCCAGGAGAGCAGACGTTCCCATTGGCCCACCTGCTCTCTCCCCTAGCAATGGGCCTCACGTCCCACGCACTCGCATACGTGCTGACCTGGATGGGGGAGGGGGTGTGGATGGCGTCCCAAACGGCAGCCCAACTAATTAAAGTATGATGAAGGCTTGCCATACCCCGCACTACATGTCCTCGGACCACCCAGAAAATCTGCAGCAGGTAAAGGGTATGAAAAGTATCCACGGGGGTTGTAGAAGGTTTTTGAGGAAAGGCTTGTTGGCTCTGGATCCATCCAAGTAAACAAAACAAGGCCACCAAACACCAACAGCCCACATATAGGGCGGAAGGCAAGAACAGGACATATTCAAGCCCTTAGACAAAAGAAAAACGAACCTGAACATCCAGACACTACCACAAACTACTTCGTATACTTGTTTCTTATCCTATGACCTTGATGAACATACCCAAATTTGACATTCTACTCATTTGGTCTACATTCAACCATATACACGCCAATGACGAAAACAAAAAGAGGACCACTCGCTCGTAATAAAGGCCTGGACACCCAGCAGCAACTGCTCTCCACTTCAACGCAGTCAGGAGGCGTGAGCGAAGGGCCGCATCATGCAAGACCATCTGTTGCGCAGTTAACTTCAAGATCACGCCTCAAGCGAGCAGCAAAGGCCGCCTCCACCAAGACACCGTCTGCACTGGTTGGAACCTTCTCAATCGAGGTCACAGTCCCCCAGGGCAGGCACTGCGCGAGCTTGCTTGCGCTGCTGCTACCGCCGCCCAGGAACAGCGGGCAATCTTGTAGCCCTTGGCAAACGCCGAGCAGGTTTCTCCACAGACAATAACTTCAACACTTCGCCTTGCTCCTCAAACTCCAACGCATGACGAGCAGCTTCTTCAGTAGCATCAACGTCCTCAGCCGCCAGACCATAGAGCACGCCGTGCGCGCTAAGTCAGGCCCAGTCACGTCGTAACACGGCTTTGTCCACGTCACTCGCAAGCACTATTGTCTTCCACGCCACAAATCGATTGCCACCAAGGGGGCTCCAGAGTTTTACACCCAGTTCAATAAGGCCGGCTCCTGGAGCATAAAGCAACGCAGCCTGGCACTCCAAGAGTCAATGTCTTCAAGGGCATACCTTCGTAGCAGGCGGTGCGCCTCTTTCCGATGATCAAGCAGAGTTTTCGCGTCTCTACCCGGTGGATTCAGTCTCAGGGCCTCGCAAAAGACGGAAGACAGACGAGCGGCACGGACCAAACTCTCACAGCGGAGGTGACAGACCTCATACACCAGTACGTGCACGACCTCATCTTCAAGCAGCAACTCCTCAAGGGACTCACACCTCTGATCATCCACAATGGTGTTGTCCAGCAGCCGTGTCTCCAAATGAACCCGGTCCTCGAAGACCACCGCGACAGGCACCCACAACGGTAGTCACACTCGGCCCAACTGTGCAGCGCAAAAGGAGTCGGTTGCTATGAAGCAAAAAAAAGCGTAGCGTGTAGCGCCGCTGAGGTGCTGTTAACAATACAGCTTTGCCGAGATGCACGTCTGTGCCTTCACTGTCTTTAAGCACATCGTTCCAACGCAGATTTGTACATTGTAATATGACCCTACTTGGTCCCGACTGAGGTCCATTCCTTGACCCTTGTTCCCATGGACACCGAGGCACAGGCAGTGATCCAAATACTCCATAGCATTTTAGCTCACCGGACGTGATCTACACACATACCTGTGCAAAACACAACAAGGAGTCCTAAGCATGCCGAAAAATATACACAACACTCAGACTTCTATAAAACCTAGAAAAATTATGAATCTGTAGGTTGTATCTAAGTTTTCTTCCAAGCAAAAATTCAATGCTACGCACAATCATCGCGATGTGCGACTGCCATCTGGCAATTTCTGTCCGCGAATACTGCGGGCCATTCCGCAGCCAATATCATAATAAAAAGGCATAATGTACAATAAAATTAGAAACAAAATAGCGAGGAGTATCTTGTACATTTGTGGAAGCATTACATGGCTTACCGCAGGCGGACCTCAAACGCCTTGAAGGCAAGGCCCCCGTGGCGGCTGCCCTAGCTTCGGTGGTGTCATCCCTTCCCGAGTCCCAGACAACTTCTATTCCTGCCTTCGAGCAGATGGCCAAGGTGGCGAATGCCAAGGTGTAAGTGCAGCTAACCCCCATCTGCTGAGAGTTTCACAGATCTGCTGCAAATTGGCCACATCTTGGCCAGTGTGCATACATCGGCGCTGACCGCAACCAGCACACCATTCCCAGGGACTGAACTGTATAATTCTGACTTGCCGGATTCAGCGCCACTGTCCATTCATAGTAAATTCGCAGCAGTCTGAGGATTTAGTCTGACTTGCCATTTCCCGCTGGTGAGCGTGAGCTAATCGGCCATACGTTGTTTCCAACTCGTATTTATATAAATCTTTTAAGATCGACTCAGACACTCAGATGTATTGACGTTCATCCGCGTTAATTTTCTTCATAGACTGGGACTTTTGCGGGTCATATGAGCATGGTGTTGTCTAGTGTTCTTTCTGCACTCCCTTCCCATGGGGTCCCCTCGGTCAACAGAACCAACTTCCAGGTCGCATCCCTGCAAGGCGGTAACCCGGGCCTAGCGGGCCCTCAGCCCTCCGGCACCTGTATTTACCCTGGACATCACTTACATGCGAGCAGACGCTACCCGAATGTTGTTCCCCCGTGACCCACTATTCCCTCAGGCCCTCACAGCACCCAAATGGTCGCTGTAGGAACACCCTAAGTGACCATTTTGCTCCCTCTGTGCTGTGCAAGTGAAGCGCTACCAGGATTCCCCTGCAGCAGTCCGCAGTGCCCCTGGAGAGTCACAATTGGCTGTCAAGGAGGCCATGCTTTTGATGATGCTAAGTCCAAATTACCCGCTGGATGCCTGGAATCAACCAGTCGCTGTCGCAGGCAGAGCTCTTTATGACCTAGGTGGCACCATCAACCCTCCGTCAACCACGCCCTTGGAGAGATCCGAGGTGGATTTGATTGAATTCCACGTTGCTGGACCAGGTGAAGTGCCCGAGCCGACACACCCAGCCGAATGGGCACCTGTGGAACCCAGATTCACCTAGTACCTTAGCCCTTGGAAATTCGCGCAAAATTGCAAAAATGAACGTCAAGTGGTGCGGTCATTGTCATGCATAAAACAACATGATTTGAAAAAGGTTTCTCACCTCCCGCACACCCCCCGTTCCGGGTAATTTTTAGCAGGGCTGGCAAGCAGAACCTGCCGAGAATTTCGCGCGAAATTGAAAAATTGATTATCAAGTGGTTTGCGTCCTTTCCGGGGTCATTTTCATGTATGAAAAAACTTTATTTGAAAGAAAAGTTTTCGCACCCCGCACAACCGCCTTTTCAAGCCATCATTATGGGGCTGGCAAGTGGAATATGTCTAGTAGGCAGTTTCGGAGCATTGATGAAGAATGGCACATTTTGGTGCCAACAGATGGTGTAAATCGTGTTTTTGTGATCTGTGTGTCCATGCAAAATGCGTTTTCGCATCAAAAGCGCACAAAATAGGGGTGGGGGGGGGGCGTCTTGCACTGCTTGTCCGAGGCCAGAAAACTGCATTTTTGACCATAAAATGGCCAGTTTCGGCCAATGTTTGATGAAAAATGGCACATTTTGCTGTACATTGTCTTGTCGTGATCTATACGTCCGTACTACTTGCGGTTTTTCATCCAGCACGCTTGAAACAGGCAGATGTTCTTGCAATTCCTTGTGTGAGGCTAAGACAATGAAATCTGGACCATCAAATGCCAATTTGTGGCCGATTTTTGATGACAAATGGCACCATTTTGGTCCACATAGATGCTGTACATTGTTTCTTATGACCCTTACGTCCATACAACTTGCAAATTTGGATACAGCACCCTCAAGATAGGTCGGGGGGGCTTTGCACTGCTTGTCTGAGGTCAAAAGTCTCATTTTTCTGACCATAAAATGGCCATTTTGGCCGATTTTTGATGAAACATGGCACGTGTTTGTGCAGTTGGATGCTGTACGTTTTGGTTTCGTTACCTCTGTCTCCATACCGCTTGCGTTCTTGCATCCAGCACCCTCCAAATAGGGTTCAGGTGTCTTGGACTGCTTGGCAGAGACTAAAAACCTTAATTGTTGACCATAAAATGGGCATTTTCGCCGATTTTTGATGAAAAATGGCTCAGTCCCATCTCGCCCTGGGGTCATTTCTATGTAAAAAAAAAACAGAAATGATTTTGAATCACAGAAACAAGTTTAGTCATATTAGGCAACCGCCAGACAATGTACAAACCAAGCAAAGCGACGGTTTCCCTTTCCGGCACTAAATGTCTCGATGCGCTGACAAACATACATAAGCTCTGCGGCTGGGCTCTGATCCGAAATAGTCCAGGGTCTCTTTTGGAAAAATGTGTTTTTGTCCTTTTTTCCACCCATTGTTGGTCCCAAAATGGCCCCTTTTCAAGGCATTTTGGGATTTTCCATCGGCCAAAACACATCACGACGGGCTCAAAACCGGCTGAAAATACATGTTTGAGCATCCGAATTTGTCTCCGAACAACTTTGGAAAAAGTCAATTTTTTTCCCGCCCCAGGGACCCTGGTGGACCCACCATTGACCCGAACCGTTCGCAGGCCGGGCTGCCCTCCGGCTCCACAAAGTGACCACTGGTACGGGGGTGTAGGTGGCTCGTTGGGCGATTGTAAGGCTTGGAAACCACAAAAATTGGGGGAGGGGGGGTGGACTACGTGCCTTCGGAATGGGGTTTTGAGCTACGTAGCCCAAGATACGGCATGTCCTTGGTTTCGGGGCCGTTTGGACACTACAGCGCACATTCAGGCCTTTTTTGGCCATTTTTGGGCCGTTTTTCGGACATATTGTGGACTTAGAGGGCAAGAAAGAGCCCTTTGTCATGAGTCAATCAAGGCACACGCGCAGTGTTGCAACTGTTGCAACTGTTTGGCCGTTTTGACTGGGTTTACGGGCCATTTTGTGCGAAAAAATTCTGTTTTGGGGCACAAAATGCGCAGTTTTGGGAGGGCACCTCCCGACTCGGCGCCCCTACCCCGAAGCGCCGAGCCGGGGTGAGTTTTTGGCTGAACACTCGGATTCTGCAAGGCCTCCAACTAGGGAATAGGATGCCTAGATTAGGGAAGGATCCGAGACGTTGGGACGGAGTATCAGCCAAAACAGAGGCGTGCCGTGCTTGCACTTCTCCTTTCCGTTTTGGCATTGCTCCGCCTCATTGCTCTGCCCTAGTGACCTAGATTAAACCCAATATACTTAATAACTGGCCAAAAGTTCACACGTCCATCTCTAAGTTGCATTTTTTAAGGGGGGTTACGGGGTTTGCCGTGAAAATTATTGCCCCATGGGTTGCCTTACGGGCTTGGGTGTCATTGTCCCCCGGGGGTTGGTGGGGGGGTCCTACCCATGTGGCTGTTTCAAAATGTTAAAATGGCTCTCGGCGCTCAAGGCCAACATGGCTGAGTATCCTGCTCTACAGCGAATGATGGTGCATGAGCACCTCTAAAATTGCAAAAATGGGAAACACAGTGGTGAATGGTCAGACCGTGGAGGTGGAAAGGCAGGTACACGTGCAGCTGAGTGCACTGGTGCACTCAGTTAGTCATGATACAGTGCCAGCGGGTCCATTCAATCTATCGGATCTAGCTCTCTAATGCAGATCAATATTGCCAAGTGCCATGGGGCTGTGGTGCCCATTGTGGCTGCTGCTGTAGCCCTGACGAACCAGTGATGGGAGCGTAAGCAGGTACCAGAGCAGGCGGTGGAGGAATGGGAGGCGGTGCAGGAAGTAAAGGCGGTGCAGGGAGGGGAGAGGCAGGCATTGTCTCCCAAGCTGAAAATGCAGAAGGACCTTGCAAGCAGGTCGAATATATTGACGAAACAGGAGGTTGAAACCACGGCATCCAGGCACCTGAGTGCACAGATGGTCCCTCTTGAGAATGTTTTTCCATTCCCTTCGCCTCAGCTGCAAGGGACCTGACAGTGGCCAGGTTGATTGCCACCTCTGCTGCTTCTTAGCTGCCAGATCCTGCATGTGTCTCTCCTTGTGGACGAGCAACAACCTTTTCGCCTGGGAAGTGCTGCGTACAAACGGCAGAGCTGGCATGTGCTGTAGCGGCAACATATTCAGCCACAAGTTGACACCTACTGGCCGCCAGAAATGCTCCACCAACAAGACTCAGAACACTGCTGGTCGCAAGTATACGAGCAACAGTTACTTGCCTTTTCCTGGCAGCAGTCGCTACATCTCTCTTCTGCTTGCGTGCCGCGGTCTCCATTTCCCTCTTTCTTTGGTTCTCCTGCTGTTTCTGCATTTGGGCCTTCTTGAGAGCTTCAGCTCTCTTCAGCCTTTCAGCACTCCGTTTCTCTTCAATCTTCTTTCGCTCCATCTCTGCAAACTGTCGATCTGCTTTTGGCTTTTTTTGGGGGGGAAGTCCTGCTGGTATTTCTTCATAAGGACTCTGTTTGTTTGCCACTCGTCTGCATTGCCACTGTCATTGGATGGATGACAAAAACGGCATTGTAGGTAGGTCTCAAAGTATAGAAGCTGCCCACTCTTCAGGCCACTACGCCACTGTATGCCCATTGCTGGTGTCTGTTTGTTTGCTGGAATAATTGCACAGACTTCCCCTTCCAAAAACCGGTACACAGCAAAGACTTCGCTCTTTTGATAGCAATCAAGACACAAACAGAGCATGTCTTAAGAAAAAAGAGACAAAGCTATCATCCCAACCAGAACCATCTTGCGGAAAAACCCATGTGACATAATCCATTCCCCAGGCACAACCTGTATTCCTTTCCTCTTTGCGCCTTGGATGTTCACTAAGGGATGCCAATCAAGGTGGGTGTGTATGGTTACCTCAGCTCCTCGTTCACCTGTACAAACTTGAATGCTGCGCCCCTGGCCCAAATTAGCCCAAAGCGGACCCATCTCTATTTTCTGTGGCAGCCAGACTTGAGCAGGGGGGCCGGCCTTACATGCGGTGGATGAAGAGGGAAACACCACAGCAATTAACGGCAGTTGGAGCTCTGCAACAGGAAAGGCACCATCTGCTTCGGATGCAGAAGCAGGCAGGACTGAATGGGGTGAGTCACACAGGTAACCTTGCTGATCTCAATGAGCTGAACATTAGCAGGGGCACCTGTTAAGTTGAGGCACACCTCAGCTACTAACGCAACTTGCCCGAAATTTGTGAAGCAAAAAGGGATGGGAGAAGTGGGGAGTTGCAGGGCCTCGTAACTGGACACTGATAGCCCCCCTGCTGGCTTACAGTGTAAAAGATTGCGCACGATCTTTAAAATTTCAAGCGCTGCAACCCTCCCAGTTAGACAAGGGGCCCGGGGCTTCTTCGGCTGCTGCTTGAATTGCCTTGCTGCATCGCGCAGCGCTTCTTCAGCGAACACCCCCTTTGCAACCGCCTGCACAAATGCCCCAGATTCCAAATCACAGGACTGCCCCGAGACATGTGGGCAGAGTGGGAGGCGAGGTTTGCATTTGCAAGTGTCGAGCATAGCACTGGTGCAGAGGGAGCTGCTGCACTGCCTATGGTGCTGGATTTGCTGGGAACTCGTCAAAGGAATAATCAATCTGCATCCAGTCCTGCCGTCACAATGCCAAGCGGTGGAGACCTTGGGTCCGTTTGTGGCATGGCCTCAGCCTGCTCGCTCACATTGGCACGTCCCGCACTTTAAGTCAGAGAGCAAGGAAGAACATCATGGATTTGTTCACGATTGATTTGTTCACCATTGATGCTTGCAATACACACAAAGATGGCGGGAACAAGGACAGAGCATGTAGACCTCATCCAGCAATGTATCCTTGTTTAATTGTGACCCAAAAGTAGCGAGAAGGCATGCGCAAAAGAAAGAAGGAATCTGACAAGCTATCTGCAGTAGTATGCTTCAGTGCACTTGCGCCACAAAACCCTGCCTGCAGTCTTTTGTTGGCACCAGGCGACAGGTCCGTGAAGACCTGGGATCCGTTTGTGGCATGGCCTCAGCCCACTCACTCACATTGACACATCCTATTTATTTTTGCTAACAATAATGACATGCAAAGTGAACACATTGCAAACTACTTCCATTCCTTTCCTTTAGTTATGTAAGGACAATCGCATAGAGGCAAAATGTCTCAAAGAGAGGGCAACGAAATGCAAACCGTACATATCGCATAGCTGCCAGGGCAAACGGCTCATGTAGTTGATTAACCAATCTACGCAAATGGTGTGCAACAGGTAAATGGGTAAGGAAATGGGTTGTGCATGAATGAACATGCCTTCCTAAGCCACGAATTAATATCGTTGAAGGCTTGAATTCTCACGAGACCCGTCTTCACAATACATGACCACCGTGTCCACAATTGTTCGGATGAAAGAAGTAGACATTTCAGAGATTCAGCTTCCAAAGGAAAAGGTACCGATCTTCTTTTGTCATTGCACAGTTGCATTGTAGACCATTTTAGTCCACTAGCAACACACAAAACAAAAGGCAAGAAGACACGTTGTTTAAAACATGCTATGCATTTTTGCGAAATAATAATGACGAGCAAAGTGAGACACATCTATTACAAAGCCCGCAAACAATCAAGTGTGCACATGTGTAGAAAGGTGAAACCCGGGACCGTATCTTCTTTCAGTTGTGACCCATATGTAGCTCCAGGGCATGCAAAGCAAAGGTCAAGGTGAAGGCGCAGTGTACTAAGATGTGAACGTGCACCATGACCGTGCATAACATGTCCAATATTGGTGGTTTTTTGCAATACAATGCCGGGAAACAATCAAGTGTGTACATGTATGGAAGATTGAGAACGAGCACTGTATTTTTGTCCAATTGTGATCCGTGTGCACCTAGGTGGTATGCAAGACAAATGTTCAGGCATGGTTGGGCTTCGGCTGCAGCGCACAAGACCAAATTATGGCGGAATGTCGCGGAATGTAGCCACTTGTAGCCTATTGTCTATACTTTTAGATAACAAAAAGGGTCCAAAAGGCGCCGCAAGACCTCCAAATGTGTTACAAAAAGTTGCTCAAACATATTGTGCACCCTATGGTGAGGGCACAGTCTACTAAGATGAGAATGTGCAGCGTGAACGTGCATAACATGGCCAATTTGGGTTGTCATTGCATTACAATGCCGGAAAAAAATCAAGTGTGTACATGTGTCGAAGGTTGAAAACATGAACCGTATCTTTCTTCCGTTGTGCCCCATGTTCACCTAGTGACCCATTCTTGTGGGGTAGGCTGGCCACAGGACGCTGCTGCGGACCCGCGAGCAAGAAGGCAGGCAAAGCACTGCGCTCACAGGGGCATCCTCATAGAATCAAGGGTTCTAGGATCCTTGCCACTCTGAAACAAAACAAAAGTATGCACAAAAACACCTCAGGGTATGTACATAGGTGGATGAGGCCATGGACTGGGGTAAACGTGCCTCAGAGCAATAGACACTCAGTCCCCAACGATATCCCATCCCCAGGTCCCCCCTCTTCAGTGGCATGCAGGTACGGGGTTTCAAACACAACCCATGGACCTGCCAAAACTGGACCCTAGATCCCTGCCAAGGGAGGGGCATCGCGACCAGCCAAAGGCGGGTTCCTGGGACACAATGCACTCCAAGGCCCACTGATAGTGGCTGGACATGTTTCTCAGAATTCAGGTTTTAACACCCTTCTGAGCCAGAGATATGGCCCAGCCATTATCCCCTGGGAGTTGGGTGCGGAAAGTGGGCTGTTTCGGCGCATGCTGAGGTTGGCTCCAAAACGTCCGAAATTGACCCCTCAGTCAGGCCTTGCAGGGCAGGACTGAAGCAAGCAACCCTCAGCTCTTCGAGTACAAACTCTGTAGAGGCCGTATGCAACTGGATTCCCCAAGATTCTCTGGCATCTTGGCGCCAGGGGGTCGCCACGTGGGGTCGGGATGCTCAAATTGGTAAAACCAGCCCTGTCAGGAGGCCGGCCAGGGCTGGCTTTCGTGGCGATCGCGTCAAAATAAGCTTTGGTTCAAAGGGCGTTGATATCCCCTTTGGTCCCGTGCATCGGGGTTTGGCCTGGTGTCACATTAGCTGCTTGCTGTTCCCCGAGGGGATGGTCACGCGACGGGGCAGAAAACAGCAAGAAGGGCAAAATTTGGCAACGTGGCACACACCGTAAGTTGCATAACTCCGGCTAAGCCGGGAGAGCAAATAGGAAACTCTAGAGCTATTAACCGTTAGTCATTTGCTACAAGAATCGCCACCTCTCTCTGGCTAGATACCATGCGCCATGGAGACATGATGTTCCCAACTTGGCCTAAAATGGCAAAAACAGCAGAAATTGGCCGAAACGGCCCGCACTCACAATCCCATATCTCCACGAAACTGCGTGTGGCGATTCCTAGCGAAGGTGTGCGGGTAGCCTTCTGCTCAGAATTACAAAAAGCCACTTTCTATAAATTCCCGGAATTTGCTTTCACCTTCATCATTTCTAGCATGAACTGCTGACCACGCTGATCACCGATTTATCATCTGTCGATTTCGCCGAGATCTGAACTCCACAGTCATATACCAGACAACGCGTTTCAAGTCATCTGTGAATCCCAATATCACCAGTGATCATATTCAATCAGCATGGGCAAAGGAAAAGAACGAGCAGGACCAAAAGCGAGCGGCCATGTTAAAGATCGCATTGACCGCATCGGAAATGAGGTGAAAACAAGCAACGAAATTGGTCAAGTCCGACGTAATCAACAATTAAACGAAAGGCGACGAACCCAAGGTCAATTTCAAAATGAAATGGAACGTGTCAATGAACAACAACCTTCCAAAGAAGATGAACGAGATCAACAAAGCCCCAATAAAACCAAGAACTCACAAGAACACGAAGGAAATCCGACGACTCCGAACAAACATCGAACTCCTCAACGTCCTCAAAAATCTCCGAATGGGAAGCAAAAGACTCCAAGTAATAGTGGGCCTTCAAACTCTCAGGATATTCCTTCAAGCTCAACCCAATCCCAACCTTCTCACTCATCGCCCTCATCCAGTTCTTCTCTTGCTCCCACCCTTAACCCACCTAAAGATTGAACACCCAAAGGTAAATAGCCCACTCCCTCATCCAAAATCCCCACCGACAAAACCTCACTTCGCAAACTACTAGACTCCAACAAGGCTCCACAAATTTTCGACTTTTCACCACAAGGCAACACACAAGCCTTTTCTTCACGCCAACACTCCCTTCCCCCGGAAATCATAGCCGAAGAGTGGAACTCTTCCGAAGGCTTTGAAGTCGGCCTTTTTATGACCGACACACAACACATTTTTGGAGATTCTTACACCCCTCTCCTCTCCACTTCGACCACAAAACAAAAAGAGGCTCTCCAACACGCCAAATATATCTCTTGCGGAGATGGTTTTGACCAAGACAACCTCTCTCTTGTCCTATCCACATCCGCCACACGCACTTTTCTCGCCACCCCACTTTGCACCGACATTTTTGATCAAGACGCCGAACACAATACCTACAACCACGTCCTCACCCTCTTTGAATCCTTCCACGACCTCGCATCCAAACAAATTTTCTTGAAAGGAAAAATCTTTCTTCCGGTACTCGACGCAAGCCTCTCCCCCGCCGACACCATCATATGGGACTACCGCCCAATTTTGCAAAAGTTCACAAGATACCTAGACAACATTTCCTACATCGACACTTACAAACCTTTCATTCATGACAACAACAACATCTTTTCTTCAACTCCCATCAAACAAGCCACATTCAACAACACCACCGGCATGATGATCATCACCATTGACACATCCAAAACATACTCTTACCAACCTCCACCACGCACCCCAAAGGACCCCGCCACCACTCGATTAAGAGTTGACATCTTGAAAAATGGTAGCCGGGAAAGTGCCTACGACTTCATCAATAGGTCACACCAAGGCAAAATGCATGAGAAGGCATCATTTGCCTCCTCGACGGCCGATTTTCAACGAGCGGCTTCCCACAAACGCCCTTCCCCCATCTCCAAACACCCTCAAGGTGACCAAGACCACGAGTACTTCCGTTTCGACATAGATTGTCACACGGAAGAGGTCGAGGAACTAGCAACCACACTCCAACAACAACACCCTCTCACATCTCAATCACGAACAATCATTGCATTCCCCTTTGATCTTGCCACCCACCCCGACACCTTTGTGGCCACGCTTCGTAGAGGACACCCTGCCGCTCCACCACTTGAACTCCTCAACCAACTAACGAGCATTCCGAGAATTGATGAATTTTTGAAATTCGCGATGGTGCGAACCAAATATTCCATTCTCTTCCATGTAGACTCCGAATGCATCCCCTCCCCACCAACTCAGAAATAGGCCGACTCCATTGGTTGAACCAATTGCTTTGGGACGCAGGTCTTGTCTTGCTATACCCCAATGGGAAATACACTCCCAACCCCCGCATTCAGCAAGCCAACTCTCAACCCAAAAAGCACGTCCTCACCTCTTCCAAGGCCGTAGTCGCCGAAGCACCAGCCGCAACCACCCACATTTCCCTCGCCAAAGCAGCGGCTATCTTCGGCGAAATTGAAAAAATCATTCCACTCCATTTCTCGTCCATGTCAATTGGAACATCACTCCATTACGAGATCACCTATACCAACGACGACTCTCCGATCATTGCACATGGTCAAGAAATCACAGGGATCAATTTTTCTCAAGGTCAGAACATCAATCTCCAAAAGCAACAACATCTAATTCACAACAAGCGCCTCACCACCGACCAAGAGCACATCCATGAATGGTCTGTCATCGAACAGCTCGGAGCTGACTTGGGTGCCAAGAGTCATAAAGATCAACTTCTCACCAAAAAACCTCCCAATGCTAAATACACGAAGCGAAAGTGAGACCCCACGTCTCCTTCCCTCCACGCATATTTCTCTCCACCTTCTCAAAGGTTGTCATGTCAATCTCAGAACCCATTCGCGAATCTCTACTTCAACGAGGTTCTCCCTTCCCATACTCCCCCACACCCATGCTTTCTCTCATCACTTAATTGCGATATCGGCTTCGAGCTCTCCACTTCCACCGATTCTAATCGAATCTCTTATCGACATAAATGCGTTTATTGTGTGTCGATTCAATCGTCCCCTTCACTGCTCTCATTCTAGTTTCTGCAAGTCTCGGTATGTTTCACAACATCCGTCATTTAAATTTTGCACTCGCTTCCTTTGTTCTACTCCTAACTTCTTCCACACCCGCCACGACTCGCTTTTTGCCCTCATCGCGCCTCCAACCTGTCTCACAGCTACTCCCGTCATTCTTTTTCCCCACCAACCTCTCAACCCGCATGTTCAGGACAACAATCTATTTCAATTTCCAAGAACGAATCAATTTCCAAGAATGAATCAATCAAAGAAGCTCTCTAAGGAACGACAAGGTTCTCCTTCACTCGCACTTGCACATCACCACCGCACAAACACTAACACAACACCTTGCACCCAGCACCACATTCACACGACACAAATCATCACTCCACCTCACTCTACACTCATCGATCACCACTCCGCCACCACCGCTCCACTTTTCGCCTGGATTACGAGGACATCATCGAATACTTCATCATCATTAAGCTTGCCTGTTCCCATGCCTCCTCTCCCGGTCACGAGCGCTTCGACATCACGGAGATTATCACAAGTTAACAGAAATGTGATTTGTGTGCCTCACGATTTGCGCCCAAAACACCAAGGTTCACTTATTCTCATGCCTCCCCTCCCGAGCACAAGCGCTTCGACATCATGGAGACTATCACAAGTTAAAAGAGTTTTGATTTGTGTGCCTCACGATTTGCGCCCAAAACACCACGGTTCTCGTATTCTCATGCCTCCCCTCCCGAGCACAAGCGCTTCGACATCATGGAGACTATATCAAGTTAACAAAAATTTGATTTGTGTGCCTCAGGAATTGTGCCCAAAACATCACGGTTCTCCTATTCTCATGCCTCCCCTCCCGGGCACGAGCGCTTTGACATCATGGAGACCTTTCCATTTTAACGGATTTTGGGTTTATGTCCCCCACATTGACATTTCATTCCCTTTCGTGTTCACCAACAACCCGACCTCACACCACGAACACACCCACGCTCACAATCACATCACTATCACTCCCACTACCCCACCACCGGCCCCCCGACCCAATCGCCGGCGATCCTAACACCGAGCCCAATGGTGACAACAACAACACCACCAAACCCCCCTTCATTTTTCTTCCTCACCATCCAAACACCACCAAACACCATCACCCAGTACTCTCTAAAACCACATTACAGATCACAACTCATAACACTGCCAAAAACATGCACGACATCCAAGCCACCGTCCTCCACCACTTTAGCAAAGGAACAGACATTCTATGCCTTCAGGAATTTCCCTCCAACATTAGCCTTGACAACTCCCTTGTCCTCACCACCTTCGAAAACTACGCCCCCGACAAAACAAACGGCACTGCCATAATCGTCCACAAACACCTCGCTCCCTTTTGCCGCAAAACCCACCAGACTAACATTCACGGTTGTCTCACTACCATAGACATCACCCTACCGGGGTACCCCACATTTCGCATCTTCAACATTTATAAAACCCACATCCAATCACATCAACAACGCCTCGCACACGTCATCACCACCCTCCAGCAAAAGGAACCAATTCACCTCCTCATTGGAGACATGAACACTCACCTACAACCACACTTAGACACCGACAACATCAAACACCCAAAATCCTGGCCTTGGCTCTATGACCAACTACACCCCCCAACCCCAGACACTACCCCCCGGCTACATGACCTTTTTCGGTCCCAAAACCCCCATCTCCGCCAATGGACAAGGCCCCGTAACAAGTGCCTACCCGACTCCCAATCTCGCATCGATCTCATTATCGCTTCTTCCTCCTTCATTTCCATATTCAATCCACAAAATACCTTCATCAACACCACCATCAATAACTCCGATCACTACCCTGTCACCTCCACCATTAACATACCTACCAACCCACTAAACATCTACGACATTCCCCACGCAGACATCTACTACAGAAAACTCAACAAAGAAGAACACAACAAATTTCTCCAACGCCTCCACTCCCTGGACACATGGACCCAAAATAACATGACCTCCATTTTGAACTCTCCCATCGACGAACTAATCGACACTACAAACAACATCCTCTGCTCTCTTGTCAACTCCTACAAGTTGGTCACCAACCAGCATCATCCCCACAAACCTACCAAAATCGAAAAGGCCTTCACTCACCAACTCAACAACATCCAACCCTCCACCACTCTAACCTCCAAGCAAGCCAAGACACTTCAACACACCCTGGACAAATGGACTGAAAAGAAAAAACGTCAATCCCAAAAACGTCTCCATCACTCTCTCATTAAAGGACGGAAAATTAAAAAGTCTCTCAATAACATCTTAACCCCCCGCTCCACCACACCCATGGCCCTATACGACACCAACGACAATCTCACCTCCGACCCCTACTCCCTCTGCGAATCCATGGGCCAATGCCTCACCGCTTTAGGAGGACCCCCAGACTTCCAGATAGAACCCCAACTTATCGACTCCCTTATGGAGCTCTCCCCTTCCATCCCTCAGGACGCTCCTCACCCCGAATTCACTGAAATCTTCTTCAACACCTTGCTCTCAAACTCAAACCCAGTCAAAGCCCCTGGCTTTGACAACACCAACCCATACCTCTTCCACCTAGCTCCCAAACACATAAAGTCTCTCCTCTTTCACATATGCTCCCACTTCATCACCAACCCCACTCCCAAACAATGGCTCACCGCTCGAATCTTCCTCCTCTACAAGAAAAACGACCCCCACAACCCTATCAATTACCGACCCATAGCTCTTCTCCAAACAATTTAGAAAATACTCGCCTCATATGCCGCTACCGCCCTAACCTTCTACGCCACCAAATATAACCTACTCCACCACTCCCAATACGGTGGCATCCCCAATCACCGCACCACAGACCACATATTCACCATGATCTCCAACATCTCCCTCCACCCCGACATCTACCACCTCTACCTCGACCTCAACAAGGCCTTCAACTCCGTCCCCCACCAAGCCCTATGGCAAATCCTACACAACTACAACTTCCCCAAACACATTATCTCTCTCATCCAAAACCTATACTCCCATCCCGCTGACTATCCCACCGTCAATGGCTTCTCTCTTTTTGTTTGAGCCATCAATTGGAATTTTTCTTTTCTATTTTTTTCAGGACCACTACGGCAAGAGCGCAAGACTTGAGCAGAATGAAAGGGCTTTGTACTTTAGTAATTCTCAGATCAGCTACAGGGCCCCAGACTGATTTCAGGCAAGCCAGAATGTTCCAGTCTGTTTTGCTTTTTGCCCCTGCACTTGCTCGCTTCGCTCAATCCGATGGTCCATTTTTCCATTATATCATCTTTTTGTTATTTTGCCTTGGTATAGGCTATATATCCCTTTGCATCTTTCACCGAAATGGCCTCCACTAGTATTTTAACCTTTTCAGGCCCATGGTGCAGTTCATGCAGTGTTTTCACCCTGACTTGGTTTGTAAATACCCGCGGCTGTCCTTCGGAGAACTTCGGCTCATCATGAACGCTCATTTTGCCCATGGTTAGGCCGCTTTGGTGCAATGCTTTGGGCGGGGGACCGCCATGCCTCAAAAAAAATCCCATATCTCCACGATCATGGCGAGCAATAATCTAATTAAAATTGCTATAGACATATTGGACCTAGGTCCCAATATATGCCCCATGTTAACCCTCGACGTGGCCTCTATCCATTTTTCCCTTTAGTGGAAAACTGGTAAACGAAAAATGGCAAGAGGCAGCATACCCCATATTCAGCCACCCATGGCTCTCCCATCCCAAGCTTAGGCGGGTGAAGCAGGTACGCTTTTGTACCGGGATGTCTGCAAACTTGGTACAGTTTGCCCGATTTACCTGATACGTTTAACCGCAAAGTTTTACTACTCAGTTTTTTGGCCCAATTACCCACACAAATGCATGATTTTCCTCCAAAGAAGCTCTCACAATGTTTGCCATTTTACCCACTTCTCCGTAAAAAGCACCATATTTTTGGGGTTTTTAGGCTATAAAACCTTGTTTCTTGTGGTTATCATCTCCTTGCTTTTTTTGCACACTTCGAGATCCAACTTTTACGCCGGAAGTTTCGGAAATACTGTAAAAGTATTACATTTTCCTATTCGTATTGCAAGGCCAAGGGGAGGATACAAGGGGACACACCCCATTTCAGGAACATTCATGTCCCTAACCTTGGATAACGGGTGCACACCACCCGGGGGCGAACATTAAGGGGAAGATGGGGTTTGGTGCCAATATTGCCAAAAAGAGGCTTAGTAGTCCCTGTTTACTCTAAAGATTGTATCTCCGGTTCCGAAAGGAGATGGACTTTAGGCTTTTGCATGGAACCAACCCAAGGCCTCAAGTCCCTTTATCGACATTGGTTCGGGTCCGAGGCACAAGAAAACCATTTTTAACACTTCGGCCCTTGGAGCAAACGCAAAGTGGGAGAGTATGCCAATATGCCAATATTGGGACATATATACCCATGGGACACCAAAGCCAATATAATATGGCATATACCCAAATTGACGGACCCATAGTAAGTGTTTACAAACATACTTGCTGTGGGTCAAGTCCTCCCTTGGATCCGAAGTTAATCATGCATGACGATGGGCACATGCGCAAGAGGCAGAACAGGCGTGCGTGCTCACAAGGCAATATTACATAAAATAGTAGATATGCTTGGAAAAATGCAACAAGCCATACACAATTTCATTTATGCTCTCTACGTTCCATATTGCCCTCGTTCAAGGCTCATATGGCCCTTGGCTCCGAGAACAAGCCTTGGCACCACGGCCATTTTGGCCAAATTTTAGAGGAAAAGTCTTCCATTCAAACTACCATGATTTGGTACGCATTGAGTTGCCTGGAGCCATCGTTGAGTTAGCTCCACAATCAAAGATTGCCTCGGGGGTTTGATCTTGTAATTATTAAGCCACTTTCTTTACGTTCATGCTCACAAGTACACAGAGTCAGCGTTTGCGCACGATTTTGATTCCTGTTTTTGCCGCCCATGTGTGTCCCAGAACACCCCTATAAGCCGCTTCCCAAAGGGAATGGATATGCCCATGTGAAAGGGGCACAAAAGCAAGGCAAAGGGGGGAGATATATGATGCCGTACAAACTCATGGTCTATGAGAAGCATGAGTTCGGTCGATTGGCGGAAAAGGTTGCGCTTTGGTTTTCTCCCAGACGCGACAGCGAAACATTTTGGTGAGCACACCAGATGAAAGTACATGAAAAACCCTACAGATCTTTCCCTTGACTTTCTTTCAAACGACAAAGGTACAGGAGAAAAAGTCAAAACAAAACTCGCCACGGAAACATACCGCTAAGACACGCGCAGGCAACGACGGACGGCACTTTTACGGCGGCGACAAATCTGGTCAGAAGAATCAATTTTAATCGATTTCCCGCAAGATTCGATCATCAAGTTGAAATTTCAGAAATTTCGCATCAATTTGATCGATTAGGAAGGTTAGCAACGGGATCGGTCCCATGCCGGTTCCCATTGGGCTGGAGGACACATATCTCGATAAGCAGCACGGGGAATAGGTGTTGGTCACGGCAAAGGACCGACATTTGCGTTATGGGCCATGTCGTCCTGGGTACCGCTTCACCCCCCTCCTTAGAGAAAACCATGGGGGGGCTCGATCACACTCAAGCATGGCAGCGAGTACCCAGGACAGCCGCTGGGGGGGGAAGCTGCGTTTCAGGCACGCACTTGGGTCAGGATTCCCAGATGACTCCAATTTCCCACATAAACGGTAATAAATCCCCAAAAATCGATGAAAATCCTCAAAAACTGATGAGTACGACCTGTAAATGGATGTATAAGCTGGTAACGTATGAAGTATCAAGTCCCGGGTCCTGGTGGCAATATTTGGCATCCAAAGGACCTGCTCACCCATACTAGGCGCACCGGGTGCCTGCTGCGACGCGACCACCACAGTGGCAGTGGCATACACGGCCAACATAGGCGTCACAAGACAACCGAGGTGGTCCCACAGGTCGAGAGCAACTACAGAGATCCGTTACGACAGTGTAGGCTTCCCAAGGCTGCAGACTGGGGGAGAGTTCCCACGGGCCCTTCAAAGGCGGCACCATGTCCATATCCACGACACGAGTCCTGAGTGGATCAACCGCATGAGCTCCTCCATAAGGCATCGGGCATCAAGGCCGTCTTCTCCCTCGCCCCATTACCACGAATGCCATGCATGGGGGAGTCCCCATGCAGTCTGGGTGGAGGCTTCGACTACTCAAACCACCAGTTTCCCAGGCAGACTGACCGAAGTCAGGATGCTGAAGGCCACCACCCGACCGCGGAGGCAAGTCCGTAGGCTCACACTGGGACTGACAGTGGCAAACCGCTAGGAGTTCACTTCAGGCAACTGAGCTTTCAGCCAATAGCTGTCAGGATCTCAGCCACAGGCACAATCACGGACACACGGTATAACAGGCACCATCTGTACTTAAGTACTGGCCCAACCGGATCATATGTAATGGAACGTACACGGCGATCGCACCTAGGATTTTATGAGGTCCAACTACCCCCTAACTCATTGAGACACAAGTTGAGTGTCTCAATGTGTGTCTCAACTCAACCACAACCTCAGTTTGACAATTTGAGGAGCATCTTGACTATAAGAAACTGGGTTGATGCGCAGTAACGCTGCCATAGACTGTCAAAATCAATTCCAAACTCAAATTCCAATTTTTTGCGTGTCATCTTGGCCCAATCAGCATGGTTTGTGTTTCATGTCACGTTATTTCAGGACAGTAACCAACCACCGGCACTGGTAGCATTGCCAGATTTTGCCGCGGGCACCAGGAGAAATGGAGATGGGGACTCCAATGGAGTCTTTTTACGCCTTTTGAAACATGTCAAAAAGAAAAGCATGTTTGTAGTAATTTCTCCTCCGCAGCTGGCATTTTCTGTACCGTCATTTTCGCTGAGTTCCACTCATCTCAGCGACCCGACAGTGACAATGACAGTGTGCTGGACAATTCCGAGCGCGATCAGGGTGAGAGTCTAGGCAAGGTCATGGCCGAAGGTGTGTGAGTGAACGGACGTGCGCTCTGTTGTAAACGGCGGCAGTCACAAATATATTGGATGTAGGTAAGTGAACACTGATGGGGAGGTGTCATCAGAGGATGAAGACTCAACGCAGAAGAAGCGAGTGCAGTTAACTGTAACATGAGAACGGGCAGAAGAAGTAGTCTCCTCCCTCCGCGGGATAATTTGGAAACAAAAAGATCACTCCTGGTCAGAAGTGTGCACTGGTGTTGCTGCATTGACAGAAACAGATGGCAAAAAAATCCGTGAGGCAATGGAGGCGCTGGCGGCCGTGATAAAAGTAAACTCACAACTCCCAACGAACAGAAAGTACATCTATCGCATTGAAGAGGCGGGTGCTCGCCTTGGCTTTCAGATTGAAGCAGACACCTCCCACCTGCTTGCCATGATTGCAGTAGGCCCGACAAAACCACTGACCTTTCACTCTTTTGCCACTGGTACCAAGGGTACAAAGGTTCCTCAGGGCCACTACCTCTTCCAAACCATGCGGCCGTTTGATACATTCCAGTGCATCCCGAATGCCAGAGGGCACAACCTGTTCTTCTTTGACTGTGAAGAGAATATGAAGCTTGTATGCCACACAAACACTTTCAGGGACTCTTAGAACCCAAGTGACTGCGGTCCAACTTTGGATGCGCTCAGGCGAGTTGAGCGCAAGCTTGACGCTATAATGGAGCACTTGGGTATTGGTGAAGTGAACAGTGAGCAGAGTGGTGCCCGCGTGCATTTGCTTTGAGGATACATTTTTGAAACGCATCTTTTTCTGAGGTTAAATTGAGACACACGTTGAGACACTCAGCTTGTGTCTCAATGTTTGGGCAAGATTAACTGCAAAACATTGGAATTTGAGCTCGGAATTGATTTTGACAGTCTATGGCAGCGTTACTGCACATCAGCTAATTTTTCTTTCAATACTTATAGTCAAGGTGCTCGACAAATTGTCAAAACTCAAGTTGTGGTTAAGTTGAGACACACGTTGAGACACTCAACATGTGTCTCAATGGAGTTTCGGGATAATTGAACCCCATAAAATCCTAGGTGGTGGGGGCTTCCGTATGTCGGTTCGGGTTCCTAATAGGGACCATCTGTGGCTCTGTAGTGGTCTAGCGGGACCGTGCAGAGAAGTACATGGCGATCCCTCTGTATGATACACAGTTCTTGAGGTCGTCAAGGTATGATGTAAGAGAAAAGAGGCCGAAGCAGAGATTCCAGAGTCAAAAAACAAGAGATGACACGCATCCTAGAGGGCAGGGCAATGGCATAGCACAGGTCAAAAGGCATGTGAACACACCCCGTGAGAAGCACCAAACCATGCACCGGTCAGGATAAGGCGTCATCAGGGGGAGTGGGGGAGACAAGTGCCCGTAGGCCAGCAAGTCACAGACACTCACCAATGATCTTGATTCCTGAGTATGCCATGGGACCAGATTACACACACATTCGCAGTGTCGATTACGGCGACACCCGTTGCGCAATGTCGTATGGGCTTCAGACCCCTGGGAGCTCAGAACAATGAAGGGATCAGTAGCTTCACCTGGTTCCCCACGGATGCATCAGGAGGGGGAGTGACATACAGCTGGTTACAGTCGGGACGGTGGAGGTACGCCACCCATCCACCTGTTTTCCACCCGACTCAGCAAGCGCGGGTGTGGCCATCTGCTCGGGCGTTCGGTCTCGGCATGGAAGGTGGTC
The DNA here is from genome assembly GCA_964036045.1 of Eutreptiella sp. 'Long Island Sound 2002'. Lineage (NCBI taxonomy): Eukaryota > Euglenozoa > Euglenophyceae > Eutreptiales > Eutreptiaceae > Eutreptiella > Eutreptiella sp. 'Long Island Sound 2002'. The sequence goes on along the minus strand of OZ038380.1, from coordinate 76,878,276 downwards.
CTACCTGGTTTCTCATGGATTCAGCAAGGGGACGAGGTCAACCACTACAACCCGACCGTGAGAGAGACAGAGGGAGCAGAACTGCGTCCGCCGAACTCGGCTTCGGGAGGTCGGCATCAGGCAGAGGTCTGAGCGACACGCAACGGCTGTGTCAAACCACCTGATTGGGGGGCTGATTGACTTGCGCAGCATTTCAATCAATCCACCTGAACAACAGGGCAGCAGAGCTCGGAGAGAGCAAGCAATCAAGGGACGTCCAGACGACCTGACAGACTTGTTCTCAATCTGCCCCCTTAGGGGAGAGCTCAGGTCGGGGATCAGTTGCCCATGGCTTCAACCGCCCTGGTGAGAACTTCAAAATCAGAGACCGGGATCGTTGTCTTGTGCCTGCGGACATACTCCATGAAAGGGGTGTTAAGCCCCGGCACAAAGGAGGAGAGGGGTTCCCAGGTGTTGTGAGACAGCTCATAGCCTCCCCGACGCACCTTGAACTCCACTCCTCCAGGCGCCAAGGCACTCGGACGCGGGGCCAGGATCTTCACGGCGGTGTAGTCGTCCTGCTCAGCATAGTCGTCGTCCGAGTCTGCCTCATGGGCGGTGTAATCCGTGGACACATGTTTACCACGGACATTCAGGGTCACAGGCACGGAGCTGACTTTCGTTTCGCTCCCTGAACTGTCCGGGGCCCATCTCGATGCGGTACTTGTCCTCACCAATCCTGCGGACCACGTCTCCGGGTGTGAACCAGGATTTGGTGCGGTGAGTGCCCATAGGCCGGGGTCTCAGTACCCACACCGGGACACCCACCCTGCACCTATGAGCTCCTGACTTCGGTGCGGTTTTTGTTTCTCACGGCGTGCTCCTTCTCGAGCTGCGCAAAGAACTCCTTGGCGTCAATTGCAATGCCGTCACCTGACAAGGGGAGTCCCCAACCCAGGGGGTCCCTGCTGAGAAGAATCTGGTGAGGCGACAAGCGACCCGATGTGGGGGTGTCATGATGGGCCTTGAGAGCCGGCTGAATCTCCTCCAACCAGTTGCGGCGCTTGTTCCTGAGGTGGATCTTGTGAAGCTTCTCAAACAGCTGCCTTCCAGCTACCTCAGCTGGGCCATTGGACCGGCTGAGATAGGCGACGCTCCTGGCATGCCGTATCCCTATGAGGGAACACAAGGCCTTGAACCAGCCGCCAGCAACACGGGGCCCACGGTTGCTGTAAATGGTGCGGGGGACGCCGAAGACGGTCAGCCAATGACAAATCAATATGACTGTCACTTCCTTGGGACGGCCACAATGTAGCCACTGTGTTGGTCCACGCACATGACCACACAATCCCAAACTTCTTTTCCGATATGTACTTGGGCCATGGAAAAGACATCTATCGCCACACTCTCCATGGGCTGGTCAGGAATGGCTGTCCATTGGGCTTCCCTCTGGACATTCCGATTGTCAGAATTGCAGCCTGACAGACCGAACAACCCTTCTTGACCTGCTTGATGGCATTGTAGAGACCAATCTCATGGATCTCGAACTGGCGCCGCATGTCAAGGGCTTGCTTCTTAACCCCAGGGTGCATCATGTGGTGGTGCCAAGCTTCACACAGCTCAAGCACCCGGGACTCCGGTACTAGCCACCTACCCATCCGGTAGAGCTAGCCATCCTCCTCGGTACGCACCCTCGGCCACTTCTGCCCCTCGTCAGGGTAAGTAAGAGCCCGGTACTCGGACTCAGAAGACTCAAACGTGGCATAGTTGTCAGTCGAGTCATCTTGGAGGCACAACTCAGGGAAGAGGTGCTTGTGGGCCTCTGCACCCTCAGGGGCGAGTACTCGGACCGCTCTGCTGACCCTTCCTCCAAGGGGAGCATCTGCCACCATGACGATGTAACAATTCACACCTTCATCCTCCATCATGCGCTCCATATCAATGATCTCCTTGGCATCCGCGGTCTCGGCCTCATCGCCATCGGCAGGGACATCTGTCATGCCCTTACTGGCAGGATAGGCCCACCTGCTGAGACAGTCCGCCAAGGTGTTGTCCTTTCCCGGAACGTGGACCACCATGAGGTCGAACTTGGCCAAGGTCTCGTGCCATCTCGCTCTACGGGAGGCTGCTCCTGCGGGGGTGCCCACGTGCTCCTTGTGCCGGAACTGCAGAGTCTGATGGTTCGTGCAGACCGTGACTTGATGCAGGGCTATGTACCGGGCCCGCTTCCTGAGAGCCATGACAATGGCATGCGCCTCCGTCTCACGGGGCGTCCATGTACGTCTCTGGCCCTCCGCCAGGAGCCGGCTCCAGAAGAACGCTGGTACGTGCCTCCCATTGTCAAGCACTTGCTCCAAAATGGCGTCGATGGCGTGGTCGAAGGCGTCTGTGCGCAGGATGAACCCTCTGTCCGGTTCCACGAGGTGCAGACCCAATGCGGATAGCAGCGCCTGCTTCATTCCCCCAAAGGCACGGTCGGACTCTTCATTCCAGACCAGGGCCTTCTTGAACCCCATCTTGGTCTCATCCTGGTTGCCCTGGAGCACCGCGGTGATGGGGGCTGCATACCCGGCATACATCTTGATATACCCCGAATAGTAGTTGCCTAACCCCAGATATGCCCGCAACTCGGACACCCTCTTTGGCTTCTCCCGGTGCTCAATCGCCGCTACCTTTCCAGGTATGGGCTTCCGCTCCCCATTGCCAACTACGTGGCCGGCGAAGACCACTCTTTCTTTTAGGCTTGGCGGTCCCCCACCCAAGTCTACGCAAATCAGCTGAGCTGCATGGTTCCTCGAAGGATGGCCGCTATTTACAGCAATACAGGAAACACTTCAGGCATAAGGTGTCGATGACACTTTTCAAAGAAAACCAGAGGCTTAGGCCTGAGCTTCTGAGATACTGTATTTTGCTCCTGCAATTGAATTTGTGTGGATGAAATCACCGAAGTTGTTCCAGTGCAAAGGTAAGCCGTGCTGAGATGGATGGGGAAAAGTGTCCTGTGAAGATTGGAGTGCCTGGTACTGATTGGGAATTTCGAGTGAAAATAGTTGAAAAGAGATAAAAGAAAATCCTGGAGTCTGTTTGGTGGTGTGTTTGGACAAATGTTGCAAAAGAGGCACATAGGACATGGACAGTTGAAGACACCCTGTCCTGCACCCCAAAGGATCCAGCACTGAGAGAAAGCAGAGAATTCAGCCTACAAGAAGTTCTTTCTTACTGGATCTGAATTGTTCATTGAGAGGATTCCAGTATTTTGCAGTGTCCGCATTGTATTTGACATGTCCAGCTTGCTTCAGTATTGTCGGCCATGCTTCAACAATGATGAGTTGGTAAGTAGGACGTTTCTTTGACAGTACATGAATTCTCCTTATAATCCTCAGATCTTTCAGTTTGAAGTCCTCTGGCGATACGATGTGCGGTGGCGTGTCTGGCCATTCTGCGGGAGCTTGCTTGTTGCCTCCCGTGGATTCGTAGTCATGGGTCACAGTGCTGGGTACTGTTGATGCTGGACTCGTGTGTTCTGCAGAAGATTCGAGGTCTGGGAATTCGGAGTTCGTGTTAGAGATGGATTGCTCATTGGTTGGAGTGTTGCGCTCTCTCCCATCCGAATGGGGATCCTCATTAACAAATTCAGTTGTTGCTGACAGACGGGAGTCTGTATCGGAAGTGGTGTTCTCCTCGTCATTGATTGATGTACTGTCGCTGTGGGGTTCTTCATGTGGATTACGGCCATCGATTCTTGGCGGCGTGGGCTGTCTGCTATGTGGGTGCTTTTGTTGATGTTTCATGCTTGTTGGCTTCGGCTTTATATTGTTTTGCAAATTGCTGGCTTTCTGGAGTTTTCCGCAAGGTTCGCATCTCAAAGGCAGTTGAAGATCTCGATCGCTGAACCATTATTTAGTTTCGTTCAAGAGAGAGAAGGTGCAATTGCAGGCTTCGCATGTGGAATGCTCATCGGTGATCGGAGAAAGGCCAAGTTCCTTGTGTGCTCTGCCCCGTGTTCTAACTGGACATCCGTGGTCATCATCATCAGTTTGGATTGCATCGGCCGAGAGTGATGTTTCAGGATGTGACTTGTCTTCGAGTGGTTGCCTATTTTCGGAGTCAGAGTGATTGCACAATGCCTGCAGAACATCAAACTGATTTGTAGAGGGCTCGTCTTCGCGCTGCGGTTGGTCTTCAGCCTTCTGTTTTGACCGGCAAGCTTTACTGCGTAGCGGCGTCCTCAAATTGCGATCGGTGTACCACATCTTGGTCTCCGTCGATAGGGAGAAGAATTGGTAGGAGGACTTGCATTTGAGTAACGTGTGATCACAGCCAATTGGTTCTTGGATATCGTCCTCAGAGTCAGAACGGCTTCGTGACGTCTCTGGAGCGTCCAATTGAATTTGGTAATTAACTGGGGACATCGGTGCTGGATCCTTTACCCGCCGTAGCAAGGGTTATGTCCTCTCACAGTAGTCTCTGTTGCCTTGTTGCCAACTGGCAGGGTCACAGCTCTGTCTTGCGTTCGAAGCCGTCTGGGTGAGTAAGAGGGTGCAATTTTGTATGGGTTGTGGGCGATGGATGCACCTTCGACCTGAGGGTGATGAAACCAGATTTTCTCGCCGAAACAACAGTTCGTGTGGTGGTGGCATGTTGTATCTCTGGCTCAAATGCGTGTGACTGCTTTTGTTGACTGTAGAAGAGCTGATAATTGGGATGCGTGTGAAAGCATGCGAATGACAGCTGAGAGTGCGATTTTCTGCTGCGGATTTATCGTTCTGCTCTATTTTAATACGCTGATTGCGAATCCTCTGCTTTTAGATAAATTCATCTTCTGAAATTACAAGGAATTGTTGTCGTTGTCTTGAATCTGCTGTGATCATTGTTGTTCGCGCGTTGTTGAAGCGATGGTGGCATTGTCACTGCTGCTCGTCAGTTTGTGCTGAACCAGCAGGTCCAGCACTCTGGTGACCTCCCTCTCATGCGCTTCCAGCAGCTCATCGTAGCTCATGCTGGGGTCCCCTGACACAATGATCACGTCATCAACAAAGGGGTTTGCACAGTCATGCACCAGCGCAAGCAGGTCCTCCAGCATCCTCTGGAAAGCTGCATTGCCGTTGGTGACGCCCATGGGCATCACCTTCCACTGGAGGGGTCCAATTTCAGTGCTCATGGCTGTGCAAACACTGGACTCATCGGCGAGAGGCATCTGGTGACAACCATGTTTCACGTCCATCACCGTGACGATCCTGCGCCGGAATCGCTTCTGCAGCACGTCCTCAATGAGGGGCAGCGTCTAGCTGTCATGCTGCATCTGAGCATTCGGGCCGCGGTAGTCAACTACACGCTGCCATTCTCCTGCCACCTTCTTGGGGACGACGAAGCAGGGGGGAGCCCACTCGGAGTAACACGGCTGCAACTGGCCTCTGCCGATGAACTCCCTCAGATTCTTCTCCATGGCCTCTTTCCCCTCGCCCTTGAGGGCGAAATCCCGGTGCGGGTACACACGGGGGTCTGGCTTCAGTCGTATCTGGGCCTCACCGTACGGTCCAAGAACCGCTGGCGGAAACACAGGGTTTCCACTGAAGAACATATCCCCATACTTCTGCTTCAGCCCTGCCCTCAATGCCTGGATCTTGGGGCACTCACCGGACTCCTCTTGGCTTTGCTGGGCACCTGGACCACTGAGCTTACTTGAGGGGTAGCGACCCCACTCGTTTTTGGCTCTTGGGGTCTCCCCGAGTGGCCCGTCGGCCCATCTCGGGCCTTGCCGCGGAACAGATCGCCATAGATTGTTGAGTTCCCGCCAACAGGCTCGTCCTGGCTGGACATGTGGTCCAGCAGGCTCGTTAGGAGGGTATTCCGGTAATAGAGACCAGAAATGTTGGCGTCCACTTTCCACCAGGCCTTGTCCTGGCCTTTCTCCTCTCCCTGGGTTATTCACTTGTGAAAGGGTCGATCCATATACCCCTGCTCCGATTCCAGCTCCTCATCAGGAAGGAGGTCCTCCGATTCACGAATGTCCACGGGGAAAACAGCAAAGCATTGCCTCCAAGGCTCCGCAATCACCCGGCTGACACACACGAAGACCGTGGCGTCAGCCTGTTCCAGGCCCCCATCCACATAGTGGAATTCCCTTGGCCATCTCTGTGGTGGCATGAGCTGTCCCTTAGCGTCCTGATAGACACTTCCCCCGCCGGTAGGATCACCTTTTTCAGGGTCATGTTGTCCAGGGGGGCCAATCGATCTCGGGTACTTTCTCCCTCGGTACGACCCATGGGAAGACAAACACTGCCTTGGAATGGTCCTTGCGGATCTTCGCAACCGCCCTTGGGATGTCCACTCTGGGACAATGGATCCACATCAGACCTTGATGCGTACCCCAGTGCTTCTTCCACGCAGAGTCCTGGGCGCTCCAGTACTTCTCAGACACCTGAAGATGGGCGGAGATTCCTGAGGAGAACGCATCAAGGGCCTGATTCGATGCTCCCAGATCAGCAGCCACTCGATTCGCCAGTTCTCGCTTGACGGCTTACTCCTGGTACGTCGGCCCTACGGGCTCGGTCTCCAGTGCGACTACCATCGTGAACTGAGCCGCCCGGACCTCGCAAGGAGGTTCGCCTCAAGGGAAAGTTCTATGAGGCCCGAATCGACTGGGACATGAATGCCGGGTACGACTTCATGATGAAGACGGACTCCGGCATTCTCCTGGCTCAGGCCTCTATGAGCCTGTACCAGGACGACCAACTGTTGTGGCTATTGTCACCGGAACAGCATGTGGAGTGCAAATGAATCCACCCCCAGCGCCATCAGCTCAAAGTTCACCAATCGCAGCGCAATCTCAGCTTCCTTCGTACCTCCCATCATGTACTGGCCATTGGCTACCTTCAGCCTGACGGGCCTCCGACTTGCGGTAAGACATTCTGGCGGAATTAGGCCAGCCTTGACAAGACTGACCTGGGCGCCTGTGTCAACCAGCACGTTGAAGACCCTTTCCACTTCCCCGCACAGGGCACGGATCTTCAGGTGAAGCTGCCGCTTGCTGCCAACCCGGCGCACCGTGTGCCAGCTGAGAATCTCCGGCCTTTTCAGAAGCTTCATCGATCGATCGATCAGCAACTGGTGCAGGTTGTGGGTAATGGGCTCTAACAGCCCATCCGCAGCGTCCAGCTGCGGAATGGCCGATCCCCCGATACTCTCAGAAAGATATTCTAGGACGTCGAATACATTCTTAGTCGCGAGGGATGACAGGGTGCAAGGGTCAGTGCCTTCACCGGGGGCCTTGGTCGGACACAAGGGTCCGCCTAGGGCGGTTATCTCTCCGGCCTTCGCCCTCAACCGGCCACTGCGACGGTGTCTCCTCTCTGGTCTTGTTCCAGGCCTTCCGCTGGGTGTATGTCTCGGGGAATTGATGGTCCGTCATTGATCGCCGCACCATTGGGCGACCGCCCTAGCTGGGGCCCTTGGCTGCGGGGGCTCCACTAAGGGGCGTCGGTCGTCAGGCTGTCCTTCTCCGCGGCAAACTCATTCAGCGCGCCTCCTTTCTTCCTCCACCGGCTCTTGCCCTTCTTGTCCTTATCCTTGTCGTTGTCCTAGCCCTGTTGCTCTCCTGAATCCCCTTCGGGAGTTCAGTCCCGACCATCATCAGCTTGGGGACCTCGTTCTTGGACACCTCCAATTTGGCTTCACGGATGTTGGCTGACGTACGCTTCCTGCTCCTGTGCGCCTTCTTGTACGCCTCTGTGTCGGCTTTGTGGATCAGGCACGTCCGGGGATTGTGCTGGGGGGGGGAACTCCGCCCGTAGCAGACGAAGCAGCCCTGAAGATGAGCTTGGATGAACACCTTAAACACCAGTGGCAGATCGCCAACTCAGCGGAGCTCCTTCTTCTCCCTCTTCTTCCAACCCAGTTGAAGGGGCTGTCAGCTTCCCCGGTTGCGTCCCTTGTGCAGGTTGTTGACCAAGAAGACACAGACGGAGGTCTCAGCGGGTTCATCCTCGTCGTTGTCATTGTCGAGACCTTCGCCGCCCTCAGCTTCCGCCGGGTCCCTGACGACTTCCCCGTCAGACCCCGCGCCCACCTGGCGGACGCTGCGGTCGCCTACTTGCAGTCCGCGGTTGTGGGCAAGGTTCTTGTACTCTTTGAGTACTTCCTCTCCGACCCACTCCAGCACGTTGTCGCAGCTCATCTGCGCCGGGATAGCCTGCAGACGGATCGTCTGGCCGCCTACCTCACACTTGTCCAGGCGCCAGATCGCTGCCTTCTCGCAATGCCCTGAGACGGTGAGGAGGAGGGCGTTCGGCAGGGACTGCCTCTTGAAGTCCAAGGCTTTGGCTCTTGTCCAGTTTACCACCTTCTTGTGGTGCCCCTTGTTGAGCATCATCTTGACGTTTTGGTTGCTCTTGGCCCTCTTCGCTTCCTCTTTTGTGACCTGCTTCACCAAGGCATCTGGGAGGAGATTGAGCAGGCGGGACTGCTCATCAGCCTCGTTCAAGTCCTCCACGTTCCGGCGGAACAGGACGTATTGTTCTCGGAAATCCCGCCAATCCAGCAGGCGGATCTGCCGGCCATCATGATGAAGCTTGAAGGCTCTCCACCTCTTGGTGGCGACCTGCGGGGCGTCCACACGCTCCTGCTCGTTGAGCCACTTCTTGGCCTCCTTGAGGGTCGTGATCTTCCCCTCCTTTGCTGCCACAAAGTACCCTAGGTGCTCACTTTGGACAGTACTTCCCTTCATCACCTTTCACCACTTTCACCACATGTTTTGGTGAGGGATGGTGCTTTAACCACCTTTCACCGCAGAAAGTAGTGAAAGTACCCATTCAGCTACGTAGAAACACCTCTCATATGGTTGAAACCCGGTACGTTCAGTGGTTCATGCATTTTGCAGCAGACAGGTGCCGCAGAATAGCGCACGCAGTGAAATTACCGATTTGAACCTTGAAAATAATGTGTGGACGGATGGAGTTTGAGTTGCGGCGCTGGAAAAGCGATGACCGAGGCACAAATGCAAGCATTTGCAGCGCTTCCCACCTGAACTGGCATGTAGCGTGTTCCAGTGGCACACGCTAGGTTTGGACGGGTCAAACTAGCTTGGCTTCCAGTTTATCCATGAACACCCACATGTGACACATAGCACCTGACGACACAGGTGTTCTTTGGTGGTATTGTGTGCCGTTGACCGCTCCTACACGTTGTGCAGTCATTCATCCACAACAAAGAATGACCACCCGATACAGATACGGCTCTGATGGGCACTTGGATATCACCGCGGATTTTGATCAGGACGGGAATGTCAGCGTATACCTCCGCTCCAGTGGTTTGCCACCTTCACCGGGGATTACTTTGACTCAAGATGCGCACGCATTGCACGCTCCTGTTGGCCGGCCCGTGAGCACGCAGTCCAGAACGACCATGAACATCTTCCCGCGTAGCTCCATTGCAAGTGGGGGAAGTGGTCACGCGCATGGTGGGGGTCCCCGAAGTGGCGGCAGATGGCTGCTGTAAGCTCCTGGTGATGGTGGAGGTGACCAACGCCCTAGTAATCGGCATCCCGCTAATATTCATGTTGTGGAGTAGGATATGAACTGCAGTGAAAGGTGAAGCTGTGGTGAGCCACGGTGGTGAAAGGAAGTACGGTTGTGAGCCGTAAGGGGCCGCGCCGCATGTGAATCGCAGTAAGCTGCATGCCACTTGTTGCACTTTGCTTTGGTCTCCCCTGTTGGGGCTGCTTTTGTGCACGGCTTTGTTGTCCTCGTAGTCAAAAATATGTGTGCCTGTACGTGCACCACCGCACGCGCTATGCTTAGATGCATAGTTTGCCTCAAAGTATTTTTGCCCTCTGATTTTGATTGATTGCCCGCAAGTGTACGTTACGCCGCCATTGGACACCACTTGATTGAGTGGAAAAATATTATGTGCTTTCTCTCTTGCACGTGCCTCTAGCGGTTGCACGTGTTCATACATGTTGTATATGTTGTTGAACCGGTTCATATTGGTACTTTCACCATGTTGCACCAGCGCAATATGAAGTGGAGTTGTTTTTTGACCACGGTTTACCCTTCCATTGTGGCTTCATCTGTGGAAAAATATGGCTACCTCGCTTTCAAATCTTTTAGAACAACAATATGGCCTGCACCCTTTATGAAACGCGGATTGCAAGCAAGCCCTTGTGGGGTTGTTCACGACAAGCTTCCATGGCCGCGGACTTTTCAACCGGGGGACGGGTGATGTTAGGCAATCACCAAGATTCAAGCGGGCTCAGCGGAAGAGTTTACGAGGGGTATTCACGGCAGAGGAGGCGGTAAGGTTGGTCGTGGACCTCCACATGCCAAAAAGGCGCTACGAAAAATTGTTTACATGGGCACACGAAAAAAGCAAAGCGGCGGAACAGATCCTTTGGGGCGGGTGGATGAGTCCGTTACGGTTGTACCGTGTCATGCACAATGCATGGAAGCGCCTTTGCAAGTATCAGAAGCTGTGTGTAGTTGGACACGGGGAGTATGTAGGTGTTGCGTCGAAGGTAGCCAGCTTCCTGAAGTACATAGCCACGCAGGCAGATATCATTGATGGTTTGCATCTTGAGAAGGAGAAGCCGTCACTCACATTGATTGTACGTGGTGACGGCTTCCCATGTGGGTCGCGTCCATGGTGTCAATTGGTTGTGGGTTTTGAGGAGCTTGAGGAGCTAACCAGATCCAGTGAGTACAACTGGGCGGTTAACATTGCACTATGCGGTGAGAGCCAAGAGGTTGTCTTAGGAAAATCTCTTTGCGGAGAATTTGCGTTACTTTCAATGGATTCATGACCATCAAACGATAAACATTCAGGGACCTTGGGTAGATTGCACGTTGCAGACGGGTGGGGACTCACGGTGGTTGCATCATCTCTTTGGGTACATGAGCCACTGGATGTGCGGGAGTGTGTACACGTACGCCGTGTGGACATGTACCGAGGTCTGGAAAGACACAGATGTGGAGCGCACTGCTGAGCTCGATAGACAAATGTACTGCAAGTACTGGCGGCCTGTTAGGACGGGGAACGGTGCGGGTAAGCGGATTGAGAATGTAGGTGGTTGTACGCATGCTCCATTGCTGTGCATGCACAATCGTTGGAGCATGGGTGGTCGGAGTGTCCTCCTCCGCGGCAACCTCATTCACCGCGCCTCCTTCCTTCCTCCACCAGCTCTTGCCCTTCTTGTCCTTGTCCTTGTCGTTGTCCTTGTCCAACTTAGGTCCCCAAGCCCTGTTGCTCTCCTGAATCTCTTTTGGGAGTTCAGTCCCAACCATCATCAGCTTGGGGAGCTCGTCCTTGGAAACCTCCAATTTGGCTTCACGGATGTTGGCTGACACACGCTTCTTGCTCCCGTGCGCCACCTTGTACGCCTCCGTGTCGGCTTTGTGGATCGGCCGCGTCCGCCGATCGTGCTGGGGGGGGGAACTCCGCCCGTAGCAGACGAAGCAGCCCTGAAGATGAGCTTGGATGAACTCCCCAAACACCAATGGCGGATCGCCAACTCGGCGGAGCTCCTTCTTCTCCCTCTCCTCCAACCCTGTTGAAGGGGCTGTCAGCTTCCCCGGTTGCGTCCCCTGTGCAAGTTGTTGGCCAAGAAGGCACAGACGGAGGTCTCAGCGGGTTCATCCTCGTCGTTGTCATTGTCGGAACCTTCGCCGCCCTCAGCTCCCGCCGGGTCCCTGATGACTTCCCTGTCAGACCCCGCGCCCACCTGGCGTACGCAGCGGTCGCCTACCTGCAGTCCGCGGTTGTGGGAGAGGTTCTTGTACTCTTTGAGTACTTCCTCTCCGACCCACTCCAGCACGTCGTCGCAGCTCATCCGCGCTCGGATGGCCTGCAGATGGATCGTCTGCCCCCCTACTCCACACTCTTCCAGGCGCCAGATTGCTGCCTTCTCGCGATGCCCTGAGACGGTGAAGAGGAGGGCGTTCCGCAGGGGCTGCATCTTGAAGTCCCAGGCTTTGGCTCTTGTCCAGTTTACCACCTTCTTGTGGTGCCCGTTGTCGAGCAAAATCTTGACGGTTTGGTTGCTCTTGGCCCTCTCCACTTCCTCCTTTGTGACCTGCTTCACCCAGGCGTCTAGGAGGAGATTGAGCAGGCCGGACTGCTCATCAACCTCGTTCCAGTCCTCCACGTTCCGGCGGAACAAGACGTATTGTCCTCGGAAGTCCCGCCAGTCCCGAAGGCAGATCTCCCGACCATCACGCTGAAGCTTGATGGCTCTCCACCTCTTGGTGGCAACCTGCGGGGCGTCCACCCGCTCATGCTCGTTGAGCCACTTCTTGGCCTCCTTGAAGGTTGTGAACTTTGCTTCTTTTGCTGCCACAAAGTACCCTTGGTGCTCACTTTGGACAGTACTTCCTTTCATCACCTTTCAGGACCTTTAACCACAGGTTTTGGTGAAGGATGGTGCTTCAACCACCTTTCACCGCAGAAAGTAGTGGAAGTAACCATTCAGCTACGTAGAAACACATCTCATATGGTTGAAACCCGGTACGTTCACTGGTTCATGCATTTTGAAGTAGATTGGTGCCGCAGAATAGGGCATGCAGTGAAAGTACCGAGTTGAACCTTCTTTGGTGGTATTGTATGCCGGTGACCGCTCCCACACGTTGTGCAGTCATTGATCCACAACAAGGAATGACCACCTGATACAGATTCGGCTCCGGTGGCCGCTTGGATATCACCGCGGATTCTGATCAGGAAGGGAATGTCAGCGTGTACCTCCACTCCAGTGGTTTGCCACCTTCACCGCGCATTACTTTGACTCAAGATGCGTACGCATTGCACGCTCCTGTTGGCCGGCCCGTGAGCACGCAGTCCAGAACCACCATGAACATCTTCCCGCAAAGCTCCATTGCCAGTGAGGGCGGTGGTCCCGCGCATGGTTGGGGTCCTCGAAATGGCAGCTGGCGTCTGCTGAAAGCTCCTGGTGACGGTGGAGGTGCCCAACGCCCTAGTAATCGGCATCCCGCTAATATTCATGTTGTGCAGTAGGATATGAACTGCAGTGAAAGGTGAAGCTGTGGTGAGCCACGGTGGTGAAAGGAAGTACGGTGGTGGGACGTCATGGGCGGCGCCGCATGTGAATGGCAGTAAGCCGCTTGCCGCTTGTTGCACTTTGCTTTGGTCTCCCCCGTTGGGGTTGCTCTTGTGCACGGCTTCGTTGTCCTCGTCGTCAAAAATATGTGTGCCTGTACGTCCACCAACGCAAGCGCTATGCTTAGATGCATAGTTCTCCCTAAAGTATTTTTGCCCTTGGATTTTGATTGATTGCCCGCAAGTTTACGTTACGCCGCAATTGGACACCACTTGATTGAGTGGGAAAATATTATGTGCTTTCTTACTTGCAACTGCCTTTAGCGGTTGCACGCGTTCATACATGCTGTATATGTTGTTGAACAGGTTCATATTGGTACTTTCACAATGTTGCACCAGTGAAAGATGCAGTGGGGTTGCTTTTCGACCACAGTTTACCCTTCCATTTTGGGTTCATCTGTAGAAAAATATGGCTACCTCGCTTTTAATTCTTTTATAACAACAATATGGCCCGCACCCTTTAGGAAACGCGGATTGCCAGCAAGCCCTTGTGGGGTTGTTCACGACAAGCTTCCATGGCCGCGGACCTTTCAACCGGGGTACGGGTGATGTTAGGCAATCACGAAGATTCAAGCGGGTTCGGCGGAAGAGTTTACGAGGGGTATTGCCGGCTGAGGAGGCGGTAAGGTTGGTCGTGGAATTGCAAATGCCAAAAAGACGCTACGAAAGATTGATTACATGGGCCCAAGAAAAAAGCAAAGCGGCGGAACAGATCCTTGGGGGCGGGTGAATAAGTCCGTTACGGTCGTACCGTGCCATGCACAATGCATGGAAGCGCCTTTGCAAGTATCAGAAGCTGTGTGTAGTTACACATGGGGAGTATGTAGGTGTTGAGTGGAAGGTAGCCAGCTTCCTGAAGTACATAGCCACGCAGGCAGATATCATTGATGGTTTGCATCTTGAGAAGGAGAAGCCGTTACTCACATTGATTGTACGTGGTGACAGCCTTCCGTGTGGTTCGGGTCCATGGTGTCCATTGGTTGTGGGTTTTGGGGAGCTTGAGGAGCTAAACAGAAGGACGGTTAACATTGCACTATGCGGCGAGAGCCAAGAGGTTGTCTTAGGAAATCTCTTTGCGGAGAATTTGCGCTACTTGCAATGGATTCATGACCATCAAATGATAAAAATTCAGGGATCTTGGGTAGATTGCACGTTGAAGACGGGTGGTGACTCTCAGTGGTTGCATCATCTCTTCGGGTACACGAGCCACCGGATGTGCGGGAATGTGTACACGTACGCCGTGTGGACATGTACCGAGGTCTGGAAAGACACAGATGTGGAGCGCACTGTTGAGCTCGATAGACAAATGTACTGCAAGTACTGCCGGGCTGTTAGGACCGGGAACCGTGCGGGTAAGCGAATTGAGAATGTTGGGGGTTGTAGGCATGCTCCATTGCTGCGCATGCACAATCGTTGGGGCGTCGGTGGTCGGAGTGTCCTCCTCCGCGGCAACCTCATTCACCGCGCCTCCTTTCTTCCTCCACCGGCTCTTGCCCTTCTTGTCCTCGTCCTTGTCGTTGTTCTTGTCCAACTTAGGTCCCCAAGCCCTGTTGCTCTCCTGAATCTCCTTTGGGAGTTCAGTCCCGACCATCATCAGCTTGGAAAGCTCATCCTTGGACACCTCCAATTTGGCTTCACGGACATTGGCTGACGTACCCTTCTTGCTCCTGTGCGCCGTCTTGTACGCCTCTGTGTCGGCTTTGTGGATCGGGCACGTCCGGTGATCGTGCTGGGAGGGGCAACTCCGCCTGTAGAAGACAAAGCAGCCCTGGGGACGAGCTTGGATGAACTCCCCAAACACCAGAGGTGGATTGCCAACTCGGCGGAGTTCCTTCTTCTCCCTCACCTCCAACCCTGTTGAAGCGACTGTCAGCTTCCCCTGTGGCGTCCTTTGTGCAGGTTGTTGGCCAAGAAGGCACAGACGGAGGTCTCAGCGGGTTCATCCTTGTCATCGTCATTGTCAGGACCTTCGCCGCCCTCAGCTCCGGCCGGGTCGCTGACGACTTCTCCGTCAGACCCCACGCCCACCTGCAGTCCGCTGTCGTGGGCGAGGTTCTTGTACTCCGTGAGTACTACCGCTCCGCCCCCCTCCAGCACGTCGTCGCAGCTCATCCGCGCCGGGATGACCTGCAGACGGATCGTCTAGCCGCCTACCTCACACTGGTCCAGGCGCCAGATTGCTACCTTCTCGCAATGTTCTGAGACGGTGAAGAGGGGGGCGTTCCGCAGGGACTGCCTCTTGAAGTCCAAGGCTTTGGCTCTTGTCCAGCTCACCACCTTCTTGTGGTGCCCCTTGTCGAGCATCATCTTGACGGTTTGGTTGCTCCTGGCCCTCTTCGCTCCCTCTTTTGTGACCTGCTGCACCCAGGGGTCTGGGAGGAGATTGATAGGTAGGCAGGTATCTTCGGGCCCCCAGGATGCCTCCGTTGACAATGCGGGCAGAGGGGAAGGGGACGTCCTGTCCCTCCCACTGCCCTATGTCAGGCGCCTTCTAAGCCGCTGCCACATGTGCTTGGGATAGGCATTGTCACGGCCACCCGGTTCATGTTTCCTGGGTGGGAGGGTGTCCCCACATGTGTCCACGGGTAGGGTCCCATGCCCCCTCCTTTGGGCGACAGCTCTGGGGGCTGCCCAGCCGTGTGGCGTATCTCTCACGACAAGGGGTATTGCTCCTGCTAGTCTACGGTACGACCGCCTCACCCTTGTGGTTTGAGTTGCGGGGCCTCTCTGCTTGGCAGGCGACCCCCCCCTGGACTGTGTTCCGGCTCACCTGTCAATGGTTGCTTCCATGGCTCCGGGTGACGTTCACCATGCTCCCCGATGCAGCCTGGACGGGCTTCGACCAGCGGCCTTGGGGTACCGCCCCTGCTGCTGGCCTGGTGGTTCGGCTGGGTCGCCCCAGTGCGTCCGACCCATGGGGTGTTGGTTCTTCCCTGTTCCTCGGCCGCCCTACGTGTGCACGTGTGTGCGGTGTCCTGGTACACTTGACTCCTGTTCACCGGTGTGCCCGCTTGGTGCGTTGCTTTGCGTGTGCGGTGTCCTGGGCGACTTGGCTCCTGTTCACCGGTGTGCCTGCTCGGTGTGTTGTATTGCTTGTGCGGTGTCCTCGGCCACTTGGCTCCTGTTCACCGGTGTGCCCGCTCTGTGCGTTGCTTTGCGTGTGCGGTGTCCTGGGCTACTTGGCTCCTGTTCACCGGTGTGCCCGCTCGGTGCGTTGCTTTGCGCGTGCGGTGTCCTGGGCCACTTGGGTTCTGTTCACCGGTGTGCCCGCTCGTTGTGTTGTTTTGCTTCTGCGGTGTCCTGGGCCACTTGGCTCCTGTTCACCGGTGTGCCCGCGCGGTCGGTTGCTTTGCGTGTGGGGTGTCCTGGGCCATTTTGCTCCTGTTCACCGGTGTACCCGCTCGGTGTGTTGTTTTGCTTGTGCGTTGCCCTGAGCCACTTGGCTCCTGTCCACCAGTGGGCCTGCTCGGTGCGTTGCCTGTGTGTGCGGTGTCCTGGGCCACTTGGTCCCTGTTCACCGGTGTGCCCGCTCGGCATGTTGTGTTGCGTGTGCGGTGTCCTGGGCCACCTGGCTCATGTTCACGGGTGTGCCCGCTTGGTGCGTTGTTTTGCTTGTGCGGTGTCCTGGGCCACTTGGCTCCTGTTCACCGGTGTGCCCGCTCGGCGTGTTGTGTTGCGTGTGCGGTGTCCTGGGCCACTTGGATCCTGTTCACCGGTGTTCCCGCTCGGCGTGTTGTGTTGTGTGTACGGTGTCCTGGGGCACCTGGCTCCTGTTCACCGGTGTGCCCGCTCGGTGTGCTGTGTGGCGCGTGCGGTGTCCTGGGCCACCTGGCTCCTGTTCACCGGTGTGCCCGCTCGGTGTGTTGCTTTGCGTGTGCGGTGTCGTCGGCCATTTGGCTCTCGTTCACTGGTGCGCCCGCTCGCAGCGTTGCTTTGCGTGTGCCGTGTCCTGGGCCACTTGGCTCCTGTTAACCGGTGTGCCCGCTCGGTGTGTTGCCCGTGTGTGCAGTGTCCTGGGCCACTTGGCTCCTGTTCACCGGTGTGCCCTCTTGGTGTGTTGTTTTGCTTGTGCGGTGTCCTTGGCAATTTGGCTCATGTTCACCTGTGTGCCAGGTTGGTGCGTTGTTTTATTTGTGCGGTGTCCTCGGCCACTTGGCTCGAGTTCACCGGTGTGCCCGCTCGGTGTGTTGTGTTGCGTGTGCTGTGTCCTGGGCGCCTTGGACCTTGTTCACCGGTGCGCTAGCCCGGTGTGCTGTGCCGTGTCCGGGGCCACTTGCTTCCTGTTCACCGGTGTGCTCGCTCGGTAAGTTGTGCTGTGGGTTGCGTGTGCGGGGCGTTACTGCGGGACGTCACTCGTCCATCCGGACGGTGGCTATTTGTAGCCGGCAGGGGCTTGGTACCCTCCGGGCGCGCACTCGTCTGTCCGAGAGGCGGCTGTTCGTAGCCGGCAGGGGCTGGGTACCCTCCGGGCGCACACGCGTCCCTCCGGACGGCGGCTGTTTTGTAGCCGGCAGGGGCTGAGTTCGCTGCCGGGCGCGCACACGTCTGTCCGGACGGCGGCTGGTGTTGCCTGGCACCTGTCCTCATGCCGTGGTTCGTTGTGTGTTGTAAGCGCTCTCCGGGTTTGCGGCACCAGGCGGCCGTCGCTGCTTGGCACCTGTTTGTGTGCCTTGGTTGTGGCCGGCGGCGTGCCTCTCTGGCGTGCCTGGTGGCCCCGCGTGCCGCGCCGCGCCTCGTCCGGTCCGGTTGCTCTCAGTGCTCTGATCGGCTTTCCCGATTCCGTGGTGCCTTTCTCCACCCCGGGGGCTTGCGCCCCCGGCTTTACTGGGTGGCTGCGCGGGGCACGCGGAGGCTGGCTGAGAACCGGGCTCATTGTGCCTGCCGCTGGCCCCTGCCGAGGCAGGGGCGCTGGGCTCGCTACGCGTCGTACCCGTTCGGGGCCCAGCGATGGGGTTGTCCCTGGCGGGACCCTCCGGCGTCAGTCTCGGGCTGCATGCGCTGCGGTGGTTGGCGTGTGTGGACCCGGTCACTGACGTGTCCGGTTTCCTGTACCGTCTGTCGGTCGACGTGGGACTCGGCCGGTGCACCGGGGCTGTTCGGAGTTGACGCCGACACCTTCCCTTGCGGGTCGGAGGATGCCATGCCCGGGTCCCCTGCGTGTGTGCGTGTGCTTGCTCTTCTTGGCCAGGTCGGGCGGGTCGGCCTCCTGGGCGCGTTCTGGTGCGCCTCACCTTTTCCTTTGGCTGCTTTGTCTTTCTGCTTTGCTTGGCCCCCTCCGGTCTGGGGTTGTTCCTGTCGTGGTCCTTTGTTTGCCCTCCTCTACCCCCTTTTGTTTTTCTTTTTCCGTTTCTCCGTTGTTGTTTTCCTTGCGCCCCCTTTGTCTCTTGCTTTCTTTGGTTTCCGGCCCCGGGTGCCCCGGGCCTTGGTGCTGTGTGTTGTTTGTTTTGTTGGCCTCGCGCTTCTTGGCTCTCCGTGCGCTCTCGCTTTTTTTGTGTTGCCCGGCCGTTGGCTAGTCTCTGGTGGTTGCCCCCCCCCCCTTTTGTGTCTCGCCGTTGTTGCCGCCGGGGGGTTCCTTGCGTTCGTACGCTTTTTTTTTTTTTTTTTTTTCCCTTTTCTCCTCTTGTCCGCCCCCCTTGTCTCTGGCTTTCTCTGATTTCCGGCCCCGGGTGCCCTGGGCCTTGGCGCTGTGCTTTTTTTTTTTGCCTCCCGTCTCTCGGCTCTTCGTGCGCTCTCGCCTGTTTTGTGTCTGCCGCCTGGCCGTTGGCTGCTCCCTGGTGGTTGCGCCCCCCCCCCACCCCCTCCTCATTCGTGTCTCGCGTTTTTCGCGGCTGCTGCTCGGAGCCTTGGTTTTTTTTTTCTTTTTTTTTTTTTCCCTTCCTGTGTCCGCCCCCGTTGTCTCCTGCTTTCTCTCGGTTCCGGCCCCGGGTGCCCTAGGCCTTGGCGCTGTGTTTTGTTTGTTTTGTGGGCCTCCTGCTGCCCGGCTCTCCGTGCGCTCTCGCCTCGTTTGTGTGTCCCGCCTGGCCGTTTGCTGCTCCCTGGTGGTTGCTGCCCCCCCCCCATTTTCTGTCTCGCGGCTGCCGCTCAGTGCTCCTTTCTTTTTCTTTTTTTCCTCTGCATTGTGCGCCCTCGTTGTCTCTGGCCCTCTCTGGTTTCCGGCCACGGGTGTTCTGGGCCTCGGCGCTGTGCGTTGTTTGCTTTGTTGGCCTCCTGCTTCTCGGCTCTCTGTGCGCTCCCGCCTCTTTCGTGCTTTCCGCCTGGCCGTTGGCTCCCTGGTGGTTGCTGCCCCCCCCCCCCCCTTTGTGTCTTGCGGTTTTCGTTGCTGCCGCTCGGTGCGTGTGCTGTGCTGTGCTGTGTGTCCCTGGGTGCGGTGCTGCGCCGCGCTGCTGCGCGTTGTGCCGCCCGGTGTTGTGCTGTTGTGTGCTGTGTTGCTTTGTTGCGCTCATTTGGTGCCGCTGCTTGTTGTGACGTGCCCTCTGGGGCTGCCTGTCGCCCTGGGGCCCTGTGCTCTGCGGCGCTGTGTTTTGCGGTGTTCCCCCGCGCTGTGTGCTCTGTGCTGTGTGTGCCTTGTCGTGGCGTGGTGGTGCCCGCTGTTGTTTGCCGCTCTGCTTTGTGCTGTGTGTGTCCTGGGTTGCTGTGCTGTGCGTTCCCTGTCCTCTCCGCTCTGTGCGGTGTTGTGCTTCGCTGTGCTGGTGCGCTTGCGTTGTGCTGTTCGTGTGGTGCGTGCTGTTGCTGGCGCCCGGTGCTTTGGTGCGCTGCTGTGTGTTGTGCTGTGTCCTCTGGTGTGCTGTGGTGCGGTGCTGGGTCTGGTGACCCGTGGTTGTCTGCTGGTGGCGTGTTTCGGTGTTGGTGTCCCTGTCTGGCTGCTTGGTCTGCTTCCCTGTGGTTGGTGTGGTTTGCTTTGGTGCCCTGCTTCCCTGTGTCGTGTTCTGTGGTGCTGTGCTGTTGTGCTCCCCTGTCGTGTTGCGGTGCTGTTGGTGCTTGCGTTGCCCTCTTGTGGCCTGTCGTGCTGTGCTGTGTTGTGCTGTTGGTTGGCTGCGATGTTTTTTGCCCGGTGGTGGTGTCTGCGTGCTGTGGTGCTCTTTCCCTCGTGCTGTGCCTTCCCTGTCTTCCCCACTCTGTGCGTTGCTGTGCCTTGTTGTGCTGGCTGTGGTGCCCTGCTTCCCTTTGTCGTGTGCTGTGGCGCTGTGCTGTCGCGTGGTGCTGTGCTGTTGTGCTCTGCTGTCGTTTTGCGGTGCTGTTTGTTCTTGCTCTGCCCTCCTGTGGCCTGTCGTGCGGCGCCCTGCTGTGCTGTGTTGTGCTGTTGGTTGTCTGTGCCGAGTCTTGCCCGGTGGTGGCGTTGGTGTGCTGTGGTGCCCTTTCCCTCCGTGCCGGCACGCACAAAACAAATAATTTATCACCCTGTGTTACCCCGCGTCCGTCTCTGTGTCGGCTGTTCACGTCATTGAGGAATCTGGTCTCTTCCTTCGTCGCTGTCGTCATGTTTGTCAGCGCTTGAGTTGATGGCGTTGTCCTTGCTGGAGTTCGTCTTGACTTGGTTCGCCGGCAGCGAGATGGAGGGCGAAAATGGCGAGGGTGGGGTGGAGAAGAAAAGGGGTGACAAATGGAGAAGAAAAAAAAGCGAGAGGGCGTGAGTTCAGGGGCGTAGCGTCTTAGAAAAATATTTTTCGGTTTTTACGCGTTGCTCGCGGAGCGTTTTTCTTTACGTATACGGCGTGTTAGCGGGCGTGGGGCACAGCGTTCTACTCGTAAGTTAGTTACGGTGCTCTTCCCCTATTTGAGGCCGAAAAACTTTCGTCGCGTTTTAACGCGTTTAGCAGCGCGCTTTTTTGCCTAGCCGTTTTTTATGCTAATTAGCTTTATTTTCAGCTATTTAGAAAGTTTTTTCATCCTGTTTTACTTATGGTTTTTTTTCGTTCTGGCACAGGACGCCAACGCGCGCCACACCCCAAAAATGTTGTTGGGAGGAGATTGAGCAGGCGGGACTGCTCATCAGCCTCGTTCCAGTCCTCCACTTTCCGGCGGAACAGGACGTATTGTCCTCGGAAGTCCCGCCAATCCCGCAGGCGGATATTTGGCCATCATGCTGAAGCTTGATGGCTCTCCACCTCTTGGTGGCGAGCTTCGAGGCATCCACCCGCTCCTGGTCGTTGAGCCACTTCTTGGCCCCCTTGAGGGTCGTGATCTTCCCCTCCTTTGCTGCCATGAAGTACCCTAGGTGCTCACTTTGGACAGTACTTCCTTTCATCATGTTTTACCACCTTTAACCACATGTTTTGGTGAAGGATGGTGCTTTAACCACCTTTCACCGCAGAAAGTAGTGGAAGTACCCATTCAGCTACGTAGAAAGACCTCTCATATGGTTAAAACCCGGTACATTCACTGGTTCATGCATTTTGCAGTAGACAGGTGCCTCAGAATAGCGCGCGCAGTGGAAGTACCGAGTTGAACCTTGAAGATAATGTGTGGAAGAATGGAGTTTGCGTTACGGCGCTAGGAAATAGATGAGTTAGGCACAAACAGAAGCATTTGCAGCGCTTCCCACCTGAACTGGCATGTAGGGTGTTCCATTGGCACACGCTAGGTTTGGACGGGTCAAACTAGCTTGGTTTCCAATTTATCCATGAACACCCACATGTGGAACATAGCACCTGACAACACAGGTGTTCTTTGGTGGTATTGTGTGCCCATGACCGCTTCTATACGTTGTGCAGTCATTGATCCACAGCAGAAAATGACCACCCGATACAGATTCGGCTCCGGTGGGCAATTGGTTATCACTTGGATTCTGATCAGGAAGGGAATGTCAGCGTGTACCTCCGCTCCAGTGGTTTGCCACCTTAACCGGGGATTACTTTGACTGAAGATGCGCACGCATTGCACGCTCGTGTTGGTCGGCCTGTGAGCATGCAGTCCAGAACGACCATGAACATCTTCCCGCAAAGCTCCATTGCAGGTGAGGGAGGTGATCGCGCGCATGGTGGGGGTCCTCGAAGTGGCGGCTGGCGGCTGCTGAATGCTCTTGGTCACGGTGGAGGTGCCCAACGCCCTAGTAATCGGCATCCCGCTAATATTCATGTTGTGCAGTAGGACATGAACGGTGGTGAAAGGTGAGGCTGTGGTGAGCCATGGTGGTGAAAGGAAGTACGGTGGTGAGCCGTAATGGGCGGCGCTGCATGTGAATGGCAGTAAGCCGCATGCCGCTTGTTGCACTTTGCTTTGGTCTCCCCCGTTTGGGTTGCTTTTGTGCACGGCTTCGTTGTCCTTGTCGTCAAAAATATGCGTGCCTGTACGTGCACCCCCGCGCGCGCTATGCTTGGATGCATAGTTTGCCCCAAAGTATTTTTGCCCTTTGATTTTGATTGATTGCCCGCAAGTGTATGTTACGCCGCAATGGGACACCACTTGATTGAGTGGGAAAATATTATGTGCTTTCTTTCCTGCACGTGCCTTTAGCGATTTGCACGCGTTCATACATATTGTATATGTTGTTGAACGGGTTCATTTTTGGCTTGAACGTATACCAGTTCGAAAGTTCGCAAGTACGAAAGTTCTGGGTCCGGGGTCAACGCCATGCTACTGACTTTGGAAGATAACATACACGGAGGAAGGGGGTTAGCTCGGGTCATGCATCATGACAGGTGCGGAAAGGTGCATCATCGTTGACCTATCTTGGCTCGCTTGCGTGAAGGCATGAACTTAGGAAGCGGTGTGGATCTTTGTTTGCTATCCCCTATTGCTTGCGTGTGTGTCAGGAACTGGCTTGGGGGGGGGGGTGCACTCTGGAGGGCATGGACTGATGAGTTCTCACGGAGGGAGAGGGCACTTCCTGTTTTTAAACCTGTGATGGTATGGGATCCGGCGGTGAGTAGGCATGGTGTCGTGGACGTTTGTGTGACTCAGCAATGTATGAAGTGCTGTAGATTAGAATCAGGTGTGCGGAAGCAGTTGGTGCTCTGTGGCTGGGATGGCATAACAGGCGGTGTGTTTGATTGGAGCCAGTCACGGCAAGCAGAGACGGCTGCAGCAATCGCTGAGCGTCTGGAGTACAGTAGCTGGCCCCAGTGATCTTGTGCAGGTGATAAGGATGTGAAGAGCACAGAGTGAAGTGAGGCAGGGATTAGGGTGCGAATGAGGTGTCGCCGCTCTCCAGGGTGCGCCAATGACCACCAGGTCAGCAGTGTTGGCAAACAGGAACTGGGCCATGCACGAATAAACAGTTCCTGTAACCGCCACGTGTGCGGACATTGACTGATCATGGAGAGGGGGTCTATAGGGTGAACAGTACGGCAGTGGAGGCAACGGTAGGACGACATGTCTTGATGAGAGGGGTAACCATCGACCAAGAGGGTGGCTGAGACCCAAAAGAACGGTAAGCTGTCCAGGTTGTTGGAGTGAACATACCCATCGAAGCTGGATCTGCTGTGTAAGGATGCGTGAAGGTGGTGTGGCGTGATTGGCCTTAGCAATTTCTTGTAGATTTTCTGTGTGATTGGTATTTTGGAGAACGCAATGCAGCATTTAGGAGGCGGTGGAATGAGGTTAGGATGAGGTGGTGAATTATGGTAAATCCATTTGGCCACGGCATCGGCCAACTCATTTCCCACAAACCCAACGTGAGCCTTTACCCAGGCAATATCAATGGCAGATGGGAGTGAGTGAAGTTCGGAAAAGAATGCAGTGACTCAGCTGTATTTGTGAATTTTTGATTTTGGTCGAATTGCCGAAAATGTGTGCTCAGGCTTATTGTGCAGGTCGAGTGCATATTTTATAACTGAAACTACTTCTGAGTTGTCTGACAAAATGGACACTGCGCTGTAGTGCTTGTGTGTGCGTAAGAACCGAAGGCATGACAGGAGAGCCCAGAACTCTGCATCACCTGAGCTGTCAAAGGGCGATGGCACTGCCAGGGGAAAGGCATCATTGTTCCGCGGAAAAAACACAGCTGCTGCCCCTGTCATGTGGTTTTTTTCGCATCCATCAAGGTATACCCACAGGGTAGTTCATGTGGCTGCCTCCAGAAGTTGTATCACGCGGGTGCGATTCCATTCCTTGAGGTCCTCTGACAAAAGGATAGTTTTGCGCTGCAGATGAGCAATTTTGAGGCCATGTGAGCTGGTGTGAACTGAATGGGTGGTGTCAGAATGAAGTGCGGTGAATTCTGCCATCACTTCTGTCATCCATTTGCGAACGGGGGGGTGGTCTGGTGAACCAGTTTTTGAAAAGGTTTTTTCATCCTGTGTGGAACGATGTGTGCGGAGTTTGGTGATGTGATGGTAGGCCAGCGCCAATGCATCCACAACAAAAGCTGTAATTGCTTGTACATCATCAGAATTGAGGTAGGGGATGGACGGGTGAATGGCTTTGAGCCATTTGTTTAACGGGTTCATGTAGTGTTCGAACTCTTTGATTTCGTTGTCTGTTAGTCTGCGAAAAACGGGTGCTGGTGTTGTTGACGTGGTGTGTGTTGGTTTGATTGGAGCCACGCATGTAACGTGGCTTGGATGGTGGTCAGAAAAAGAATTAGAAGTGTCAATGATGGCATCCAGTATAGGGAAGGCAGAGGTGAATTGAGTGATGCCAAAATAAAATCAAGTCTCGCTTGATTTTGGTGGTTTTGCGAACAATATTGCGTGAATTTTTTCGAATGTGGGTGTTTTGACCGAAACGTGTCGGTCAATTGGGGTGGTGTGGCTTGAATTTTATTGGAGAGCCAAGGGCAGTGATTGGGAGTCACGATGTTTTGCAAGTCCAAAGATGTGTTGATGATGGCGTTGAAATCGCCTCCAGTCACGTGTGACGGGTACTTGTTGAAAAGTAAATCCAGTTCTTCAGATATCTTTGGGGGAAATTGGGTGCGATGTGGCGAGCAGTAAACGGATGCGAAGAGGGTGGGATTTGATCCAGGTAAGGTTAGTAGGAGCAATGTCATGAGGCCCTCTGTATCTACGTGTTTCAAAGGCGTGCGGTAAGGAGCAATGGGGAAACATAAATAGCGGTGCCGCGGGACGTCTCCCCTGACTTGGGCAGGTTATATCAGACCCTCTGTAATGATGACTGATTATACGGTGGTGGGAGTGAGGCCGGTTGAAAGATTTCCTGGCCTAGTAGTATATCTCTGTGCTGGTGTAAGTTGGAAAATACTTGCGGTGCCTGTGACGTTTTTTGAAAATTGTGAGTTGTGATTTTGATTTGTGGTGGTAGTGGATTGGCGGTGATGAGTGATGGTTTTTGGCGCAGTGGTGGTCTGTAGAGGGATTGCTTGTTGGAGGGTGGGTTGATTCTTGACAGGGGGCACTCCCGAGATGCTGGTTTAACCCCTTCGAAGGTTAACCAGTGAATGTACTGTTGAGGAAATCATGTAAGCTTGAAGGCTCTGTTTGCCAGAGTTTGATCTCTTGCCACCGAAGGCGGACAAACGGCGTGATGCAAATATTGGTTGATCCATGGTACCAGAGCTTGTTCTCTTGCCATCCAAGGCAGCCCCATAGTATCATGTGGATATGGATTGAGCCTCCGTACCAGGGATTGACCCCATGCCACCGAAGGCGGCTACGTGGTGTGGGAAGGAAGGTGAATGCTGAAACTCCACTGTGTAGTGGTTTTGTATGTGTGCATGGTAGACATGTGGTAAGTGGAATGTGGTTTGTGTGTTGGTTATCTGGTGACCACCCCTGTGGAATTAGGGTGTTCACAGGCCCCGCCACGGCGGGCCCTGTACCAGTAGTGGACAGAGAGGGGGATGATGAGATAAGCAGTGGCACATTTGACATTTAATGCAGCAATGATCGAGCCATCCCACTCTAGGTCGTTGGTGCCCAATCAGTCGGTGGTATTAGCATTTGGACTAATCTCAGAGGAGGGGCCCATAGCCTTTATAGGAACACTGAACAAGTGCAGATGCTAAGTCGCAGAGATTTAGAGTGGTGACACCCATAAGAATCTTGGACCGGCAATTAACTGAGACGTGGGAAACCCAGGCCGGTGGAGGAAAGAAAAGCACAGCTATGTGGCGTCGATGGCGTCCAATGAGTCCATGGTAGAACCCGAAGCGCTGAACAAGTGCGGATGAAAACAGGGGGACGACACGGGAGTTTCTTTTATTGGTGACACATTAGAAGGAATGTCGAGTGACGAATGGCGTAATTCAAAACTTCAACGGAGCCCATGGTTTTTGCAAGCAAAAGTTTTGCTTGCCACGTGTCGTGAGGGGAGAGGGCGTTAAGTGCGTTCTGAAGTCCCATGGTGTTGACGTTGGGAGTGAGGAATTTGATTGAATCCATGACCTCATCGTGCGCAAGGCATGCAGACATCTCGTTTTTAAAGGCAATGTTCCATGCATGCCCCGTGCTAAATCAGAATTTAGTTGGGACTTCAGACGGGGAGGCTGCTTTGATAGAAGATATCGTACCAAAGAGGGCGGCGCTTTGGCAGAAATGTCTGAAAGCAACGCAAAGGGGAGCAAAGGCAAAGGTGACGTTGGACGGTGTAGTTTATGTGCCGTTAGGAGTGAGGATTTCATTCGGTTCTTTATCGGGGGAAGTGGTGGCAAGTTGTGGTTCGGTCTCCGTGGGTTTGAAAAGGAAGGTTGCATGGAGAACCTGAAGTATTTGCTTTTGAAGAGAGTTAAAAACTTGGTATGCGTTGGAAACAAAAGTTGGGTTAGTGGGCAGTGTCTCAAGTTCAATAACCACGATGAGGCTGAACGCGTTGCCCCAAGTGATTGCGCGAAAGGCTTTCCTCATGTTTGGAGAGCTGATGAAAAGTTCATATAATTCCGAAAGGGAGACCTTCTTTTGAAAGGAGCGGTCCGTGGAAATAGAGAAGCTGTTGTGTTGTGTAGACCATGACATGGGGAGAGCGAGGACGTTTGGGGCGGTAGGTATTAAAGGGTACTTTTTAGTGACGGAAGTCATGAAGTCAAACACATCGTCCTCTGGAAGCTCAATATCAATGCGAATATACTGGGGGTGAACTCGAAAGTCGTGCAAAAAATTTCTTCACTTTGGTTGAGCCAATATTGAGAAGAAATCGAGACATCATCCGATACCTTTTTCATGGAGAGCTTGTTAATGAAAATAAGAATTTCATTTGGGGAGGCTTTGGGAAGAAGATCTTCATGAATGTCAACTCTCACAAAAACCACATTGGTGGGTGCGGCATGAGGGGTTTCTTGTGGTTCGTCCTTGAGAACTAGGTCCATGGAAGTGAGCAAGTCGCGGCATTGGGTTAACCCAAGGAGCATGATGTTGTTGGAGAGTAAAATATTGTGAATTGATCTTTTGGCGTGACTAGACACGCGTATGGAGGCAAGACCGATGTCCATGTGAGCGAGATCCATGGAGAGTCAGTGGTTCGAATTGTTGGAGATGCGAAACATATGTACTTTGTCGAAGAATTTGACATCTTTCGCAAACCTGAGCAAGTCGCGTACAATTCCTCTAGGGTCCCATGTGAGAAAGCCATGAGGTTTGGTGATAGCGCCAAGTCTTGGTAAGACAATGATGCCTTCCATCGGTTCATTACTGTGTTCGTTCATTGCAAGCATGTCAATGAGTAATTGGACTTGTGTTGCGAGGTTGATCGGGCTTGTTTTGGTAAAATTGAGCAAAGTCGGCGTTGCAAAAAACTTTTTGCTTTGTGTAGAAGTGATGGTGCGGTAGATGCTTGACGCGTTTGGGGAGTTGTAAAAAGAAATATAACGCGCACTTTGCAAAAATGTTTATTGGGAGTCTTCACTCAAGTTATATTTCTCAAGGTAGGGTGGCAAAAAAGGGTGTTGTGACCCCGTCGTGAAGATGTGTGCGGTGAAACCATTCAGGTCTTTAAAGCCTTCTTTTAAAAGAGAAGGTCGAATGCTTGGATTTCTAAGATCATGAACCTTAGAAGAATTCGTGGAAAGCATACGAACGGTAAAAGGTAACTTTTTTTCAAGGATGTCAAGTTCATCGTCT
The DNA here is from genome assembly GCA_964036045.1 of Eutreptiella sp. 'Long Island Sound 2002'. Classification (NCBI taxonomy): domain Eukaryota; phylum Euglenozoa; class Euglenophyceae; order Eutreptiales; family Eutreptiaceae; genus Eutreptiella; species Eutreptiella sp. 'Long Island Sound 2002'. Next base: position 76,850,245 of record OZ038380.1, on the reverse strand, counting down.
TCCATTCCGCTTTGGTATCTTTGACTTCAAAGTAATTGGGAGTTTTGACGTCGGTGTTCTCCATTTCTAGTAATAATTGTAGACGAAAGGGGGCTTCGTGTAAGATGGTGACCAATACAGAGGAAGTATGCCAGTGAAGATCTTGCTGATGGAAAACCCAAGTTTCTAAACAGAAAAGAGGTCTGAACCGGATAGTCTGGCGAATTTGGGCAAATGGATGGACAGCGTGTACCTTTTGGTAATGTAGTTTCGGGAAGTCGTGAAATCGATGATTTTGTCGTGGGTCTTGATCAACACATTGATTTTTTCTTTTGGTTAGATCGAAATCGAACAGCGCGCGCCTTTCATCAATACACTGTAGTTGTTGAACCGGTTCATATTGGTACTTTCACCATGCTTCACCGGTGAATCATGCAGTGGGGTCGTTTTTCGACCACGGTTTACCCTTCCATTGTGGCCCTTGTCATTGCCATTGTGTACCCTTCCAACAATGTGGCCCGCACCCTTTAGGAAACGCGGAGTGCCAGCAACCCCTTGTGGGGCTGTTCACGGCAAGGTTCCATGGCTGCAGACTTTTCAACCGGGGAACGGGTGACGTTATACAATCACCAAGATTCAACCGGGCTCAGCAGAAGAGTTTAAGAGGGGTATTCACAGCAGAGGAGGCGGTAAGGTTGGTCGTGGACCTCCACATGCCCCGAGGGCGCTACAAAAAATTGATTACATGGGCCCAAGAAAAAAGCAAGGCGGCCGAACAGATCCTTGGGGGCGGGCGGATAAGTCCGTTACCGTCGTACCGTGCCATTCACAATGCATGGAAGCGCCCTTGCAAGTATCAGAAGCTGTGTGTAGTTGGACATGGGGAGTATGTAGGTGTTGACTGGAAGGTAGCCAGCTTCCTGAAGTACATAGCCACGCAGCCGGATATCATTGGTGGTTTGCATCTTGAGAAGGAGAAGCCGTTACTCACATTGATTGTACGTGTTGACGGCTTCCCATGTGCGTCGCGTCCATCTTGTCAAATGATGGTCGGTTTTGAGGACGTTGAGGAGCTAACCAGATCCATTGGGTATTGCACTATGCGGCGAGAGCCAAGAGGTTGTCTTAGGAAATCTCTTTGCGGAGAATTTGCGCTACTTTCATTGGATTCATGACCATCAAACGATAAAGATTCAGGGATCTTGGGTAGATTGCACGTTGAAGACGGGTGGGGACTCACAGTGGTTGCATCATCTCTTTGGGTACACGAGCCACTGGATGTGCGGGAGTGTGTAGACGTATGCCGTGTGGACACATACCGAGGGCTGGAAGGACACAGATGTGGAGCGCACTGTTGAGCTTGATAGACAATTGTACCGCAAGTACTGCCGGGCTGTTACGACGGGGGACCGCGCGGGTAAGCGCATTGAGAATGTTGGTGATTGTATGCATGCTCCATTGCTGTGCATGCACAATCGTTGGGAAACCGTGGTGTTGTGCATTTTGCACATTCTCATGGCAGTGGGGAAGTATTTGTCTGTCTTAAATCGCAAGCGCTCACGTTTGTTGAAGCCTGCGCGACGCACAAAGCTGGCAACTCTCCTTGGCCGTGCTAAAAGCGGGTTTGCTTTGGCGGGCTAAAGTGCACTGGATGAGGAGGGCTCTTGGAACCTGTTGGCACATCGGGAGGAGATTGCCAATCTATTGCGGGTTGGTCCCGACACAAAGAAAGCTGTCGCTGACAATTACATGTCGCTGCATAACCTCTGTAGCACACGGTACAATGCGAAAGAACTCAAGTGCAAACGGATTGCCAAAAATGGCACAAGGCCATTTTGCCCACGGTGCGCTCCTACTACTTCCTGTGGCGGGAGAAGCATGCACGCTGTGTGATCAAGGGGATTGCGCCATGGGGGCTTGTCATGTTTTCTGGTGACGTGGTTGAGTCCATGAACGCCATTCCCAAGCACATTTTCCTCACGGCAACAGCTCGCGCGCGGGGGGGTGGTACAAGCCCCGAGCGGGATCCAGGGCTGCTGATGCAAGCAATGCGCAGGGCGCTCCTGCATAAGGAGTTGCCTTGATGGGTAGGACACCTACACAAGACCCGGGTGCATATTGAACAGATGGCACACATCTTGCCTGAGTTTTGGGCTATGGGAACGGGGTAGGCGCGTTGCAATGCTAGGGTTCCTTCTGTGCTATCGTGCTTCACTGGGTAAACACCGGGGAGACACGTCTGCCTTCTGTCAGGGTTTTTCTACATGTGCATACTACACTTTTAAATTGTCTCCTGAGCCACACTCTCCTGTCCTGTATCTCTTAGGGCTTCATCTGCCACACTATGGCTGACAATTTGGGCATGCGGGTGGGAAGCGGAAGTGACCCACAGGTGTGTACCCAACAGGTGGCGCCGTACCGGTTCATCAGAGTAATTTCATCACCAAACACATTGTTTCACCGTTTCAACGGCATGCCGATTTCATGCACCACCACCTTTCCTTTCTATCTGTGTTGTGTGTCACAGAGTCTGAACTCGTGTTTCTATGGGAGCCAGTCGTGGGGTACCCCTGAAAGTCCGTGGGGATACACACAGCCGCAATCCGCCCCGTAGCCCAACAGTGGTACCATTCCTGTCGCCGCACCACCACAACTACTGGTTGCCGATGCAGACATCTTCCAGATGGCTACTGCTGTTCTTTGGAACCAGTTTCCGCATCCGGATGCGCCGCTGGCTCAAGAGGAGGACTGTTGGCAGTGGTTGTCCGGCATCACTGCCGGATACATATACCTGCGGGCGATGAAAATGTGGAAGGGGACGAATCAAGCGATCGATGTTGACGACTCTTAGCAGTACCCGTGGAACAGCAGACCGCTCAACATGTCAGAATGGTCGGTGTTGAAGGTGTTTGTCATCGGACTGCAAAAAGATCCCAATATGGGAATGGTCATTAGCGAAGACGGCCTGGGAGCCCTGTTTCGGATGTGGGAGGCAGTTGAACTTGAGATGCACCGTCCTAGAAAGAGAAAACGTTATAAAACCGTTGGCTCCACTCCATTTTGATTGAAAAAGCTTTCATGCAAAAATGCCTTTAAAGTAATCAAACATGTTTAACTATGGTTAGAAAGCCCCAAAAAGAAAACTCATACAATTTTTGAGAGGGGTGCAACACGAGCAAAAACTTATCTAATCATCTCATGTGTTTGTCGGCCCTAGCTATTCTCAATGCAAAAACATTCCTAGCGTCATATTCCTATGAACAACCAAACAAAGCATACGGCCTGGCCAGCCACAAAAGGCGCCGTTCAGTGCAAAAAACCAAACAAAGCATACACAACTACACACAAGTGAAGCAAAGAACAAAGCAAAATGCAAATGAGGTAGTGCACTCCACAGTATGGCATGAGTGCATCTTTATTCTCCATGCCATACCTGGTTGAACCTCAACCGGGCTCACCACAGTTGGGGGATCATCCTGCTATGCAAAACTGAAAAGCATGGCAAGGTGTATCAACAAAGAAGAAGGCAAGGGAGGCATAATGCAATGCATATTGTATGTATGAATGCATGCATGAATGCAATGGATGCATACACGTGCGTGTTTATCACGAGGCTATCAATGCTATGCTTCAACTATACATACTCCATAACCTTTCTTCTACTTGCTCACCTGGTATATGTGAATGCCTGCAACAATGCAATGAATGCAAGCGCACAACAATACTTGAACCACTCGCCCATTGCCACACACACTCGGACAATCTAGGACTAATGCACAACCCATGCTAATGGGAGTCTCCGTCAACTATTTAGATGCGTCAGAGCGACTATTCAACAAGCAAAGCGGCAGGTCAACTGTCCTTCGGAACTGATACAATATAATGAGAAAAAAAAGGTCCTCGACCGAGTCTCCCGCTCGATGGCAAGCGCTGCCCAAGCTATGATCTCAAAAACGCAGAACTAAGTAATGAGAAATTCCGCACTAGGTAATTCAAGTCACGGAGGGCAAAATGCGGCAGCAACAGCACAGATCGCGGCAGATCGCCGACAGCAGATCGGCCATCGCAGAGGTCAGCTCGTATATACAAATCATGCAGTAACAGATCAGACAGACAATCAGAATACTAACAGCAAAGAAGTACAGAAGGCGTCCCAATGGGAAAATTCGATTTTTCTTACTCCGCCCCAGACAACACACCACAAGTGGGGGGGTCTCAGGGGGCCCCTTCGCGTACACCTCAGGGCGGAACAACTTGTAGTCGGACCATCAAAAGTCCCAGGTACTCCACCTGAAATTAGTCAGGAAAGCAAAAAGGTTAAGACAGAGTTACATCTGTCCTGCAGGGTGTGAGTAAACCCCCCCCCCTCTCTTATAGACTGAAGTGGACAGAGTAGTTACTGACAGCAGAAACACGCTGCTCAGCAGGGTAATACCTGAATTCTGCATCTGAGTACACCTGAGGAAAAAGTGCACACTGCAGGACAGTCTCTCCCTCGTTTCCCACAGCTCAGTACAGTACGAAGCGTACAGGACATCCAGGGAAGGGACAAATCTGGTAAGTCCGGGAAATGCAAAGCAATACAATGTGATCTGAAATCAGCCCTAAAGGGTTGCACACAAAGTTGTGCACAAGTCCAGTTAGACTCAGGGTCGGCTTGGCCATCGCAAAAATTCTGTCTCAGGGTTAGAGCCAGGAAATCCGTCAAACGCTAGGTTACTGAAATAATGAATACACGAAAAATTGTGCAGAGTAAATAAGCTACAAGGGGTAACGGGACAGAGTATGGGCTGAGGACCTCTGTTGGTAACTACAGAAAATTTGGTTCGCATACTCTCCCTTACGCAGGGCAGTCCAAGTACTGTGGGAGGAAATCACAGTCATCCTGCATATCCAGGTGAAAGGGTTACACAGTGTACATCAGAGAGTATCAGCAAAACACAACAAACAGAGTTTCAAGGAGACAAGAAAAGAAATCATCTACCCCATATAGCGGGGGTGTCGCCTGAGGTATCCCACTCCCGCAGGAGGGCCAGCTTCCCCAAGGCTGGGTCAAAATAAATAGAAACCAGGACATTGAGGGGCTGCTCCAGAGACCCCAAAGTAAGGTACGTGACGCCCGGTCCCCGGGGGGAAATTGAGGGGTTGAATGAACCTCATGAAAAATTTCGATTCACATCAAAGGTATTCAACAAAAATTCAGTCGCAGCCCTGAATCCTGACTTATCATTTCTACGTTCACTCATCCATCAATCATCCAGTAAATTCTATTTTTTTCTCAGCTCAGTTCAATACAGAAAATTCACACTAAGACAGCACCAAAGACAGTCTCCAAGGGTGGAAATACGACACAACGGTACGGAACCAACTTATGGATACAAGCTCAGCTTATTCCCCTTGAGGTGCGGCCGACACAGGGCAAAGGAGACATCTCTCCCGCCAGTCTCGATCGGCTCCGTATTTGCTTTACTATCCCCTGGCTTCCTGGTCTCTTTTCCCATTAAAAGAAGGAGCCTGCCAATCGACAGCAAGGCTCACAGTACCCTCAACTGAAGGAGTAACTGGGAAGCAACATGGGAATGAACATGCTGAAGGCATCAGGCACACAGCGCAAAGCCAAACCACCTGATCCAAAAGATCAATGGACTATCCGAGGTAAGTCAGTTACCATACACCCTACAGTAGGATGATCAGACTGTGGGCTTTAATGCAAAGTAACAGGACAACATATCCCTCTGGTGAAATCAGTACCTAAGCCAACAAGCAAAGAAAAACACACCTGCAGCTGTACACCGCTGCAACTAATCTCAGCTTATTACAGGCCATTCGGACTGCAAACTCTCGGGGGGGGGGGGTTCCATGCGGCAAACTTGCTGTTGGATTTACTGACGCTTACCGTACATCCAGAGGATACTCGCCATGGCAGTTTCTATGACATTTTCCCCCTCCCCTGGGTTGCAGAGTCCTACAGATGGCAGGCAAGCTCGACTCTCCTCTCCAGAGTCCGCTAGCTCTCTCTCTGCCTGCAAGGGTAATACCTGCATATTTCCACAGGTAGAATTGCCCTGTGATCAACACAAATTGGGCGTTGTGTGGGGGGTGCCCCAGGGAGAGGACTTGAGTCGTGCTTGCTCCAGAGGACTGGGGACATCACCTCGGTTTAACAACGCAGATCCTGCCCATCAGGTCATAGCTGGCAGCAGGTCCGGTTCATTCTGACGTGAAAGAGGTCAGAGGTGCACACACTGGCTGACACATGGAACTCCTTACGTACAGTGTAACCCATAGCACGAGCCTGCCAATTGGCAGCAGTGCTCTGAATCAAGGGTGCCTTGGACCCTTCCCTCCGGGTGCTTGCGCGTATCATGCTGTAAGCGCAATGTACATATGCAAAGTGAGTCAAAAACCATCTGAGTCAGTCCCCATGGACCATGATGGACGGCCTACATGACTCTCTTTGAGGCGTGCCGAAGGCGGGCACGGGACGTCCGGAATCCAGAGGTAACATTAAACTTGGAAACACGTCCAATATAGTGTCGGCCGACGGACTGAATATATACCCGCCTCCCCTCTGGGTTTAAGGGTTTACCTGGTAACGTTAAAGAAAAGGGGCACAGCCAAAGTCAGGTTTACTGCCAATCACTTGCATGGCAACGTTTGAACAAACAAGAATAACTCAGCAAAGACAGCTCAAGTAGGATTTCAGGACAAAGGAATCAAAGGGCAAAAACTACTGAAAAACCTGAAGAGCGAAAATCTTAGGAAACACACGAAGTGCCCTATATGGTAGAGAATAGAAAACATCAGGCACTTCCGGACTGGGAATAAAGAGGTTTGCTCGAGGAGGATCATAAATCCCTCCCACCTGAGCCAAAGGTTGTCTTGGCCCGGGCAGTAAAGTCCGTCGGCCTTCCACGGCCATCCTGGTTTACCCTCAAGCTGAGTAGGCCGGGGTGTATTCCGAGGCCCCCGTGGTACAACACATTACAACATTCCACTCTCAATGGCCCCTCAATGGGGAACACAATCAAGGGGTACAGGATATGCGTCAGGCTTCTGTAGCACATGTCCCTCCGTGGGGATTCAGTGCATCGGACAAGACAGGATTCAACACACGTCCCTCAGTGGGGAATCAGGGTCGCACCCAACACACCGTCAAGCACAAGCCCCTGAAAGGGGAATCAGTGCAACTTAGAAACCTCAGTCACAGGCAACATCAAACCAGAAACAGGGGAAACGGTATTCATACAGGGTGCTTGGGAGGTACAAACCCAGAGCCAAAATCCCAAAGGAACCGTAACGGCACAGGAGTGAAACAGCTTTCTGAAGGGATCCCCTCCCCTCCAAGTTCGGGTACCAACACAGGGGGAAAGGTGAAGGGTAACTCCGCACAGTAAAACAGGACATACAGAATCCAGAAAACAAAAAGAGGAAACTGTGCAGCAGCAGGTCACAGGGCTTGGCTAGACCTTCCCACAGCCACCTAGCTGGGCAGAGCAGACGGCGTGCCACAATGGCATCAGCGGTGCCATACCCATTGTCGGTCGCTGCAACTGCAGCGACCTGCAAGCCCAAAGAGCCAAAGCGCAGCAACAAAAGAAACAACTCTCTGGAGAAGGACCCCAACCCCAATGCAGTAAAACATTTCAGTAAAACAAACAGGGTAACAGGAGTTCAAGTCACACTCATTTTTTCATACTTCCCCAGCTCCCAATCTACGTCTGTTTCGCGTGCACTCCCCCAGACCCTGCTCGGCGGCGGTGGCGGCAGTAAGACTTAGGGAATAGTGATCAGCGCCCCGTTTGTGTAAGAGACTTTAGCACCACTTCACCCTGATCTGCTCAACTGAGAAACCGACTGCAGTTTTTCTGGGTTCACCTCTGGATTCTGCCTTCACATGCGCTATGGCATGCGCATCCGTGTGCAGAAGTAGCCCTGTCGGATATTCAGGAGCATACCGTCCTCTTTGGCGTCCATGCGTGGGTCAGCGCAGCCGGCTCCAGTGTGTTGGCAGTTGCTGACTTCTCCTGCTAGGCCAATGCCTAAGGCAACGCTGGAACAGGCCGTTCTCCCCTCAAAGTCAAACAACAGATTCAGGCCATCCAGCAGACCGCTCAAAATTCAGGCACACAATTGGACAGAACAGCATCAGAGGAGACGGAAAACGGAGTTCAGGAGGCAGCAATCAGGCGTGGGGATGATTCCCCTTCAATCGAGCAAACCAAATTTCAGAAAACAGTAAAGCAGCAAATGCTCTTCACAAAGAGGAAACGTGTCAACAAACTCAGCAAAACAAGCAGAGTCAGAAAACAAGGAGGCCCTCCTCCTGATCTGGATAACCAGTAAGCGGGAGGAACAAAACTCCTACGAAACGGCCACAAACAGGCACACACGGAAAACTCACTCAGTCTCAGAAAACCGAAAGCTGCTAAGAAATCCGGAACGCGTGGGCGCTGTTGCCCATTGGGGCTCCCGCCAACCCGCGCAAGGATATTCACTGAAATCCAAAACATGGCTCATCACATACCCAGGGGTGGCCACTGCAGCCCCCGAGGGGATCCGGTTCACAGGCAACAAAAGCAGGGCGCGAGGTGGGAGCGCGCCTGTTGTTGAAAAAACAAAGGAAAATTTATCCCTTCAACAAATGTATCACAGACAATGGGAATCCTAGAGCCGAGAGCACCAAACCAGTCCTGTGCTCCCAGGCAGAGAAGAGGCAGGTGCCACAGACGCCCTAGGATGTCCCCCTGCAAGTGGCAGCCTAAGCCTACTTAAGACACCCTGGGTTCAGCGTGCCCTACCTGAGAGGGCAATGCGGGAGTCGGAACTACGCTGACCCCAGGAATGCCCACTTGCAGGTAGGCGACTGCTGAACAAAAATAGGGTGCACCCGTGGCAGAGCACAAGGAAAAATATTGCCACGCCCGTGTTTTCACTCATCTGTCTCACTCTCACAGCGACAACGACCACTCACTCAGAAGCAAGCAGGCAGTGACATCAGGTGGACCTTGACTGAATTCGGTCCAACAGACAAAGAGACCAAACAGAGCGACGCAACCAGTGAGGAGAAAGGATAGGGCTGGTAGTACATACTTGTTCAGGTTAGAGCGCCCAAGCGAAGCGCTCATACAAACTCAGCGGTGGGGTCATCTCCAAGCACCGAAAATGAGTCCGGGCATTTTATCTTTTTCTTCCCCCCCCCCCTTTGGCTTGGTGATATTTCTCCTAGAGGTCAAAAATAACCTTTGCTGGGTTATCAATTTTGGTAGGCAGAAATGAGGGCAGGCCTCGAAATACTTTGGGCCAGAAATTAGGCAAAATTGGTCGCTATGTTTCATTCGCACTCGTGTACACCAACCCATCAGGCGCGCACACACACAAACACAAAAAAGCGGCTGGCGCTCCAAGAGTGGACACGCCTGACACAAATTCATACATCTGGACATTCGGACATCTCCACATCTGGACATCAGGACCCTCACCAGAGCGTTACCCAGTCATTACGGCGCAAATTGCCGCTATCACCTCGTCCACGGTCACATACATGCTCTTTGACATCTCGTCACAACGCGGGACGGAGCCCGCCTCTCCCGGTATCAGAACTGTCTTCCTCAACCAAGCGTGACTGAGAGGGCAACGGCACAGCTCACTCACATGGCCCCATGTTGGCGCTGCGCTCATCTTAACACAAGCAATAACGGGGAAAAGAACGTTCAACAGCAGGACATCCCGGGCATCGTTTACTCCAAACAGTCTATCATCCGCACCTTGCACTTCGAACGTTTGGGGTTCGAGCACTATGGTATTTCTGGATGGCGCACCAGCTAGCGCCGGTTGGGAAGCTAGGGTTCAGCTCAGGTGTCACACTTGTGTGCGTACATGTGTGTCACACATGTGTGAGGCACAAAAAGGAAAAATTGATTTATCATCCCCCACCACCCTTCTCCGGCCTTGCCCTGAACGTTTGGCCAAGATGGGCTTGGAAACCCAGGGGATACCCTCAGGAGTGTCTGGGTGACGCCTCTGGTTCCCTAGGGTCATCTGCATAGTCGAGGGAGAGGTCATGCTTTACCCTCAGGGACGTCCGGGTGACACCACTGGTGCCCTTGGGTCATCCACATTGTCGAAGAAGGTATGGGGTTGGTACTCGCAGGAGTGTCCCCACCTTAGACACCAGGCAGATTGCAGTTCAGGTAGTCTGGGGTGCTGCGGCAAGAGAACAGGCCCGACCACTTGCGATGGTGAGGACCACATTAAAGCCAGGGTGTCGTTCGCAGGGACCACAGCCCTGGCAGGAACAGCCTTCCGCCAAAAGGCGGCAAACATGGCCCCAGGCGATGGCACGTACTGGGTCACATAAGCGCTGAGCAGACCATTCACTGCAAAAGGGGTCTGCAATCTGCGCTGCCCAGATCTCAACAGGACCTGCTCCCAACTCAATCGCCTGTACATAATACCTGAACATGCATCGTCAGACGTCTATTCTTGAGCTCCATTCACCTTCAACTCAGCAAACGTGTCGGGATTGTACAGGGCACACTGACATTTTCTTTTGTATCAAAACAAAAAAAAAAGACCAGACTGGGCAAAGGTCATACCGTCAGAGAGGTAGGGGGGTAGCTTCGGGTGCTCGAGATGTATACCCAGGTCAAACAGCTCGAAGGGTCTGAATACCCCACCCAAGCTTTTCCTGTCTACACGTGCTATCTTATATAGAGTCCATGCGAAGCGCTCACAAGAAATGAATTGAAAAGCAACTCACACTCGCTAATCTTTCTAGCGCCCATGCGAAGCGCTCACGCATGTACAGCGTGTGTAGAGGGGGGGGGGTAAACCCGCCCCCCAAGCAAGCAGGGGAGTAAGGGGCTTAGCAGCCTATGTATTCCACCATTTGAGTACCGCATCCGAACTGTAGCGGTACAGTCAATCACTCTTAAACGAAAACAAACCTAGTCAGACAACCCCATCTGGCGAAGGATTGCCTTCGGACTACTGGGGCACGGCAAAAAAAAAAATCTACTTACCTACGCCTACACGTGCCTTACATCTCACACAGAATGACAAACCATACACTTCTTTTAACTAACCATGGCAACGAACGTATTGTCCTCCCTTCTCCTTTTTTTTCATTGCAAGATTCGATTGCTTGTCAGACACAACGCCCTTAAGCTGACCCTTCGTACAAAACTGATTTCACTTCTTTCTCAGAACCTTTTTCACTGAATTCATTTCCTTCTAACTTGCCACCTTTGACAGAAATTCTTATCGTATAAGTGTTCCTCACAGCCGAATTGCGCATTAGCACAACCGGGATGGCACCTCTTGGCACCCCATCTTTTTTCACTGCTTGCACTGATTCCACTTCTTTTTCAGAACTTTTTTCACTGATTTCACTTACTTCCAACTTGCCACCTTGAACATAAATTATTATCGTATAAGTGTTTCCCACAGCCAAATTGCGCATTAGCACAACCGGGATGGAACCTCTTGGCACCCCATCTTTTTTAACTGCTTGCACTGATTCCACTTCTTTGTCACAAGTTTTTCACTGTTTTTACTTAATGCCTTTCTCCTTCTAACTTGCAATCATTATTTACCCATACCATTCTCAATGTATTTCCCACCTGTTGGGGAGCTCTCTAGTACCCAAACCTCTAGACGGAAGCTGATTCCACTTACAAAAACCAAACACAACTGATTTTCGCGCAAAATCCACATAGTTTGGTTGAATGCACGACACCAAGGCACATATAAGCAAGGAAACGAAGTTCAATTGCAATCATTATTTACCCATACGATACTGAATGCGTGTTCGACCCCTCAGGGAGCACCCTAGTACCCAAGCCTCTAGACGGAAGCTGATTTCACTTACAAAAACCAAAACACAAGTAATTTTTGCGCAAAATCCACATAGTTTGGTTGAATGCACGACACCAAGGCACATATAAGCAAGGAAACGAAGTTCAATTGCAATCATTATTTACCCATACCATTCTCAATGCGTTTTAGACCTTTCGGGGAGCACCCTAGTACCCAAGCCTCTAGCCAGAAGCAGGTTTCACTTAGAAAAACCAAACACAGGGGACTTTTGCGCAAAATACACATATTTTGGTCTAATGCACGACGCCAAGGCACATGTAAGCAAGGAAAGGAAATTCAATTGCAATCATTATTTATCCATACCATCTTCAATGCGTTTTCGACCTTTCAGAAAGCACCCTAGTACCCAAGCCTCTAGACGGAAGCTGATTTCACCTACAAAAACCAAAACACAAGTTATTCTTGCGCAAAAATCACGGCGTTTTCTTGAATGCCCGACACCAAGGCACATCCAAGCAAGGAACCTAAGTTCAATTGCTTACCCATACCATTCTCAATGCAGTTTCAAACTTTCGGGCAGCACTAGTACCAAAACCTCTAGACGCCAGCTGCGGCACCGTATTATTTTCCATTTGGACGGCTTTGGTGATTAGTGATGTAACAATATTAGCATCACAGGAAAATTTGGGAAAAAGCTGACGTAAAATCTGCAGAGGCCGCGGAAGCGGCAGGCAGAATCAAAATTAGCGCAGTCAGCGGCGGCGCGATCAGTGGAATCAGTTTTGTGACGCACGCTCAGCTTAAGGATGACGGTGCTTGGAATTCACTTCAAGTCGGCAGAAAGTCCAATGAACCAAATCAGAGGAAAGCCACAGACAAAAACCAAAGCAGATTGGTATATAAGCAGCTCTCTCCCTCTTTGTTTTCTGAAACATGGGTAGCAAGTGACCTCAACGTTTCCAACATACCAACACCCATACACCGGGAGAAATGGAGTGACAAGAGGGAAACAAACCCAAACCAAGGATGACTGCCCCGAAGAGCAGCAAATCCCAGAGAGAGAGAGTAATCCAGAGGAGGGAGAACTCAATAGCTCTAAAATACAGAGCCTGTAACGGAAGAAACACATGGCAACGAACGGTATTTATATTTTTCGGCGGCCCGTCTTGCCATCTGGCGCCGGCACACTCTACCGAAGTAGAGCACTAACCCAAAAATCTAAGTTAAGTTCAAGTCGATTTTTCTGCAACTTGAATTCTTCAACTCATTGTCTCGGTACGACAAAGAGAAGACGTATTTGGTGGCGCCATACATTGCTCACACACGGCCAGAGCACGCTCTCACTCTGACGGCTCCAAGGCCCCTCATTGTAGGCCAAGACACCATTCAAAGGGCACTCAGCTGCGGCATTTACAGAGTCCTCATCCGTCTTCTTGGCAATCTTGACAACCAAGTACAGGATGGACACGTTTGGGATAGGCACACAGAGGTAGAGCAGTACTTGCCAGGGGTACTGATGACAGCCATAAAGATGAGAGGAAACACACCCATGATCAGGTGAATGAACACAAACACGCCAGTGGCGATGACAGAGCATCAGCACTTCAGGTTTCCGGGAAGAGGACCTTAAGCAACCGGCATGGGCGCGGGTCATACAGCCGCAAGAATCCTCATCTTCGCAGCTGGTATGGTGCAGCAAGCTGCATTTGTTCTCTACGCTCCACCGTTGGCGAGGCAGAGAGCGTCGGAGATAATGGCGTCGTCCTCAGGGTCGTAGTCTCCAAATGCTCCGTGACGTTCCATGCCTTGTAACGAAGGATTGCTGAGTTCACGTGGTGGCACACATGCGTGCTGCTAATGCCGTGGTGCAATGTTCCCCAATGGCTCGCGTACAGCCCTCAAAACTGTTGTTGCGGCCGCCAATGGCGAGAGATGTCAAGGAGATGCTATGTCCTCGTTCACGGCGCACAAGTTGGTTGGGCAGTTCTTGTCAGGGGCAAAGAGGATCTTCTTGGCATCAGCCTCGATGTGCTTGGAGGAGCCGTCCAAGATGTTGAAGGCATCCGTACCCTGAATTGCGATCTCAACACCAGGCGGCGGCGACGGCGGCGGCTGGTTCACGTTCCGAGAGGGACACAACACACAAGGATAGGCAAGACAACAAGCAACACAACTGAAGAAACGTTTACGGGATAAAACCTTCCCAAAAGTGTTTAACACCCTAGGGGCAACCAAGACTCAAGTAAAGAGGACCCATGGAGCTTGGGGACCCCGGGGCCTGTCACCTGGGGGCCGGGGTGACTCCACCGGTCCTTCGCAACTCTTGGCGATGTCCAAGGGTTCAAAGGCGCAGGCTTGCATTTCAGGAGCGCCCAAGCGGAGGCGCGGCTTTGTTTGTATTTTCTTAAGGGGGCGCCCAATCAAAAGCGCCTCAGGGTCCGCGAGGAAGAAAAGGAGGGGGACAAAGCAAGACTGAACAACCCATGGCAAAGCAAGAATCCCTTGCTCGAAAATTGAGCATTTTCGGAGTCGGCACAGGAAAGCCCAAAATATTGTTGGCTTGCCACAAACGTTGGCAAGCCTCGGCTACGAGAAAGAGAAAGTGTTAAAGAAAGGTGGGCTCGACTCCATTGTGATTGAAAAAGCTTTCATGCAAAAATGCCGTTAGACTAATCAAACACGTTTAACAATGGTTAGAAAAACCAAGAAGAAAACTCATACGATTTTTGAGAGGGTCGCAAAAATTTATCTAATCATCTCATGTGTTTCTCGGCCCTAGGTATTTTGAATGCAAAAATATTCCTAGGGTCATATTCCCAAAAACAACCAGACAAAGCATACACAACTACACACGGGCGAAGCAAAGCACAAAGCAAAATGCAACTGAGGTAATGCACTCCACAGTATGGCAGAAGTGCATCTTTCTTCTCAATGCCATACCTGGTTGAACCTCCACACGGCTCAGCACGGTTGGCGGATCATGCTGCCATGCAAATCTGAGAAGCATGGCAAGGTGTCTCAACAAAGGAGAAGGCAAGGGAGGCATAATGCAATGCATATGGTATGTATGAATGCATGCATGAGTGCAATGAATGCATGCACGTGGGTGTTTATCACGAGGCTATCAATGCTATGTTTCGACTCTACATACTCCATAACGTTAATGTTACTTGCTCACCTGGTATATGTAAATGCATGCATGAATGCAATGAATGCATGCGCACAACAATACTCGAACCACTCGCCCATTCCCAAACAGGCCCCGACAATCTAGGACTAATGCACAACGTATGCTAATGGGAAGCCCCGTCAACTATTTGGATGCGTCAGAGCGACTATTCAACAAGCAAAGCGGCTGGTCAACTGTCCTTTGGAACTGATACAATATAATGAGAAAAAAAAGGTCCTCCATCGGATCTTCAGCTCGATGGCAGGCGCTGCTCAAGCTATGATCTCAAAACTGCAGAACTAATGAAATGAGAATTTGTGAACTACGTAATTCAAGTCACGGAGGGCAAAATGCAGCCGCGAAAGCACAGATTGCGGCAGATCGCCGACAGCAGATCGGCGATCGCAGACGTCAGCTCGCAGATACAAATCATGCACTAACAGATCAGACCGACAATCAGAAGACGAGCAGCAAAAAAAGAACAGAAGGCGTCGCACTGGGAAAAATGTTTATTTTGTTGCTGTCCTGGTACAACGGTCCGCGGAAAGAGCACTGGCCCGCTATTCTTCTTCAAGGACGTGACCGCCTCCGATTTCCTTAGGCCAAAAAGCGCGCTGCTAAACGCGCAAAAACGCGACAGAAAATTTTTCGACGTTAAATAGGTGAATAGTCAAGCTCGTAGGAGCATAACGCCGCCCCCCTCATCGTCTAACTAGCCATAGGCGCAAAGAAAACCGCGTTGCGAGCAGCGCGTAAAACTCGAACATTTTTCGTAACACGCCACGGCCCCTCATGTCGCCCCCTGCTGCCTTTTTTCATTTTCCTCTCCATGTACCTCCCTCCTCACCCTTGTGCCCGTCACTCTCCTTGCCCTGCAGCTCAGGCGGCGGCCCTTGGGGAAAAGCGGTTAACCGTCAGCAATGAATGCTGACCAATTTGCCAACTACCAGCTCAAGTACAACAACAAAGATGACGCCGTCAATGTCGAGGCCGCGGGGTTACATGTAAGTTACATGTACGTGCTGCCTGCCTGCATATGTGCGTTGGGTAGAGTATAATTTTCTTTTTATTTTAATTTATTTATATTTTCAAAAACCAAAAACTGCTTTTTAAAGGAAAAAGATACACACACAGTAAAGCACAACACAGAGCACACCCCAGCAGCACGGCACCACAAGGCGACACACCACCACAGAACACAGCACGGCACAGCAAGAGACCACGACACACCAGAGCAGCACCACCAAACCACAGAGCGCCAAGGGACACACGACAACACACAGGGACACACCACAGCACGAGGCACCAGCAACGGCGCAGACCAAACCGGCACCGAACAACACGACGGACAACGCAACACAGCACCGCACACACAGGGAAAGGACACAAACCAACACCAGCAGCAAAGGGAAACAGACAGCAGGGCGGCACGGCACAGCGGGACACGGCAACACAGCACCAGAGAACACAGGACACAGCACAGGGGAGCGGGGCACCACAACAAACCCCAGCACACAGCAGGGCAGCAGGCCACGCGGCCAGGCAGGAGCAACCGCGACAACACACGCCAGCGGAAAACAACAGCAGGCAACCAGACCCAGCAATGAACAGCCGGCAACCACAGGCAACAACACACAGCACCAGCCGGCGCGAACGAAACAACACGGCACCAGCAGCACAACGGTACGCAGACTGCACCACACCGCAGGACAAACGACCACCAGAGCAACGCAGCACCGCACCCCAGGACAGGAGACAACCACGGGCCACAACAGGGGACCAGGCAACGGGAACAGGGGGCAGCAGCACGGGGCAAGAACCAGGCCCAACACAGGCACGCCACACAGCACCGGGCAAAACACAAGACACCCCAAGACACCGTTACAAGACAGACAACAACACACACAGAACAGGCACAACCAGGGAGCAACCAACGACCGAGCACAAGCGCGGACCGGTTCCCGCCGGGGCACAAGGCCCACAGCAACACACACCAGCACACCCCACAGCGCAGGACACACAAACCAGCCCAAGCACCGCGGAACCGGCACACAGAAGGAAAAAAAGGCAGAAGCGGAAAAAAAACAGCAAACAAACAAAAAACACGAACAGGAAAAAAAAGGGCTAGGGGGGGGGTGGAGGGGAGAAGAGCAAAAAGACAGAAAAAAAGAGGGACCGGGCGGGAGGACGACACGATGCCAAGGCCCACGGCACCACAGGACGGAATCCACAGAACACCACACACAAGGCGGCTCACAAGGAAAAAAAAAATGAAAAAAAACAAAAAAAAACAAAAAAAAGGAGGGGGGCGGATGACAACAAGACGCCAAGGCCCAAGGCACACCGGGCCGGAAAACACAGAACGCCAGAGACGACGGGGGCGCAACAAGGAAAACAAAAAGCCCCAACAACAACCACAAACAGGGCAACCCCAGCCCGGGGGGGCCGAACAAACCCAGAGCGCACCAAGGGCGGCCACAGGAGAAGGTGAGGCGCACCAAAACGCGCCTGGGAGGCCGGCCCGCCCGACCCGGCCAAGAAGAGCACGCACGCGCACACACGCACGGGACCCGGGCGTGGCGTCCTCCGACCCGAAAGGGGCGGTGTCGGCGTCCACAGGAAACAGCCCCGGTGGACCGGCCGAGTCCCCCGTCGAGAGACGGACGGTACGGGAAACTGGACGCGTCAGTTACCGGGTCCTCACCCAAAAATCACCGCAGGGAGGACGACACGACGCCAAGGCCCACGGCACCACGGGTCAGAATCCACAGAACACCACGGACAAGGCGGCGCAGAAGGAAAGAAAAAAAAAAGAGAAAAAAAAAAAAAAAGGCTGAGGGGGCGGAGGACAACAAGACGCCAAGGCCCAAGGCACCCCGGGCCGGAAAACACGGAACGCCAGAGACAACGGGGGCACAACAAGGAAAAGGGAAAAAACCCAACAACAGCCACGAACAGGGCAACCCCAGCCCGGAGGGGCCGAACAAACCAAGAGCGCACCAAGGGCGGCCACAGGAGAAGGTGAGGCGCACCAAAACGCGCCTGGGAGGCCGGTCTGCCCGACCCTGCCAAGAAGAGCACGCACGCGCACACACGCACGGGACCCGGGCGTGGCGTCCTCCGACCCGAATAGGGCGGTGTCGGCGTCCACACGAAACAGCCCCGGTGCACCGGCCGAGTCCCCCGTCGAAAGACGGACGGTACGGGAAACGGGACGCGTCAGTGACCGGGTCCACACACGAAAACCACCGCAGGGAGGACGACACGACACCAGGGCCGACGGCACCACGGGCCGGAATCCACAGAACACCACGGACAAGGCGGCGCACCAGGAACAAAAAAAGGAAAGAAAAAACAAAAAAAACAAAAAAAAAGGCTGAGGGGGGGCGGAGGACAACAAGACGCCAAGCCCCAAGGCACCCCGGGCCGGAAAACAAGGATTGCCTGGGACAACGGGGGCGCAACAAGGAAAAAAAAATCAAAACCCAACAACAACCACAAACAGGGCAACCCCAGCCCAGAGGGGCTGAACAAACCAAGAGCGCACCAAGGGCGGCCACAGGAGAAAGTGAGGCGCACCAAAACGCGCCTGGGAGGCCGGCCTGCCCGACCCGGCCAAAAAGAGCACGCACGCGCACACACGCACGGGACCCGGGCGTGGCGTCCTCCGACCCGAAAGGGGCGGTGTCGGCGTCCACACGAAACATTCCCGGTGCACCGACTGAGTCCCCCGTCGAAAGACGGACGGTACGGGAAACCGGACGCGTCAGTGACCGGGTCCACACACGAAAACCACCGCAGGGAGGACGACACGACGCCAAGGCCCACGGCACCACGGGCCGGAATCCACAGAACACCACTCTAAGGCGGCACACAAGGAAAAAAAAAGGAAAAGAAAACAAAAATAAACAAAAAAAAGGCCGAGGGGGGGCGGAGGACAACAAGACGCCAAGCCCCAAGGCACCCCGGGCCAGAAAACAAGGAACGCCAGAGATGACCGGGGCGCAACAAGGAAAAACAAAAAACCCAACAACTACCACAAACAGGGCAACCCCAGCCCGGAGGGGCCCAACAAACCAAGAGCGCACCATAGACGGCCACAGGAGAAAGTGAGGCGCACCAAAACGCGCCTGGGAGGCCGGCTGGCCCGACCTGGCCAAGTAGAGCACGCACGCGCACACACGCACGGGACCCGGGCGTGGCGTCCTCCGACCCGAAAGGGGCGGTGTTGGCGTGCACACGAAACAGCCCCGGTGCACCGGCCGAGTCCCCAGATGAGAGACGGACAGTACGGGAAACCGGACACGTCAGTGACCGGGTCCACAGACGAAAACCACCGCAGCGCACGCAGCCCAAGACCGACGCCGGAGGAACCCGCCAGGGACAACCCCATCGCGGGGCCCCAAACGGGTACGACGCGGAGCAAGCCCAGCGCCCCTGCCTCGGCGGGGGCCAGCAGTAGGCACAAAGAGCCCGGTTCTCGGCCGGCCTCCACGTGCCCCGGCAGCCGCCCAGTAAAACCGGGGGCGCAAGCCCCTGGGATGGGGAAAGGCACCACGGCGTCTGGAAAGCCGACCGGAGCACCGAGAGCGACCGGAGCGGACGAGGCGCGGCGCACCAACGCAGGGCCACGAGGCACGCTGTAGAGGCACACAGCCGGCCACAACCAAGGCACACGGACAGGTGCCAAGCAACAACGGCCACCCGGTGCGGCAAACCCGGGCAGGGCGCACAACGCGCAGCGAACTACGGCACAGGCACAGGTGCCAGGCAACACCCAACCCAAACACCACAAACCCCAGCCAGGAGTGGCGGGGTACAAGCGGAGCGCGCACACAAATACACACGGCCCAACACCGCAGCCAGGAGTGGCGCAGCGCAGCCAAAACCCGAGCCCAAGCACACACACCCACGCCGCACACCCCAGCCAGGAGTGGCGGGGTACAAGCGGAGCGGGCACAGGAGCACACACACAGCCAAATACCCCAGCAAGGAGTGGCCAGGCGCAGCTGAAACTCAAGCCCAAGCACACACACCCACACCACACACCCCAGTCACGAGTGGCGGGGTACTAGCGGAAAGCGCACACAAACACACACACCCCCACACCCCATCCGGGAAAGGTGGGGCGCAGCCAAAACCCGAACTCAAGCACACACACCCACACCGCACACCCCAGCCAGGAGTGCCGGGGTACAAGCGATGATCGCACACAAACACGCACACCCAAACACCCCAGCCAAGAGGGGCGAGGCGCAGCCGAAACCCGAGCCGAGACACACACACCCACATCGCACACCCCAGCCAGGAGTTGCGGGGTACAAGCTCAGTGCGCACACAAGCACACACACACCCGAACACCCCAGGCAGGAGTGGCGGGGCGCAGCCAAAACCCGAGCCCAAACACACACACCCACACCGCACACCCCAGCAAGAAGTGGCGGGGTACAAGCGGAGCGCGCACAAAAAAACAGACACACCCCAACACCCCAGCCAGGAGTGGCGGGCCGAGTAAGAAAAAGTGCTTTTCCAATGCTTTATGGTATACTTTAGTTGTATTAGAGGTGCTCCAAGCACTCTTGCATTTTATCTTAGTATTGGCCTAACCAAAATGAGTGATAACACATTTTGACCTATAGAACCAAACACTAAATCAGGATGTATTGTGGACCCCTTAAACCACAAGCTATATGCACTGAAACATCTTTTCCTGGGTAACTGAGGCACTGATATACTAATGGCAGAGCCTATGAAATTATCTATGTTTTCTAATGAATTCTTAGCCATCCCAGTGGTATGCACCCTAGGGGGCTGGGGCACCTCTTTTTGAGATTTCCTGGGTTCAATACCCAGTCAGCCAAGCTAACTAGGAATATCCCATGTGACATGGCAGTGACCTCAGCGCCACAAACCATGCCACCTCAGCACCTATGGGACCCATAAACAAAGGGTGCACATCTCTCGATGGCACTATGGGAGAGAGTGAGCCCTAAGGGCAGTTTCCGAATCAGTTTTTCTCAAATATGTAAAATATTTCATCCTGAGTTGCATCGAATGTAAATTGCTGTGGTCTATTGCTGATAGTTGTCTTGATCTAACTCTTTGTGACTGCAGCCCTTCATGCTTTGATCCTGTTTATCTTCTACTTGCTTTTCTCTGGCTTGGGTTATCCTGGTGTGGTTGTATTTAAACAAATAAAACATTTTCCTCATCAGAAACAAGCAGCAGGAACCCTACACCAGCAGCAAGCAGCAGGAGAGGCACAAAAAAAACACAGTGCTGAAAACACTATAAAACTTTCTGGTAGCAAGAGGCAGACAGTCTCTGCGTACTGGCAGCAACCCCATGCCGTACATCCAGTGCGCCGAGTACTGTCATAAGCAGGAAGGGCGAATATGGACACAAAGAAGGAGGACACCGACGCGAGGACGGCGCCTGAGGCACCAGCAATGCAAGCACCTGGTGAACCTGGACCTTGACCTAGCGCTGTACCTTCGGTGCCCTTACATGGGCCTGTAGATGTGGCTGATGACTCGCTCGAGGGACCTCAGTCGGCCTCCAGGGCCCTCTCAGTCGAGGAGGTGGACACCGACCCTGTGAAGAGAAAAAGGGAGAGAGAGAAGGATGCTGGAGAAAGCATGGCAGACGAAGGAGTAGACCATGGGTACGACCCGACGAGCGAGTCAACCTTCGAGGGCGCACCAAGCGCCTCTGCCCTCCAGGCATCACCCTCTCCTAAGATCACCACACTCCCAACTCCAGACCCAGCCGCTGCAACATCCACAGCCATAACCACCCCGCGTATGGCTGAGGGCACAGGACTTACTGTTATGCCTACCTACCCTGCCTATGGTGTGGACCCATCTACCACTGCGTTTCCAGAAGCGGCTACTGCCAGTGAGCCAGTGGCCTCCAGTTATGCGCCGCGCTGGTATGCGGCAGACTATCAGCACCCTCTACCCGCTACGGGAGCCTATGTGGATGTTCCTGGGTATGCAACCTTGAGTGGGCTGAGGAGAGGCCCTGAGTCATGCGGAAGCAGGAGAAGAGGATCGGGAAGATCCTCCAACAGGTTCCTGACGCGGTCGGAGATCAATGAGGCACTCTGAGGAGCCACCTCTAAAATTGTGGGTGATCTCACTCAAGAGATTCGGGCTAAACTGGAGCCCCTGATTCCTCCCCAAGTGTGACCTACCGCCCTGGGAGTTTCACCCCACAGAGTACAAGCCAACCATCTGGTGGCAGGGTTGAAAAACACCCTGGGGAGCCTGAGGAGCCGACCGATGCCGACCCCTGCTGTGATACTGAGAAGCCCTTTCATACCGAGAACGGCCCAGCCTCCCTACAGCCACGTGGGTATTTCCACGAGAGCCGAGCTGGACCGTCTGGGGCTGACAGCCCTCAGGGCAATGGTTGATGTGGAGCCTTATGGCTCTAGTGACCTAGGCGGAGACCCCTCTGAAGATGATCCGCCGTCCATGACTTCTGCTTCGCCCTCGGAGTACGGCGATCCTGAGGACCCCGAGAACCTGAGTGGGCAGAAGAAGAAGAAGAAGAGGAAGACCAAGCGCCCTGAGGGACGCAGGTCTCAGGAGGCTAAGGCAATTGCCACCTCCAAGATCGTGGTGAACTTGCCTGAGTTCACAGGCAAGGATCTCGGCGAGTTTGCTGAGAATTTTGGCCGGTTCCTCCGAATGACCGGCCAAACCCATGCCAGTAGGCGAGTCAAGTGTGATCTGCTCCTGCAGTGCTGCAAGACCAAGTACCACGAGAAGCAGGTCAAGCAGATCGTGACTAAGTCCGCCACCTTTGCCGACCTGTTGGTTGCCTTGGAGAGGCAGTACCCTACGTAAAAAACCGACCTCTCCATCAGGGCCGAGATACAGAACCTGGCCGTGCTGCCCAATAACCCCAAAACTGCCAGGGTCTCCGAACTACTGACTGACCTGGATCACTGGGCTGGACGACTGACGCCTGGTTCTTACAGCAGCGACGACCTGCTTTTCTGGTTGGTGGCTAAGCTCCTTCAGGAGCTGTGGGACGAGTGCCGGTCCACGGCAGAGCGCAAGGCTCGAGCCCTCAACTACAAGGATTTGTCTGTACTACTCTTGGAGCTGGCGCTGGAGAAAGAAAGCGACCACCACCTGAAGTCCTACCGTCAGGGAGGAGGAGGCTCTGGAAGCCATGGCAAAGGGTACCAAGGACCCCGACACTGACAGGGGACTACCCCCGAGGATTTCCCTATCATGGACAATGTCAAGGAGCTCTTCTGGTGTGACGCCAGAGATGAGCATGGCCACCTGCAGCACGCCCCTGACTGCGAGCAGCGAGACTGCTTCGTAGTCCAAGGGAAGAGGCAGGAGACAAACACCGGCGCCAAGCCTAAGCTGCCGGATCACTGCAGGTGTACTATCACCTGTGCCTTCTGTGGGAAGAGGAAGCACTACGAGGATGAGTGCTACCACAAGGAGGAAGATCCTGGCAAAGGCCGTGGCAAGGACAGTGACGAAGGCAACGATAACGACTCCGGCAAGGGCAAGTCGAAAGGACGTGGAGAAGGACAAGACAAGAGCCAAGGTGGACGAGGAGGAGGCGCTAACCGCCAGCCAGACAAGGACAACAAGAACCCGGACAAGAACGGAGGCAACCCCAACCCTAATCCAGAGGGGAACTCCGAGCTCTCTGGAGGGCAGTCTGGTCCTACCACACGCTCGCGAAATCAGGACCAGCGAGAGCAAGGGGCCAAGCGTGAGCATGCAGGTGGTGATGACGGCAACGCCAAGAAGAGAAGCCGTTTCATGAGGATGGACCGCAAATTGCGGAACAAAGGGTTCGGGTTGACCTGTGCCGCGGAGTTCTGACGGGGACGCTCCGGTGGGGCCCTGGACCTGGTGTTCTGGGTACGTATCCGACTAGGGGGACCTGAATACCTGGGGGTACTGGATACTGGAGCCACCATATCTATAGTGGCCAAGAAAACGTTACCTTGTGGGAGCCTGAAGAACACCATGACCAGCGCGGCTATACGAATGGGGAATGGATATGTGGTGCACAGCTGCGGGGACTGTGAAGTGGAGGTACCAATGGGCTCCAGAACTATCGCCCATCGGTTCTATGTGATGGACACTGAGGCCTTCGGCTTTGTATTGGGGACTGACTTCTTTGTGCAGCACTCCCAGATACAATCCGTGACGCTACAAGCGCCCTACCTCCTCTACGTGGACCACGGCAATGGCAAGGAGTCCGTGCCACTGGAGCAGTCGGAGTATACCTCGAGCTACCTGAGGGTTTTGAAGGGGGAGCCCTCGAACATGATGGCGGCCTCCAAAACTGAGGACTATCAACTATTGGGGGAAGTCCTAGACCAAGGTCTGAAGGAGTTGGGTTACTCCGGAGAAGACCTGAGTGTGGAGTTATTCGCCAGCGACAAGCAACATGTCTTGGACCTTTACTGCAGCAAGGGGAAAACCTGCAGCTACAAATTTTACTGGCCCTCTTTCAGGATGGCCTACGGGAAGCCCAGGTTCAGTGAAGACGGGAAGGTCTTGACCAAAGTGGCCCTGGAACATTCCCGTACGGTCCTGTGTTCCCCCGATTGGGGAGCCCATGGGGGCAACGAGTACTGGCGAACCCTCCTTGACAGGCTGATTATCAGCTCTGTTCCGTTACCTGATGAGGCCATCTACGTGCCTCTGGGGCGTAAGACGCCCATCGGGAAACCTGGATGGGGAAGTATGCTCAGCGTGGTGGACAGAGGTCTTACCTCAGTCCCCTTGGAGGACCTGGACTCGACTCTGGTCCAGGCTTTAAAACGAGAAAGCGATAGACTTACCTTGGGTGACTTGAAGGATTGGCTACAACCTCAAGATGCTATTGAGACTGTACCTGGGGGAGATGAAAAGTCATGACTAACACCAACGCCCCCAACTCCCCATGCCATATACCTGTTCCTGATGGAGTCTCTGAGTGTGGACTATCCGAGCTCCCCAGCTCTATCCACTCAGATGACGAAACTGAGCACGAAGCCTTCTTCGTGCAGACATGCGTGGAGGAAGTGGAGAACGCCGAGTACGTCACCCCACTGAAACCCCTACTCTCCATGAGGGTGGAAGACCCCTTGGACCAGAAGCTAGACCGCCGATCAAGGCTATGGGAGTACGTGGACTCCAAGAGGAGGTTGGTGGCAAAAAAGCTATGCTACGCTAAGCCTACCTGCAGCTCATGGCCACTGAACCAAGGACGTATGGGAAATCTCTCCCAATTGAAGGAGGACATCGAACAGAAGATCACCACCTGGCAAAAGGAGGGTGATCTTAAGCTCATGAAGAGCGTGTGGGGTGCCCATGTGAGGACCCCAGAGGAGGACGACCTCTCGGAGGAATGTGTATGTGAACCCCCTCTAGCGTGCCTATGTTACCATCGTCCACTGGAGATGGTTGAAGGCGACCTACTATACGCCTATCAAGGGTTGAAGGATACTACCAAGGGCGAGGAGTCGGTGGAGGATCACCTCCCGGCTTCTATTACCCAGGGGGCAAGCAACTTACACTCTGACGATGACATGGAGGACAAGATCAAGCTATTCGACCCGCGAGTGCAGAAGCTTATAAGGACCTATCTGGAGGTGTTTGGGGAACTAACACCCCCAGCCTCATGTGACAAGCTGGTACAGATGGACCTCAAGCTGGAACCGGAGTTCGTGGGCCATAAGATCCGGAGGAGACCTTATCCCGCTCTTAAAGAGCAGGCCAACGAGATTGAGCGACAGATGCAAGAATGTATCGACGCTGGCCTAGTCCTGGAGTACAGGGAAGGGGACTACCCCCAACACTGCAGCCCCTGTTTCCTGGTGGTTAATCCTGGTCTACAGCCAAACGACTGGTAGTGGACTACGGAGAGCCGAACAAGAAAACGCTGAACCACTCAGGGTCCATTCCTTATATGGAGTCTACCCTTGAGAAGATAGCCTTCTGTCGCTACAAGACCAAGATGGAGCGGCTTCTGGCAGGTGGACCTGACGCCCAACGCTCAGGAGCTACTAACCTTCATCACCCCTCAGGGGAGGGTGTATAAGTGGAAGGTGATGCCCTTAGGCGTGGCCAACGCACCCGCTCTATTCCAAGAGCTGATGAACAAGATCTTGTCCATCCTACGGCGAAGACCCAAGGTGCAAGAACTCATATCCCGTCGGGCCCAGATGGAGGCGCACATCGATGATGTATGCCTCAGGACCAATTCGCAGGATCACCTAATCCTCTTGGGCGAGTTCTTTGCGGTCTGCCAGGAGAACCACACACGACTCAAGCTGGAGAAGTGTGAGTTCATGCAGGAGACCATGCAGTACCAGGGGTTTGACGTTGGCTATGGGTGGTTGACCCGAGCGGGCTCTAAGGCCAAACCCCTGATGGACACTAAAGTACGACATGAAGACCCCAAAAAAGGACTCCATGATGTACGCAGTTTCATTGGGGCGTGGAACTTTTTATCGCCGCTATATCAAAAACTTCACCTACACCAGCGCCATTCTGACGAACCTGATCAAGAAGAGTACTACTTGGCGCTGGGACCCACAAGAGCAACAAGTGTTTGACGAGCTCAAAACAAGGTGGCCATCGCTAAGTGCTTGGGCGTGCTTAGAGCACAAGGTGAGATTATCCTGTTGACCGACGCCAGCAATGTGGGCGGTGGGGGAAGGTTGTTCCAATGGCAAGCACTAGAGAAGGACGAGTTCGACTCGGCTATTTCCCAATGGGGGACTGAAGGTCTCAACCGAGATGGAACTCTCGAGCACAGCTACCCTGACGACAAGGGTGTCCTAGAGCCCTGGGCCACTGGAACTGGAAATGGAACCAGGCCAGGGGGAACTACTCCACCTATGAGCAGGAATTGCTCGCGGGTATGCTCGTGCTATCCTCTCAGGCACGACTGTTGGGGAGTAAACCTGTGGTCTGGCTGTGCGTCCAAGAGACGGTCCGCACTTTCCAGAAGGGTCCCCCACCTGAGAAGGCCAAGCTACGGCGCTGGTGGACCTACCTCAGCCAACTACGGCTGACGGTACACCATATTCAGGGAGTGAAGATTGAATGTGCAGACTACATCAGCCGCAACAACTTCGACGCCCTGATTGCTGCCCGGTCTGAAGCGCTTGCTAAGGAGGCGTTCAGCCGTATGGACGTACACTTGAACCTCAACATGACTATGATACGCCCTCTAGATGGACTCCAACAAGCGTAGTACGTGAAGCAGTTTGGGGATATCTACAAGCGCCTGGAGAAACGCCTTGAACCCCTCCTGGTCAACCAAGAACAGTGGAAGAGGGACAAGAGCTACCTCTGGCACGAGGACCGCATCGTGGTACCCAGTGACAGAGTCCCAGCGCTGCTGAAGTGGACCCATGAGTCCAGCAGTCATGTGGGTGATGACCGTACCCTGGAGCTATTCAAGCAGTGGTTCCACACTACGTGGACTGATGACCAACTGCGAAAGACCCTCCAGCCTATCGTGGACAAGAGCCCGTGTAGATCCTGCGTACTTAGGGATATCAGGGACAGAGGTCTCTACTCGACCGTGCCCATCTGTCACTGTGCTAACAGTGTTCTCTGCGTGGACTACACGGAGATGCCTAAGTTTAGGGGCTATGACTTCGCCTTCGTGGTAACCTGTGGGCTGACCAGGTTTACCAGGGTGTTCCCATGTACCAAGCACATTACCGGGGAGGACACTTTCAAGATACTCCTGGAGGAGTGGTTTTGTGTCTACAGGGCGCCGGAGGAGATCACCTCCGATGAGGACGTACCAGTACGCCCAGATACCGGCTGGTACAAGAGGGTCCTGAGGTCCCTCAATGTCCAGGTGTCTACGGGGATCCCCTACTCTCACACGAGCAACCCCCTATGTGAGCGAAAGATTCGTGTCCTCAAGGAGAATGTAAGGATATGGTGCAAAACTGGACGCACCAGAGACTGGGTGTGACTACTCCCCGTCATATCCTTGATGATCAACTCCCAAGAGAGTTCGACGACTGGCTACTTGCCCCATGAGCTATTCCTAGGGCGCCCGGTGTGGTTCCTACACGCTCCCTATCCCGAGGACACCCATTCTTCCGTTGGTGAGTGGGTCCAAGAGCAACAAGCGAAGGTCGACAAGGCCAAGGCTATGAGCCAAAGACTGAGGGAGCGTCAGTGGAACAAGAAGAACAAGCACCGGGTGCCTGCCACCTACCAAGAGGGGGACTGGGTGCTGGTGCACCACAGCCGACTACCCATCTGGTCACGCTCTACCAGCGATAACCCCTACTTTGGGCCCTACAAGGTTCTATCTGTGGATGGACACCGTATCACAGTATGGTGTTCACCCCGTCTAGGGGGGACCCTGGTGTGCGCTGCTCAGCACCTGAAGCGCTATTATGATCCTGAAGACCTCTGTGGGGAGGAGTGGGAGCTGAACGACGAGGAGATCGCCGCCCTAGACCTACAAGGGGCTGCCAGCCCTATGGAAGTTGAAGCGGAACTCCCCGACATGAACGCGGAGGAGATGGCTAAGGAGGGCTTCTACCTGGTGACGTCTGTCCTACGCCACCGCTATCGCCAGTGGTGCTTCCTCAACCTCTGGGAAGGGTTTGTAGTCGAAGAGCCCACCTGGGAGCCCTTCTCTGCCTTTGTACTACCTGAAGGAAGTGTAAATTCAGTTCTGGTCGACAACTTGTCCCAGAACAAGCTTGGTGAGTTGCTGAGGCTCGGTGAGACGATTGCCTCCAAGACGAAAGCTAGGGACTGAACCTTACCCTTACCTGCCTAAGCGTATGTGTGAGTTTGCTATTCCTAATGTCCTGAGAGCAAGCTACAGAAATGGTGTCCTAATTATACCCAAGTCTGCACGCTTGCTAAACCTGGAGGATGTCTTACCGGTGCCACGGGGTACGCCCCGGGTCTCTCCTCCCCTAAGCGCCCAGTTTCTGTTCTGGCGCAAAACCTTTGGGGAATACCCAGCATACTAATGCAGGTATCGTTTTCCCTACCTATTTGACCACTCGGGGTGGTCAAAAGCTATGAAGGCTTGAAAACGCCTATTTGCTACGATGGCCAAAATCTAGCCTAACCACTGTCACTGCCCACCAACCCCGCTAAAATTGCAGGAAACGGGTGGGACAGTGACACACGCACTACAGGTCCTAAACAATTTGCAGTGGTACTATCCAGGTGGGTGAGCACTTCGGCAACTGGCTCAAGTCCCCAGTCAGGACTACTACTCCTACACGCACGCTCTACTGGGTGGCGTTGAAGGAGAAGTCACGAGCCCTAGCGGCTCACCTGTCAAATGGCAAGCGAACAAAGAGCTACTAAGCATCTGTGGCCTAACAGGGACGCCACAACGCGTTTTCCTGCTAGGGCTTGGAGGGAAGGAGTGCTCTCGGGGCGTGCACAGCGCATATGTCGATCGAGCCGGATTCGTGGCCCTGCCACAGGCAGAGGCGGAGTTATTTGTTTGTGTGATCAGCGCCCCTGTTTAGCAGGGTAGGAAAAAAGGGATCGCTGCTGCCCAAATCACCCTGACCTACTCACCTGTAAAGCAAAGACAGATGACTGAGGTTTGCAGCGAAGGAACCAAGACTACCTCCACGTATTATACGCTTCTCAGGTAGCCCTATAATACGCTGTCCTCAAACCTCAGTACAAGCAAGCAAGCTTAAGGAACTCCACCCGTTCTCTTATAGAACGTGAGGTGGAGCTCCTGGGTAACCTAAACAAGGGTTGTACCGAGCACACCACGTGTGGCCTACCCTCTAATGCGTGTGTGAATGCACGACCATGCACGAGTTTTTCAACCTGTTAACAACCTTGTACAATTCTTCCTTTTTTTCCCTACAAATCTTACCCACAATCACGAACTCCACCAGGCGGTGGCCCCACATGGGCTTACCTACCTTACCTACCGCTGAGGAGTGAAGCAAGGTGAGGGAAAAGCGAGACACAAGCGAGAAACGACGCTATGCATATGTGTGTATGTCTAATCACCCTGAACTTACCTCTAATCATCTGCAATCTTCTAATCTACCCCTCTATCGGTTGTTAGCGCTGCTACAATGCATGTACACGGAGACACGAGACGAGCAATGTGCATGCTGCATACGAGACGAGCACACCTGTAATTTATACGGGATTCCTTGATGGCCTTCTGTTGATTTTCGAATTCTTGGATCTTGAATTCTTTCTGTCAGTGTGGGTGGAATCTTTATGTTTGTTTTTTCATGTGTGTTTCGTCATTTTCGTCATTATGCGTAACATACGTTTGTAATATTATGAATTCGTTATTTTCCGGCGTTTCGCTAGGACCCACTCTTTCGCGCCGCCTTTTTCTGCGTGGTAATTTCTTGATTACAAAAATCAAGAGATGATCACAAATTTAATAAAAAATGTGCATCTGATGCACAATTGGATTCTGTTCAGGTAGTTGCGTTCAGAAACATTCTAGGCCGTCATTTGGCGGATTTGGGTGTTGTCGCTTCGCTTTTGCGTGGATTTGTCCCTCATCCTCCTTTTCCTCTGTTGTGCAGTTATCCTCGCAAAGCTTCGCTGAGTAGGCCGCTGATCGGGCCGAAAAGCAGCAGCTGGAGACTGAACCAGAACCAAGACCCCTCCAAGGGGCAATTCTAGTTTAATCGTCGCCCCCTCGCCCCAGTACCAGGACAGGTGTCTCCATCAGGTTTCATGAGACTTAGATCGAGCGTCTGGCGTTGGGTTGTGTTAACCTGCAGCTTGGAGGGAGGGATGCATATCCATATGGACTTTGCATGCCCTACTCTAACCCCACCAAGCCACAGGAACCCCTGCAGCGCCAAGAGCGCTGAGCTTCCTGTTCCAAACTGTCATGAATAGTGCAGCAAGAGTTGCTGGCCATGGTAAAGCGTTCTTTTCCAGTGTAAGGGAAGCTATAGGTATTTTAAAGTACGTGTGGAAACAAAGGAAAGGTCAGGAAAAAATTTCTTTTTCCTGAAATGCGACAGAGATGGCCACCACAGCACAAGGGGGGAGTAAGAAAAAGTGCTTTTCCAATGCTTTAGGGTATACTTTAGTTGTATTAGATGTGCTCTGAGCACTCTCTCATTTTATCTTAGTATTGGCCTAACATAATTGGGTGATAACACATTTTGACCTATAGAAACAAACACTAAATCAGGATGATTTGCCGACCCCATAATCCCCAAGCTATATGCACTGAAACATCTTTTCCTGGGTAACTGAGGCACTGATATACTGAAGGCAGAGCCTATGAATTTATCTATGTTTTCTCATGAATTCTTAGCTATCCTAGTGGTATGCACCCTAGGGAGCTCGGGGACCTCTTTTTGAGAGGTCCTGGGTTCAATACCCAGTCAGCCAAGCTAACTAGGAATATCCAATGTGACATGGCAGTGACCTCAGCGCCACAAGCCCTGCCACCTCAGCACCTATGGGACCGAAAAACGAAGGGTGCACATCTCTAGATGGCACTATGGGAGAGAGTGAGCCCTAGGGGCAGTTTTCCAATCAGTTCTTCCCAAACATGTAAAATATTTCATCCTGAGTTGCATTGAATGTAAATTGCTGTGGTCTATTGTTGATAGTCGTCTTTATCTAACTCTTTGTGACTGCAGCCCCCCATGCTTTGATCCTGTTTATCTTCTATTTGCTTCTCTCTGGCTTGGGTTATCCTGGAGTGGTTGCATTTCAACAAATAAAACATTTTCCTCATCAAAAACAAGTAGCAGGAACCCTCCACCAGCAGCAGGCAGCAGGAGAGGCACAAAGAAAACACAGTGCTGAAACCACTATAAAACCTTCTGGGCACAGCCCAAACTCAGGCCCAACCAGACACACCCACACCGCACACCCCAGCCAGGAGTGGGGGGGTACAAGCGGAGCGCGCACACAAACACGCGCACACCCCAACACCCCAGCCAAGAGTGGCGGGGCGCAGCCGAAACCCGAGCCCAGACACACACACCCACACCGCACACCCCAGCCAGGAGTGGCGGGGTACAAGCGGAGCGGGCACACAAGCTCACACAGCTAAACACCCGAGCCAGGGGTGGCGGGGCGCAGCCCAAACCCAAGACCAAGCACACACACCAACGCCGCACACCCCAGCCAGGAGTGGCGGGATACAAGCGGAGCGGGCACACGAACACACACACAGCCCAACACCCCAGCTAGGAGTGGCCGGGCGCAGCCGAAACCCAAGCCAAAGCACACACACCCACGCTGCACACCCAAGCCAGGACCTGAGGGGTACAAGCGGAATGCGCACACAAACACGCCCACCCCAACACCCCAGCCAGGAGTGGCGGGGCGCAGCCGAGACCCGAGCCCAAGCACACACACCAACACCGCACAACCAAGCCAGGAGTGGCGGGGTACAAGCGGAGAGTGCACACAAACACACACCACCCAACAACCCAGCCAAGAGTGGCGGGGCGCAGCAGTAACCCGAGCCCAACCACACACACCCATGCCGCACACCCGAGCCAGGAGTGGCGGGGTACAAGCGGAGCGCGCACACAAACACACACACCCCAACACCCAAGACAGGAGTGGCGGGGCGCAGCCGGAACCCAAGCCCAGACACACACAACCGCACCGCACACCCCAGCCAGGAGTGGCGGGGTACAAGCGGAGAGCGCACACACGCACACACACACCCCAACACCCCAGACAGGAGTGGCGGGGCGCAGCCAGAACCCAAGCCCAGACACGCACAACCGCACCGCACACCCCAGCCAGGAGTGGCGGGGTACAAGCGGAGAGCGCACACACGCACACACACACCCCGAGACCCCAGCCAGGAGTGGCGGGGTGCAGCTGAAACCCGAGCGCAAGCACACACACCAAAACCGCACACCCCAGCCAGGAGTGGCGGGGTACATGCGGAGCGCGCACACAAACGCGCACACCCCAACACCTCAGCCAGGAGTGGCGGCGCGCAGCCGAAACCCGAGCCCAAGCACACACACGTACACCGCACACCCTAGCCAGGAGTGGCGGGGTACAAGCGGAGCGCGCACACAACCACACACACCCCCCAACACCCCAGCCAGGAGTGGCGGGGCACAGCCAAAGCCTGAGCCCAAACATACACGCCCCCACCGCACACCCTAGCCAGGAGAGGCGGGGTACAAACGGAGTGCACACACAAGCACACACACACCCCAACACCCCAGCCAGGAGTGGCGGGGCGCAGCCAAAACCTGAGCCCAAGCACACACACCCACACCGCACTCCCCAGCCAGGAATGAAGGGGTACAAGCGGAGCGCGTACGTGAACACACACACACCCCATCAACCTAGCCAGGAGTGGCAGGGCGCAGCCGAAACCCGAGCCCAAGCACAACCCAGACCCAAACACAAGCGCCACAAGACAGTAGGAAACGAGTGTCCATCGCCCGGGCACTGAGGCAGCCCGTGCCATGCAGATGACCCGGCCAAAAGGGAAGCGGAGACCTGGGGTAAGGCTGCATCTTAAGGCCTGCGCTGCTTTGGGACTCGAGGCGGAGCGTGCGACACCCAAGCGCCTTTGAACCCGGGTACCAAGAACATGCATGCATGCCTTGGGAACGGGATACGCCAGGAAGTCCGGTGAACCACTAGGGTTCCGCCCAAAGGAGGGGACGTGCGCAAGCACGGGGGCACACCCTCCTGGCGAGACAAGCACGTCACTCTGGCGGCGATCAGCCCTCCCGGTGTTGCTCGGGGTCGCTTTGTTGGGGACCACCAGTCAGGTCTAGCGGGATGTAAGCCGCCTCCCCTCTTCATGCGCGGAGCCTCTTCCTGTTCGTCACAGGAACGACGCCAGGGGGAACCAAGGGGCGCCTCTCCACGACCGAGTGCACCTACCTACCTACCTATCTCCGATTTCCCGGATGACTGGTTCAATCGCATTGTGGAGCCTGGGCAGTACAAAGCAAGCCCCCCGTCACTGCTGTCGTTCAGCGCCACAATCAGCGGTGGGTACAAAGGATCCAGCATAACCAAGATGATCAAGGCCCCACAACAGCCTACTGTTCCACGTGTCACGGCTGTTCCTGGTGGAGACATTCCTGCGCCTGCTCATGCAGCAATCACAGGCATGAACGATGACAGGGGGTGGGGTGTGTTGAATAACGGGGCACCGCCACCGATTGGGCTCACAAGATGGCTGCAGACAAATGGAGCATCTGACGCGGATCTGGGTTCGTGCGACTGGGGCACAGAGAAGTTCAAGGAGCGCTGCACCGATGTGCCAGTCTGCCTACTGCTACACCCACACAGGTTCCTTGGTTCCCTCACAGCACTTTGGGCACAGGACAGAAATGACGTGCAGATGCCGGCACCGCACTCACCTGAGAACAGCGACATTGCCCCAACGTTGCAGCAGCCTACTCTGCCGGTATGCGCCCATACCAATCTGTTTCAGCGCGCTGATAGAAGATGCACCAGTTCATGCCAGTACTTTCACCGTTTCAACTAATAAGTAGTTTTTCACGGTTCCCCTCTCCTCTTACCACGTCCTGTGTGTGCGTTGTGGTCCGTGCTGCGTATCAGGCACCTGCAAAGCTCACAACAACACTGAAGGATGGCTTCGTCGCCGCCAGGCATGAGCCGAGTGTCCACTGTCGTTTCAAACCACTGGTGCCGCAGTCCGAGCGCATCGCTAAAGCAGAGCGGGCGACGACCGCGGAACAGCGGTTTGCCAAGGAGCACAACCTGAAGCTGGCTGGTGCACGCAAGAAACGAATCCAAGCCGCAGATGTTCTGGGCCTGTCATCACAGCAGTCAACAGAATCATCTGGGTCTGACTTCATTCCGGACAAAACACCTCCTGCGAAGAGCGCCGCGAAGTTCTGCACGCCGTTCCTGGCTTCGAAGCGCCCGACTGCTGGTCTGACGAAGGAGTCCCAAAAAAAGCGTAAATATGCGGACAAACTGGGCAAAAAGGCAAAGAGGTTGAAGGATGCAGAACCAACGCACGATACGAACCCTGGCGCTACTGAGGTATGTATGTCTATACCAAAAGGGAAACCATGGTGAAAAATTTGTACTTGAACCGAGGTCCGTTGAACCTCACAGCATAATCTGTTATCTCCATCGAAGGAATCAACAACTGCTGTGTCTGGAGGCCTAGATCCCAAGTGCAAGACAACTGCCGTACCGGTGGAGGCGGCTGAGGCGGTGAAAAAAGAGCCAGTGCCGGAGGTGTGTCACACACAGCGTGCCAGTCAACAGGTCCAGAAACGGTGAGCTTTGGTACCTTCACCACACTGAACAGTTGAAACCTTCATGCGCTCCAGATGGGAACGTGCTGGCGCTTGTCTGCCAAAGCAGTGCAATATTTCGTGAAAGGTAGTTGCGCAAGGTCTTTACACAACACCACAGACTGCACCCTCCAACTGTTGCTCATTTCTCTCGCACAAACCTACACACAGGGTCAGAGGGATGCCACTGAGTGCGAGGCCGCCCGTGCTGCCCACAGCCTGACCATGGGACCGCTCCGGTTCCTTGTCGTCGAGGAGAAAGGTGAGTACAGCATCAGTGTGAGCATCATCACGCGCTCAAGCACAAAGGTGAGGGACTGCCGCATGCTCAACTCCAAGAAGGGCAAGTACATGGGGATGGGGCGGCCCGGGCTGACCTCCTTCACCTGCCTCCGTGTTTCACAAGCAAAGCTGGCGGAAATGGCTGCTGCGGACAACGCAGAGGAGGACGAGGCGGATACTCTGAAGCAGGGAAATGACGATTGTGACACCCCTAGAGATCCACCTACGAATCCTGAGCTGAACGTTGAGGAGAGTTAGGTTGGTAGCTGACCCTCGCTGTTCTCAACGAGGTAGGAGCGAAAGATGGGGTTGATACTCCCATCTGGCTGTATAAAGGCGGAAATAGGTTACCAGGTTGCCTCAGATAGCCCATATCCATCCCACAGGGTAAGGAATTTCCAGCCCTGTTTTTACTCGTTGCGGGCAATACCTGCAACCACGTAGTAGCCATCGACTGCCATTCCATCGGCTGTCAGGGTTAGACCAGAGTAGAAACACTCACGAAAGAAGTCCACTGAGCGATTAGCGCCAGTGTGACCTGAGCTAAAATTGGACCACTGTAGACCCCCATCCCGGAAATCCTCCTCAGCATGGAGGTTGCTCTTACCACGCTCATTCTCTTTCTGCCGATCAGCAGTTTTGGCAGGTACTGACCCATCATCCCACTCAGAGGAACATTGTTGCCAAGAGTGCAGAGAATACACTAGGGTTATCTTAGGGTCAGGTAGCATGTAGGACTCATCGCCCTCCTCAGACAAGATGGAGGATTTCGGGGTCTGTCTGAGGTATTGAAGCCAACCCTCAGGTACAACAGCCGTCAGAGTTCCTGTGTGTCAGGCTCTGATTGTGGCGTGTTATTAGAAGCAGGCCCTGCTAGAGCGTCACAACTCTGAGCCACGGGTTCACCTGAGCAAGTATGCTGCATGTGCAACAGGGGGAGTTGGTACTGAGGTTGACTCCAGGTCTACCTCCTCCAGCAACAGCTGGGCCAGGAAGGCACTGTGTTTGAGTTCAACACAGCTGGGATCAACAGGGGGAATAGAGCTGGCGATTTCAGACAGTTGGTCGTCAGCATCCTTCTTCACAGCAGCAGGTTCCGGATCGTCATCATGGGATTCACATCCTGTACGTGTGGCTGAAAGGTGCTTAGGACATCGTTCTTTGAGATCAAAAAGGGTCAAGTCACGATTTTCGGCCATGGCCTCTTTCAGTAGCACCCAGTCCAGAAGACCCAGGGGTACAGAGTTGAGGGATCCACCGAAAATGGATAAGAAACTGGCCCATTCAGGGGACTGCATTGCTGTGTCTGAATCCTCAGGCACATAGATGGGACGGTCGGGGGGTTGCACTCTTCGCACAGTCATTCTTTCCAGCTGTCGGCGCCAATAAGCTTGTTCACCTGAACAACCCCAGTCAGGGGTACATATGACAACCCTTCCTCCCTAATAAGCGTTTTTCGTCAGAACCTTCGCGAGCAGGGAGAACGGAGGGTTAGCATACGCTAGGCCCATTGCTTTCCAGAAGAAACAGAAAGCGTTATCAATGAATAACGCTTTCTATATATGCTTCGAGCAATACAACTGCATGATGTGCTGTTGTTGGCTTTTGAACAATTCAGCCTTGATCTCATTCAGGGATACCTGCAGGGCCGCCAGTCCATTTTCAGGAACGTGACGGGCCAATTGGTAGTTTTCAGTAGGATAGTTAGTCTTTGCTGCGTAGCGCAGCCCTTACTTCTTTCGTCCTGACAGCTCCAAAGGTATGGAGAAGAGCCCACTGCCAAAGTCGCAGTGTAGAGAAAAGGGGCGTTGGAGAGACAACATTTTTACCCTCGGGGTTACTTCGCAGGAAGTCGGTGCCAATGACGATGTCAAAGGTGTCAGTGTCCAGCACCCTGCAGTGTTGCATCACAGTTTCGTTGCCAAGAGAAATGGACACATCATCAGCCCCCAAGGAATGGATGGTACGACCATCCCCTACTCTTATGGCCACCGTCTTAGTTTTCTTGAAAGTCGCCAGCAGGCGCCGGGGCACTATAGAGAGTGTTGCGGCAGTGTCAAGGACTGCACGAAAATGTTAATCCCTGATTTTCACGAGGATCCAGAAAACCAAGTCATCCTCTTCAGAGCCGGCCCCCTACTCCTCAGCGGGGAATTTCACATCAACCCCCGCAGCCATGAGAGAATTGGCCATCCAGGCCAGTCGCCTCTTCTTGGTGTTAGACCCCTCAGGGGAGGCGTTATCCCCCTGTTGGCGTTTCTTGGGGTCAGCAGCGGCAGGAGAGGGAGAAGTAGCGGGCGCTGATGAGCGCCTCTGGAGGTTGGGGGTTCTGGCCTTGCCATCACCCTTGCCTCCTCCTTTACCACCCTTGTCCCCATTCCGGTGAGGTCTGGTGGCTGTTTGGGCGTTCTGGCGTCCAGCCTCCTGCCGTTTGTGTTTGCCCTTCTCACGTTTTTTGATTTGACATTTGTCCTCGTAGTGGCGACGTTTGCCACAGTACCCACAGGTGATGGTACACTCGAAATGATCCTGATGGGTCACTGCCTTCCCATCCTTAGTGTGCTGCTGTCTTTCCAGTTGCAGCACACAACCACTACGATGGTCGCAGTCAGGGGCATGACAGGGTCGTCCCTTGTCATTGACAGGTTTACAGTAGAAGAGTGGGGGTCCACCGGTTTCAGGTTTAACCTCACTCATGGCACGCAGGTTACCCCCCCCTTTACCACCAACCTTGTTGGCTTTAGTAGGAGTATTAGGCCCTTTTCCTTCGCCACGTTCGGGGGTAGGGGTGTCACCTCTACCCAGGTGTCTCTTGATGAATTTTTCCATATTGGAGTCATTCTCCCTCTCAAGGGCCAATTCGATGAGCAGGTCCGCATGATCACCGTACATGCGTCCGACTCTTCCTCTCTGAGGTGGTGCGGCAATCGTCCCACGTACATGTAGGGATTTTACTCACGAGCCCCAGGTGGGGTTCAGTGGGTTCATAAGAACCCACGCTCATTCGTGAGAACAGATACTCCAGGTCGCACACATATTCAGAGACTCGCGTAGCGGAAGGTGCTCCTCAATCTGTGTGCGTACACTGAGGTCTGTTTCGTAGACCGGGAAGGTTTTCTCTAATCTTTGGAGAACCTAAGCCCAAGTAGAACAGGTTTTTACAATCTGCTTCACCTGTTTTAGAAACATTTTCTTTTTGCATGGGCGTTTCAGAAGAGAACATTCAGTGGCCACACCCGCATGCGATTGGCCGCTGAGCAACAGAAACTCGGCGAATTCCTCGGCCCATTCTGGCAGGTTTTTAGGGTCGAAGTCCGGCAACACCAGCTGGACGTTCGCCTGGGCAATTGGTTTGCCACTCTTCCCACCCCCTGAGGTTGAGTCTGACGAGGGGGGTGGTGTGCCAGCAAGAGGTGCCAGAGCTGTTAGCCCCTCTTTCTCAGTCTCTGTCACGGGCACATCCTGTACCTCAGCGATGGGGACTGTTCTCGCACGGGGATGAAATGGGCTGGGGCATGTGACGTTGGGTACAAATCTGGAAACCCTTGATCGTTTGAGATCATCAGTGAGCGTGCTCAATCTGGGAGAGGGTGAGGGCAACCCCCGTTTGGGTAAGGGTTCAGTGATACCCATTTTTGCCCTGACAGCC
Source organism: Eutreptiella sp. 'Long Island Sound 2002' (assembly GCA_964036045.1). Taxonomy (NCBI): domain Eukaryota; phylum Euglenozoa; class Euglenophyceae; order Eutreptiales; family Eutreptiaceae; genus Eutreptiella; species Eutreptiella sp. 'Long Island Sound 2002'. Next base: position 76,811,080 of record OZ038380.1, on the reverse strand, counting down.
TCAGACAGGGCTGTCACATCTGGATCTTGGGACCCAGATAGCAGCTTGGCCAGTAGTTCGGCCGTACGGTCCAGGGCACCATAGGTTGGCCCTCGCAGGGGGGAACCTCCAGATATGCTGGACACACTTCGGGGTTCCTGCTGGTTGTTGGCAGCTCTGGACGCCAAGCTGACCCTCTCGGTTGCCTAGGTAGAGATACAGTGTCGGCTTGGTCCGTAGGTGGGATGGAGTAAAGATAGGAACCAATGTCCGTATGTGGTGGGGATTCCAAGGCTTCAAGAGGTTTCTCTCCATCTTCCCCTCGGAGGGACTTGTAGTACTCTTCCTGGAGCAGGTACTCGTCCATTCTCCTTCTCAGTTCGTCTTCTTCCTCAGAGCCTCCCGCTGCCGTAGACGAAGATGCAGGGCAGGCTGAGCGGGAGATGGAGAGAGCAACTCGCCGGCGGAGGTGCTGCAAGCTGTCACCACGGGCCGCTAAGGCCTCAGTGGTTAAGGGTATTTCTCTGTGCACTTCTTGTTCCGCCCTTTTGGGACCTGGATCTTCTTGAGACCCAGATGCAGCTCTGAGCTTGGGCTCACTCATCGAGATCGGCCCAGTGCTGCGCAGTTGTACTTGTACGCTCCGAAAGGGCCAGATCCTGGAAGACAGTTGCACTGATTGTGTGGACATTTTGGTTGCTGGGTTTGGCTTGTGTACGTCTCAGAGTCGGTTCGAAAGGTTCTCATGGGTTGCATCTGCTACCAGAAACATATCCTTGATTTATCCCCTAACAGTTTTGTTGAAATCCTGCAAATTGTGGTGTTGAAAAGCAGGACCAAAGCCGCAAGTAGAGCAAGAACAGGATGTGGATCGGATCAATGAATAGATTTGAACTCCAGTGTATCACAGAAGGGCTGTAGTTGGACAAAGCAGGCTTAAGTACAATGATTCCATGACAAATGGATAAAACAAATGATTTTCCTTTGAAAATGAGCATGACTCAGGCCTCCAAAATAGCACCAAGCACTTCATGTGCACTCCTTTGGATGAAATTCTGTTGGTTAGGAATCTGGGGCATGGGAGTTAGGCCAGACACAGGATATGGCTTGGCCAGCATGGCAAAGCAAGTGAGTTCAGAATCAGTTAAAAAGTAGAACCACAATAAGTCGTAGAATCAGTTGAGTATAGGGGTCTTGAGGCTGGGGACCACTAGGCTTTACCTACAAGGCCTTAGGCATGAAGTGCCTACTTCTTTTCGGTGATATCTCCATGAAGGAAGATACCTCCGCTCAGTTGAGTGGTAGGGGTGAAATTCATGGGGGGCTAGGGTTATAACCCTAGTTAGTTTGAGAAAGTGTACTTGAAACTTCAAAAGAGTGATAAAAATGATTAAGTCAGTCTCAACATCAACACAAAGCTTTCAGAAGGGGGCTTGGCCTGGATCAAGTCCCCCAAGGAAGACATGGTAGTGACCTTCTCTTACTTGTCATGCACCAATCCTCCACAACCCGGCGCTCCAAGTCAATACTTATCCGCGACTCTGCGGATTGTTTGGCACAAGTATCGCAGGCAGTAGTCCAGAAAGACACACAGGCACTGGACACCTGGTGGATGCGCAAACAGGACGCAGCGGTTCTCCGCAAAGTCCGTCTGTTTTTTACCCGTCTGCAGGGAGTGGCCATCACCTCTGCGACGTCCCGCACACCGTCCCTCAAACACAAATGTTTCGCACTCCTCACACAGGTCAGTCAAGATGAGGAAACATTCCGGGATACAAAAGATGTCTTCGAGGCAGAGCTGGTCCGGCAGGCAGCCGTACAGCACAACAGTACAGCAGGCCAACAGCCAGACCTACACCATCTGCTGGCAGGCGTGTCCAGGAGCACCCCTGCCCTGCATGACGATCTGGACTTCCGCTTCCATATGGATACCCAACAGGAACGCATGTGCAGCGGCATACCCCCCGGAGAAGCAGGATGTCCACCCACCTGCCCCGAGTTTCATGCAGGTGCCCGCAGGTCTGCCTCCGAGGCCACCTCTCTAGATGAATTCCCAGCCTTCCTAGTGAAGTCAATGGACCGGATTGGCCTGAGTCTACTGTGCTCTGTCCTGCAAGCCCTCCACTCGGGGCAGACCTGCTGGTAACTGTCAGCAGTCATCCATCTCTGCCTCAAAAGGAAACAGCCAGCGTACCTGGTTGGGATCAGCAGCCCCATGTTATTGGAACCTTTTCTGCGCCGGCTTGACTCCGGCAATGAATTTAGACGATTCTCCCTTAGAGCACAGCAGCGGCGATACTTGCCTGCCTGCCATTTTGCCTATCGGCGCCAGATGAGCCCTCAGGTCCGCTCTCTTCCGCCGCTGGGCTGTAGCGTTCTGGGTGTGTGCCTATAGGGCCCTGTATGCGGCTGACTGGGACAGGAGCAACGCTTTCTGTAATGTTCTGAGACCAGGACTCGATATGCCCACCGCCCCCTTCAGCCAACTTGGCATCGACCGCTGGTGCACTGCGCTCTATGAGTCGCTGTCTGTGCTCGTGGTGTCACCCTGGGGACTGGCAGGGCCGTATACGGTCACCCACGAGGGGTCGCAAGGGGACAGCATGGGTTTGGGTACGTACAATGCGGCAGGGGTCATTTGCACCAGATTCAACCGCTGGGTGATCCTAGCCGGCCCCTCCTCTCTACCCTGGGCCCCAGTCACCCCCCTTCGGCTGCGCTCTTCCCCTCTTTGCCCTGGCTGCCGCACGAGATGGTGCCAGAAGTTGTGTTTAGCGACGACAGGTCCCTGTTTGCTAAGAGCCTGGCTGGCCTCAACTGCATCCTGGCGGCAAACTGTCAGAGTAGCTGGAGTGGAAGGGGGGCCTTTCAGGGCCTCAAAATCAAGGGTTTTCACCTCACGTAGTCCCCCATGGGCCCGCAGTAACAATTCGGTTTCTGGCCCTCCTTTATTGGGTGTTGCGAATTCACCACGTCAGGGTTTACCATGACCGGCGTACCCCTAGTGGTGGGTGACGCCCCGGCTGAACCCCGGCACAGGTTTCAGGCAGCACTTCGTGGTCTTCATCGCAGTGTGCTTCGCCACCAGCCTTCCTTCCTCCTTATACTCCGCCTCCTTCTCGTGTATGCCGTGCCTATCATAGACCTTGTGTTTGAGGCTATGTCCGCCCGAGAGCAATGGCTGGCCTCGGAGCAAGTCTTGGTTCACCGCATTATTCTCGAGTCCTTGGGCATCTGTCAGTCCCTGCTCCTAAATGTCCTCTATGGGGGTGCTGGCAACCCTCGCTTCTTCACTCCTCTGCTGTATGAACTGAGCAAGCTCCGATACATCAAGGGTATATACAGCTGTATCAATAGTCGCAGTGCATTAGCGCACGGAATGACCCGCCACGTCCTGCATAGCGACCTCCCCCGGCCTATGCGACGCGACTGGGACTCTGCCAGGGAGTGGCTGCAAGAGTATTGGCTGCAGATTGTGCCTGCGGACAGCCCCCTCCTTTCTCCGACCGCAGTCGAGACAAACGTCCTACGGCAGATGCAGGGTCCAGTCATAGTAATTACGCCCGGATCACAGGCAGAACAGGCCCGTGGATGGGCGGTGGTACTCATGGACCCGGTAGGCATAGTGGCCAGTGCACACTCAGGGGCCCTCATATGGTGCGGTTTCTCCACGGCTGCTGCATGGTGCGCCAAGGAGCTTGCTCTCTGGCTCCTGCAAACCCTGGACATCGCGCCAAAGGATCTGTGCGGCATCATTGCCGATAACCTCGCCTCGTCTTTTGGCACCACTGGTGGTTCCCCCTCGCACTGCGTGTGGGTGGACGCCATGCGTCGCCATTACGGCAGCTCCTTGGCGAATGGCCCCATAAAAGAATTCTACGTGCCTGCACAGCATGACATGCGCCGCCTGGACCTGGTTGCAGGCTGGCAGGCAGAAGCAGACCCGCTGGCGAAAGCTGGCCTCCGTCTCGCCCGGGCGCGTGTGATTCCCATCCCTTCCCTGCTAGGGGACCTCCACCTCCTGCATTGTGAGGGCCGTCTAGTGTGCAATTTGGTCTCCACCCTGGATGCCCTGTACACGCAGACCTGTCAAGAGTGTGCCCCCTCCCCTCATGGCTATGATACTGCATGCTGCGAGCGGTGCCTGCTGACCTACCTCCTCCCCAACAGAGCACTGAATTTTGCATCTTGTCTCCGCATGGCCCCCAACACCCATGTATCCCCCAAAGCAGACCTGCACTGCTACCTCTGCCGCGCCCCCTGTCACTCTTGGGGCCAGCATCTGTACTCAGACTGCATGTCCGCAGCGCTTGCATGTCTGCATGGCTTCAAGACTCTGTCGCCATCAGGCTGCGTTACCACAACACCGGAAATATAAAGATAAGAAAAGCACGACGAAAGATTTTTCTACATAGCTGAAATTGCCGCCAATTAGCAAAAAAAATGATTAGGCCAAAAAGCGCGCTGCGAAACACGTTAAAGCGCGACCGAATTTTTTTCACACCTAAATAGGTGAATAGTTAACGCCGTAAGCACTGTAACGCTCGTATGAACATAACACGGCCCCCCACGTTGTCTAACACGCCACTAACGCAAAGAAAACTCGTCGCCAGCAGCGCGTGAAACTCGAAAAAATTTTCTAAGCCGTCGCGTCTCTTTGCCCTGCTTCCTTCCCCTTTCTTTCCTTCTCCGTGCACCTACCTCCGATCCTTCTTGCCCCCCCTCAAGGCTTTTCGTCACCTTACGCGAGGGGCCCTGGGGGAAGAGGGGTCAACCCCCTGCAGGCAAGACCACCCTCTTCCAGATCGCGTGACCACACGTGAGTCAGAAATGTAACCTTGGTATTGCTGCCTGCCTGCGTGCGTGAGTGGTGTAGTGTCTAATCTTCTAGAGGAACAAAAATTGATTTTTGGTTTTCAGAAGGTTTTCACAGGTACAGAGAAACAGCGGAGGCTTTTTGCAAAGGATTATGAAACAAAAGGAAAAACAAAAACCAGCAGCTCAAGCAAACGCACAACACAGCCAGACAGCACAGCACCACAAGGCAGCACAGCACCACATGACACAGCACAGGGCGCAGGACACCCCAGGACACTGCACCAGCACACCAGACAATAGGGCGGGCGACCAGAGGCCAGACAAGGACACCAGGGCCAACACACACCACTGAAAGGAGAAAGGAAGACCCGCAGCAAAAGAGAACACACAGCACAGCCCAGTAGCGGGGCGAAACAAGGCAACACCGCACCACAGAACACAGCACGGCACAGCGGTACACCAAGACACACCACGCCACGCAACAGGGCAGCACCACCACACCACTGAACGCCAAGGGAGATAGCACCACACACAGCGACACACACCAGCATGAGGCACAAACAACAGCACAGACTGAACCGGCACCGAACAACACGACGCACAGCGCAACACAGCACCGCAGACACAGGGAAAGGACACAAACTAACACCACCAGCAAAGCAAAACGGACAGCTGGGCACAACAGCACGGCACCACACGGCTACAGAGCACCACAGAACACAGCACACAGCACAGGGGAGCTGGGCGCCACAACAAACCACAGCACACAGCAGGGCAGCAAGCCACGCGCCCAAGCAGGAGCACCCGCGACAAAGCACGTCAGCGGAAAGCAAAGGCGGGCAACCGAACCAGACAACGAACACCCAGCAACCACACGCAACAACACACGGCACCAGCCAGCGAGAATGAAGCATGAGGGCACCACCAGCATGAAACGACGCAGACAGCAGCACACTAGACGACAGGCGGCACAACAGAACAGCACAGCACCGCATCCCAGCACAGAACACAACAACGGGCCGGGACAGGGGGCCAGGCAACGGCACAAAGGGGGCAGCAGCAGGGGGGGCGGGGACAGAAAAACCCCACCCAAAGCAGCGGGCCTGACAACCAGACAACACCGCGCACCAGAACACACAGCACAACACACCACAGAACAATGCGCGACGGCACCCCACACGACAAACTACCGCATATATCAGCACGGCACCACAGGGCACCGGACGACACCAACTGAAAAGAGGGAAGCAACGCCCACGGCAGACCGCCAGCGACGAAAACAAACAACACAGCACGACAACACACCACACAGCACAACACCAGCACCAGACGGCACCGAAAAACAGCGCAAGAGACCACGGAACCGCACAACAAAACCGAGACACATCAAGTGACGAGCAGCCGCCGGATAGGGGGGGGGCAGACAGCCCCAGCACACAGCGCACACACCACACGCAGGGCCTCACAGGGAGGAGAAATAAGAAGCTCAGCCAGGCGGTGCAGAAGCCAAGAGCATTAAGAGCGGCGGGAACCGGGAAAAAGCGGGAACGCCAGAAAAAAAAAACAGAGAGAGAGACTGTGGGGGGGGGGGCGGGCAGCCACAAAGCGCCCAGACCAAGGGCACCCAGGGCCGAAGGCAACGGAAAAGCCGAGACAAGGGGGCGCGGAAAAAAAAAAGGAAACACACCAACTGGACGGGGGGGGGGGGCAGGGGAGAAAGGAAGAAAAAAGGGGGGGCGGGGGGGAAGGGGGGGGAGGGGGCAACCGCGCAACGCCACGGCCGCGGGCACCCAAGGTCAGGAACAGGAGAACGCCACAGCCAGAGAGAGCAGGGACGCAGGGAGCAAGAAGGCAAGAAACACAGGATGACAAAACAAAAAAAAGGAAGGGGGGTGTGGGGGGGGAGGGGCAGGGGAAAACGAAGAGCACCAAGGCCAAGGGCACCTAGGGCCGGGAAGCACAAAAAGCCGGAAGAAAGATGTCCTTGATTTATGCCCTAGAGATTTTGATGTATTCCTGCAGGTTTTGTAGTTGAAAACCCAAACCAAAGCAGCAAGTAGAGCAAGAACAGGATGTTGATCGAATCAATGATTGGTTTTGGAATCCAGTGTAACAAAGAAGGGCTGCAGATAGACAAAGCAGGTTTATACACAAAGATTCAATCACAAATGGAAAATACAAAAGATTTTATATGAAAATTGGTCTGACTCTAGCCTCAGAGATAGCATTAGGCACTTCATGTGCACTCTTCTGGGTGAAATTGTGCTGGTTCCGAATGTCGGGCATAGATGTCAGGACCACACAGAAAATGACTTGGCCAAGCAACTGAATTCAGAAATAGCTACAAGGTAGGACCACAATAAGTGGTAGAAACAATTGAGTATAGGGGTCTTGGGGTGGGAGACCACTAGGCTTAACCACAAAGGGCTAAAGCATGAAATGCCTATTTTATTTCGGTATATCCTCCATGAAGGAAGGTATCTCCGCTCAGTTGAGTGGTAGGGGTGAGCTTCATGGGGGGCTAGGGTCACAACCCTAGTTACTTTGAGAAAGTGTGCTTTAGGCATCCAAAAAGAGAGAACACACTTAGGTTTGTCTTAGCATCAACAAAAGGGTTTTAAGGGGGGCTTAGCCTGGATCAAGCCCTCCAAGAAAGACATGGCAGTGACTTTTTCTTACTCCCCCCTGGAGTACTAGTTAGCTAAGCTAGTAGGACCAAGGAAAAAGGCTCAAATATTCCCAAAATTACCTCAGAAAATGCATTAAACTTACCAGAAACAGCCTCATCACACTGTAGGTACCCTTGAAAAACAGTGTAATGTAGCGTGAATGATGTCCCTTCGATGGGGCATTCCTCAAAAGTCGCCAGCGTGCGACGAAAACTTTTGGAAAAAGTTTGGGGGTAGTGGGGTTTGAACCCAGGACTCCCTCCCTAGAGCACATATGCTTGCCCACTAGGGTATAGTCGAACGCTCTAATGCGGACGGCTATTGCTGTATAAACAGCGTTTTAGTAAACGTCCTGACCAAGGGCCAGGGCGGAGCAATACTCCCAATGGAGGACACAAACCTCCAAGAGCTGGAAAAAATAGAAAATGTAACCGACAGGGAGTGATTCCTGCGGTTTAGCAGAAGGGGTTGCAATTTAGCAAGTGAAATCGTTAAAAATCGACGAAACCACGCGAGAAATCGTCATTTTTACACATAACTCAAAGTCGCAGACAATCGCAAAGGAAGCAGACTCCAAGAAAAGGGTTGCGCAAGCGTAAACGGCTTTTGAAAAAGAAGGTATGAGTCGTAGCTCTTAAAGTTCTAAAGGAAGTTTTTGCACAGTTGCATCAAAGTTTCTATAAACTTTAGAGAAAAGTCTTCAAATTCAACCCACACCACAGAGCAGGTCAACAACCCACCTCTCAGTTATGTCAGTGTCATCTCACACGCATGCATTGCGTTCGTGTTGGTTGTTTCGTGAAAACGTTAGGGTTGTCAACGCTGTGTTTGTTGGGGGGTCGGGTGCTCCTCTCGCGTGCTCTGCACAGGTCAAAACAGGAATGAAAGGTATGCAATGCGAATGGAGCGCGCAGCGCGCACGTAGGGTTAGAATATGCGCTGTGCTCGCGATGCATGTGCCTAATCGAGGCATTCACACGCTGTGACGCTTTACCTGTACCCCAAATTCACCCTTGTTTTCTTCTTCGCAGGTAAGTAAAGAAAGCGTTTGTTTGTGTGTGGCCGTGGCGTTAAAGTAGGGTTGCTGAAAACGCTCAGGCTTGTTTTGTGTTCGCTTCATTCGGCATTCACACGATGCATGGTGAGTAAGGTAGGTTAGCCCAGGAGGAGCTCACCTCCTGGTTGAGTCAGTGTGAAAACGGTTCTGCCTCCCTTCCCTGCGTGCACATGATGCATTAAAGGGTAGGCCACGCGAATTGCGCACGGTAAACCTTGTTTAGGTTACCCAGGGGCTCCTCGGTACGTTCTTTAAGAGAACATGAGGAGTCTCTTAACGCTTGCTTGCTTGACAGGGGAGCTGATCCTTCAGCGTGTTTGCGGACAGTGTATTATAGGTCACACTGAGAAGCCTAGAATATGTGGAGTGTGGCTTGGTTCCTCCGCCGCAAACACCCCTTCATTTGCCTCTGTTGTACAGGTGGGAGAGGTTCAGGGTGATTGGTGCACGCAGCAGCTGCCTTCGGCGGCTATCCATTTTTCTGCCCCAGCAAAACAGGGGCCCTGATCACAAATCAAATGACTGTGCCTCAGCCAGGACTGGCGAGGGCAGTTCAACTTCAACGACATCTGCGCTGCGCACGCAACGAGAGCACCCCTTCCCTCCAAGCCCTAGCAGGGGTAACGCGTCGTGGCGTCCCCTGTTAGGCCACAGTTGCTTAGCAGCGCTGTGTTCTCTTGTCTTCTTCACAGGAGGGCCATTAGGGCCCGAAACATCTTCGACAGCAGCACCAAGTAGCGTGTGTAGGGGTTAGGGTCAGCAGGCCTGGCGGGAGTGGAGTGCAAGTGATGAGTGCTCACCTTGCCTTCGAAGGCCGATGCTGGCGTTAGTGAGTGTAGTGTAGTGGTGTCTCCTGTCCCGCGTGCTTTTCCTCGTGGGCAGGGGAGTGCGTTAGCTTTTGGCCTGTAGGAAAAATGGGAGTTTTGTATGCCCTTAGCACACTTGGCCACCCCTCCCCTCTAGTAGGTAGGGCTTTGGCCGTCTTCCCCCAAGGATAGGCGCCAGCACAGAAATTGGGCGCCATAGGAGTGGTGATAGCACCTGATTAGGACCTTCGGTCCGACGTCAGCGAAGCCCGGTCTCCGGGAGCCACGCTGGGGAGAGAAGTGAGACACACACAGACATACGTAGCACACATAGAGTTATGGTAAACCCTGTAAGGAAGAGTAGAACCCCATGGGTCTGGACCATTCAGGGGTGCTAACTGTGGGCTCGCTTGTCTCCAAGGAGGGAAGACACACCTTGTCTCATAACACCTTGCTTGTCATTCCCTGCTGGTGTAGTCAGCCACTGTTCTTCGTTGGCTCCCCAAGGTCATTACATCAGGGCAGTTCCCATGCAACACATGGTCAACAAGGCATACACTCGCTGGGTGGCTGCAATCCTGATAAGCAGCCACCTGGCCCACGCTGTAAACCATTGGCATGGGTCTGCAGGGCACAGACAGGGTCCGTGCAGTGCTCAGTAAGCAGTAGTCTGTGAAAAGAAACCAATGGCCTTCGGCCAGGGAGTGGTTGTCACGGGGGGCTAATGGTCCTGTCCTGCGATGCAATGCGGGGCAACTGTGACAACTGCTCTTACACCCATACACAGGCACGTCTGCAGAAGAGTGCTCACTGCACCTGTCAGTAGATTGACACAGGGCAATTAGTTTCGCTTCTTACGCTGGGACATAGTCTCAGCACGGGTTAGGAGCTGCCTTTCGTTGTTCTCAACGAGGTAAGTGCGGAAGATGGGGTTGATACTCCCATCTGGTTGTATGAAGGCTGACATACGTTCCCAGGTCGCCTCAGACAACCCATAGCCATCCCGCAGGGTTAAGAATTTCCAGTCCTGTTTATACTCGTGGCGAGGAAAACCTGCAACCACGTAGTAACCATCGACGGCCATCTCATCGGCAGTCATCTCTTCGAGTTCGTCTACCTCTTCTGGACTGGCAGCGTTCTCTAGGTCTATACGTTCAACCTCGCTGTCGCTGAGGCGCCACTCATCCCAAGACAAGTCGTCAGGGGAGTGATAGTGCCTCAACTGCTTAGGTGCACACAGCAGTTCACCACCTAGACGTGGACTGCACCTGACATGTATCCTGAATCCATCTATCCTGATGATACGATAGGGTGGAAAGTAAGGGTCCTGTAGGCAGTTACGTGGCCAGGAGGGTAGGCCTGAATGGTGTACCAAAACAAGGTCACCAACCTTGAAGCTGGCAGGTCGCCGTAGGCGGTTCCGTCGGCTCTGTTCACGGCCACGAATGTGTCTCAGGTTAGTACCAGCCTGGTTAGCCAGAGACTGCCCGTGTTCCAGCCAATCTCCCACAGGGCTCTTGACGTCTTCAGGAAAGGGGGTTTTGAAGAACCAAGCAGGTCGTCCTCCATGGAACAGTTCGTGGGGGGTGAAACCCGTAGACGAGCTCCGTTGTGGGTTCATGGTCAGCACTGCCCAGGGCAATAGGCGTACCCAGTCCTTGGTGCGCTCCTGTTTCATTAGGATTCTTAAGTTTTGCTCCACCACACGGTTCTGTCCCTCACAGAGAGGGTTAGACGTGTGGGTATAGGGCACACCTGTGGTTACCTCCACGTTGAGGGCATTTAGCACCCGTTTGTACCACCCAGTGTCACTGCAGATGCATACATCCTCATCAGAGTGCACCTGCTTAGGTGTTCCATAGGATTCGAACCATTGTTCGACCAACATTTTCACAGTCTGCTCACCTGTGATTTTCTTATTGCAAGGGAACACACAGGTGAAGCGAGATAGACCACAGATGACCACGAGGCAACTATCATAGCCGCCAGAGCGTGGTAGGCCGTGGATGAAATCCACGTAGAGAAGGAAGTTAGCACAATAGGGTATGGGTAAGCTGGAGATCAGGCCCCTATCCCTACTGTCGCTCTGCTTGCTGGCATGACAGCCACAAGCATCCACAATGGTCTGCATACGCGACCTCAGTTCAGTCAGGGTGAGACCAGAGTGGAAACACTCACGGAAGACGTCCACTGAGCGATTAGCGCCAGTGTGACCAGAACTGAGATGGGACCACTGTAGGCAACCATCCAGTCGTGCTTCAGGCACCACAATTCGGTCCTCGTAGAAGAGGTACTGATTTTTCTTATACCACTGGTGCCCGTCAATGACACGGGGTTCGAGACCAGTGCTGAGGGTTTGAAGAATTTCTTCATACTCTGACTGATAGTCGGTTAGACTCCAACCCTCCAGGATTCCAGCAGTGCGCATCGACCGGTCAAGCTGGACATCCATACGCTGGAAAGCCTCTTTGGCGAGCGCCTCAGAGCTCTCACCAATAAGGGCATCGAAGTTGTTGCGCGATATATAGTCAGACAGTTCATTCTTTATCCCGGGGATATGATGCACTGTCAGCCTGAACTGCTTTCTCTGGTGTTGGGCCCTTCTGAAAAAACTTCACAGGCTCCTGGTCGCACAGCCAGACAATAGGGTTAGATCCCAGGAGTCGGGATTGTGACGATAGCACCAACATACCGGCCAGGAGTTCCTGGTCATAGGTGCTGTAATTGGAATGCGCTTGGTTCCATTTCCAATTCCAGTGTCCCAGTGGCACCAGTCGCCACTCACTGGTAGGATAGTCATGTTTCAACGAACCATCACGGTTCAGTCCAGTAGTACGATAACGGCAGTGGGTTATTTCAGCGGGGTTAGCCTCCTGCCATTGGTAGATCGTACCTCCCCCCCCTACATCACTGGCATCAGTGATCAGGACTATCTCGCCCTCAGGGCGGGGCACTCCCAGGCAGTTGGAGGAGGCAATCTTCTTCTTCAACTCTTGGAAACACTCTTCCTCTCTGGAGGTCCACCTCCAGGGAGTAGTTTTCTTGATTAGGTCAGTCAGGGGTGCAGAGGAGTAAGTAAAATTGTGGATGTGACAGATAGAAATTACAGGCGCCCACAAAACTCCTCATATCGTGTAAGCCCTTCTTAGAGTCATCGCGAATCTGCCTGTCCTGTAGGGGCTGCATCTTAGACGCGGCTGGTTTCGACCAGCCATACCCCACGTCGAAACCCAAATACTCCATCTCCTCTTTCATAAATTCACATTTTTCGAGTTTGATTCGGAGATGGTTTTCTTGACAGACAATGAAAAAATCACGGAGGAGAAGGACATGGTCCTCTTTGGTATTAGTACCCAAACTCACGTCGTCGACGTGAGCCTCCATTTCTGCGACCCGAGATTTCAACTCTTGTACTAGAGGCCTGCGCCTCAGTATGTACAAAATTCTGTTCATAAGCTCCTGGAAGAGCGCTGGGGCATTAGCCACCCCAAAAGGCATAACCTTCCACTTGAAGACAGAACCCTTAGGGGTTATAAAGGCCAACAGCTCCTGAGCCGTGGCGGTTAGGTCCAGCTGCCAGAAACCAGAGTGATTGTCCATTTTGGTCTTATACCTGCATTTGGCAATACGCTCCAGGGTGTTTTCCATGTTAGGAATACTCCCTGAGTGGTTCAGGGTTTTCTTGTTGACCTCACAATAGTCTACAACAAGACGTAGGGCAGTCGACCCTGGTTTGGCAACAAGGAAAGAGGGACTGCAGTGATGGGGATAGTCCCCGTGTTTATTTTCTTCAACGAGGCCAGCATCAATGCATTCCTGGATCTGGCGCTCGATTTCTTCAACCTGTTCCTGTGGAGCGGGATAGGGACGACGCCTCACTCGCGTCCTTTCAAATTCTGGTTTCAATTTCAGGTCCATCTGGACCAGTTCTTTACAAGAAAGGGGAGGCGACAAGGCGCCGAACACCTCCTCATAGGTTATCAGCAGTTTCTTCAGGCGGGGGTCAAGGTTAAGACTCTCGAGTTTCTGAAGGAAATCCTCCTCAGCATGGAGGTTGCTTTTTCCATGTTCTTTCTTTTTCTGCCGATCAGCAGTTTCGGCAGACACACTACCATCGTCCCACTCAGGGGGACATTGCTGCCCATAGTGTACAGAATACACTAGAGGTATCTCAGGATCAGGCAGCCTATAGGACTCATCGTCCTCCTCAGACCAGATGGATCCTTTCCAGGTCTGTCTGAGGTATTGCAGCCGCTCTTGGCGCTCAAAACCTTCGGCCTTCAGGTACAACAGCCGCCGGAGTTCTTGAGTGTCATGCTCAGACAATGGCATGTTATTAGCAGCAAGCCGCGCCAGAGCATCAGCACTCCAAGCCACGGGGTCATCTGTGTGCATAGGCTGCATGTGTAGCACTGGCTTCCCAACAGGGGAAGCGGGTTCAGAGGTTGACTCTAGATCTACCTCCTCTAGCAACAGCTTGGCTAGGAAGGCACTATGTTTTACGTCAACACAGCTGGGATCAACAGAAGGAATAGTGCTGGCGATCTCAGACAGTTGGTCGTCAGCATCCCCCTTTACAGCTGCAGGTTCCAGATAGTCATCGGGAGACTCACACCCTGTAAGTGTGGCAGATAGGTGCTCAGGAGATCGATTTTTGAGATCATAAAGGGTCAGACCACGATTTTCGGCCATGACCTCTTTCAGTAACACCTGGTCTAGGTCACACAGGGGTACAGGATTGAGAGATCCATCGATGATGGACAGGAAACTGGCCCACTCAGGGGCCTGCATAGCTGTGTCTGAGTCCTCAGGCACATATACGGGGCTGTCGGGGAGTTGCACTCTACCCACAGTCATTCGATCTAGCATACGGCGCCAGTAAGCATGTTCACCAGAGCAGCCCCAGTCAGGGGTGCACATAACAACCCTTCCTCCCTCATAAGCGATTTTGGTTAGAACCTTCGCGAGCAGGGAGAAGGGAGGGTTTGCATACGCAAGGCCCATTGCTTTCCAGAAGAAACAGAAAGCATTGTTCAGTTGTTTCGAGCAGTACAACTGCATGATGTGCTGTTGTTGGCTCCCAAACAATTCCACCTGGATCTCATCCAGGTTTACCTGAAGGGCCGCCAGTCCATTTTCAAGAACGTGACGGGCCAATTGGTAATTTTCAGTACGATAGTTAGTCTTGGATGCGTAGCGCAGCCCAGACTCTTTTCGTCCTGACAGCTCCGAGGGTACGGAGAATAGCCCACTGCCAAAGTCGCAGTGCACAGAATAGGGGCGCTGTAGGGACAGCATTTTTACCTGGGGGTTTCTTCGTAGGAAGTCGGTGCCAATGACGATGTCAAAGGCGTCGGTGTCCAGCACTCTGCAGTGTTGGGTCACGGTTTTGTCGCCCAGACATATAGTCACATCGACCCCCCCCAAGGAATGGATGGTACGCCCATCCCCTACTCTTATGGCCACGGTCTTAGTTTTCTTGAAAGTTTTTAGCAGGCGCCGGGCCACTATGGAAAGTGTTGCACCGGTGTCAAGCACCGCTCGAGAAACCTGATCCCCGATTTTCACGAGGATCCAGAAAACCGAGTCCTCCTCTTCGGAGCCGCCCCCCTACTCCTCATCAGGGAACTTCACATCCACCCCTGCAGCAATGAGGGACTTGGCCATCCAGGCCAAGCGCCTCTTCTTGGAATTTTTCCCCTCAGGGGTAGCGTTATCCCCTTTGGGGCGCTTTTTGGGGTCACCTGCGGCAGGAGCGGGTGTTGCAGCAGGAGTGGGTGTAGCAACGGGCGCTGATGAGCGCCTCTGGGGGTTAGGGGGTCCATTTTTGCCACCCCCCTTGCCACCTCCTTTACCACTTTTATCCCCATTCGCGGGATTTCTGGCGGGCGTTTGGGTCTTCTGGCGTTCCGCCTCCTGACGCTTCGGTTTGTCACTCTCGCGTTTCTTGATGTGGCATTCGTCCTCGTAGTGACGACGTTTGCCACAGTAACCACAGGTGATGGTACACCTGAAATGGTCCTGATGGGTCACAGTTTTCCCATCTTTGGTATGCTGCTGACGTTTCATCTGCAGCATACAGCCACTGCGGAGATCGCAGTCAGAGGCATGACAAATTCCCCCCTTGTCATTGACAGGTCTGCAGTAGAACAGAGGGGGGGTGTACCTGCATCAGGTTTAACGTCATTCATGGCACGTAGGTTACCCCTCCCTTTACCACCTCCCTGGTTGGTGTTAGTGGGACTTTTATGTCCTTTCCCCTCGCCAAGTTCGGGGGTAGGGGTACCACCTCGTCCCAAATGCTTCTTGAGGAATTTCTCCATGTGGGAGTCATTCTCTCTCTCAATGGCTAGCTCAATCAAGAGATCCACCAGTTCATCGTACGAGTTGGTCCTGCTCTTCCTCTCAGAGGTGGAGCGGCAATCATCCCACGTACGTTGCGGGATCTTACTCATGAGCCACAGGTGGGGCTCAGTGGCTCCGGAGGAGCCCATGATCATCCTCGAAAACAAGTACTCCAAGTCGCACACATATTCAGAAATTCGCGCAGCGGATGGAAACTCAGGGAGCATAGGTAGCTCCTCGATCTGTGTGCGTACGCTGAGGTCAGTCTCATAGACTGGGAATGTTTTCTCCAACCTCAGGATTACCTCTGCCCAGGTAGAACAGGTTTTCACAATCTGTTTCACCTGTTTTTGCAAAAATTTCTTTTTGCATGAGCGTTTCAGCAGTGAACATTTGGTGGCCACATCCACATGGGATTGGCCAGTCAACAAAAGGAACTCTGCAAATTCTTCTGCCCATTCGGGCAGATTTTTGGGGTCGAACTCCGGCAGTTCCAGCTGGATGTTCGCCTGGGCAATAGGTCTGCCCGTCTTCCCACCCCCCGGAGTTAAGCCTGAAGGCGACACGCCGGCAAGAGGTGCCAGGGCTGACAGCCCTCTTTTCTCACTCTCTGTGACAGGCACGTCCTGTAGTTCAGCCATGGGCACAGTCCTGGCACGGGGGTGAAAGGGGCTGGGGCAGGTGACCTTAGGCAACAGCCTTGAGACCCTTGATCTCTTAAGATCTTCGGCCAGGGTACTCAGTCCTGGAGAGAGAGAGGGCAACTCTGGCTTGGGTAAGGGTTCTGTAATACCGAGTTTAGCCTTAATGGCCTCCGATAGGGCCGTCACATCTGGATCTTCTGATCCAGACAGGAGTTTGGCCAACAGCTCGGCCGTATGATCCAGGGCACCGTAGGTTGGCCTTGGATGATGTTGTTCTTCGACTCGAGTCGGGCCCACTTCGGGAGCCCTTGGGGTTGGACAACATGCTCTTGGATACTCAGGTCTTGGTCGTCTTGGCAGGGATGCAGTCTCGGCTCTGTCGGACGGCGGGCCAGAGTGCGCGTAGGACCCTAGGTCTGTACGTGGTCTGGATCCATGTACTGCCAATTGCTCCTCTCCGTCTTCTCCACGAATTGATTTGTAGTACTCCTCATGGAGGATGTATTCATCCATTTTCTTCCTCGATTCCTCATACTCATCAGGGCCTTCAATCGCTGTTGAGGATGAAGCCGGACAGTTGGATCTGGATACTGAGGCTGCTACACGTCTGTGGAGATGACTGAAGCTGTCTCCACCGTGTGCTGCTAAGGCTTCGGTGGTAAGGCCTTTATTTCCTTCCGCCCTTCTGAGTTCTGGATCTCCTTGGGACCCAGATGCGCCACTGAGATGTTGTGGAGCTCGATAAGGTGGTTCACTCATAGGGTGGGCCATGCTGCCCATTTGCACTTGGACAGTTCTGATGGGCCAGGTCCTGACGCTTGGCGTGGACATGATGAACTTGTTGTTGAGCTTTTTGTGCTGCACTTCTTCTCAGGGTTGGTTCAAAAGGTCACAAGGGACTGCCTCTGCTACCGGAAAGATGTCCTTGATTTATGCCCTAGATATTTTGATGTATTCCTGCAGGTTTTGTAGTTGAAAACCCAAACCAAAGCAGCAAGTAGAGCAAGAACAGGATGTGGATCGAATCAATGGTTGGTTTTGGAATCCAGTGTAACACAGAAGGGCTGCAGATAGACAAAGCAGGTTTATACACAAAGATTCAATCACAAATGGATAAGACAAAGGATTTTATATAAAAATTGGTCTGACCCTAGCCTCAGAGATAGCATTAGGCACTTCATGTGCACTCTTTTGGGTGAAATGGTGCTGGTTAGGAATGTGGGGCATAGATGTCAGGACCACACAGAAAATGACTTGGCCAAGCAACTGAATTCAGAAACAGCTACAAAGTAGGACCACAATAAGTGGTAGAAACAATTGAGTATAGGGGTCTTGGGGTGGGAGACCACTAGGGTTAACCACCAAGGCCTAAAGCATGAAATGCCTATTTTATTTCGCCATATCCTCCATGAAGGAAGGTACCTCCCCTCAGCTGAGTGGTAGGGGTGAACTAGATGGGGGGCTAGGGTCACAACCCTAGTTACTTTGAGAAAGTGTACTTTAAGCATCCAAAAAGGGATAAAAACACTTAGATTTGTCTTAGCATCAAAAAAAGGGTTTTAAGGGGGGCTTAGCCTGGATCAAGCCCTCCAAGAAAGACATGGCAGTGACTTTTTCTTACTCCGGAGACAGCGGATGCGCGAGAGGGGAGAGGGAAGAAAGGAGGAAAAAAAAAAGAAGACAAAAATAAAAAAACCCGAAGCACGGGCAACCCCAGCCCGGAGGGGGCCGATCAAAGAAGACTGACAAAACGGCCAAAGGAAAGGTGGGGCGCACCAAGACGCGCCGGGAGGCCGGCCTGCCGGACCCGGCCAAGAAGAGCACGCACAGGAACACACGCCCGGGCACCGGGCGTGGCGTCCTCCGCCCCAAAAGGGGAGGTGTCGGGGTCCACAAAAAACAGCCCAACTGCACCGGCCGAGTCTTCCATCGAAGGACCGACGGTACAGGACACCTGACGTGTCACTGCCCGGGTCCACACACGCCAAACCACCGCAGCGCACGCAGCCAAAGACCGACAGCGGAACACACCAGGGACAACCCCATCGCGGGGCCCCGAGCGGGTACGACGCGGAGCGTGCCCAGCGCCCCTGCCTCGGCAGGGGCTAGCGGCAGGCAATATGAGCCCAGTTCTCAGCGGGCCTCCACGTGCCCCGCGCAGGCGCCCAGTAAAGCCGGGGGCGACAGCCCCCGTGATGGAGGAAGGCACCACGGCGACGGGAAAGCCAACCAGAGCACCGGGAGCAACCGGACCGGAGGAGGCGCGGCGCATCAATCCAGGGCCACGAGGCACGCCAGAGAGGCGCGCCGCCGGCCAAAGCCACTGCACAAAGACAGGTGCCAAGCAACAACGGCCCCTGGGTACCGCAAACCCGGGAAGCGCGCACGGCATACGACGAACCGCAGGGAGAAGGTGCCACGGACAGCCGGGCCCCCACGGCTGCACACCGCACCCACAGCCTGTGGGTGGCGGGCGCCGGCCGCATGCCCCAAGGACTGGCGGTCAGGCGCGGGGAAGGGCTTCACCGCAGACTCCCCACACCCAGGCAAGAGGCGCCCCCCCCGGGCGCCCTCGTGCCACCCGCACAGCGCAAGAAGCCAGCTCGCATGAGCGCGCGCTGTGGGGTTGATGACGGGTCCTCACGCCCACATCCTCCGCACCCACAGCTAGTGGGAAGCGGGCCCCGGCCGCATACCCCTAGGACGGCCGGTCGGGCGCCAAAGAGCGCCAAATTCCGGACGCCCCACACCCAGGCAAGAGGCGCCCCCCCGCGGGCGCCCTCGTGCTGCCTCCACAGCGGGCAAAGCCAGCTCGCAAGAGCGCGTGCTGTGGGGTGGGTGACGGGTCCCCACGCCTACACCCCCCGCACCGACAGTCACTGGGTACCGGGCCCCGGCTGCACGCTCAAAGGACGGGCGGTCGGGCGTGGGAGAGCGCCCAGCCCCAGACGCACCACAATCAGTCAAGAGATGCCCCCCCCCCCGGATGCCCTCGTGCCGCCCCAATACGTTGCAAAGCGAGCTCACAAGAGCGCGCGCTGTGGGGTTGGTGACGGGTCCCCACGCTGACAAACCCTGCACCCACAGCCAGTGGGTAGCGGGCGCCGGCCGCACGCCCCAAGGACGGGCTGTCAGGCGTCGGCGAGTGCCCAGCCCCGGACACCCCACACCCAGGTAAGACACGCCGCCCCCAAAAGCGCGCCAATTCAGCTCGCAAGAGCACGCGCTGTGGAGTGGCTGACGGGTCCCCACGCCCATACCTCCCCCACCGATAGCCAGTGGGTATCGGGGCCCAGCTGCACGCCCCAAGGACGGGCGGTTTGGTGTGGATGAGCGCCCAACACGGGACGTCCAACACCCAGGCAAGAAACGCCCCCCCCCCCCCGGGCGCCCTCATTCCGCTCCCGCAGCGCGCAAAGACAGCTCGCAGGAGCCCGCGATGTGGGGTTGGTGACGGGTCCCCGAGCCAACACCCCCCGCACCCACAGCCAGTCGGTAGCGGGCCCCGGCCACAAGCCCTAAGGACGGAGGGTTAGGTGTGGATTAGCGCCCAACCCTGGACGCCAGAGACCAAGGCAAGGGACGCCCCCCCCCCCGGGCGCCCTCGTGCCGCCCCTACAGCGCACAAAGCCAGCTCGCAAGAGCGCGCGCTGTGGGGTTGGTGACGGGTCCCCATGCCCGCACCCCCCGCAACCACAGCCAGTGGGTAGCGGGCCCCGGCCGCATGCCCCAACGAGGGGCGGTCGAGCGTGACAGAGCGCCCAACCCCGGGCGCCCCACACGCAGGCAAGAAGCACCCCCCCCCCCGGGCGCCCTCGTGCCGCCCCCACAGCGTGCAAAGGCAGCTAGCATAAGAAGGCCTGCCCGCAGGAAATTGAGCGACCCCAAGCCAGGCAAAGGGACGAAGGGACCGGGCCCCCCCGCCAATAGCTAAATAGGCGGAGCAGGGGGACCGGGGCAGGAAACACGGAGGGGCAAGAACTGTATGGAACGGCCCTACCGGCGCCCTGCACCAGAACCGCGCGTAGTGTGTGCGCCACACCGAATCTTGGGGGGGGGGGGGTGTACGCCGCGAGAGCACAGGCGCACAGACACGCAACAGACACACGGCGCAGACCGGAAGGGCAACCGGACCGAGCCCGCAGAACACACAGACCGCATGGAATGGCGTACCAGCAGGTGAAGGGAAGGGACACCCGGGCAGGACAACCCGCAACAATTACCGCGAGGGACGCGAGGGTAGGGAGGAGCCCAAGGGGGGAAGCAAGAACCAGCACCAGCCCCGACCCCCCAGACCTGCTGCGAGTGCCGCGCACACACGAGCGTGGCACTGCAGCCGCCATGGCAGTGGTAGCACACAGTGCTACGCACCAGCCCCGCGCGTAGGCAGCCTCCCCGCCAGCCCATTGGAGTCCCACTGGCAACAAGCCAGTAGCATGGGCCCGGCTCGGCCGGCAGCCCGGGCGACCACGCATCAGGGGCACGGCGTAGTGGGTAAGCGCCTGCAACCACCCTTGCTAAGTGACGCACTGACCGGGGAGTGGCGAAATGGGGAAGCCGGGTAGGGACAGGGCTCCGGGCCTGTGAACCCAGGGGACTCCGCCACCACGCAGGAGGTGTGTCATGCAGGGCCTCCCACTAGGTCCTGGTTGGGAGGATATCACCTGGCTCGACCAGGTGGTTCCCCGGGGCCGAAGAACGCTTAGTACCCGGAAAGGGCAAACCTCAGACCTCAAACCTCAAACCCTCGCACTGCGTGGGGGTAGACACCATCCGTCGCCACTACGCCAGCTACTTGGCGGATGGTCCGAAAAAGAATTCTACGTGCCTGCGCAACATGACAGGCGGCGCCTGGACCTTGTTGCAGGCTGGCAGGCAGAAGCAGACCGGCTGGTGAAAGCTGGCCTCCGTCTCGCCCGGGCGTGTGTGATTCCCCTCCCTTCCCTGCTAGCGGACCTCCACCTCCTGCACTGTGAGGGCCGTCTAGTGTGCAATGTGGTCTCCACTCTGGATGCCCTGGACACGCAGACATGTCAAGCATGTGCCCCCTCCTGTGAAGGCTATGACACTGCATGCTCGGAGCGGTGCCTGCTGTCCTACCTCCTCCCGAACAGAGCACTGAAGTTTGCATGTTAGCTCCGTGTGGCTTCCCGCACCGGTGTATCCTCCAAAGCAGAGCTGCACTCCTACCACTGCCGCGCCCCCTGTCACTCTTGGGGCCCGCATCTGTACTCAGACTGCATGTCCACAGCACTTGCATATCTGCATGGCTTCAAGACTCTGGCCTTGTCACTGCAGCTAGAGTCTCCCGTCCAGTGGCTCGCAGTCGACCGCATCAGGGTGTCTGTAGACGGCCACGCCCTGCAATGGACTCTGGTGCATCTGGCAGCAGCCCCTCGGTCTGACCTGCTGACAGATGTGGTACTGTCCTGGTCAGGCGCGACCCCTGTGCGCCCAGGGGCGCCACTGCCAGCAGAGTCGCGTGACGCGGCTGTGCGTACATTTCTGTCTGCCATAGCTCAGTGGGAGGTTCTTGATCCTCTGTCGCGCCGTGAAGCTATCTGCGAAGCACCGACCGCCACCCCGCTGGCCCGCCCTGTTTCCCTGGGCTGCGGTCGCCATGGCCTCGGCATTTGCCGACGTAGGAGCTCCAGCCTGCTGCCCCAGAGACTCCGTGCCGTTCGGCCACTCCTCACTCCCCCCCTGGTGTACACCCTCCCCAGTTGAGGTTCGATGTGCGCCTGGCAACAGAGGCACCCCCCCCTGGATGGGTGGGGGCCTGGTTCAAGCCCAATCCAGATGTGCTCCTGGCCGCCCCAGACTGGGTACATGTTACAGTGTCACCATCCCTCGCCCTGACCTACCCTGCGCTTGTGTTCTGTCCTGCTCTCAGGGACTCCCTCCTCTCTCTAACCCGCGACAGCTGGGACCGCAGACAGACCGCCGCAGACGATCTCGAAGTAGAGGATCCAACACACATAGCAGACCAGTTGGCGGCTGCTCTGTCCTGCAGCTCAGACTCTGATGAGGAGGATGAATAAGCGAGGACGTGAGTGAAATGGACCCACAATCCAGCTCTACAGGTTAAAAAGGTTTTTACAGATTGTGTACATTGGTGTCATTTTGCTGACATGCATGTCATGTGCTGGTGCATGATGATCACAATTCTGATGTTCATTTATACTAATTCTGTATCATGCAACCCTATTTTTCTGAGGCTGTTTTGAGTCGCAGTTTACCAATTTTCTATAGTATCAAGCTATGCGCCCCACTTGGAGTGGGTGCTTTTATGGGCTTTTGGCCCTATTCACTATTTTTGCTCTTGGTAGGAAATACCCATGGTGGTCACATGTGCAAATCACAATTAACAAGCAAAGGGCAATAGAGAACACGAACAAGCGAAGCGTTCTAAAGTAAATGAAGTGAATAGTAAACTGCGAGTGTATGTAAGTCAGTGCTCTGTGACATACTCTGTGTGCTACAGCCTCAGTGTTTATGCAATGAATGAGTCCAAGGTGCAGTGCCTTCTAAGGGGTGCTGGTTAGAGCCTAAATCCTAGTGGTAGCAGACGCGAACAATTCTGAAGGTGTCAAATAAACAAAGACGCCTGATTCTGTCTCTGTCTGTCTGTTCTGTCAGTTCTGTGAACAGTTCTGCCTGATTGAATCTGACCTGTAATAAACAAGACAAGTGACATGGATTCCCCAACAACAACTCAGGCGAAAGAAAAAGACACTCCGGCAACGTCATCCAAAGATGAGACCCTTGAGACCACCTCAGAGTCTGTGAAAGAATAGAGGCGAGCAATTAAAGCAAACCCTTGAGCCTAAACCCACATCCTGAGAATGCCCTACGCCCAAAAGTCTCAACCCTGATCCAGAGGTAGAGGTCCGAGATGCGTCGAGTCCAAGCGCAGAAACAGAGGTGCGCGAAGACGCTCGTGAACAGGAACCCATGCGCGAAGACGCTCCAGGTGAAAAGCACAAAAGCGTCGACAGGGACGGCGCCAAGCATGAAGACGGAAGCGTAGGCGGACCTGAGGAATGGAAGCAAGCAGTTGACTTTGCGAGGGATCTAGCGAGCGAGGGTAAGCTGGAGTTGTTTAGGACCATGATGACTAGGATTGAGTCAGAGAGAGTGGACGAGAGAAAGGATGAGGATAGGGAATCAAGAACAAGAGAGTCCGAGAGGTCAAAAGGGAAGAAGCATGACTTAGGTGAGTTCAAGTTTGGAGAACCAGGACCACCTTCCTCACCTCCGACCTCCTTGACAAGTTCTCACAGTTCTCGCTCGACAAAAACAAAAAGGTCCAAAACCAGTAAAGGTACATCGGCGGCGTCCACGACCTCGAAACTGAGCCGTGCGACAGAAATCCAAGAGTCTTTGTCGAAAATGTTCGAAGAACAAAAGAAAATCTTCCGACGTTTGGACGAATTGGAGGAGTCTGGAAAAAGTCGCATTCAAAGTGATCTGAACATCTCTGCGCCTCCCAAGGTAACAGGACTCCACCTGTTAGACGATCACCAAAAAGGTATTCAACCCTTCCTTCCGAGGATCAAGGAGTCGTACCTGCCGGACGAGTTCGCTGTGAAGATCAAGATGAGTAGCTTGCAGGAAGCGCGTGACAAACATGGGCTAACGGCGCTTTGGCTACTCGCCGTTTCACCTTCCAAGGTGGAGGACAGCGACCTCGACGACAGCAAAGATTCAGGGAGTAGTACGAACGGCACAGCCAAAGGAAAGCTGGAGATACCTCTACCCGTGTTCACTGGAAAGCGTCTCAATCTATACGCGCGTGATTTCGTGAGGTACCTGAGAATGATGGGACAGAAAGCTGCAGAGGAGATGACACGCGCCGACCTGATCGTGACAGGCTGCAAGGCTTCGAGGAGTGGTAGACGACATCCTAACCACGTCAGAGTCGTGGGTACACTTCCTGAAGCATTTGGAGTCCGCCTTCCCTCACTTCGAGACCGATGCATCTATTCGCAGAGCCTTAGAGAAACTGCACAAACTCAAATAACTCCCAACTCCCGCCGATGTTCGTCAGATACTGCAGAAGCTCAAAAGCCTTATGATCCAGTTGAAGATCCCTATGTCTGAGACCGAGAAACCCCTGTTGCTGACTGGAAAGAGCAAGAAGAAGACTTGGACCGAACGTCGGTCGACCGTGGAAAGGAAGACGAAAACACACACCTACCAAGACTTGGCCGATTTGCTTGAAGAACTTGCTCTCGAACGTATATCTGACCAACATGTTGAAGGTGAACGCGAAGCACAACTTAATTTCCTGAAAAGAGGGACGGAGAACAAACCCCAAAACCAGGAATCACCTCCTGAAGTTGGTCAAGACGAAGAAATCCAAGACTTATACTGGTCGGAAGGACAGAAAGGCAACGGAGGCAACGGCAAAGGAAGACGCCCTGAGAAAGGTAGCGGTCGTGGAGGCGCTCGCGGAGAACAAGGTAAATGGGTGTGGCAACCACCTCAGTTCCAGACCATTGTGTGGTGCGAGTACTGTGGGAAAAAGAACCATGCTCGTGATGAATGCTGGACAAAATAAGCTGACGAGAGGAAGGCCCGCGCTGCAGCCAAGAAACAAGGAGAAGATCCTGGCAAAAGAAAAAGGCAAGAACGACGGAAAAGGGGAAGGCAAGGGCGATGGACAAGGCAAAGGCAAAGGAGAGAAAGGCGGCAAAGGGGAATCTGGTTTAGGACAATCAGGAACCACCTCCTGAAATTGGTCAAGACGAAGAAATCCAAGACTTATACTGGTCGGAAGGACAGAAAGGCAACGGAGGCAAAGGAAAAGGAAGAGGCCCTGAGAAAGGTAGCGGTCGTGGAGGCGCTCGCCGAGAACAAGGTAAATGGGTGTGGCAACCACCTCAGTTCCAGACCATTGTGTGGTGCGAGTACTAGATTCGGGCCACGCATGGCAGGCGACGGCAAAATGCGGCAGGGGGCGACAGGAAGGCGACAGGGTGGCGACAGGAAGACGACAGGAAAGCGGCAGGAAAGCGGCAGGAAAGCGACAGGAAGCGACAGGCAGGCGACAGGAAGGCGACAGAAGAGCTGCGACAGGAGGGCGACAGGAGGGCGACAGGGCGGCGACAGGGTGGCGACAGGGTGGCGACAGGGAAGCGACAGGAAACAAGACATAGCGACAGGAAAGCGAAAGGAAGACGACAGGAGGGCAACAGGGCTAGCGGCGACAGGGAGCGACAGGGAAGCGACAAGAGAAAGCGACAGGAGAGCGACGGGAGAGCGACAGGAGAGCGACAGGAGAGCGGCAGGGTGTTTTTTTGCGACCGGAAGCCGACAGGAAGGCGACAGGAAGGCGACAGGGATGCGACAGGAGAGCGACAGGCTTGTGGAGGACAGCAAGTGAGACAAAATAGTACATGGTGTTTTATATAGGTGGATATATGTAAAGAAAATGAGAACCAATGTTTTAGATTTATTTGGATTCTTATGAAGATGTCATTTCATTGTTACATGGATAAAATGATACCATTTGGTGAATTTTAATCCTTTATGGAATCACTACATTCAGCAGGTAGATTTCACCTGAAACTGAAAGCCAAATGATACAGATAAGGATAAGCTTCAACCGCAAACTGTCCCGATCATAACTGGTCCCGACATCCCGAAAACAAGAACTCGTCCCGACAGCAAGAACTCACGGGAACTCACTATAAACAATAAACAGAAAATGTGGCAAGAAGAGGACAAAAATAACACAGTCAGAAACAAATAAGAGCAAGAAGAAAAAGGTCCTTGTGTGTGTACAACTTAGCTGCTCGATCAGTGTGCCGCAGTGATAGCCGACCCATTTCTATCCCCAAGATCAGGACCTATTTTTCCTGACAGGTTTCCTTGCACTGATCTATCGCCTGTCCGAGGATTCCGGAGGAGCCCGGCAACGACGCGTTCACGACCCCAGGAACAGGCAACGTCTCTGCCCTGTTTCCCAGCTCTCTCTCTGATCTCTCCCGCACAGCACAGCACAGCACCATTCAGCACCGCACGGCACAGCACAGCACCATTCAGCACCGCACGGCACAGCACAGCACAGCTCAGCACCGCACGGCACAGCACAGCACAATGCAGCACCGCACTGCACAGTACTATGGTCGTACTTAGTACAGTAGATTCGGGCCACCTCGCCCTCCTGTCGCCACCCTGTCGCCTCCCTGTCGCCTCCCTGTCGCTTTTTTGGCACTTTCAGCCCCCTGTCGCTCCCCTGTCGCTTGCCTGTCGCTTCCCTGTTGCTGTCCTGTCGCTCCTCTGTCGCTCCCCTGTCCCTTCCCTGTCGCTTTCCTGCCGCCCTCCTGTCGCTATCCTGTCGCTTTCTGTCGCTTCCTGTCGTTTCCTGTCGCCATGCTACTTTTTGCCTCGCGCTATCCTGTCGCTCTCCTGTCGCTCTCCTGTCGTTCCCTCCTGTCGCTCTTCTGACGCTATTTCCTGTTGCCTCCCTGTCGCCCTCCTGTCGCTTGCCTGTCGTCTTCCTGCCGCCTCCCTGTCGCCTCCCTGTCGCCTCCCTGTTGCCTCCCTGTCGCCCAACGTGGCAACCTGTCGCCCTCCTGTTGCTTGCCTGTCGCTTGCCTGTCGCTTGCCTGTTGTCTTCCTGCCGCCTCCCTGTCGCCTCCCTGTCGCCTCCCTGTCGCCTCCCTGTCGCCCAACGTGGTAACCTGTCGCTCTCCTGTCGCTCGCCTGTCGCTTGCCTGTCGCTTGCCTGTCGCCTTCCTGTCGCCTCCCTGACGCCTCTCTGTCGCCTCCCTGTTGCCCAATGTGTTACCCTATCGATGGAAAGCCATAGATACTTCAAACAGGCAGTTCGATAGTACTAAAAATGTTCTTTGTTCATGCCAAATTGTGGGATCTCACCTTAGCAAACCTCCCCAAACGTGTGCAAAGCAATGATGCAAATCGTAGATCGATGGTTCAATCATTTGCATTGTATGACAATCCTGAATTCCTAACACTCTTGGTGATCTACTATGCACATTTGCATGGCCGCTCAGCTGTAGGCTCGCAACCATTTTGCAAATCAAACTGAATCTCACAATTATGTAGTACACACACCGCCAAGAAGAAGTAGGTCAACTCATTATATTCGTACGATCCATCTCGGCTCTTAACTCGATGAAAGAGGCCAAACTTCTTGATGTTGGACAATGCGTTTTCAATAGCAATGCGCTCCTGAGGTGCAATGATGAAAGATCAAAGTGCTACACAAATCAAACATACATTTTTTTGGCTTTGGGCTTTTGGCTTTCCTGTCGCCATGCTACTTTTTGCCTGGCGCTATCCTGTCGCTCTCCTGTCGCTCTCCTGTCGTTCCCTCCTGTCGCTCTTCTGTCGCTATTTCCTGTTGCCTCCCTGTCGCCCTCCTGTCGCTTGCCTGTCGTCTTCCTGCCGCCTCCCTGTCGCCTCCCTGTCGCCTCCCTGTCGCCTCCCTGTCGCCAAACGTGGCAACCTGTCGCCCTCCTGTCGCTTGCCTGTCGCTTGCCTGTCGCTTGCCTGTTGTCTTCCTGCCGCCTCCCTGTCGCCTCCCTGTCGCCTCCCTGTCGCCTCCCTGTCGCCCAACGTGGTAACCTGTCGCTCTCCTGTCGCTCGCCTGTCGCTTGCCTGTCGCTTGCCTGTCGCCTTCCTGTCGCCTCCCTGTCGCCTCCCTGTCGCCTCCCTGTTGCCCAATGTGTTACCCCATCGATGGAAAGCCATAGATACCTCAAACAGGCAGTTCGATAGTACTAAAAACGTTCTTTGTTCATGCCAAATTGTGACATCTCACCTTAGCAAAACTCCCCAAACGTGTGCAAAGCAATGATGCAAATCGTAGATCGATGGTTCAATCATTTGCATTGTATGACAATCCTAAATTCCTAACACTCTTGGGGATCTACTATGCACATTTGCATGGCCGCTCAGCTGTAGGCTCGCAACCATTTTGCAAATCAAACTGAATCTCACAATTATGTAGTACACACACCGCCAAGAAGAAGTAGGTCAACTCATTATATTCGTACGATCCACCTCGGCTCTTAACTCGATGAAAAAGGCCAAACTTCTTGATGTTGGAGAATGCGTTTTCAATAGCAATGCGCTCCTGAGGTGCAATGATGAAAGAGCAAAGTGCTACACAAATCAAACATACATTTTTTGGCTTTGGGCTTTTGCGTACTAGCATAAATACCTTGGACACCATTCGATTGAACCGGCGAACATAAACTTCCGCTACCACTTGTTGTGCATGTTGCCCAGGCCGTCTTCGACAATTGCCCCGGCCACCACCACGCTGAGCTTGACCTCTACCACCACCACCTCGACCTCCGCCTCTACCCCGTCCGGCTTGGCGCACATCAGGCTCCGGTCGTGGCCTCGGCAGCCGAGTAACCATGTTGGGACATGTCCGATAATGAAGGTCACCAAGGCGCATATCAGGGCGAGGCCCATCCCACACCCACGGAAGAGCAGCATCCATATCTCTCGTAATGTCTGCGTCGTAGGCCTAAAATAGACAAAAATAGGCAGTTTGATGCAAAGGTGGATGGCCCCCACCTTTAAACGCGACGATTCGCAGTCTTGAGGTGTCCCATACTTTAGGAGGATACCACCACGAACAAGCGATGACTTCACGGCCCGGATTGATAGAAACGTTGAAAATAATGGCATGACCCTTCTTTTCCCCCTTATTGAACCAAAGAAGCCGCCGTAGAACCCGATCTTGCGGTTTGGCGATGAACACATGAGTTGAGTCCACTATTGCAGAGATGTTTTGAATCAATCGGTGTTCGCCGTCAGCATATTCCCAGCGCCGCGCAAATGGCGCGGCAAACAAATTGGTTGTGTCCAAGCGGTCAAACATGGCCTTGATGGCAGAGGGAACGGCCCGACGTGTAATGTCCAACTCGGACGCAACCCTACAAATTTGGTGGTTGATGTAACAACATGCGAACAATAGTGAATTTATGCCGCGACGCCAAGGAGCTCAAAAACCAATCTAGTGAGGCCAAAATGCATACCTTCCCTGCGCTCGGCCATCCCGTAACAATGTTATAAAAATGATAAGTTGATCCAAGTGGATTCCGATGGTGGCCGCTGCGAATCGTAAAAATGAGATGCAGTACCCCGTCGCGGATATGTTCAACATTGGTGTTCTGAGCAAACCCTAGAGAGATTTGTGACAGAACATCAGATCTCATGCTTGATACTGTTCCAAAAACCTTTCCTCTTATGAACATTGTCTTTGGTCTCCAATCCATCCACTTTGCCTCATTGCTTCATTGTGCTCATTGACGATAGCAAATGTGCCGGTTCGTGCTCGCATCACACATCAACATGGATTCCTCCATCCCTCCCCTTTGCATTCACACAGTGAAAACATGGAAAATGAATGGTTGCTTGGAAACAAAGCAGGTCGATGAAGAACCACATAGCAACAGAAAACGTGTCGTGGCAGAATACCTTCGGAAAGCTTGCTAAAGATGCCGAGATCGCAACCAGGCAATATGGCTTCATGCCACAATTATACTTGACTTGCGATTTTACAACATATATCGGCAAAACGGGTGTCACATTAGTGCAAAAGATGAGGAATAAGAGCATTCCAAGTACATTATAATAACGCTTTTCACCTAAGAAGCGCTCAATGAGCATCCGAAGAGTGCCCCGTACGAATTTGCGTGGTGCTCAGAGATGTGCCATCAGCAAACAACACCTTGAGGGGACCGTTTCCGATCCTCTCTTGCACAACACCTTCGTACCAACCAACGTTGAACTGTACATGAAGAACCTGACCTGGCACAAACTCAGTCGGTGGCCTCTTGCCAATCCGTTCACAATCAGCCGTCGGCAACGGCTCAGACCTCGGTTCATGGGCCAACAATTGTTGGGTGTTGAGCTCCTGGGACAATAAAGCAGGGTCACCACTGCCACCACCACCTTCGCTTTCACTGACCGTCGATTGAAGCCCCAAACGGGCCTCCGCGGCGGCAGCTGCAGCAGCACGCATGGTTTGCGCCTGCCCCTCAACAACAGCTTTGTCCGCAGGGAGGGGCAAATTTTGCGCCTGTGGCGGCGGAAACGAACAAACACTACCTGCGGCGAGGGCCACAAGGGCAATGGTGATTGAAAATTTCCGTCTTTGCTCGGCGAGCCATGCCGCGACCGATTGGGCGGCAAACATATTCCGAAACGACGGATGATGCAGCGGCTCCCGGCACGTGGGACAACGCTTCATTCGCTGTGGTACAATCTGCTCTTCTACCAAATGCTGGCACCGGATACAACGCCAAGCCTGCAGTACTACAGGATTCATTTCCAAATCCATTGGTTCTGCAGACAAAGCCGTATTGCCCTATTGGACCGGGCAAAGGTTAACAGCTTCCAAACGGAGACGCCCCTCACATTGCCCGCAGCATGTATGCCCATTGCCACAGCCTAGCATCACGGGACTATGGTCGCCCGTAAACAACTCGAAACATAGTTCGCAAAAAAACTGTTGTGGTGGTGTATCAATGCACCACTCAGGTACCCCGCCATCGGGCCGCTGTGCCCCTTGAGGAACGTGTGCAGACGCAACTGGAGCACGTTGAGGTGCTGCTGGCAGGACTGGTGGAATGGCAGCTGCAACATTTTGAGGTGCCGTCGGCACAACTTGTCCAGGTGTAGGGTGGGCTCCTGGTACGACTACCTCCATATCCTCGACCTCCAAGAGGAGTTCCTCCTGGGGGGGAGCGAGGGGGCCATTGCAAGGAGGGATTACCCACTCCTCGGGCACAGGGGCACTCGGGGCCCGGGGCTCCCAGGTCCAAACCCAGTGGATCCCGGCAGGGGTGAGGCGGGGGGCGCGCCGCATGGAGCGACGTCGGTCGCCCAGCAGCGCACCGGATCCTGTCGCAAACCACAGGGCGGGCCCAGCGGCAGCCTGAGGAGGCTGAAGGACCCGGACCCCGTGGAGTGGGATCCACACGCCGACGTCTCCGCGAATGGGCGTCCGCGCTCATAGGCCTTGCGGAGGTGCGACGGCTGACTATGAGGCGAGTTGAGGGGCAGGCGTGGGGCTGGAGCTGGAGCTGCAACTGGTGCAGGTGCTAGGGCTGCTGCAGGCGCAGTGGCTGAAGGGGATGAATAACGACGAGGGACACTCTTCTTCTTCACCATAGTGCTCACAGAAAAGAGAACAAAAGGTTTTGCAAGCCAAAAAAAAGGTTTTGACAAGTTTGGTGCAAGTCTGGTCTCACCAGAATATCTGAGGCGCGCACGTGCGCGTTGACTGCAGGCCAGGGGGGAAACAAAGAGAAACAAAAAGAGACTGACATGATAAGTCTGCTGTATGTTGACTGTTTAACCACTGACTGTGAGGCTGCAATAGGCCCCGGAGAGCTAGGAGTAGTTGGAGTGTGACTGACGACGTGCTGACTGAAAACACTGTTGCGCCTGAGTGTAGTAGATACTGGAAGGATAGTTGGTGCTGAGACCCTAAGGATAGGTTTGTATGGCACTACCCCGTACTAGAGTTCATACCCCAGCAAACCTGCGCGTTTGTTTGCCTGCACAATTATTACAATCAGACGAATGCGAGTTCGTCATGCTGTGGTCAAGATGAAGTAAGTTGAATCTGTGGTAAACCGAAAGAATGACCTGAGCGTCAATGGGGGACTACGAAGACTGAGGAGCCCTCTGAAAGATGCGAGCGGCGTGAGGAGCGACAAGTGTGTGCTGCTTCGCCTGCGTCATCCCCAACTACAGCGCAAACTGGAGGATGAGCAAGGTCTTTGGGAGCACGATGACACTGAATGAAGAAATATAATGAGATCATCAAGCCGAATGTGCAACAGAAGCCGAGGAATGACAGCGTCAACGAGTCTGAAAGAACTGCGACTACGATGCGTAGCTGTGGACCTCAAGCAGGGCAGCGACAGACCTTGAAGAAGCCCAGAGTGACCTGATGAAGGGACTGGATTGCAGTCGAATTGAGGAGTCGTCTACAGCAACAAGATCGGCGCCAATCAGGACTCTGCTGCATTCTACGAGCCACAACAGCACGATGAAGTACGCCTGCGTGGTCTTCGACAAGGGGGGAGTGAAATGGACCCACAATCCAGCTCCACACGTTAAAATGGTTTTGACAGATTGTGTACATTCATGTCATTTTGTTGACATGCAGGTCATGTGCTGATGCATGATGATCACAATTCCGATGATCATTTATACTAATTCTGTATCATGCAACCCTGTTTCTCTGAGGCTGTTTTGAGTCGCTTTTTACCAATGTTTTATACTATCGAGCTATGCGCCCCACTTGGAATGGGTGCTTTTATGGGCTTTTCGCGCTATTCACTACTTTTGCTCTTGGTAGGAAATACCCATGGTGGTCACATGTGCACATGGCAAATAACAAGCAAAGGGCAATAGAGAACACGAACAAGCAAAGCGTTGTAAAGTAAACGAAGTGAATAGTAAACTGCGAGTGTATATAAGTCAGTTGTCCGTGACACACTCTGTGTGCTACAGCCTCAGTGTTTATGCAATGAATGAATCCAAGGTGCCGTGCTTTCTGAGGGCTGCTGGTTAGAGCCAAAATCTTAGGACGTGCAGCTCCCGTGCCGGTGTTCGTGCCCGTGTCCGTGCCATGATCAATTCTCCTGAGAGGCCACCGGGCGGGGGGGGGCTGTGGTGCAGGTTGGGACGTTGAGCAGCCAGAGCCACGTGCCTGGGTCCCTGGGATCAGCCCCCCGGAAAGCTCAAGATATCCATCCATCCATCCATCCATAGTTGATGCAGGATTGCTTCTCTTCCCTCGCTCAGACCCGGCAACGGATCCTCCCGCTGCAGTGGACGAGGTGGGTGTAAAGTTCAAGCACAGGGCCCAACAGCTTGTCACAAAGCTGTGGGTTTACTGATTGCAAGGGCAATTTTCACCCCGCGAATTGGTTTCGTGACAATGGTTCGGAGGTAAATCCCCAATTCAATTCTTTCTTACCGGACGACTGCGTGTTTGATTTGCCTCCTTCCGTTACCCTACAGGAAGTTTCGTGACACACTCTCTCAGGCGGACAACGCGGTTGTTATATATCAACACATGTGGTCGCTCAAGTCCTTTGGAACACCGGCAAAGTGGTGGATGACGGATGATGCAGCGGCTCCCGGCACGTGGGACAACGCTTCATTCGCTGTGGTACAATCTGCTCTTCTACCAAATGCTGGCACCGGATACAACGCCAAGCCTGCAGTACTACAGGATTCATTTCCAAATCCATTGGTTCTGCAGGCAAAGCCGTATTGCACTCTGGGACCGGGCAAAGGTTAACAGCCTCCAAACAGAGACGCCCCTCACAGTGCCGGCAGCATGTATGCCCATTGCCACAGCCTAGCATCACGGGACTATGGTCGCCCGTAAACAACTCGAAACATAGTTCGCAAAAAAACTGTTGTGGTGGTGTATCAATGCACCACTCAGGTACCCCGCCATCGGGCCGCTGTGCCCCTTGAGGAACGTGTGCAGACGCAACTGGAGCACGTTGAGGTGCTGCTGGCAGGACTGGTGGAATGGCAGCTGCAACATTTTGAGGTGCCGTCGGCACAACTTGTCCAGGTGTAGGGTGGGCTCCTGGTACGACTACCTCCATATCCTCGACCTCCAAGAGGAGTTCCTCCTGGGGGAGAGCGAGGGGGCCATTGCAAGGAGGGATTACCCACTCCTCGGGCACAGGGGCACTCGGGGCCCGGGGCTCCCAGGTCCAAACCCAGTGGATCCCGGCAGGGGTGAGGCGGGGGGCGCGCCGCATGGAGCGACGTGGGTCGCCCAGCAGCGCACCGGATCCTGTCGCAAACCACAGGGCGGGCCCAGCGGCAGCCTGAGGAGGCAGAAGGACCCGGACCCTGTGGAGTGGGATCCACACGCCGACGTCTCCGCGAATGGGCGTCCGCGCTCATAGGCCTTGCGGAGGTGCGACGGCTGACTATGAGGCGAGTTGAGGGGCAGGTGTGGGGCTGGAGCTGGAGCTGCAACTGGTGCAGGTGCTACGGCTGCTGCAGGCGCAGTGGCTGAAGGGGATGAATAACGACGAGGGACACTCTTCTTCTTCATCATAGTGCTTACAGAAAAGAGAACAAAAGGTTTTGCAAGCCAAAAAAAAGGTTTTGACAAGTTTGGTGCAAGTCTGGTCTCACCAGAATATCTGAGGCGCGCACGTGCGCGTTGACTGCAGGCCAGGGGGGAAACAAGGAGAAACAAAAAGAGACTGACATGATAAGTCTGCTGTATGTTGACTGTTTAACCACTGACTGTGAGGCTGCAAGAGGCCCCGGAGAGCTAGGAGTAGTTGGAGTGTGACTGACGACGTGCTGACTGAAAAAAACTGTTGCGCCTGAGTGTAGTAGATACTGGAAGGATAGTTGGTGCTGAGACCCTAAGGATAGGTTTGTATGGCACTACCCCGTACTAGAGTTAATACCCCAGCAAACCTGCGCGTTTGTTTGCCTGCACAATTATTACAATCAGACGAATGCGAGTTCGTCATGCTGTGGTCAAGATGAAGTAAGTTGAATCTGTGGTAAACCGAAAGAATGACCTGAGCGTCAATGGGGGACTACGAAGACTGAGGAGCCCTCCGAAAGATGCGAGCGGCGTGAGGAGCGACAAGTGTGTGCCCTTTCGCCTGCGTCATCCCCAACTACAGCGTAAACTGGAGGATGAGCAAGGTCTTTGGGAGCACGATGACACTGAATGAAGAAATATAATGAGATCATCAAGCCGAATGTGCAACAGAAGCCGAGGAATGACAGCGTCAACGAGTCTGAAAGAACTGCGAGTACGATGCGTAGCTGTGGACCTCAAGCAGGGCAGCGACAGACCTTGAAGAAGCCCAGAGCGACCTGATGATTGGGCTGGATTGCAGTCGAATTGAGGAGTCGTCTACAGCAACAAGATCGGCGCCAATCAGGACTCTGCTGCATTCTACGAGCCACAACAGTACGATGAAGTACGCCTGCGTGGTCTTCGACAAGGGGGGAGTGAAATGGACCCACAATCCAGCTCCACAGGTTAAAATGGTTTTGACAGATTGTGTACATTCATGTCATTTTGTTGACATGCAGGTCATGTGCTGATGCATGATGATCACAATTCCGATGATCATTTATACTAATTCTGTATCATGCAACCCTGTTTCTCTGAGGCTGTTTTGAGTCGCTTTTTACCAATGTTTTATACTATCGAGCTATGCGCCCCACTTGGAATGGGTGCTTTTATGGGCTTTTCGCGCTATTCACTACTTTTGCTCTTGGTAGGAAATACCCATGGTGGTCACATGTGCACATGGCAAATAACAAGCAAAGGGCAATAGAGAACACGAACAAGCAAAGCGTTGTAAAGTAAACGAAGTGAATAGTAAACTGCGAGTGTATATAAGTCAGTTGTCCGTGACACACTCTGTGTGCTACAGCCTCAGTGTTTATGCAATGAATGAATCCAAGGTGCCGTGCTTTCTGAGGGGTGCTGGTTAGAGCCAAAATCTTAGCACGTGCAGCTCCCGTGCCGGTGTTCGTGCCCGTGCCCGTGCCATGATCAATTCTCCTGAGAGGCCACCGGCGGGGGGGGGCTGTGGTGCAGGTTGGGACGTTGAGCAGCCAGAGCCACGTGCCTGGGTCCCTGGGATCAGCCCCCCGCAAAGCTCAAGATATCCATCCATCCATCCATCCATAGTTGATGCAGGATTGCTTCTCTTCCCTCAATGGGACCCGGCAACGGATCCTCCCGCTGCAGTGGACGAGGTGGGTGTACAGTTCAAGCACAGGGCCCAACAGCTTGTCACAAAGCTGTGGGTTTCTGATTGCAAAGGCAATTTTCACCCCGCGAATTAGTTTCGTGACAATGGTTCGGAGGTAAATCCCCGATTCAATTCTTTCTTACCGGACGACTGCGTGTTTGATTTGCCTCCTTCCGTTACCCTACAGGAAGTTTCGTGACACACTCTCTCAGGCGGACAACGCGGTTGTTATATATCAACACATGTGGTCGCTCAAGTCCCTTGGAACACCGGCAAAGTGGTGGAAGTTCTCCTTAGGGATGACCACCTCTATCGTGCCGCAATGAAGTATAACAATTACTTCGGCCATGCTTGGCTTCTCAAGAAAAAGGTGGCGCCCTTCACCTATGATTTTACGCGCCAGGCAAAATGTTGCGCCGCACGCAGATTTCTGACCAGTTATTTGGGATTTTGACAATCATGTCGCGAATCTAACGGAAGCGATCAGCCAGAGCAGCTATTCTTTTTCTGTAGAGAGTCCCCGTCCCGTAAAATTGTTGTTTAGGTATCGAGATGTGACCTGTCCAGATGGCCCCCCTGTCACTTCCGCCGCTGGATGCTTCCCAGCGGCCTGGGAGCCTCACACTCTTTTTGTCGTCCATCAGTGCACCAAACCATGTTCCGTTGCTTTGTAATCTAGCCTCCCCTCGGGCTGTAGCGCACTACGTGTGCAGTTCTGGACCTCCTGGGTATAAAAAAGGGGCGGGTCATATTGTGTGATTGTGGCCTCCTGGGAGACTCGGAGTCGTTACAATGCACCTTAATTTGTTGCACAGAGCTGTTTTACAAAAAGCTCTGAGGCTCCCAGGGCACAAAAACGCGGTGCAGCGGAAGCTTTGCAGTAGGAAAAGGCACCTTTTGTACTTTTTCACACCAAAACGGTCCGGGTGTGTGACTTTGCTGGTTTGTGGGCACCTGGAAGACTATGAATCTGAACTATGCACAGTCACTTATTGTACGGTCAAATATTCCTAACGTGCCCCATCCTTTGAAGTGACTTCGGGCGCTACAGTCATTTGGGTGCACTATTTTGTTTGACAGCGGATTCAGATTGTAGTACATAGTGAGGCGTAACTGAAGTTCAGCGCCAAGCACAACACACGCGACACGCGCACGCACTCACGCGCAGTTTCTTTTTCATCTCTCAAGTCGTATCAGGCACCGTCAGAGACAGTATCAGAGACCTTCCGCCTGTGCTTTCTGTATTTTAGGGGAACATATTCCACATATGGTTTGTGGTATGTACAGTGGTACCTGTGGATCCAAGTCGACTTATCGGTGTGCGAACCCGTTGGTCTGATAATCCATGATTGAAGACTTGTATGCTGCTGCGCATAAGGATTGTGAAGAGGGAGTAGACGGGACTGGCAGGGCCTTGCCCATATTCTCCCGGGGGTATGCCTCAAAGCTATATGTGTAGAGGATGTAGGGATCTAGGCTGTAGAGGATACATAGCATTTGTGTCTCAACGGAGAGTAGTGCATATCACCCGGTGGGTCTGACATGGGAATCAAATGAGGAAGAGACCTCGTGTCCGATGCACCTGGTATCACTTAGGAGATCTCTAGGTCGTCGCGCGATTGCTCTGTGCATGCTATGTGTTGCGGCGCGCTCTGATGTCGCTCTGAGTTGTCGAGTGTTGCACTTCCCTCCCTCTCTGGTGCCGGGTAACCTCGCTCTCTCACCAATAAGCGTAGCGACACGTTCCGTGTAGGGGTGGCGGCCCAACTTTTGAGTTCGGTTGACGAGGAGGCACTGCGATTATGTGTTACTTGTGTGGTCTGAGTCGTCGCATGCTCCAGATGCCTTTCCCAGTGGTCCACTTAGTCTGTCATGGTCATCTTTTCGTCCGTCCGGTTGCTATCCGACGCTGGCCAGGCTACCTTTTTGGTAGGGGGGTGTACAGCACTGCAGAGCAAGTTTGGCGCACTCTTTCTGACTCACGGGCACTGTGTTTGTCCACTTCGATAGGGGTGATGCCACACTTGTCGTGTATGTTATGCATGACAACTTCGTTCTGTCCAGGTACGAGTGCCCCTGTGTACAGCAGTAGTTGGCAACTCAGCGTTTGTGTGCGCGTTTTTTGTTTATATATGCTGTGGATGGTCTGTGTCAGCTGGGGGCTCCGTTGCAACTGTGATCCACGGGCTATACACTCCTTGGAACGTCCAAATGGGACAAGCAACATTTATGGTGTAGGTCAAAACCGGGAGCCTCTCGCTAATTTATTTGTCTTCTTTTCTCCCCGTCTGCAGCTTTGCACAGTGTGGTTATCGCTTAGTTAGTGGGTGCTGATCAGTCGAGGAGACCCTGCGCTGTCTGCGCTTGACTCGCTTTCTGGCTTCGTGTTTTGTCTTTTGACCTGCCTGTGTGCTGTTGCTCTTCATTGTCCAATCCAGTCTAGCCAAGCTGCAGTTTTTCTGGTACCGGTTGTTTCATTTTCCCCTTTTTGGGTCCCGGGTTCCCTCGTGAGAAATATGTGATGTGACTTTTCGACGCGTGTTTGCAGTTCCCTATTGGCGCTCGCAGTGTATCTATTGTGTTTGAGCCAGCCAGGTCTTCGCCAGAACAGCCCCCTTTGAGTCCTGTGTGCTGAGCGCTTCTGGTGTCCTTTCCATTCCACTGTCTGTCAAGGATTTTGGTAGGGGGATGAGGCGTAACTGAGGTTCAGCGTCCAGCACGACACACGCGACACGCGCACGCACTCACGCGCAGGCACTCACGCACAGTTTCTCTTCAATCTCTTAAGTCGTATCAGGAACTCCCAGAGACAGTATCAGAGACTTTCCGCCTATGCTTTGTGTATTTCAGGGGAACATATTCTACATATGGTTTGTGGTATGTACAGTGGTACGCGTGGACCCACCTGGACGCACGGGTATGCGAACCCGTAGGTCTGAGCATCCGTGACTGAAGACTTGTATGCTGCTGCACATAGGGGTGGTGAAGAGGGAGTAGACGGGGTTGGCAGGGCCTTGCCCATATTCCCCCGAAAGTATGCCTCAATTGTCCAGGACCGAAACCACAGAGATGGCGCACCAGGGGGAAGTCGTTCAACGAGGATTGTCTCATGGAATGAGCTGTTTAGCGTTCGAATTCGGCACTTGTGCGCATTGCGTGCCATCAAAGGGTGAATCGGCTGATCTGCAAAAATCATTGTATCACTAAAATGGTCAAAACCAAAGTTCATGAAAACCTTCCCGTGGAAAAGCACAGGATGCCTTGACTGATAAGCAACCAGACTGCGCGGTGGAGCCTGTAGCCCAAACATGGTCGTTGCTGCCAGTTGCAACTAATGCAGGGTGTGCATCAAATCATTCGACGCATCGTTCGATTGATGGGTGCCATCCCATGCTAAGGGATTGTCTGAATCGATTTCAATCTCTTTCCCAATCCAGTGATAAATTCTGTATTTTTTGTCATGTGAACCCAGATGAAGGACTAACTGCTGAATGGTGCACAGGTGCAAGACAGTGACTATCCAGGGTGTATGACGGGCAACCCACTGATGCCCGTCAGCCTTCGATCTTCACAGCGCTTTTTTTTTAAAGCCTGATCTACAATTGAAGGCCTACAAGCAAGGCAGTCTCCCACTGCAAACCTGTTTTCAAACTCAGTCAAGCCTCATGTGTCAGATCCACTACCATAGCCACTGTGGAATCATTCTGGCGTTCGACATTTCTGAACGTTGGTTCCGTGCGCTGTGCCCGCGCTGCATGTCCGCTGTGTAGAAAATAGGATATTTTGTTATGTAGTCCGCAAAAACTGCTGTGTGAGTCCCAATTGGTTATTTTTGCCCTGCTGATGTGTGATTCTCCAGTTTTGGGTGGTTTTCAAGGTAGTCTGGGAAAGCCTATCTGACTAATGCGCCGTGCGCACGCAGTGCAGGAACGCCAGTGTAGGAACACCTGTTTTATTGGTCTTTTATGGACAGCAATGTTTGTGAAATATGCTCTGAAATAGTGGGTGATTTCCCATGTCACATGCGCTACAAAGGCCACTTGGTGCGTTGTTGTACAATCAGCTCTGAACTGTGATCCGAATTGTCAAAATGAAGGGATACGCAGGTTGGCTGCTCAAGCATATTTCCTTGTGTTGCGCATCAAATAGTAGGGCTATTTGTACAGCATTGATCTGGGAGAAGGAGGAAACAGCTACGTCTATTTTCAAGGTGATGTGGGTCAATCTTTGCATGAAACAATGTTAAGTTTTTCTCAGGAGGCTTTCAAAAGTGTTAATGTTTTGTGATATGCTCGGCAAAAGGGCGTAATAATTTCTTTTTGCGTGATTTAGGTTCACAATCATTACACATTTGGAGTTTTTTCCAATGTTAGCGCAATTGTCTTTCTTCAAAAAACTGCTTTTTCACAAAACAAGGGTTTTCAAAACCTTTGCCATTTTGTTTGTTTTGGTTTTTTTGCAGCGCATAAAATCATCTCTGGTAGGCCATGGGCGTTTTTTTTGTTGGAGTCAGGTCCCTTGGAGCGCCCTGAATTCCGTTTTTCGCACACAGGGTTTAAACGTCCAAACACTTGTTTGAGGCAAAATGATACCACAAAATTTTTGAGAAGAAGTTGCCGTGGCTGAGGTGAATGGGGGTGCTGAGTACTCCTGGGAGTTAGAATGTCTTTGTAGGGACTCTCAGGCACTA
The DNA here is from genome assembly GCA_964036045.1 of Eutreptiella sp. 'Long Island Sound 2002'. NCBI lineage: Eukaryota > Euglenozoa > Euglenophyceae > Eutreptiales > Eutreptiaceae > Eutreptiella > Eutreptiella sp. 'Long Island Sound 2002'. The sequence goes on along the minus strand of OZ038380.1, from coordinate 76,770,297 downwards.
CGCACTTTGCGCTAGCACTGTTCATCCTACAGAGCTGTCAACAAATGGCACGGTGCTATTTGTGAATATTCTTATGAGCACCATTCCTTTACCCCACAGTACGATGCCCTTGCTAACCGTGAGAACAAGCAGTTTGATAAATACTTTCGCGACGCTTGAACCGAAAAATGGGACAAGAAGTTATGGATTAATCCTCCGTTTTGTGGCATCCAGCAACTCATCCACAAAATCAAGCAGGATACAACCAAGGCAACTTTAGTTGTGCCCTTGTCAGACGACAAGCCTGGTCTTAGGAATTGCAGGACATTTGTGTAGATTACATTGAACTGCCGAGGAAGATTAAGCTGTACACCAGGGACGACACAGGTTCCCTGGGACAGCGCTCCTGGAGTTTCCTTGCATTCCTTGCGGATGGTGGGCTTCCTGACTCTGATTCTGCTGATTCTAGGACTGATTCTTGTGTTGCGTCAGAATCTGAGGGTGAGCGTGGTGCTAATGATGAATGTATTTTTTAAGACTTTCTTCCCTCAGATGCCGAAGGTGATCCGTCATCGAACAGATCCGCCTCGTCTCCCTGTTCCCCAATACGATCGACATCGAAAAGAATCTGCAGTGCACGGGCGAAAAACAAAATTGAAATCGTGCCGCAAATTCAGAGTTTTGTTACGAAAAACCTCGTGTGGAAGCTTTCAATGATCCCGTCTAAGGTGGTGGATCACGAAGATGATTCCTAGAATGTCGGCACCCAAACCACCTACCTTCTTGAGGCAGTTGATACGGACCTTTTCCCAGACATCTGTAAGAAGGTTCTTCCTACTTTGGGGGAAGACATCGCCAAAGACACACTTTCCTGATGTCTATTCCTTTTCGATGTCCTTATGATCTCTGTACCTACGATGCCTCTGGCTGACTGCGTAATTTGTCTGGACAGACGCATGGTAAGCCCAGAGATAAGAGCTGCCTTCGCAGAACCTTCTGGCGATTGTAAAAACCAGCTCGGAATGTCCCAACACTGCTGGGTTGCCGTTCTGCACCGAGTTCCGTGAAAAGTGACAAGAAGGTCAACTTTGGAAAGTCTGCACCAAGTTTCGTGAAATAATACCAGGAAGAAGACCTGCTCAATGCGGCGCGGATCATCGCAACCACGCCCAGCAATTTCTGACAGAACTTCGGAACTCGCTTGCCTGATCACAAAATCCGTCCTTCAGTTCACCGAACGCCTCCTACTTAAATTACGAAAATTCCAAACCACCGAAGACCTGTTGCGCAACCTCCCACTTTTTCCTCGCGTGCCTGCCTCTCTCACGCCATGCTGAGCTGCCTTGCCTCAGTGCAAAGATGAGAGACCAGCCCAGGTCCTTGACGTGCGCGACAGTGAAGCCAAACACTAGACCACATCATCAGCAGCGCTAAATGGCAATCGGTTGTCTTCCCGCAAACGACGCTGCTGCCGCCGTTTTTTAAGCTGCAGCTCAAGGCAACACCTCCCAAGTTACATTTGAAGCGTCTGACAACACCGACCTGGCGGCCAAACGTCATTTCAGGGATGCCACCGTGTGGGAGGACTTTGACTCCCGACGCACACACCGCCAAAATTGGAAGCAGTCTTCCAAGGTGCACCCATGGTCTCTGAACCCCATTCCGTCAGTACACCACGCGCACGGTTTAATGAAAGACTGGACCCATGCGCAAGTTAAGTCTCCGCAACTGGCGACACACTATTCAACAGGGAAGCACATCAAGTCAATGACAGAACCCTGTCCCATACTCCGTGCCCCGTCAAAACCACCATCGAGCCTCCAAATGCAATCAAACTAGACTTGCCAATCAGGCGCCGGCCAACAACTCTCAGACTTACGTGATACTCAGTCTTTCCCTCCTCTGCCACTCTGTGCACATGCCGTCGGAGCTCTGTGGAAGACGGCAGAAAGCACCCCAAGCGATGTCGCAACTCGAATGCAGGTGTCCCCAGCGCCCAACGAGAGAGACGCAACTAACGAGCCCTGTCTCACGTCTTGCAGCGCAGGCTGGCTTCCTCAGCTGTGGCAGAAGCTAACGGGGCAACAACAGTCGGTTGGCCGCCTGCCTATCCGTCAGTACCATGCACGCAACGTGCTGCGACCCGAAGTGGTTTCTTCTGATGAGATACGAGCGAACGGGTATATATGCGACCACTGCGGCAACTGGTCTACGTGGGCTGCCATCCTCAGCCGCCTGGGCAAGTGCCAATGGTGTACTGCTCCCACCAGTGCTGTAATCTCAGTTTCCTGCACACACACCCACCACACAAGCAGACGATGATAGGGTGGCGCTTCCACAGCTCCCGGCTGTTTTCTGTTGTTGAGGTTTTCACCAGAACATATATGGCTCTGGTATTGCCAGTTGTTCTCATCTAAATGAGCTGATGAGGTGTTTTGACTCTCGGCTCATGGCATTGTTTGAGGACTTTGACAGCTGCTGTCATCTGAGGAGGGGATATGTAGCCCCAAGCGTGCCTTCTTTTCGTGAACATGCACCAACAGCTCCCGGGATGCGTCCCTGCTTTTTCATGTTGCCTCTGCTACAACACAAGCTGTGTGACACATTGGAAACACCAGCCTGCACACCTGCCAGAATGGTAACATAGCCTTGCCGCCTGCTATTCACTGTTGTACTTTCCCTCAGGGGTGAAACTCCAGTTGCCAGAAAAATGCAGGCTGAGGCACCACAAGCAAGGGAATTCTTTTTTCACTCTTCAGCACACGGCTCAATTCGACTGGACACTTACTCACTCACTTGGTGCCACACACTACCAGTGACACACACACACACATTCACCAGTCTCACGTGCGAGTTCTCCTCTCACCTACACAGACAAACAACCACTTTCAATCACTCACCCTCACACACACGCTGTTCACACAGCAGCTTACACCAGCCATTGTGTATCTTAACTATCTCATGTCAAAAGTATTCATTTTCAATTTTGTGTGATCAGTTTTCAGTACACAGAACCGTTCTCTCTGACAACTTTTTTCACAAGCTGCAACCCAGAGGTTTTCAATAAGCAAGATCGGTCGAGAGTATGCCTCGCCTTATTCAGGTCCCATACCCCAGCCTAAGGTAATGCACACACCCACAATCACCCCACAGATTGCCACTGTTTAAAGGGCTACAAGAAATCCAAAACACTGACGCACTCGGCGCTTCCCAGCTGCTGACCAGCCCACAGTACCACAACTTTATCTTACCCACAAGAGGGTGTCCTCCCTATTCCGTCACGTATTTTCGCTCATGGGCCCACCCTCTTCACAGCACCACGGGGCTTGCCCTACCAACCACCGGCATTGACACACTGCACCCCAGCACCTGCCTCCATCCCACGCAACGCCTCACCACAGCCCCATACACCACGACCAGCCCATACAGCACAGGCAGCACGTATAGTGTTCACTGAATAGGGTACTCTAACTATCATCTTTGCCCAAAGCTGTCATGCTACGGTCCAGTACGGACCTAAAAGTGAACATTCAGCGCAAAAAAAAAACATCGCCAAAGTTTTTTTCGACAGTGGTTCCCGCCGTTCCGAGAAAACACAACCGATTTTCGAGGAACAGAAGGTCATAACCCCTTCCGGCAAGCTACTGAAATCCACCCTGTCCGTGGGCAGTCCGGTGAAGCTTTCATCAAGCTTGGTGAAGGATACAAGGCGAAGATACAGCGCCCCTAGGAGAATCACGGACAAAAACATCACGTCCTCAGAATCGTAATCGAGAGTAATGTCAAAGAATTTGTTTGGCTTGAGGGTTGTATGACCAGCAAGTGGTGCTCTGCACCCTTTACAATTCCGAAACCGCCACCTGCAGACCGAAACACCATAGATGGTTGGTGAATGATTGTAGACTTTCACAACCTTACCGCTGCAACCAAGCCGGATTCACACTCCCCCCCCCTCATAGTGCAGGAAATCGTCAAGAGGGCAAGAGGTCCTTTGTTTTCCGTGCTGGATCTCGGTCACGGCTTTCAACAAATGCCGTTGAGGAAGGAGAGCCGGCCTCTTACTTGTATGTGCACCCAATGTGCCCCGGTCCAGTTGAGGGTTATGCCCATGGGACTCAAGAATGTGTCCTCGTTCTTTCAGAGATTGCTGGAGGATGTGCTTTTTGCAGGTCATCCTGAGCTGCGTACCTTCGTCAGCGTGTACATAGATGATACAATCATCCCAACGGAAGAGGAGGAACTGACCGAGGAGGAGCTGGTGTCCCTAGATGAAAGACAGTTGAACCAGGTAATGGACATCCTTGATGCTAATCAGCGGATTACTGCGCCGAAGAATGGAAAAATGTTTTCAAAATCCGTCCAACTTTGTGGCCGTCTTCTAGACAATGGTACTCGCCGACCCAGTCCAGGGAAGCTCATCACTGTTCAGAAGTGGAAGCGACCTCAGGCCATTAGGGAGTTGAGAGGATTCCTGGGTTATTGCAATTGTTACCAGGTAGGTAGGTAGGTATCTTCGGGAGCTCGGGATGCTTCCTTTCACAATGCAGGAAGAAGGTCTTACCAAGGGGACGTCCTGTCCCTCCCACTGCTCTAGGTCAGGTGCCTCTTAAGCCACTCCCGCAGGTGCTTTGCAAGGCAGTGTCGCGGCCACTGAGTCCAGGTGTCCCGGGTGGGAGGGTGTCACCACATTTGTCCGTGGGTAGGGTCACATGCCCCCTCCTGTGGGCGGCAGCTCTGGGGGCTGCCCAGCTGTATGCAGTCTCTCTCAACACAGGGGGTATTGCTCCCGGGAGTCTACGGTACGAGCGCCTCACCCCTGTTCCTCGAGTTGCGGGGCCCCGCTGCTTGGCAGGCGACCCCCTGCTGGGCTGTGTGCCGGCACGCCTGTCATCAGTTGGTTCAATGGCTCCAGGTGATGTTTGTCATGGACCTCGATGCAGCCTGGCCGGGCTCGGACCAGTGGCTTTTGAGTACCGCTCCTGCCATTGGCACGGTCGGTCGGCTGGGTCGCCCCAGTGCGTCTGACCCTGGGGGTGTATGCCGTTGCCACGTGTCTCTTTGCTGCCCTCGGTGTATGTGCGTTGGCGGTGTCCTGGCCCACTTTGCGCCTGTTCACGGGTGCCCGCGCGGTGTGCGGTTAGCGTGTGCTGTTGGTGGGTGTGTCCCCCCTCTGTTTCCCCCCCCCCGAATTTTCTTTTTTTTGCGCTGTATTTGTTTTTTTTCTTTGTTGTTTTTTGTTTCTTTTTTGTTTTAAAATGGAGAGGGGGCGCGTGCACACTGCAGGTACAGGCATGGGCAACTGGTGCCGCGGTGCAGTAGTGTTGCATTCTCCAGTGTGCGGCGTCGGTGCTTTGTCGGCGGCCGCGCCCCAGGGTTGTGGCTCGCGCATCGTGATGTACATTGGTGCGGGTCCAGGTGGGTTTGGTTAGTTGTCTCTTTGCATTTTTATGCGGGCTGGTTAGGCGGTCGTGTGGGCTGTGGGTGTGGGCTGTGGCTACTGTGCACCCTCGGCAGGCTTGGTTAGGGGTCAGGGGTCAGAGGTTACGGTGTGTCGCTCGGGTTCCTCGACTCGTGATTAGGCTTCAGCTGAGGCTGCGCAGCTGTGGTGGGTTAGGCAGTTTCAACAGCTGCGGGCTTGGGTCCGGCGCCGTTGGGCGTAGATGTGCTCATTGGCGCGTGCGCTGGCGTCCATCCCCTTCCAGTTTGCTTGGCTTAACTTGGAGGGTCTCCTGCAGGCGTCTGAGGACATACGGGTGGTCCTTGGGTGCGGGGAGGTTGCGGGGGTCGATTCCTGGGGGATTCAGCGCATCGGCCAGCATGGCTACCCATGCGGATGGTGACATCCTCCCACCCGGCAGCTGGAGGCGGCAGTTCTCTGCCGACCCCTTCGGGGCCGGTCCACCAGGCCCTCCAGGGAGGGCTCTGCCCGGGCCCACTTTCGCAGCTCCCAGAGCTGCGTGTTGGTCCAGCGCTGCCACCACTGGCCCTGAACAGGGCCGTTCCCTTCAGCGGAGGTGTGGGCGTCGGTGTGTGTGGTGGGGTCATGGGGACCGGTGGCGGTGGCTGGCCGAGGGGGACTCCTCGTAGTCCTGTGCCGTGGGGGTGGGTGGGGAGCGGGGGCGTGGTGGTACATGGACTTGTGGGTACGTGCACACGGTCTCCGCTTCGGGGCTGGACTGGGATCCGTGGTGCTACGGTGGCGAGGCATCTGCTGGATGTGGGCCGACATCGGGGGTTGGTAGGGGGGCAGAGACGCTGCTGGTGGGCCCTAGCGCTGCTCTGGTCCGGTCGGGGGTGTTCGGTGGGCCTGGGATGCGGGCTTTGAGGGGCTGGTGGGACGAGGTGCCTAGCGCCTCGGCCGCGGTGCGCTCCGCAATGAAGGTTGCTGCGCCGAGGTCGCTGACGGTCGGAGACGCCGTGCTTGGCACCTTATCCGGTGTGTGCGCGCACTGTCCCTGGTGTCCCATGTGCGTGCCCATGCTGGTGCTGTGTGTGGTGTCATGTATGGTACGTGGTGGCGTAGTGGCGTTGTCCCGGCTGCGCGGGTAAGGTTGTTATCCGGGGGGGGTCCACTTCAGCTCCAGGACGTGCGGGTGTGTTTGCTGGAGGTAGTTGAGAGTGCCGAAGAAGCATCGCTGGATGCTGGGCATGTCCTCTTCTGCGAGCTGGGGGTAGTTTTGGGTGGGGGTGTGTGGGCCCGGCAACAGCAGGGTCATGAGGCGGGCTGCCACCATGTACGGGCAAAGTTGCAGGGTGGTGGGGCGCGGGGGGGGCCGGGTCCCATGCGGTTCGGGGGGGCCTCCCTCTGCTGGGGATGCAGTCTGACCTTCCACATCCACCGCTGCGTGGGGATCTCCCAGGTCCGTTGGCTCCATTTGGCAAGGCAATACATCGCCTTGCCAAGGTCCTGGTTGCGGCTGCGGATGGAGAGCACCGTGTCCAGGGACCTGTGCTTCCACATGCCCCAAATGTGGGGGTCGTCCGGCTCGTCCTCTCTGGTTTACGTGTCGGGGGCCGGGTTGTGCGGGGGGGGAGTGTAGTCGGCGGGGAGGAGGGAGTCGGTGCGATGCACCACCCAGGTGCCGGTGGGTGCGTGGTAGTGGGTGTTCGAGAGGGTGTAGTGTATGCTGTACATGAGGGTCATGTACGTGGAAGGGGCTGGCTGCTGGTTGTCGAGGGTGGGGACATCGCCTGGGACGTGGTCCCTGAAGTTGCTCAGGGAGGCCATCCGGTCGACACATGTCTCCCTTTCCCACGCCTTGGTATCAGCAGGGGTAGCGCTGGGTGGGGGGTGGGCCATGTTTGGCTCGTGGTAGCAGGTGTGGCCCTTGGTGTCCACCCGCCCCGGAACGAGGTGTCCGACCAGGTGTCGCCCCCAGTCAATGGGGGGTACCGAAATTTGGTTCCCTGTTGGGGGCGGGCTCTCGCTGTCAGGGGTGGGGAGCGGGGGGCGGTCGTGTCGGGCGACGTGGAGGAAGGCGCCGAAGAGGAAGTCTCGGACGCCCTCCCCCCAGGGTGGCCACCTGGACGAGGGTGGATGCCCGGATGCGCTGGCTGGTGCTGGAGGTGTGGAGGCGTAGCACCTCCTGATCTCCCAGGTCCCAGAGGTGCTGCCGTACCGCTGCGGGGTTGTGTAGGGCGTAGCGTTGAGCCAGTGCGGTGGCCGGTGGTGCGGGGTGTGGTGAGGGGGCTGGTGTGGGTTGAGGGGGGCGGTGGTCGTTGTCGCATGAGGGGTCTGGTGATGAGTTTTCCCTTGGTTGCCGCGGGAGGGGGGATTTGCAGTGGTGTGTGTCGGCGGGGGCTCGGGGTGGCGGGGGTTGGTGGGGGTCTTCGCCTGATGCGTCAGTGGCCTGGTCCCAGTGGGAGGGCACGGGGGGACGGTGTGAGGGTGGCACTGCTGGTGGCGGGGGTGCGGGGGTGGGTGCTGTGCTGGACGGGAGTCTGGGCGTCCTGCTGGGTTGTGTGGGTGTTGCGTGTGCGTGCTGTGTGTTTCTTGTGGTCCCTGGCTTGCCGTGGTGTCAGGGTACGGGTGGCAGGTGAATGCCTGGGCATCCGGGTCGGGCTGTGGTCAGTGGGCAGCGGTTGGCTGCTGGTGGACGGTGCTTGTTGGCATGGGTTGCCGTTGATGGGGCTGCCAGTGGTGGTGGGGTGCTCCTTGTAGGCCCTCGTGCTGTTGGTGCGCGTGCATGGCCCCTCGCGGGTCTATGGGGGCATATGGTGGCCCCAATGTCGCGAGCCCTTGCGGTCGGGGCGGTAGATGGTGCTGGACCGTGTCGTGGTGGTGGTGAGGGTGTTTTGGCTGTATGTGGTACCACGGCGCTGGTGGGTACGGCGGTAAGGGTTCATGGTGGTGGTGGGTGTGCCTGTGGTACACGTAATGATGCGGTGCGGTGTGGTGCGCCGCGTGGGGTGGGTGGCCTGTGGGGGCCGGCTGCGCTGTGGCATGGTGGTGATGGAGCTGGTGGAGGTTGGGGCATCAGGCGGTAGGGGTCTGGGGGGGCGGGGGCTCGGTGATGGTGTTGGTGGTGCAATGTTCCCTGGCCCTGTGTGAATGGTGGTCCTTGTATGGCGTGGATGTGTGCGGGCAGTGGTGCTTGGCCGAGCTGCCGGGTTAGGGTGCTGCGGTACGGTGGCAGTGGTGGGCGCTGGTGGGGGTGGTGCTGGTGGTGTGCCGCGGGGGTCTGTCCGGTGGTGCGGCGTGGCTTGGCCTGGGTCCCAGCCGGGCTGCCGTGCCTTATTGGCGGGCGCGCTGGCGGGCCCCCTGGCCTGTCTTGGTCTTCTTTGGCCTGGTGGGTGTCGGGAGCGGGTGGTCCCCCCCGTCCCGGCGGGGGTGACGGGGAGCGGCTGTGCCAGCGATGCGCCTCTCTGATGCATGCCTCGGGGCCCCTGACGTAGGCGCGCTCGTCCGCGGGGTCCATCTGTGCGGCGGTGGTTTCGCTGGGGGCGGTCAGGTGGACGTCCCGAAAGGACGCCCAGCTCTCTGGGGGCTTCAGCTGCGTGTGATGGGGGGGATGTGCCGGGTAGAGGTATGCGCTGATTGGGTAGGGTGTTCCTTTCTGCCGGCCGAGGGCGATGTTGAACTGGCAAGTGACTCGGAGGTACTCTGCTATCTCCTCTGGTGCCGTTTCCGCCCACGCTTCCGGCGCCGGGGTTGCTGCTTGGGGGGCTGGGAGCTGTGGGTCTCGGAGGTGGAGGTCATGGTGGGAGAGGTAGAGGGCGAGAAGGATGTGGCGGGCCGCGCTGTCGCGTAGGGGTTGCCTCTGGGGGGGCAGAGGTACGCCGCCCGTGGCCATGGCTATGGTTCCCGCGTGGTCCGCTGCGTCCGCCACGTAGTACCCTCCCAGGTGGTCCCGGAGGGCGTCGGTGAGTGGCCTGAAGAAGCTGGGGTGGCAGGCGGGGGATGGCACGGCCGGGGCTGCGGGCCGCGTGCAGTGGTAGGAGATGAGGTCCCCGCAGTGGGGGCAGCGGGTGAGGCGGTGTGCCGCTTCCAGGCAGACCCAGCGGTCTGCGTTGTAGGGTAGGGCCGTCTGTGGTAGCCGTTGGCGCACACAGAGGGGGCACGCGGTGGCTGGCGGTTGGCGGTACCTGTGGACGGACGGTGGTGTGGGGGCATGGGGGCTTCTGGCGCGCGCATGCTGGTGGGTGTGTGTGCCGTGTCTGTGGTGCTCGTGCATGCCGTGTCGGTGTCCTGCTTGGTGGATGGTGTGCGGGCAAGGGGGGGGGGGTCCCGTGTCGGGTGGTATGTCGCAGGGTGAGTTCTCACGGTTGGTAGAGCAGGATTTTCAGGAGATGGGCCTGGTCCGCCGGGGGCAGGGTGGCTGCATGCTGCAGGTATTCATGGGTGCGGTAGGTGAGTTGTTCTGCTGTCGTGGCGAGGAGCGTCAGTTGCATGTGCGCTGCCGTGGCCTGGGGGTCGTCCGCGTGGGTGCTTAGCAGGGTGTAGACGGCAGTGGGGACCAGCCCCCTGCAAACCGCCTCGAGTACCTCTGTCTGTTTGAGGATGGTGGCGCTTTGTTGGGTTGTCGGGGACCGTGTCGGCAATCCGGCGTGCTGTGCGATGGTGTGCATCGGGTTCCAGTATGTGAGGGTGTGGAGCCCTCGGTACAGGGGGCAGGTCTTGAAATGGTCCCAGGTTCCTTCTTCTGCGTGGCAACAGATGCATTTGGTGTGCCCTGCGGGGACATGGAATGAGCGGTGTGCGTACCATCGGTAGTATCTCGTGAGGAGGAGAACCTGCTCGAGGGCGGTGTTTTTGTAGGTGTGCTTGGAGGCTATCCAGGCGTAGGGCTGAGTAGCAGAGGGGGGTACGGACGGAGTCTTCGAGGCATGGCAGGAGTTCGGTGTTCGCTGGGTGGTCCAGTGTGGAGGCCAGCAGTTGGATGGGTGGGGTTAGTGGTACTGTTTGTCTCGGTCCGTGTACAGCGTGTCCTCAGGTATCCAGTGGGGGGGCTGTTTGGCCGAGGGTATCGGGGGTAGGTGCTGCAGGTGGTTGTGGTGTGGGGTGTCTAGTCGCACGTGTTCGAACTCTGGAGTGTCGTTGGTGTTCTGGTGTTTTGCATGAGTATCCGCGCGTCCATTGCCGTTCGTGTAGCGGTGAGACTCCCGTTCGACGATGTGCAAGGCGTCCTGGGGGTGCATGCCTCTGAAGGCCATCCACAGCCCCAACGCCTGTGTGGTACGGCCCGATTGGAGCGCCTCGCGGAGGAGTAGCTCCGCGAGGCGCTTGGTGAGGTGGATGTCGACTGTCGCGTCCACGACTACCCAGATGTTGCGGGGCCGGACTGTTGACTGTGGTGGTGTGGCGGTGACGGCGTCTGCCAGGGTGCGCAGCTCGCCGTGGGAGGACGCCCCAAAGATGGTTGCCCCAGTATGGTGCTCCACGTGGAGGCCGTTCGCGCGCCGCGTGATGCGCACGGAGGCACAACCAACCCTGGGGGTGCGCCCGCTGGGTGCCGGATGCCTCAGTGAAGTAGATGATGTCGGTGTCGCTGGGTTCGTGTAGGAGGGCAATTGCTGTGGGGCGATGAATGTATACGGGGTTCCCTTGGCCGGTTCTGGTGGTGGTTTGCGTGGGTTGCAGCAGCGGCGTGGCATAGACGCCTATCCCCTGGGTAATGATGGCCTGGGCCCGTGGGATGAGGAAGAGGAGGCCCCTGTTGGGGAGCCCCTGGGTGATGTACACGTACATCAGGTGGAAGAGGTATCCCGTATTGGAGTGGAATTTCTGGCACCTGATGGTCTGCCGCCATTCCTTCTCTTCTTTGTCGCCGCGGAGGGTGGGGCATTTGTGTTGCAGGAGGCGCATGGGTGCTTCATGGGGTCCTGCGGGGTGTGGGTTGCAGCGGTCATACTCCGGGGCCCCGCTCTCTGGGTCTGCCTGCTCGCTGGTGAATATCCATGCCACCGCGGGCGTTCCAGTCCAGGTCACGTGCGCCGGGTGGCCCCGAGGTACCGCGTGAACCCGGGGGGAGAGCCATGCCTGCTGGTCAGGGGTGGCGGCGGCATTGGGGGTGTGATAGTGGATGGAGATGAGGTGCAGCAGGGGCCATGGAGTGTCGAGGGCTGCCGGGCCGCAGTGCCAGCACGTGCGTGGTATGCCTTGGTCATTGTGTCTCACTGGTGGTACGTCTGTCTCCGGGGCGGTGTGTGTTGGGGACAGACCAGGGGGCATGGTGCCGCTCGACAGTGCGGGTAGCGTGTTTGTGGCTGTTGGGTGCTAGCAGCAGGATGGTGGGTGGTGTCCCGCCTTCGGCTGACGGGGTGAGCTCCTCCTGCTTCGTGCCGCTGTCGTTGGAGGCCTCCTGCTCGTTCGGGGAGGGTGGGGGGTGTTGGCGTTGGAAGATCGTGTACGCCGTGTTGATGTGCTTGGGTCCTGGCATCGTGCTCCCTGCTGTCCTAGCGCATGTGCGGAGGTATGCTTGGAAGATGCGGCGCGCTGGCCATTGCGGGTTGGAGAGGGACAGAACGTGGTGGGCTCCGCACCGGGCCATGACCCTCATCTGCGTGGGGTGATGTACACTATGGTGATTGTGGGCCCGACAAGGCGTAGGGTGTCCACCTCGCCTGCCGGGTGTCGGTCGACGTCGCTGTGCGTGGCCACGAGTGGCCCCTGCTGATCGCAACGGGGGTTCGTCAGGATGGCGTGTGTGTGGTGCGGTAGAAGGAGTTGTAGCTGGCCCCAAATGCTGGTGCTCACGGAGGTGCGGACATCGTGCTGTGCCAGTATCCACCGAGGGCAGGCGTGGCGGGCCGTTTGCGCTTCTGTAATGCGTATGGCTGTCGCTTCGCGGACCTGGGGTTGGTGGTTGTGTGTTACTCTGTGTAGGAGGTGCGCTGCGTGTTTGGCATAGGCGGTGCCGACTAGGGCGCCAGTATTGTCCCTGTAGTAGCGCCAGTGGGCCATCATGGCCTCCTTGAAGAAAGACAGGGGCCAGCTTCCGTGGTGCACCCATACCTCTGTTGCTTCCTGCTGAGCGTGGCGTAGGTCGTCCTGGTGGTGCAGGAGGTGCAGGGCTTGGTGTCCGATGGCTGCGTTGAGCACCGCTTCCATGAATTATGCCAGGCCCTGCGTAGACAGGAGGTCCCCCCTGGCAAGTTGGGGTAGTTAGGCGAGGCGCCCTTCCAGCTTGTTTGGGTGTGCGATTTGGTGGTGTCGTGTGGCCTGTGTGACTCCCAGGTGGATTGTCGTGTCCTCCAGGTGTAGGGGTTCTCCTTTCAGGATGTGGGGGGTGGGGGTGCGGACGTCGCTTAGCCCAACTGATTTGCGGTGGTGCACCAAGAGTTGGTGGGCGTCCAGGTAGGTTGTGGCCAGCTGGAGAATGGCGGACGCCTGTTCACTGGTCGTTGGTAGCCCTGCCTTGGCTGGGTCGCGGTGGCGGGTGGCCGTAGTCAAGAGTTTGTTTTCTTCGAACCGTAGCGGGTATGGGGCGTCTCCCTGGTATACCCGTGCCAGCTCGAATGCCAGCGGGAGGGTGACTAGGAGGTAGAGGAAGGGCCCCCAGGCGCCACCCTGGGGGACCCCGCTGTCTGTGCCGGTCCAGGGGGTAAGGCCTGCGGCGGTGATGACGGCGTAGAGCCGCGTCTGGATGTACCCGGTCATGAAGGATAGGAATCGGAGGCTCATGGTATCCCATACCTCTGTGAGGAGCCGATGCGGGGCTTGGGGGAACGCGCCTTGGACATCGAGGGAGGCGACGATCATCTCGTAGGGGTTCATGTCCAGCGCGGTGTTCTGGAGGAAGATGGCCTCGTGGGGGGAGCTGCCGGCCATGGCCCCCCACATGCTGGGGAGCATGTGGGCGAAGACCGGCGGCGCAATGCGGCCCGGGATGAGCGTCCCCACCAGCTTGACTTGGGTGGTGGCGCAGACTATGGGCCGCCAGTTTCCCGGCTGCGCCCAGTCCCCCTTCTTGTAAGGGGGGTGGACCAGGTTGGCCCAGTCGGGGGGAATGGGTATGGTGCCTGTGACGATGTCCCACAGGCGGGCTGTCAGATGGCGCTTGACGGGCAGAGTGAGGCGTTGGTACGCTTCTGCCGGTAGTCCGTCGACGCCGGGCACGACCCGCTTTTTTAGTCGGTCTAGGGCGCGTTGGAGTTCTGGGGTGCTAAGGGGTCGTGTTCAATGGCGCGCCGCTGCTCCCGGTTGAAGACCTTAAGCACATGCTCTCGGATGGTGGTTCCGGTATGGGGGTCGATTTTGGGGAGGGCGTCCCCGTGTTGTTCCTGGAAGCTGTCCAGGACGGTCTGCAGGACGTTGTCGGGGATGTCAGTGAGGTCCCCATCAGGAATGCACACCACGTGGATGGTGCGGTGTCCCGTGTCCTCCAGGACACAGCTGACGTACTGCAGAGACTTGTACGGCGTGTCGTTTCTGCCGTATGTTTCGCGTTCCTGGGCTGCAGCTGCTATGCGGTGGGCGTGCCGTTCCTGAAGCTGGTGGCAGCGGGTGGTGAGGAACACGCGGAAGCGGGCGTCTCGCTTCTGACTTTCCGGTGTGATGGGGTGCAGCAGCGTGGCTAGTTCCTCTCTTGTGGTGCAAATGTTATGGACGAGCTGTTAGAGTGTGAGGTCCGGTGGTGGTCCCGTGCGACTGGTGTGGCGTTCCATGCGGCATGCTTGTGCCGTCCGGCGCATGGCGGTGGTGAGTGTTGGTGCATCAGGGCGGCACAGGATGGCCTGTAGGGCCCTGTTATACCTGTGCCAGGCGCCGTGGTCGTCCTCGGCGGGGAACCGCAGCGTGGGTGCGAGGATGTTGTCAGGCGGGGTGGCTGCGGATGGGGCTAGGTCGGGGATGATGAGGTCGATGTAGAGGGGTCGGTGGCCCCTGCCCGCGGGCGGGAGGTTCCTGTAGGTTGCCTCGTGGACGCGTACCGTGGTCGGGTCCCCGTAGCACGTGTCGATGCAGGAGAGGTGGGTGCCGGCCTGGTGGGGGTAGTGGAAGGGTGTGCCGGTGAGTCCTACCGTGAGCTCGGTGAGGCCCAGTTGGTGCATGGCGTCTCGGACGGCAATGTCGGTGGCTGTGGGTCGGCCGGTGCGGTCCTCGTCGGCCGGGGCGGTGTTCAGGTCGCCTATGATGATGTTGGGTGCGAGGAGGGACAGACGGCGGTATGCCAGGCTTATGGTGTTCAGGACTTTCTTGGTTTCCTCCCGAACCGGGACGTGCGTCAGTAGCAGGTTTAGCTGCCATCCGGGCCCCAGGCACTCGTACGCTCCGAGGTGACCATCAACTGCGAGGTCGGGGTGGGCATGCACCGTGACCGATGTCTTGTGGTAGAGGGGCACCCCTCGTTGCCAGTGGGCGTGGTATTTGTTTCCCTTCGGGTCAAGGATCAGTGCTGGTTCAGGCTGGTCCGCCCTGAACATGGCTCAATGCAGGAACCCAAGGAGGCCTGCGCCTTGGGGGTGCGGCCCGGGCATGGCTTGCGTAGTGGCGGATTAGGTGGAATTGTAGGTGACCGCGGGCTCGTTGAGGATGTTGATGCGGGCGTGGGCTTCCGTAGGCGCTGGCTACTGGTAATCGGTGGTGGTGGCGGCGGGCCCTTTTCGGCGCGGGCCCCGTCAGGCGTTGAGGAGGCCATTGACACCCTAAGCTGTGAGTGCCTTGCTGCTCCGCTTCTGGGGCCGGGGCAGGGGCCATGCGTTGTGGACCTCACCCTTGTACTCGGTGCCGGTGAGGTGCTCTGTGTCGGGGATGGATAGTTGTACCGGGACCATCTCGCGACCGTTTTGGTCTCGCCAGAGTTCGATGGTTCGCCCCACTTTCTTGTCGTTCGGGTCGGCTGGGTCCCATTTGACGTGGACTTGAATCCCTGGTGCTCCCCTGTGACGCGGTACCATTCGGTGGCCTCACCCGCGGCCCATATCCCCGTGGAGGGGCCCGCGGCCGTGGCGTATTCGAAGGGCAGCTGTACTCGAGCACCTATGGTGTACTCGGGGTACAGGGCGGCGGCTTCCTCTTCGGTCCAACTTTTCAGCTTGAGCTTTGGCTTGGGTGCTGGTTCGGCCTTTGTGGGGGCCTTGCGCTTCTTCGCACCTTGACAGCGACGGGCATTGGGCTGTCGGGATTGGGAGGCGCGCCCTGGGGCTGTTGCACAGGCGCGTGGCCTGGTGCTAACACGGGGTGTTCACCGGCGGCTGGGACGTCGGGCTGGGACGTGGGGACGGCGTCCTTCAGCTGGAACACTTGCTTGGTCATGATGCCAAGCGTCTCCTCGGCCGCCTGCAGGGCGTCAGGCGGGTCCATGGGCCAGGTGAGGAGCTGGTGCCCGCTGCCTGCCCCGTGGCGTAGGGATGCAGGTTCGAATTTGCACGACTTCGCTCGAATTCAAGTTCGCACCGAATTGGCACAAATTTCTGGACCCCTCCGAATTCGAATTCGCACCGTCAAATTCGAATTCACTCCGAATTAGCCTGAACCGACCCGACGGTGTGAACCCATAAGAGGACCTAAAGTTTGCTTACCAGTTTGCAATTTATCTCTTTGCATAAAGGTATTCCAAAGGGAGCTGGTTCTCCTACAATAACGACAAATGAAAACAAAGAATACCAAATACACACCCACAAACCATTCCTTGCATCCTTTCAACGCCTTTTGGAAAAATAGCAACAAAGGGTGCACAATCACCAAGCCACACACGAACAGTCACATATGAACAACTTGATGCCCTTAGTGGGCCCTCATTCATTGCATTCCTCAATTCAACCATTGCACTAGAGTTGGGCTAAGAAACGAAATAACACGATTTTGGGATCTTTGATTGGCAGATTTCTCCAAACTCTTTCAGACTTGGAGGCTGTTACTTTGCACAATCATTGTTGAGAATAAGAATCCAGCTTCCTATAGTCCCAGTTTCTGTTCCGGCGTTATTTTCTTCGTCGATCTTGCATTTGAAAAATCGCACCGGAATCGGAGGCGGGTTAACAGACAGTTGAGTTGTGTAATGAACTCAAATTCTGCCAAGTTTCAGCGTTTCAATCCCAAAGAATGTCGAGAAATCGGCCGAACAAAAGTCAAGAAAATCGCCGATGCGGCACAGGCGGCGCCGACGCGACTTTATGCGCATTCACAGACCAAATTCGGAATGAATTCGCAATCCTGTGAATTTCACAGCGAATTCGCAGCAAATTTGCAGTCCGAACGACTTCGCAGCGAATTCGCCGAATTCAAATCCAATTCGCCGCGAATCTGCATCCCTACCGTGGCGGCGCATGTGGGCTGCGTAGCGGGTGGCGTTGGGTGTCCACACGGGGGTGTGTTCCGGGAAGAGCGGGCCCCTGACTCCCCCTATGCTCAGTAAAGGGCGTAGTGCAGCGCTTCCCAGGCTGCCTCTCGGGTGGGGGGGATGCGAATGGCGAGCCGCGGGCGGTCACCGCCGCGTGGGGGGGGCGGTACCTCGTCGTTTAGGGCGTCCGCCGCCGCCCGTCGGACCTTGCCGTGGTCGTCCCCACTACACTGTCCACCAGATGTCCCGGTGTTTGAGGATGTGTACTTCCGTCGTGGCCGGGGGAGTGTCCATTGCGTCCCAGCCGACCAGCTGTATGGAGCGGATCACGGCGTGGGTTTTCGGGGCAGCTGGCATGTGGAGGACTTGGTGAATGTCCTCGGCAGTAGGTCCCAGGCTGGGGGCGTCTTGCGCTGCCTGGGCCAGAGGTGGAGGGGGGCGGTCCTCCCAGAGGCCGGAGGCGGCCGCCGTGGCGTACATGGCCGCGACCAGGATGTGTTCCGTCAACCCTTGAGGTGGTTTTTTTTTTGTTCTTAACCGCATCAACTTGTTCTGGGGCTGACGTCCCCCAATGAAAGTATTTACATCACCATATAAAGATATGTACACGGCTGCTCTGATGGTTAGGTTAGATGAACGCTGATTTACCCTGTGGGGAAGGGGGGGGGTTCCGGAAGGGGCAGAAGGCCGAAGGGGTCGAGAGGAGACAGAAGTTCACTGGATGGGCGGAAAAAATTCCGGATGTCCCGGGAGGCGTTGGAGTGGGGGGGGGCAGGGGCAGACGGGCCTGGGCACCTAGTAAGGGTGGGCCTTGAGGGGAGAGGTAGGCGTGTTTGACGGTAGCGTGCCTTGGAGCTTGGGGGTGGGAGGGGGGCGGTCTTGGCGCGTTTTGGGGGCGCCCAAACGATTGTGGCCTGATGGGTTTGTGGTGATCGATGGCGTTTTTGTGGTGGCCGTGGGCGTGAGTGCTGAGGAGGGCGGGGAATGGCCGAAGGGGGGGGGGGGGGCGTGGTGCGGATGCGCGGCTGGACGGGCGTTTGGAATTTTTTCGCGCGTGGCGCGTGGTTGGTTGTGCTTTGGCTGACGCTGGCTTGGAGGGTTTTTTTAAGGCGTGTTTAGGGAGACGTGGGGGGTGCTGGTATACGGGTATACGGGTCCGAGGGGGCATGTGGACGGAGGTACTGAACGCACCGTGCGAAACCGAGAAGGGATTGAGAGGGTCGGAGGGGTGCGCCCAAAGTATTGGGTCCCAAGGGAGAGGATTCGAACATAGCCAATCATGTGCTTGGTGGACAGCCTTGTCCAGGTGCTTTACGCGTTCCTCCAGGGCTAGGCCAAGCATGGCTGTGTGCTCGGCGCGGGTGGAGCCCGGAATCGGGTTGGAGAGGCAGGACCATAGGGACTTAGGTACCAGAGTTCTCATGAAGTTCCTGCGGTCAGCCTTTGAGGGTCCAGAGAGCCACCAGTGCAGGACAATGGGGCTGAAAAGGGTTCCCCAGGAGGAGACGTATGCCTCGACGTGCTGGCCAGGCATGATACAGGGTCGAATAGATGGTGCTGTCCGCACCTGGAACAGTGGTAGTCGTGGAGCATATTGCTCCACTGGTACCCGTGCACATTGTAGCACCCGGACGCCAGTTTGAAAAACAGGGACGAAAACCAGGAAGTTTTGTTGTACAGGCTGAAGCTGGGGCCGACCGCTATGTTGCCATGGGAATGCCGCGGCAATAGGTGGCGGAATTGCTGTACCTTAAACTTGTGGAGGACAGGCAGGTGGTGTACCGCCACTGAGCCCAGTGGGGGGGGGGGGGGAGGTCCGGGGTAAAAATCAGGCTGTGAGCTGCCCATTTAGAAAAATAGTCGCAGATTTCGTTGCCAATAAAATTGGCGTGACCTTTAATCCACATGATGTGGAGGGGGTTGGTAATGAGAAGTAGGGCGCTGTGTACGGCGACGGTCCATGTGTCGTCTTGGAACGGGCTGGGCCTACGGACTTGGCATTTCTGGAGGGTGGACACCACCTGTTCGTTGTCAATCAACAAACATACTTCGTATTGGGAAAGTTCCCTGTGGATCCAGCGAATGGCTGCTACCGCCCCCCAGAACTCCGAACCCAGAGAAGAGGGATGCGGTGAGGATATGCACAGGACTCTGGTTGTACCGTCGGGTAGAAAGGCCGTGATGGCGGCCGCGTGGCCGGACTCACCGGAGGAGCCATCGGAATATAGCCACACCCGCTGTAGGCCGGGGGTCGGCGGCCTGGTCAGTGCCTCCGCGGCATCGTGGCATCCCCACTCGTCGAGAGACTTCTTCTCTAGGTAGTGTTGTGCCTGCAGAGCGAAGAGATGGCCGTGTTGGCTGATTCCCATTGCGTGTGCGTTGTGCGGTGGCGCTGGGGGTTCGGGGATGGTCTCTTGAGGGCGCAAAAATTCAGGGACTATATGGAAGTGAGAGGGGCGGGAGTAATCCATGACGGCGTGGCATGGCATGTGCATGGTGTAGGACGTGTGGGTATCCACCGAGTAGACCCCGTCGTAGAACGAGACGTTGGCCCATTTGGAGGTGGCCTCGGTCACTCTTCCTGTGGCCTGTCCTGATTTGAACCTAACGGTTAGCTGGGTACCAGGCGTTAGATCCCGAGTAGCAGTGGGTCTCCACGGGCCTATGCTGTGGAAAAATATGCCAAGGGCATGGATGGAGTCCATAAAAAAAGAGTTTTGCGAAAAAAGAAAAGGCAAAAAGTCTTCCTACAGCGCCGCAGCCTCCTCCTACTTTCTGGGGAAGTCCGCGACAAATGGAAGCACCAAATCCAAGCTCGCGACTATGACACAGTGGAGAAGCGGCGCATTCCCCGAGACTCCAGGGTATCCCTTGTCTTCCGTCACCCTGGTGTAGGAACGGGCCTCCATACGACATCCTCAGAGCCCCCGGAACCAGAGCAACATGAGACGAATTAAGGAACCTACACCCGGCGTCACCCTTCTGTGCACACGAGACATGGTCTTCGCTTTACTACCCCAGATACCCTCCATCACCATTATTGCATGTTCTCAGGCATGGCAAGGCCATCGCTCTACCACTCCCCCTGTACGTAACATGAATTCCTTAACCCCTGTGGCCGCCAGGTATGCCCTGACCGGGCTGATCTGTGCTCACGGTGTACCAGACCACAAAATCCTGTGGTCCCCCTTGTGGGAAGCTCTGATGAGTCTACCGAATGCTACCCTTCTCCATATTCTTTCTGCCCCCCTCCCGCCCGTCAGTGCCACCGCAGTAGTAGTAACATGAGACGGTGTCAAGAGGTCCTCGCCCGCGTGGGCGTGCACGGTGCCTCCCTCACCGCCACCGTCTCTCGCATCGCGGAGATTCTCCCTATGGAGCAAGCACACATCAATCCGAGAATATTGGTCCCGGACACAAGTGTCTCCACAGACCTGGCTATACACCTCTCTCTTCGCACTGCCTGTGACACGGCCTTACGCCACTCGCCCAAAGCATACGCACAAGCACTTCACTCTCGGATTTCTGCACTACAACAGTGCGAACCCGACCCCTCATCACAGAATGAGGACCCTTCCCACATACCAACGCTTCTGACACCGGACTCCCCACTGGGTGCCCGCTATTCCTCGGTTCGGACACCCTCCTTCCCCCCTCCCCCCCAAGTGCACAAGCCCTTCAAACCTAAACGCTTGCGCCGCCCCCCCCCTTCTCTTCCCTCTGTCCCGGCCATCCGTGTCGTGTCCTTCAACACGGCAAAGAGCCAGAACACACCCGCCGCAATCTTGCATTTCCTAAACGAGGGATATGACATTATACTCCTCCAGGAGCTCAACTCTCCCCCTCTCCTCCCACAGCGGTACGCCTTCGGCAATGACCGCGCTAAGGTCTTCTCAAATGTCTGCGGCCACAGACACGGGGTGTCGGTCATTGCAGGCCCGCGCATCGCGGGATATACCAGCTGTGTCCCGCCCAGAGACAGCGACGGCCTTATCTGTGGTGCCAAATATCCCTACCGGAGGCAACTCCCTTACACGTCTTCTCAGTTTACTCCCCCCCGGTGCGCACGGGGGCCCCAGCTCCGTACCGCGACACCATACAGCGAGTTCTTGCTTCTTATTTCAACGACCATCCCAATCACATCCTGGGGGGTGATTTTAACTGCGTTCTGGATCCCGAACTTGACCAGCACAGCTTGGTCGATCTACATGAGTGGCACTGGCTCACTGGGGAGGTGGAATACCTCCCAGCTAGGTTGGTGGACACTTTCAGGTCAGAGCACCCCTCCCTCAGGCAGTACACCCGCTACGCAAGCGACCGCTGGGACAGCAAAGCAAGGCTGGATTACATCTTTGCGTCCCCTCGCCTAGTGTCGCACTTTCCCCTCCTGGATGTGTCGGTCCTCACGGACTACACCATCTCCGACCACCACCCAGTGGTTGCGGTCTTCCAGTGCCTCCCCCCGATCCTTCTGTCTCAGCCCCCACCCCCCCCTTGCATTTTTCGGAAGCTTTCTAGTGACGAAAAGCAACAATTCTCCAACAGCATACGGCTCATCTCTGACTGGTGCCGGGACCTCCAGGACGCCCCTGCCAGGGCCCCATTGGAAGAGGTCATCGCCGCCACTGACTCTCTCCTTATGCAGGTTGGGTCTGCGTACCACAAAATCACGCGTCCGAAGCCGCAGCGCAAGGACCAAGAGGGCTACGGCAAGCTCAGGAAATTATTACGCTCACCCCCGCCTCCTTCTTCCCGAGCATTTCCCGAGCACATTGCGGAAGTTCAGTCCGTGGTAAACACCCTACGGTCCTCGGACGAAACCAAAGCGAAGAGAAAGCTTCACAGTAGTCTGGTCCGAGGGGTCCAGATGAAGACCACTGTTGCTCGCACCCTCTGCCCTAAAGACCTAGAGCCTCTCGTAGTCAGAGATCCAGCCACCAAAGAGCTCCTGAGTGACCCGGCGGATGTAGCTAAAGTTTTTGGGGACACCCTGCTTCATCTTGGAGGGCATCCAGATTACGCCCCCCCCCAGGACTTCGTCGACGAGGTCCTGTCCCACTCGCCCACATACCCCGTTTCTGCCAAGAACGACCACATACCTCCTGTGACTTGGCAGGAGTTCCAGAACCACTTCAAGCACAGTAAGCCATCAAAAGCCGGGGGGCCGGACAAAACAAACAACTACATCCTGGCCCTCTGTCCGGAACCCATTCAACGTTTTTTCCACTCCATTTTAAACCGCTTCCTCCACTCGCCGCTGCCGCCGCACCGGCTACGCGCAAAAATATGTTTGCTTTTTAAAAAAGGCGACCCTTTTTCCCCTTCAAACTACCGTCCTATTGCCCTCTTAAACTGTATTTACAAACTCTTGGCCACTTTTGCCTGCAAACACCTGCGCGCTCAGGCTTTTGCACACGACATCCTTTCAGAAATCCAGCACGGTGGCCTTCCCGGCCACCAATGCGCTGATCATCTGTATCACCTCAAAGCCCTTTATGCAAAATCGAAGAAACGCTACTCGCTGTTCATGGATTTCAATAAAGCCCCTAATTCAGTGCCTCATGGCACACTCTGGACCGTCCTCGAACGGGCAAATTTTTCTGCTTCCACAATTTCTCTCATAAAGCAACTATACTCCTTCCCTCAGGACAGCCCCATCATCAATGGCCGCACTCCCCACGCATACCTCCAAACCAGAGGCCTCCGACAAGGATGTCCCCTCTCCCCCCTGCTCTTCATTCTCTATCTCAACTCCCTCTTCCACCATTTTTTTGCCACTGTGCCCCCCCCCCCGGGCAAATGCCCGCACCAGCCACCACGCCTACATCGACGACATCCTGATCAGAAGTGAGGACGTCAACTACGTCCAAAACAGCCTCAACTACTTCGATGGGCCAGCCAGGGACTGGGGACTGGACATGAATGTGTCTAAGACCGAAGTCCACGCCAATGGCACAGCCCCCGGAAAAAAGTTTCTGACACCCAGGGGCTCGGAGTTCCACGGAGTTCCACGCCCGCACACATGCTATAAATACCTGGGGGTTTATCTTTTTACTTGCCACCAGGCAAAGGGCCTGTTTCACATGCTCAAGGCGGAGATCCAGAGTTATTTTGCCCGGCTCTCTCCCTTGCCTCTTACACTTAGTGAGAAGGTCCGGCTGACGAACTCTCAGCTGGTCCCTGCACTCGCCTACCGCTTAATCACCCACTCTCTTTCCCCCAACCAGCTCAAAAAGCTTGCGGCACTTATCTGGGCGGGAGTTGCGTCTTGCAGCATCACACGTCTAGTCTCCCCCAAAGACCGTTTCGCGGCTCGCCCAAAGGGAGGGTTGGGAATGAAGTTTTTACCGCACAGCGTCCACGTTGCCACAGTGAACTATGGGCTACGGGCCCTTTGCGGCCTTGCCCCAAAGTCAGTTGGCCCCCTGTACGTCCAGTCTTTACTTAGCTCGAACCAGAGGGCCTCGGACCCAACCCTTGAGGTGGTTTTCCCCCTCAGGTCTCGGGGGATGGTGCGTTCCGCCTTTAGGGTGAGGAGTGCGATGGCGCCTCTTGGTCCAGGCGTGGCATGTGTCGGCTCATCTGGCGTGCGTCCTTCGGACGGGACGCGGGAGGGCGCCTCTGGAACGGGGATGGTCCCACCGCCAGGTGTTCGACAAGGTGGAGTGGTATGGCGTGGTGGCGGTCCGCCGTGGGCAGGAGGTAGCCTTATGGGTCCCCAGGTATAGTGCCGAGGTATATGCCCCCCCCGTAGGTAGGGGTGGGCAGGGGCTGCGCCAGGGCGCCCGCTCAGGGGTGCGCGCACCGGGGGTTGCAGTGGGTGCACTGGGCCAATATGGGGTGTGGTACCGCGTATATGGTGAAGGGTGCCACTGCGCGCTGTATGTGGCGGGGGATGATGGTGCGGAGGTCCGCCAGCCGTGCTATGCGGCTTTAGCCATGGTATATCCAGAGTGTGTCGTTCAGGGCCATCTTGGGGCGTAGCTTGCGGGCCAGCAGGCTGATGGTGCTTTTGTGGGTGGCCTCGGTGACGGTGCCGGGTCCAGCGCTAATGCGCGGGAGTAGGTTGTTTTGGTGTTGTGCCGCGGCTCATTTGCGGGCTGCGTGTAGGGCAGTGCTGACGGAGTGAGGGGGCGCGTGGCGGGCAGGCCTTGGTCCTGGGGTTGGAGTGACGTGTAGTGGATGCTTCCATGCCAGCCGCGGGTGGTGTCGTGCTGGAAGGAGGCCAGGGTAGGTTGTGAAGGTGTATATGCCGATGGGGGAGCGCTCAGGCGTGGCGTGAGGTAGTAGTGGTTGCGGTCCGTGTTGTGGGTGACGATGACGTTGGGTGTTGGTATGTCCTAGTGGAGCGCAGTGCGTGGGAGCTGTATGGTGACGTGTGCTGTCGCATACCCTGCTTTGGGCGCGGTGTCATGGGGCACGAGGATGTGAACGGCCCACGCGTCGTGGGCATGGAGTTCGAGGTCTCGTAAGGGTGGATGAATGGGGCGTCCCCTGAAGTGTGCGAAAGCTGGATTGTGGCGGGCCGCCGTTTCTTTGATGACTGACGGTGCCCATTGGGGTGGTGCCCAAACCTGCTGGGCAATTGCGGCGACAGCGTGGGCGATCGCTGTGAGGTCGGGGCCGAGGCCAGGTTGGTCAGCTTGTGGTTGGAGGCCCCCTTCTGGTGCCCGGGTGGTGCCAACATACGGTGTAGCCTTTTTGCGCGTTATCATGGGAGGGGTGTACGAGGCTTCGGTGTCTGGAAATGGTGGTCTTGAGGGCTTCCGCGGTGGAGGTTGCGCGTGTAGGCCCAGATGCCGGCAGGGGGGGGGCTGCTCCGGTGTGCAACTCGGCCGTGGTGGGAGCTGGCTGGAGAAATATGGCTCGTGACGGAGAGTTTGTGCAGTCCGTCATCCAGGGTTGTGAACACGTGTGCGCACCAGTCCGCCCAGCCTTGTTGGGCGTCTCCCGTGTCTGTCCATGTGGGTAGGTGTACGATCATCAAGTGCCAGGGGTGCGATCCTGGTACCATGGTGGGGGATGTGGTGTGTTCTTGGGGGTGTAACCACACTGCGGTGTCCGTGTTTGCCGTCACGTGGTCCGCTCCCTCCGTAGTGTTGACGGTTTCGATGGCGGCATCTCCTTCTAAAGTGAGGAGGAGGTGCGTGCTTCGGGGCTGTGCATGTGTCTCCGCGTCCCGGAGCCACAGGTACGTGAGCGCCGCGGCGCCGGGGAGGATATCCCCCCACGTGAGAGTGCCTTCGGGTGATGCCCACTGCAGGGGCAGTGTGCGGCGTCCCTGCAACTGTTGTGGCATGGTAGTTGTGGGGGAGGTGACGCTTGGTGAGTAGGTGCGGCATGCGTTCGGTGGCGGCCGTGGGGGGGTCTCAATCGCATTCGTCCGAGGGGGGTGCGTCCGCGTCGTCCTGCTGGGGCTGGGTCAGCAGCAGTTTCTGTGCAGTGGGTGCGGCATCGGGTAATCCGCTGTGCGCGAGGATACAGAAGCCCTCGGGGGTGAGCTGGAGGGCGATGTCCCATTTCACCGTCTGCTCTGGAGACGACTGGTGGGGTTCGCTCTGTGGTCGTTTGAGGGTGTCTTGGTGGCCCCATCTCCAGTTGTGGTAGGCGGGGACACTGCAGATGGTGTCTTGCTCCGGGTCCTCCACGCTTTCCGTGTACGCCGTCATTTCGGTGGTCTCCATGGCGCATTCCTCCACCCATTCTTGTGGGGGCGCCTGAGGATGGGGGGTTGGTTGTGTACCCGTGGAACCCCTGCCACGTGATGTAGGGCTGGTCGCGCTCGAGGGACATCCAGTACTCGGCAGGGCCCTTGCTGGATTCTTGGGTGGGGTGCTGGTGCCGCAGGGTGTTGGACAAGTGTGTCCAGGGCGCCCGCTCGCGGGGTGGGGGCTGCGGGGGGCACTTTGGGGGAGTTGCTGCGTCCGGGGTCTGCGGGGTTGCTTGCAGTGGGCTCAGGTCTCGGCGGAGTTAGGTTCCTATGCTGCTCCGCGTCCTCCGTCTGTTGAAGCTCCAGCTCTAGCAGGCTGTCGATGTCCAGGGCCATGGGGCAATCTTGGATGTTCACGTGTTTGGGTGCTGCCTGGTTGTGCGGTGGGTGTGCTGTGTTGGCGCTGCGGGCATATGCGGCGGCTGGTGCAGGGTCGCGCATCGGTGCCCAGGGAAGTGTATGGTTTGGCGTGGTTGTGGTGTGTGGTCGCTCCCTGAGGGTCGTCTCGGCTTGCGGTTTCGTCCCCGGGTGTGGTTCGGGTTGTGGCTGGTGGTGGGTGCTGGGCTAGTATGTGCTGTGTGGGGTTTCTGGGGATCGTGCCGTTGGGGGAGGGAGGGGGGTGCGGAGCTGGGGTTGTGTGGTACCGTTCCTGTGTTGGTTAGCTGCGGTGTCCCATATCCCTGGGGTTGGCGAGCTGGTGCGTCGCAGTGTCCCGTGCGGGACTTTCTGGTGAGGTGTATTTGGGCGGGGAAGGGGAGTGCGGCGTGGTGTGGTGGCGCTTGGCCGTGTGTCCGCTTCCCCAAAGGGGGGGGGGATATCGTGTCTGGGTCCGCTGGCGCAGGTGGCTGCTCGTGGTTGGTCATCGGGCGGTGCGGGTACGTTTCATGCGGTCTCTTGGCGTCCCTCTGGTGTTCCCCGGTCCCTGGGCCTCGTCTGATCTTTGCGGCGTTAGGTTCGGGGTCCCCTGGGGTCACGTGTGCGGGACTGGCGTGTCGCAACCAGGGGGGCGTGGTCGCGTGGTGCCCAGGTGTGTCGGCCCACCGTTGAGTGGGTCCAGAAGCGTGGGGAGCGCTGTCTGTGGGCCGGGTGCGGGGTACCACGTCTGTGGGGTCCGCGGGCCGGTGAATCGCGGCGTCACGGGCGTGTTGTGGCGGCCCCCGTGGGTGGTGAGTGGCTGTGTGTGGCTGGGGTGTATCCTCTCGATGGTGGGGGGGAGGCCTTGGGCTCGGGTGTGGCGTGGGCCCGTGCTAGGCCAGCGGCTGGTTGAGGGTGCCGGGGCTTCACTTTCGGTGCGTCTTCCCTGGTGTCTGCTTGGTGTGTCCCGTGGTGTCCCGTGGTCGGCTGGCTGTGGGTTGTTGCGGTGTACCTCAACCACGGGGCCACCACTGTGCGTTGCTGGGTCGCTGTGGGGGCTTCGCTTGGTTGTGGGGGCTTGGCGTGTGTCCGTGTTGTCCGTGTGGTTTGCAGTGGCGCGTCATGTGTCGTCCTCGGCAGTACCTCTTCGCGGCCCGTTGCGGCGGTGCATGGGGGGCGGTCTTGGGCTTGGCGGCTCCTGGGATCGTGCGGGACATGCGGAGTCGGGATGGCTGTGGGGGGGGGGGCTGCGCGCGTGTGTGGGCCTGCACTGCAACCTCCGCTTTTCTTGGCTGTGGTGTCCCCGGTGTGTCTGCCCTTTGCTCCCTCCGCGGTTTTCCCCTCTGCCCTTCCCCTTCCCCTATCTTTTTGCTTGTTTGTTTCTTTTTTTTGCGGTGTCGGAGGGAGGCGAGTGTGGTTGGAGTACAGTGTTTGCGGTGCTGGGCGTGGGCGTCGGTGCGTGCCGCTTCTGGTGTTGGTGTGGACGTCATGGGGCGGTAGGCCAGTTGTGGCGGCATTCTTTGGCCTGGGTGCCGTGGGGGATGGTGGATGGGCGGCCGTTGAGCACTGGGTTCCCTGTGTGTGTGTCGGCCCTCAGGCATCCGGTGCCTTTTGGTTTTCGGGGCACCGGTCAGGGGCGTGCTGGCGGTGGGGGGTCGGCGGCAGTGGCGATGTGGCGCCTGTGTGGGTGGTCGTGGCTCTCGGGTAGCGCCTGGGTGGCGTGGCCGGATGCGGGCGTGCGTGTTGGTGTTTTCTTGGTCCGGGCTGTTCGGGGGTAGCGGACAGTCCGCCGTTTGGTGCGGAACGGCTTGTGTTTGCCGGTGGGGCGTGGCTGGTGTCTTGGTGCCCCGCTCGGGTGGTGGTGCGGGCCTGGCTGGCATTGGTGGGATGGGGTTGGGTGTTGGGTATGTGTGCGCCAAAGGCGCGACCGTTTGGGCCAGGGCGCTGTGGGTGATGCAGCGGGCGGTGAAGAAGCTGCTGATGCGGATGGGGAGGGTGCGGTAGGTGCCGCGACGGGTGTTGATGCCGTTGGTGATGCCGACGGTGAAGGTGTTGCAGGTGATGCATCGGGCGATGGTGAGGCTGGCGCTGCCCATGGTGAGGGTGCTGCAGGCGGTGTGACGGGTGATGGTGAGATTGGTGATGCCGATGGCGATGGTGCCGTAGGTGATTGAACGGGTGCTGGGAAGGCCGGCAGCGCCAATGGTTGCTGCAGGTGGTGCAATGGGCGATGGTGTCGCTGGTGATGTCGGTGGTGAGGGTGCTGTAGGTGATGTCGATGTCGAGGGCGTTGCAGGTGATGTCGATGTTGGTTGGGTTGTTGCAGGTGGTGTGCCGGCTGGTGGTGCCGCTGGTACTGCTGGTGGGGAGGGTGCTGCAGGTGATGCTGTTGGTGGTGGTGTCGTTGGTGGTGCCAATGGTGAGGGTGCCGCAGGCGATGCACCGGGTGATGGCGCCGTTCGTGTCGATTGTGAGGGTGCTGTACGGGGTGATGGTGAGGCTGGTGTGTGCTGCTGGTTGTGGGACCGGTGGTGGTGAGGCTCGTGGTGCCGTCGCGAGGGTGCTGCAGGCGATGTAACGGGTGATGGGGGAGCTGCAGAGGGTGCTGCAGGTGGTGTAGAGGGTGATGGTTCTGCTAGCGATGTCGATGGTGATGGTGCTGCAGGTGATGGATCGGGTGATGGTGCCGTTGGTGATGCCGATGGCGAGGGAGAGTGCTGCGGGTGATGCAGTGGGTGATGGTGCCGCTGACGATGACGATGGTGGGCTGCTGCAGGTGATGTAGCGGGTGATGGCGACGCCAATGATGCCGATGGGGAGGGTGTTGCATGTGATGTAACGGGTGGCGGTTGTGAGGGTGCTGTGGGCGATGCGTCGGGTGATGGTCTGGTGATGCCGACAGCGTGGGTGCTCTCAGTGATTTAGCGGGTGACGGTGACGCTGGTGATGTCGTCGGTGAGGGTGCCGCAGGAAGGAGATGCAACGGGCGATAGCACTGCCGATGGAGAGGGTGCTGTAGGTGATGCGTCGGGCGGTCGTGAGGTTGGTGATGGCGATGGTGATGGTGAGAGTGCTCCAGGTGATGCCGTAGTTGATGGTACCGCTGGTGATGCTTACGGTGAGGGTGCTGCGGGCGCTGTAACGGGTGATGGTTCTGCTGGTGATGCCAGTGGTGAGAGTGTTGTGGGTGACGCAACGGGTATTGGTGAGACTGATGGTGTAGATGGCCACGGTGCTGCAGATTATGCAACACGCGATGGGAACGCCGGTGGCGCCGATGGTGAGGGTGCTGCAGGTGGTGTAGTGGGCCATGGTACCGCTGACGATGCCAATTGTGAGGGTCCTGCGGGTGATGGTTTTGTTGGTGATTCTGATGTTGAGGGTGCTGCAGGTGATGTGATGGGTAATGGTGTCACTGGCGATGTCGATGGTGAGGGTGCTGCAGGCGTTGTCACGGGCGACGGCGACGTTGGCAGTGCCAATGGTCAGGGTGTTGCAGCTGTGCGGCGGCCGGTCGTGCCGCTAGTGATGCTGGTGGTGGGGGTGCTGCAGGTGATGCTATGGGTAGGGGGGCCGCTCGTGACGCTGATGGTGAGGATGCTGCGATGCATTGGGGGTGCCACTGGCGGTGCCGATGGTGAGGGTGTCGCAGGTGAGTGCCGGGGCGCTACAGGTGATGCGCCGGGTGATGGTGAGACCCATGATGCCGATGGTGGGGGCGCTGCTGGTTGCCTGATGGCTGGTGGTGAGGCTGGTGATGCCAATGGCGATTGTGCTTCAGGCGATGCAACGGGTGATGGGAGGGCTGCAGAGGGCGCTGCAGGTGGTGCAATGGGCGATGCTGCGGTTGGTGACGTCGATGGTGAGGGTGTTGCAGGTGCCGAAGTGGGTGGAGGTGCCGCACGCGATGTCGATGGTGCCACTGGTGATGGAACGGGCAATGGCGAAGCTGGTGTTGTCGATGGTGACTGTGTCGCAGGTGATCTACCGCTAGTGCTGCCGGTGGGGAGACTACTGCAGGTGATGCCCCGGGTGGTGGTGTTGTTGGTGGTGCCAATGTTGAGGGTGCCACAGGCGATGCACCGGGTGATGGTGCTGCCGTTTGTGTCCATTGTGAGGGTGCTGCACCGGGTGATGGTGAGGCTGGTGTGTGTTGCTGGTGGTGCAACAGGTGGTGGTGAGGCCGGGGGTGCTGTTGCGAGGGTGCTGCAGTCGATGCAACAGGTGATGCAGGAGCTGCGGAGGGTGCTGCAGTTGGTGTAATGGGTGATGGTGCCGCTGGTGATGTCAATGGTGAGGATGCTGCAGGTGATGGATTGGGTGATGGCGCCAATGGTGATGCCGGTGGCGAGGGAGGGTGCTGTGGGTGTTGCGTCGGGTGATGGTGCCTTTGGCGACGTCGATGGTGGGGGTACTGCAGGTGATGTAACGGGTAATGGCGACGCCAATGATGCCGATGGGGAGGGTGTTGCATGTGATGTAACGGGTGGCGGTGTTGAGGGTGCTGTGGGCGATGCATCGGGTGATGGTCTGGAGGTGCCGATGGATTGGGTGCTATCAAAGATGTAACGGGTCACGGTGACACTGGTAATGTCGTCGGTGAGGGTGCCGCAGGGAGGTGATGCAACGGGTGATGGTGCCGTTGGCGGGCCCGTGGGTGAGGATGCTGTAGGTGAGGCTTCGGGCGGTTGTAAGGTTGGTGATGGGGATGGTAATGGTAAAAGTGTTCCAGTTGATGCCCTGGTTGATGCTGCTGCTGGTGATGCTTACGGTGCGGGCCCTGCGGGCGCTGTAACAGGTGATGGTGCTGCTGGTGACGCCGGTGGTGAGGGTGTTGTAGGTGACGCAACGGGTGTTGGTAAGGCTGATGGTGTCCATGGCAAGGGTGCTGCAGGTGATCCAACAGGCGATTGGAACGCCGCTGGCGCCGGTGGTGAGGGTCCTGCAGGTGACGTAGTCGTCGATGGTGACGCTGGCGATGTCGATGGTGAGGGTGCCGCTGGTGACGCCGGTGGTCAGGGTGCTGCAGGTGATGCTATGGTAATGGTGCTGCAGGTGACGCTGATGGTGAGGGTGCTGCGATGCATTTGGGTGCGTCTGGCGGTGATGCTGGTAAGGGTGTCCCATGTGTTGAATGTGGGGGCGCTGCAGGTGATGCGCCCATGGGCCCATCCTCTTCACAGCACCACGGGGCTTGCCCCACCAACCACCACCATGGACACACTGCACCCCAACACCTGCCTCCATCCCACACACCACAGCCCCACACACCAAGACCAGCCCATGCAGCAAAGGCAGCAGGTATAGTATTCACTGAATAGAGTACTCTATGTATCCTCTTTGCCCAAAGCTGTCATGCTGCGGTCCAGTAAGGACCTAAAAGTGAACATTCAGCGCAAAAACGACATCGCCAAAGTTTTTTCGACAGTAGTTTTTGCCGATCAGGTGGACACAAAGTTGTGATCTGAGAAAACACAAAAGATTTTCGAGGAACAGAAGGTAACAACCCTTTCGGGCAAGCTACTCGAATCCCCCCCTATGGGCGGACAGGTCGGTGAACCGTTCATCGAGCTTGGTGAGGGGTACAAGGCGAAGAGACAGCGCCCCTATGAGAACCATGGACAGAAACACGACGTCCTCAGAAACGTAATCGAGAGAAATGTCAAAGAATTTGTTTGGCTTGAGGGTTGTATGACCAGCAAGTTGTGCTGTGCATCCTTTACAATTGTGAAACAGCCACCTGCAGAGCAAAACACCATAGATCGTTGGTGGATGGTTGTAGACGTTCGCAACCTTACCGCTGATGTGTCGGGTGATGGTGCCGTTGGCGACGTCGATGGTGGGGGTGCTGCAGGTGATGTAACGGGTAATGACGATGCCAATGATGCCGATGGGGAGGGTGTTGCATGTGATGTAACGGGTGGCGGTGTTGAGGGTGCTGTGGGCGATGAATCGGGTGATGGTCTGGAGATGCCGATGGATTGGGTGCTATCAAAGATGTAGAGGGTCACGTTGACGCTGGTGATGTCGTCGCTGAGGGTGCCGCAGGGAGGTGATGCAACGGGTGATGGTGCCGTTGGCGGGCCCGTGGGTGAGGATGCTGTAGGTGAGGCTTCGGGCGGTTGTAAGGTTGGTGATGGGGATGGTAATGGTGAAAGTGTTCCAGTTGATGCCTTGGTTGATGGTGCTGCTGGTGATGCTTACGGCGCGGGCCCTGCGGGCGCTGTAACAGGTGATGGTGCTGCTGGTGATGCCGGTGGTGAGGGTGTTGTAGGTGACGCAACGGGTGTTGGTAAGGCTGATGGTGTCTATGGCAAGGGTGCTGCAGGTGATGCAACGGGCGATGGGAACGCCGGTGGCGCCGCTGGTGAGGGTCCTGCAGGTGGCGTAGTCGTCGATGGTTCCGCTGGCGATGCCGATGGTGAGGGTGCCGCTGGTGATGCCGGTGGTCAGGGTGCTGCAGGTGATGCTATGATAATGGTGCCGCAGGTGACGCTGATGGTGAGGGTGCTGCGATGCATTTGGGTGCGTCTGGCGGTGATGATGGTAAGGGTGTCCCATATGTTGAATGTGGGGGCGCTGCAGGTGATGCGCCCATGGGCCCATCCTCTTCACAGCACCACGGGGCTTGCCCCACCAACCACCACCATTGACACACTGCACCCCAACACCTGCCTCCATCCCACACACCACAGCCCCACACACCACGACCAGCCCATGCAGCAAAGGCAGCACGTAAAGTATTCACTGAATAGAGTACTCTATGTATCCTTTTTGCCCAAAGCTGTCATGCTGCGGTCCAGTAAGGACCTAAAAGTGAACATTCAGCGCAAAAACGACATCGCCAAAGTTTTTTCGACAGTAATTCCTGCCGATCAGGTGGACACAAAGTTGTGAGCCGAGAAAACACAAAAGATTTGCGAGGAACAGAAGGTAACAACCCTTTCGGGCAAGCTACTCAAATCCCCCCCTGTGGGCGGACAGGTCGGTGAAGCTTTCATCGAGCTTGGTGAGGGGTACAAGGCGAAGAGACAGCGCCCCTATGAGAACCATGGACAGAAACACGACGTCCTCAGAAACGTAACCGAGAGAAATGTCAAAGAATTTGTTTGGCTTGAAGGTTGTATGACCAGCAAGCTGTGCTGTGCATCCTTTACAATTCTGAAACAGCCACCTGCAGAGCAAAACACCATAGATCGTTGGTGGATGGTTGTAGACGTTCGCAACCTTACCGCCGAAACCAAGCCAGATTCTCAACCCCCCTGCCCTCATAGAGGAGGAGATCGACGAGAGGGCAAGAGGTCCTTTGTTTTCCGTGCTAGATCTCGGTCACGGCTTTCAACAAATGCCGTTGAGGAAGGACAGCCGGCCTCTTAGTTCTATGTGCACCCCCTGCCGCCCGGTCCAGTTGAGGGTTATGCCCATGGGACTCAAGAATGTGTCCTCATTCTTTCAGAGAATGATGGAGGACGTGCTTTTTGCAGCTCATTCTGAGCTGCGTGCATTCGTCAGCGTGCACATAGATGATATAATCATCCCGACGGACGGGGAGGAACTGACCGAAGAGGAGCTGGTGTCCCTACATGAAAAGCAGTTGAACCAGGTAATGGACATCCTTGATGCTAATCAGCTGATTTCTGCACCGAAGAATGGAAAATTGTTTTTAAAATGCGTCCGGGTTTGTGGCCCTCTTCTGGATAATGGTACTCGCCGACCCAGTCCAGGGAAGCTCATCACTATTCAGAAGTGGAAGCGACCTGAGGCCATTACAGAATGGAGAGGATTCCTGGGTGGTTGCAAGTGCTACCATACATTTGTGCCAAAGTATGCCACATTCACCTCCCCCCTCACTCAATTATTGAAAGTAGAAAGAGATCCCGGCAAGGCAGGTTGAAAGGTGCGTGTCAAGTGGACCGATGAATGCAAGGAAGCCTTCAATCATTTGAAGGCGGCCCTCTCCACCTGGCATGTGCCGAAATTCGACAGACCCCTCTGCATAAGAACCGACGCATCCAGGTGCGCGATCAAAGCTGCCCTTGAACAGGTTGATGAAGCCACCGGCGATCATTACCATCTTGCAATTTGGTCTTGCGTGGTAGCTCGGAGCAAGATGCAATGGTCACCGCGTGAGCACGAAACCTAGGCCATGATCTGCGGTCTGAAAAGGTATCAATCCCCGGTTGGCACGAATGTTGTCGAGGTCCTGACAGATCATCGGTCTCTTGAATATGGGGCCAGCGAACACATTGATACAAATTTGGACCCAGCTGGTCGAAGGCCACATGTCACAAATTTCTCAGTCTGCTCGGCCTCGATGTGTCTTATTTGCATGGAATACACAACGTGGTAGCCGATGCTCTGAGCCCATAGGCTCACCCTGCTTCAGAGAGGCTGCAAAGTACCAACCTCCATGATACGAAGCAGGAGCGCCAAGTTGTATACGAGTGGGATCAGGAAGAAAAAAGGTCATTCAATGTGAATGCATGGAATGCTCTGTTCAACGGCATGCATTACCGTGTCACGACATCACGGCCTTCTCAGATCGGGCGCAAGTCCATGATATTATCACCAAATCACTGAAAGTCGTGGAGAACCTCACTGATCCCTCCTCTGGATGTGTGAAATTAACTGAGTACACTAGACCTTTAAGTTGATTTCGGTTGATTTACGGCATTAAACACCGAGATCTGGCCAAATCTGCACCCCTGCCAAATGATTCTCCCATCATCTGTGACTGGACTAACGGTTATATGGGAGATTCCATGTTCAAAGAGGTCTTCGAGAACTTAAAATCCAAAGATGCTCGTAGAAATAGAATTTTTCAGAATATTCGTTGGATCGGGGGAAACTGTGGATGGAGGGTAAATTGTGCGTACCAGACGCCCTGGTCCCCCGAGTGTTAAACTGGTGGCACAAATGGGAGTCTCTGCTCGGCCATGGCTCTGGATTATGGTCCATGATTCAGCATAGGTTATTTGGCTCGACGCTCCACACTCAGGTCATGAGGGTAGCTGCCAGATGTGCCCAATGTGCTGTCTCAACGCCCCCCAGCGCCGACAAGCACGGCCATCTGAAGCCAGATCCTATTCTGGAGCGCCTCTTTAATAGGGTAACCAGTGATTTCCTTTATCTTGGTGAACTCAACGACGAAGAGTGCAATTAAACTAACAAAAAAGTAAATGGACTGCTCCTTATTCAGTGCCGTAGTTCTGGCTACATTCAGGTGTTGCCTTGTATCATTCAGTCGATCACTGGCAAAGCTGCTGCCAAAAGGTGCGTGTAGACATGGACAAGAGGTTGGGACGCCCCATCTGAGGTGATTACAACCTCAGGTAAGGAGTACACCCCCGAATGGTGGAGGGAAGTATGTACCAGCCTTGGAATCAATGACCTGAGGCGTGAAATCCACTCACATGGAGCGCTGCCAGGCGAAAGAGCCGGCCGCTCACGTATAACTCTGCTCCATCAGGAACTCGCGAAAGAGAAGGACTTCGATTGGCTTGACATTCTGTTGGCCTTGCTTCACCGGTACCACAACATGCCTTGGTACCATGGCCTTTCTCCAAATGAAATTGTCTTTGGACCAAAGAAGTGTTACCGGAACATGCCGTTGAATTATCCTTGCCCCTGCAAAGAAGCTTCGCTGTCTATGGAAGAAATTCAAGAGGCAGAAAAAATTGTCTCTAAATTAACTGACTGGCTCTGGGTCCAGAATCAGGGCCGAGAACCCCACACAATTTTGAAGTGGACTAGCAAATTTAGCTTCGAAAATATGAAATCACTCTGGGCGGAGATCATAACCTTCTTCCCTTGTGGGAGGAGCCATTTACAGTGTCACCTGGTCTAGGAGAGACCAGGTGAAACATCCGTCTGCATGTCAACAGGAAAATTGAAGTGTCCGGCAATCGCCTGAAGAGATAAATTCCTTCCTCCAAAGGGAAAGTTTTTCGGACCTCCAAATTCTGGTCGGATCGGGTCATCGAAGGGTGGAAGTACAAACTCCAGAAATTTCTCGAGGCACATGCGGAGAAAGGCGAATGCAAGTTTTTATGTGAGTGGAGGGGCTTTGATTCCAGTCACAACGATTCGGGAACCAGCCCATTCTTTACTTCATGGATACAGGAAGAGGTTCATCGACTTCCTCAAGAAGCACCCCGAATTTGGTGTACTCCTGACAGATCGAACCCAAGAAGACTCTCGAGGGACAACCTAACAAAGAGGGCGAATGGAAGTTTTTGTGTGAGTGGAGGGGCTTTAATTGCAGTCACGATAACTGGGAACCAGCCCATTCTTTCGTTCATGGATACGCGCAGGGGTTCATTCACTTCCTCAAGCAGC
The DNA here is from genome assembly GCA_964036045.1 of Eutreptiella sp. 'Long Island Sound 2002'. Classification (NCBI taxonomy): domain Eukaryota; phylum Euglenozoa; class Euglenophyceae; order Eutreptiales; family Eutreptiaceae; genus Eutreptiella; species Eutreptiella sp. 'Long Island Sound 2002'. The sequence continues at coordinate 76,734,195 of OZ038380.1, read as the reverse complement.
TCCCCGAAATTGGTGTACTCCTGACAGATTGTCTGTGCAAACCAGACAGACAAGTGGAGGACAACTGAAAAAGACCTGTGAAGAATAGAGAGCCAGCCTTTGACGGCCCTCATCCATCACATTCGGGGGTTGGGCCGCCTATCCCCTCTCCTGCGGCCAGGCCGGCGCAACAGCCTTATAAGGCTCGAGCTTCAAATTCTGCAACTGATTTACAGCGCCCAAGCCTTACGCTTGCCCCACAAGACAGGTTGGCGGTCACATTGCGGCTGCCGGGTGTCGAATGGCTGGGGCCGGAGGTCGTAGCAGACGCCCTCTGGAGGTTGGGCTCGCGCTGTTGCCGTGGCGCCGGGCTTGGGCTTGGGCTTGGGTTTGGCAGCGGGCTGACGCCGCGGTGCGTCGACAGGCTTGGGTGGCTGCTTGGCGGCGGTCTTCGGTTTTGGCCGGGTCGCGGGCGTGGGTTTGGCCGGGGCGTGGGCCTTTGCGGTGGCGGAAGGGCTTGCGGTAGGGACGGGTTACGTGGCCTGTTTGGGAGGTTTTACACGCGGCTTGGTTGGTGGTGTGCTGGACGAGGATGTGGTGGTGGTGGCGGACGAGGTGGTTGTGGTGGTGAACGTTGTGGAGTTGGATGCGGAGGAGACGGATGTGGGGGACGGCAGGGGGTCCCGGGCGGCGGGGGCGGGCGCCGGATGCTGGGTCCTGTGAGTAACAAGGACGAATTTAGGAAGACATTTCAAGACGTGAGTCGCCGGCGCCCTAACTTGGCTGACAATGGTCTAGCCCAGCGCGTCATGGCAATCGTCCCTCGGGATCAGTTTTGTAGGTTCGAAACCCTTGCATGCCCAACTTCTTCCAAAGCGGCAGCCCCGCCCTGTCGACCCTCACGGCCACCCCCAGCCAGCCAGCGCCGCGCGGCGAAGGCGGGGGGAGCAGGGGACCCCGGCGAGGGCCTGCACGAGGGTCCGCCTCTCACAAGGTAGAGAGGGGCGGGGGAAGAGTGCGACGGCTGGCCCCCCGGGGCCGGAACCGCCAGGCCGCCCCCCCGCGGCCGTCGGGGGGGCGGCGCCAGGGGACCGGAGGGCCCCCCCCTCCCCCCCCCCCCCTCAGGCCCGAGAGCGGACGGAGGCAGACCGGAGAGTCAGCAGCCCCGCACCCCCCCGGGGAGGCCGCTGCACCCAGGAAAAGGGGGGGGGGGCAGCGCGGCCGCGGCAGGCGCCCCCGGTGAACCGCCCTCACGCTCGCGCCCTACCCGCTACCGACCGACACTCCCCCCCTCCCTCCCCCCCCCCCACCCGCCGCACAGACCCATTGGCGGCCGACCGGGCCGCACCCGACGCCCACGGCCGCCAGGCAACGCCCACAGCACGAGTATACCCCGGGGGGATGGATGGCAGGCCGACACCCGGCAGGGCGGGGGGGCGGGGGGCGGCTGAGCAGCCCCCCCTCCCCCCCCCCCGCTTCCCCCCCGGCTTAAGGGCCGCAGGAGCGCCGGCCCCCCACCCCCCCGGAGCCGAAGGGACGCCCCCCCATCCTCCAGAAGGGACCGCCAGCCGCCTGCTCCCCCGGGGGCCGAGGCCGATAGGCGGGCCCGCACCAGCGTGCCGGAGCGGCGCACGGACCACGCCCGGGGGCGGCACGCGGCCGCGCACCGGAACAGTGTGGGGGCCGCGCCCCCCAAGACCAGAGCATCGTGCAACCCGCAAAGTTGCCCAGTCGGGGAGGGCAGAGGGTGGGCTCGGGTCTGAAGGGGCCCCCAGGGGAGCGGTCCAAGGGCCGCCCATCCCCCCCCCCCCCCTCGCCAGGCAGGCCGCACCCGGTGCACGGGGCGGCCCCACGACCCCGACCGAGCGCGCACGCCGGGGGGAAATGCACCGACGACGAGAGGGGGGGCGGGGTAGGGAACCGCGGGCGGCCCCCCAGAGGGGGAGCAGGGGGGCCGCAGCGCGACCCCGACCCCCCCCCCCACCCCCCCCGCCGGCCCGCAAGCCGCGGGAGCGCCGGCCCCCACCCCCCCGTGGCAGAGGGGATGGTCCCCCCTCCCCCCGGCAGGACCGCGGCGCCCGTGAGAGGGGCCGGAGCACGGCCGCCCCCCCGCCCCAGCTGTCGGCTCCCACGGGAACCGCGGGGAGCACGCCAACCCGCGCCAATGCGCCGGGACGCCGCACGGACCATGCCCGGAGAAGGCAGGCGAGCACAAACCGGAGCGGTATAGGGGCCACGCCCTCCATGACCAGAACGACGCCAGTGACGCCCGCTTTGTTGCCTCCCCGGGGAAGGCAGAGGGACGGAACGAGGCAGAGCGACCCCACGCCCCACTGGCCTCCCCATCCGTACAAACGGGGGGCGCGGCGCACGGGCCGCCCCCCATGCCCCCCCACCCCACCCCCCGCCATAGGAACGCCCCGGAGGCGCAGACCCACCCCACGGGGGGCGCACAACCCCAGCCAGATAGGGGAGAACCGGGACCGGGCCCACCCCCCCCAAGCACGCCAGACGGAGCAAGGGACCGGGGCAGGACACGCGGACGGGCACGGACCGCGTGGAACGGCCCTACCAGCGCCCAGCGCCGGGACCGCGCGAGGTGCGCACGCCACACCACCCAGGGAGGGGGGGGAAGCGGACACTGCGAGAGCGCGAGCGCACACACACACCAAGGGCACGCGGGGACTACCACAAGGGCAACCGGATCGAGCTCGCGGAACGCACAGACCGCCCGGAATGGCGTACCAGCGAGCGAGGATAAGGGACACTCGGCCGGGACGGCCCGCCACACACCGCCCGGGACACGCGGGGCGGGAAGGGGGAAACGGGGGAGACACAACACCAGGCACCAGCCCGAGCCCCCCGAACCGGCCGCGAGCGCCGCGCACACACGGACGGGGCAGTGCACCGGCCAAGGCAGTAGTGGCGCACTGCGCCACGCCCCAACCCCAAGGCTAGGCAGCCACCGCGCGAGCCCGAGGGGGTCCCACTGGCGACAAGCCAGTAGCACGGGCCCGGCAGCACCGGCGCCGCGGGCGACCACGCGTTTGGGGGCAACGCAGTGGGTAAGCGCCCGCAGCCACGGCTGTGAATTGATGCACTGACCGGAGAGTGGCGAAATGGGGAAGCCGGGGAGGGACGGGGCTCCGAGCCCTGTGAACCCTGGGGAACTCTGCCACCAGGCAGGAGGTGCGTCCTGGAGGGCCCACCACTAGGACCCGGTGGCCAGGATATCACCTGGCCCGACCAGGTGGCCCCCCGGGGCCGAAAGGCGTCTAGTACCCGCAAAATCAAACCTCAAACGTCAAACCATCCGTCGACCACTTATTGCAATGTGGGTATTCTGAAGCCTTGAAAAAATTGCATTCTGCGTAATCCACTCTTCATTCTTGCTGATTCTGACTTGATGTGGATATTCGAGAATGTCTGAGAATGTGACTTTTCTTTGGTCTACGTTAGGCAGACATGGCATAGAAACAAAGTCGGAGCCCACAGAGTGTGCTGCCGTGTCCCGAAAAAACCAAACTCACGCTTAATTCAGGCAGATCTGGGGTAATCTTGTCTCGGTTGGTCTGGGCACCTTTGGAAATTTGGCTACTCGTGCAGATGGAAGCCAGTGTACATACGAAAACGCTGCGCAGCAACTTTCACCCCTACAGGAATTCCCTGTAGTTCTGGCTCCACCAGTTGCCATGCCACGAAATGAGATCTTACCTTCATTTGTCTTGATGCTGAAGCCAAAGTGCAGATTCAGGCACAGGATCATCGAATTTACCTTGAAGTCCTTAGGTTCGTCCTTCATTGTGCCATTGTTGCACGAAGCCCCGACGTCAAATGTTCAGATAACCTTCAGACGAAGGCTCTAGGGACTTCTAACAGCAATCTCTGTGGTCTCTAATCTTCGGTGTATTTTTGGCAAATGCCAATGTGAGCTTAATCCCTCAGTTTCAGGTCAAAAATGGTGAATCCAAGTGTTTTGCAGGACTTACTCTAAGGATTGGCCTTGTGCAAGTCGATTGATGACGCCGCCACTGTACATGAAGGACTATTCCGTGTGTTTCTGTTACACACTTTCAGTAAAGCACCCTCTGCTATCCTTTGGCGCGTTACATGCCAAAGATTCAGGGCCATCATGTCCCATCATGATGCATCATCATCAGACCAACATTTTCTTCGAATCTGTTCGAAAGCACAATTGAGCTGAACGAACGACATCATATGTTGACCTAAGTCTAAACGAAGGCAGTAGTTGTTTCCGTCCCAGGCATTCCACCGCATTTCACCTTCATCTGTGGAAATTTGTTTATTCTACGTCATTTTCAGTTAGTTTTTTTGTCATCTCCTCTCATTCCTGCAAGATCTGTTTATGGCTTAGCCTAACCTTCTTGACGCTAATGTTTTTCTGTCCACTTAGGATCTCTAGACGACATTTGTTCTTCTTTTCCCTCTCTGCTACTGCTTCATTCCTTCCATCTCAGTCCAAATTGAGACTCAACCTTGTTAATCCTGGTGAAAATCCGCCGGATGCGTCAAATCTGTAGCACATGCTGTACTCTGCAAAACCAGAAAAGCGGGACTAACACGATGTAGAGTACGTGGAGGATGGCGTATTGTGGCCGCAAGAGCAAAGCCGCTAAGAGCGCCAGAGATTTCACTTCATTTTGATGATCCTCCCACTGAATCTTCCAATATCCTACCTCATTCACAACCAAAACATGGTTTCGTATCGCTTACGGATACGTTTTTGTGCTCCCTAGCGCTTAACCGTATCACTCCTGATTTTGCGTCATTCCAGGTTCATCCATCCAAATATGCTGCCAATTCAGCCAAAATCGGATTAAATTGAGCAGATTTTGTCTCATCGAGACTACACTTGTATTTTGTTTTGGGACTTACCCGCACTACGTTCTTCGTTGGCGTGCGGACACATTCCAGTGTGTTTTTGAACGGGGAGTGTAAGTGCGGATAACCCCTATCTGCTCAGATTTTCACATATCTGCCCCAGATGAACTACATTTTGGCCATTTCTCATACACCGGCGCTACCGACGTGCCCCCCGACAATTCCCAGGGAATGAACTCTAGAATTCTGACTTGCGGGATTCAGCGCCGCTGTCCATTCATTGTAGATCCGCTGCGTTCCATTTTTTTAGCAAGAATCGCCATTCGCCGCTGATGCGCGTGCGCGACCCAAACTGGCAATATGTTTTTTCAAAATCAGATTTATATAAATCTTTTAAGATAGATTCAGACACTCAGATGTATTTATGTTCATCCGGATAAATGTTCTTTGTGAACTGGGATTTTTCTCTGGGTCATATGAGCGTGGACTTGTCCAGTGTTCTCGCTGCCCTCTCCTCCCATGGGGTCCCCTCGGTCACCGGAACCAACATCCAGATCGCATCCTCGTAAGGCTGCGACCAAGGCCTAGCCGGCCCTGAGCCCTCAGGCACCTTCGTTCCCCCGGGAGAGCACTTACACAAGATCACAGCGTGGAGGGGAGCAGCAAGAAAAGGAGAAGAAAAGGGGTCGGCGTTGGGCCTGATGTTCGGAGCCATGTTGGGAGATAACACGTTTAAATACCTGATGACGAATGTGATGTGTCGGCGTCGGCCCATTCATCAGAATGGCAACTCGACTGGGTGTCCAAGGAACCTACTGCCTCGAAGGAGCCGACTGAGCCTAAGTGCATGGAGCGAGAACCCTTTCAAATGAATGTCGCTCCAGAACCTTCATGCGCGGAGCGAGGTCCGCCCCCATACATGGCAGCCCCGAAGCTGAACTCCGCTGAGGCCATGGAGCTGGTTTCCCGCGTCCTTGGTGCAGGTGATGAAGACACTGCCCTGAGTGCCCTGTCAGCGGCGTTCAAAGCAAAACTGGGGCTCTCTGTCGTGAAAAAGACCCCCCCTACCATGTCCCCTGGTGTGGAACTGCTGACAAGGGATGTGAAGAGCTGTACAGGCATCTGCAGCTCCCATATGGACACCTGTTCTAGCCCTTTCCATCCACGTGTGAGGACTGTGCCTGTCTGTAGTGTAGGCAACACCTCGGAGGCTGCGATGAAGAGCTATGGCCTTGGGCCATTGGCCACTACACACCCCTCAGGCCCTTTAGATGGAACAGGCTACCCAGATTCAGCTGGGGGAACGAAGGCTATTGCCAAGAAGAACCTTCAGATGGAACTCCCAGAGTGTCATCCCGAAAATCTGCCCAAGTGGGCCGAGGAGTTCTCCCAATTTTTACTCCTCATTCCTCCCTGTTCAGCAGCATGCTGACATCAGGACGAAGTGCACTCTCATCAAGAAGGCGTGCAAAAAACGTTTTCTCTAGCGCCAAGTGAAGACCGCTATGAGAAAGAGCTTTAAATGGGGCAACATCCTGCAGAGACTGCAACAGATGTATGCAGTCTATGAGACGGGCCTGAGTGTCCGTACTGAAATCAATGAGTACACTCCCCGAATCCCCAACCGCTGCACGCATCTCTGAATCTGTGGCACAGCTGCAGGAGCTCGTGAGGCGTATGAACCCCACCCCATATGGTCCTACTGAGCCTCCCCTTTGGCTAGTAGAGAAGATTCCTCCCAGTACCTGGGAGAACTGCCGGGAGACATCCGAGAGAAAAGCTCGGATGCACTGCTATGATGATCCAATCAATGTTCTGATCGAGTTGGCCATGCAGAGGGAGAATGACACTGACATGGACAAGTTCCTACGCAAGCATCTGCGGAGGGAGACCCCTGCTGAGAAGAGTCCTAGGGGGATGTCGCCTCAACCCTATTCTGACCCTGAAAAGGGCCGAGAGGGACAGTTGAATCACATAAGCGTGACCCCGGCCTCGAACGGCCAAGGGGCCCCTAATCTTTTCTATTGTCGCCCTACGCACAATAGAGGTGGACCTTCCCACGCGCCGGACTGTAATGGGCGAAGTTCTTGCCTGCTCCAGCTGCAGCGCAAGCAGAAAACTAGGGATGGTCAGGAGGTGAAGCACCAAGATCATTTCTGCTGCACGATAACGTGGGAATATTGCGGCAAGCGTCGGCATTAAGGGCATCAATGCCACATCAAACACCGCGAATCCAAAAAACGTAAGAAAGCGGAAGAAATACGGCAGAAGAACGCTGCAAAAGGTATAACCGAGGGGCAAGGCGGTAATCCTGGGGGACTCCCCAGTAAAGGTACCCCTGGTGGAGGCCAAAGGTCCTCAGCACCCCCCACTGGTGGCTGAGGAGCACCCAACCCCACACCCAAGGGTGAGCAGCCGGGTGACAAGCCGACTGTACCCTCGAACCCCAACGCTGGCGGCGCCAAGAAGGGCCATAACGGCAAGATGCACGACCTCAACTAGTCCTCTAAGTGCCTGCAGCCTGCTGCGGTGGAAGTGAAGTTCCCTGAAGAGGGATAAGGGACTGGCCCCGAGGAAGATGATTTGGTTTTCTGGATCACCGTTGAAATAGCTGATCAGGTTTACAAGGCTGTTGTGGACACGGGCGGCACGCTTTCCATCATGGCCAGCAGATTGCTAAAGGAAGCCTAGATCCGGAATACCAAAACCGTGGCCGTAAGGGTAGGGGATGCAAGAACCATCCATTCCCTGGGGGGGGTCAATGCGACTCTATGTCTGCGCCATGAACAGGTGACTCAGCACTGCAAAGTGCTTCACACCGACGCCTTTGACATTTTCATTGGCACAGATTGCCTGCGCCATAACCCGCGGGTGAAAATGTTGTCCCTGCAGCGTCCCTATGCCCTACACTGCGACTTCGGCAGTGGCCTTTTCTCTGTCCCTCTGGAGCTGTGAGGACGAAAAGAATCGGGTCTACGCTATGTGAACCGGTCTTATCGAACTGGAAACTATCAGTTGGTGGGAGCCGTCTTGGAAAATGGACTGGCCGCCCTGCAGGTAGACCTGAAAGGAGTTCAGGTAGAATTGTTCGCGAGTAAAGTGATGCATATGATGCAGCTCTATTGTTCGCGATATGTCAATACCGCCTATCGCTTCTACTGGAGATCGATGGAGTTGTGCTATGCTAACCCCCCCTTCTCCCAACTAGCTAAGGTGTTGACCCAAATAGCTCTTGACAACGGGAGAGTTGTAGTCTGCATCCCCGGCTGGGATACCACAGGGGAACACGCCTATTGGGCGCATTTTTTCGAGAGTATCACTTTTGAAAGAACTGAACTCCCCAACGGCCCCATTTATATTACTGGAGACTCTCAGGGGACCATGCTTGCCCCCGAGTGGCAACGTTTCTTGTCGATCATTGATGGCACTCTGAGCCCCGTACCGGTGTGTGACCTTGACCAGGAAGTACTCAAGGAATCGATGACTGAAAACAGAGGCCTTACCCTCCCGGATTGTAAGAAAACATGCGAATACTCGTCAGTCACAACTGGGAGGGGTGAGTGTCTCGATGAGCAGAAGACCCCGGCAGTCCCTACTCCTGTGGCTGATGCTAACGGCCACCTAAGTGAAATCGCCATCTCAATACCGCGGGCAGAACTGGAGGTGATGACACTGAAGCGCAGCGCCTTCTTAGGGCAGCTGCTAATGGAAGAGGTGAATCGCGGTGATTCCACCCCTTGTGGGTGTCACGACCATGCCATCTTTTCAATGCGAGCTGCATATAGCCCTACAGGTCAGGTACCTGGCGCTAAACCCTCACCCAAAAACATGCCCATCACATGGTACGACATGCGCGCCTTCAACAGGTCCTATGGGCTAAGGCTGAGGGTATCGAGCAACAGACCCGCCTGGACCTCCTCCGGAGGAACTGGAAAACGTCTATATGGTCCGAGGAGGATGATGAAGAAATGACTCTCCCTGATCCTGAGATACCCCAGGTATACTCCCTTCACTATGTCGAGAGGGATCACCAGGAGTCGGAGGACGAAGTGCCACCTGAAACTATGCGGCGTGTGAGAAAACAGGAGAAAGGGAAGAGCAACCTCCATGCTGAGGACCATTTCCCTGAGAAACTGCACAGCATAATCCTTCACCCTCGTCTCAGTAAGCTAATCCAGAAATACTGCGAGGTTTTTGTAGCGTTGCCCCCACCCCTGTCTTGGAAAAAAACTGGTCCAGATGGACCTCAAACTCAAACCAGAGTTTGAAGGGTCTGTGGTAAACTGGCGTCCGTACCTCGCCCTACAAGACCAAATCCACGAGATGAAAGGCCAGATCCAGGAATGTATAGATGCTGGCCTCGTTGAGGAATATAAACACGGGGACTAATCCCGCCTTTGTACCCCTCGTTTCCTGGTGGCTGAACCTGGCTCCACAGCTATGCGTTTGGTCATTGATTATGATGAGGTCAACAAAAAGACTCAAAACGACTCAGGGAGTATCCCGCACATGGAGAAAAGGTTGAAAAGAATCACCAAGTGCCAGTTCCAAACCAACATGGACAAGCGCAGTGGCTTTTGGCAGGTAGACCTAACCCGAGCAGCCCGAGCAGCCCGGGAACTGCTCGCCTTTGTCACTCCTAAGGGCCGTGTCCTCCACTGGAAGGTCATGGCCTTCGGTGTCGCCCATGCCCCTGCACTATTTCAGGAGTCAATGAACAAAATCCTATATATCCTGAGGCGCAGAGCCGTTGTACAGGAACTAGTTTTCCGTGGGGCTGAGGTGGAGGCACACATCGACGACGTGAGCCTGGGTACTAACACCCAGGAGGATCATATCCTCCTGCTACAAGAGTTTTTCATTGTCTCCCAGGAAAACCATCTCCGCATCAAACTCGAGAAATGTCAGTTCATGCGTGAGTAGATGGAATACCTTGGTTTGGACGTTGGGTATGGTTCGTGGAAACCAGCCGCATCTAAGACGCATCCCCTGCAAGATATGCAGATACGTGACGACCCCAAGTAGGGTCTACACAAAGTTCAAAGTTTTCTTGGTGCTTGCAATTTCCACCGGCGCCATATACACAACTTTACTTATTCATCAGCCCCCTTGACTGATCTCTTAAAGAAGACGAACCCTTGGCCCTGGACCGACAGGGTAGAGGCCTGTCTCCAGGAGTTGAAGAAGAAAATCTCCTAGACGAACTGCCTGGTGGTACCCCGCCCTAAGCCTGTGATGTAGGAGCCGATGGCACCCTATACCAGGGGGCGGAGCCTAACCCCGCCAAGTTGGCTCACTGCCAATATCATACTTCAGGTCTGAACGGCGATGGCACTCTGAAGCATTACTACCCTGCCAATGAATGGCTTCTGGTGCCCCTTGGGCACTGGAACTCGAAGTGCAATCAGACATGATCTAACTACAGTACTTACGACAGGGAACTCCTGACTGGGATCCTCGTGCTCTCTTCCCAGTCCCGCCATGTTGGTACTAACCCTATTGTGTGGCTCTGTGACCAAGAGCCTGTGAGAACCTTTCACAAGCGTCCTCCTCCTGAAAAAGGGAAACCTAAACGATGGTGGACCTATCTTAGTCTGTTCAGGTTGACTATCCACCATATACAGGGTATAAAAAATGAACTCGCTGACTATATATCACGTGATAACTTCGGTGCCCTTTTAGATGAAACCTCGGAGGCGTTGGTCAAATTGGTGATTCAGCGTATGGAGGTCCAGCTGGACCTGTCCATGCGCACGGCAGGGGTACTGGAGGATTTGAGTTCGACAGACTACCAACAGGGGTACCAATCTGTACTCCAGACGCTTAGTGATGGCCTAGAGGCACGCCTGATAGACGGCGCACGTTTGTATAAGATATTCAGTACCTCTATTATGAGGACCTTATGGTTGTGCTTGAGGCAGGGCTGGACGATTGCTTACACTGGGGCCATCTCAGCACAGGGCACACAGGCTGTAACCGCTCTGTGGACTCTTTCAGGGAATGTTTGTACTCCCACCTAACCCTAACTGAACTACGGCCACAAATGCAGTCCATACTGGACTGGTGCGGCTGTCATGCCAGCAATCAAAAGCGACTCTCGTGACCAGGGACTGATCTCCAGTCTACCTATGTCCTACAATGCTAACTCTCTGTTGTACGTGGATTTCATCCACGATCTGCCTAGGTTAGGAGGTTACAACAGCGGTCTTGTCGTCACCTGTGGTGGGAGTGGTTTTACCCCTGCGTTCCCCTGCAGCAAAAAGATCGAAGGGGAACAGACTGTCAAAACTTTGGTTCAACAGTGGTTGGAACTCTAGGCAGCATTGAAGGAGTTGAACTCTGATGAGGATGTCTTCATGCGGAGCGATATTGGGTGGTACAAGAGAGTGTTGGACGCCCTGAAAGGTCACCTAAAAACAGGTGTTCCCTACACTCACACTTCTACCCCTCTGTGCCAGAGACAGAATCGTTTGGCCGAACAGAACCTGAGGATTCTGATGAAAGGATTGGGTAGACTTGTTATTCTGGGCCGTCCTAACCCTGAACTCTCAACAGAGTTCTGCAACTGGCTATACCCCCCACGAACTGTTCTATGGGGGGCATCCTGCATGGTTTTGGAATATCCCTTTCACTGGGGTTTACAAGAGCCCCGTAGGGGACTGGCTGGAACCTAAGCAGGACTCAGGGCTCAGCTCCTGCTTGAGCAACAACCCTTTCTCGACAGGCTGGCACGGTGGTGCAGCAGGAAGGACATTGCCATACCCCCGGAGTACACCATATGCCCCCGCCACCTGCAACGGCCGGAAACGTGGGATGATTTCACGCAAAGCCCACTGGCCCAGGAAGGTGTCCAGCGGCCATGTGGAAACCGGAAGACACAATCGCGCAGCATGCCGCGTAGGGCCCGGCAACACCACCGGCCAACGAGGCAAACCACCGGCAAAAGAGCAGACGCACAACTACAGCATCGCATCCAGTTGTACACACAGGCGGCACAACACAGCCCGAGCGACAGACGTACCTACTACAACCTGGTCATACATTACCAATCAGTTCAGGTGAATGACTAGACGCTCGCACCAGCCCAGAGCCCCGAGGGGACTGTAGCGGCGGCAGCTATCACGCTACCCCACACACCACACTACACGAACCCACGGTGGGCGCATCTTTGGGCTCACTGTTCCCAGTCCACTGCTTACACTTTCCTCAGGATGCCCACGGGCGAGGCACCCAAACTGTACAGACCAAAAGAGGCCTGCAACGTGTGCTACGAGTCCGGGTTTCAGAGGCACGACATCGGCTCGGGTCTGCAGCGCCCAGTGCGCCCAGTGCGTCGCCAAGCTGCACGCCTGCCCCCTCTGCAGGCAACGACACCCCCTCTGCACCGGCCGGCCCCGAAGAGAGACACCAAAGAGCAAGACCTCTTGATGGCAACGATCAGGATGCTGGCCACCGCGAATGTCTGGTTCCCCCGAGACCACAGCGGCGGCAGGGACAGCCCAGATGTGAAGACTCTGGAGAGCCCAGCGGCGCCAACAACCCGCTCTTCTGGCGCCCAGCGCGCTGGCACATGCCAGAGGGGGAGGAAGACCCGACCATCTGGGCGCCGGACCACGAGCCCTACGACACGGGGCCGCGGGGTCGCCTGCCCCTCTTCAGGGAGGTACCGGACAGTTCGGACCTGAGTTCCATGAACATTGAAAACTACAGGGCGGTCACCCTCGCCCTCCCCGCCTGCATACCGGTCGCCTTCGCATGGCTCGTGGGGGACGCTGAGTCGGCCATCGAGATCCTCCGTGGCACCCACGGCCACGATCGGGGAGACCTTTCCCGCCGCAGTGGGGACCTGCGCCCCAGCAACGCGATCGAGAGACTGGTGGCGGCTTGGATGACGTTGAGGCTGATCCCCGTCCCCAGGTGGCTACAGCCTGTGGTCCAGTGGGCCCATCAGCCACCCGTCCCCCGATCGCAACCAGACACATATGGAAATGTGGCAGTGGCCAGAGTGGCCCAGAACGTCGCAGCTTCAGCTTGGTTCAGCTCCCACACGCCCAGCCGACCAGGCAAATCCAACCCCAGCAAGATCCCTTACCGGTATCGGCACCCAAGCTCGTCCGGCGCGTCCATCCGGGCAAAGCCGCAACCGCGCGACACATCCAGGGACACGGGGGCTCCAGGACCATCAAAGGCCAATCCACCAAGCCCCCGGGAAGACGGTGCAGCCAAGCAGGCGGCAGGGCGCTACCTATCACCACCACAACGACACCCTGACTCCGGCAGCGCACCACAAGCAGGTCGCACCCACCGCGAACCAGCGTAGTCCGGCGCCTCGCACCGAGGGGGAGAGCACTCCACACTGGACAATAACGAGTGCATGCCCTGATATCGACGCACGATCCGAGGAACCCCACAGCACCATGCGCCCGCAACCAACGCCCACCCTAAACTCCACAAGAAACCCAACCCCAAAGACCCCAACGTCGGCCCGTGGGCATCATCCCCCGACCCCGACACGGGGCAACCCAGAACCCCACCCACACCGTGACTCGCCAGCCTGGCCGACTGCACTCGTTCCGACCGGCGGCAACCCGGCGCCGGCCCCGACCCCAACCCTGGCCCCGACACACGCCACCGCCCGGAGAGCAGGTGCACCATCAGGAGCGCCGCGTCACGAGCCCCAACCAAAGATGCCACAACCACAAGGGTCTGACGCTGGCCCAAACCCTGGCCGGGACGCGCCGCCTGAGGCAGTGGTGCCTGACGCAGGGCTCAACGGTGGGCTACACTGGGCGCATCTCAGCTCAGGGCATACAGGCTGTAACCGCTCTGTTGACTTTTTCAGGGAACGTTTCTCCTCCCGACTAACCCTAACTGAACTACAGTTGCGAAGGCAGTCCATAGTTGTCTTCTGCGGCTGTCATACCAGCAAACAAAAGCGACTCTGGTAACCAGGGACTGATCTCCAGTCTACCTATTTCCTACTATGGTAGCTCTCTGTTGTACGTGGATTTCCTCCACGGTCTGCCTAGGTTTGGAAGGTCGAACAGCTGTCTTGTTGTCACCTGTGGTCTGAGTGGTCTTACCCGTGTGTTCCCCTGCAGCAAAAAGATCACAGGGGAACAGACTGTGAAAACTTTGGTTCAACAGTGGTTTGCAATCTAGGGAGCACCCAAGGAGTTGCACTCTGATGAGGTTGTCTGCATCTGGAGCGACAGCGGCAGGTGGAAGAGAGTGTTGGACGCCCAGAATATCCACGTAACCACAGGTGAACCGTACACTCACACTTCTAACCCTCTCTGCGACAGACAGAATTGTTTGGTTGAACAGAACCTGAGGATTGTGATGAAAGCATTGGGTAGACTTGTTACCCTGGGCTGTCCTAACCATGAACCCTCAACAGAGTTCCTCAACAGGCTATACCCCCCACGAACTGTTCCACGGGGGGCTCCTGCATGGTTTTGGAAAACCCCTGACCGGGAGGATTACAAGAGCCCCGAATGGAGACTGGCTGGAACGTAAGCAGGACTCAGGGCTCAGCTGCTGCCCGAGCAACTACCTCTTCCCAACAGGGTGGCACGTCGGTACAGCACGAAGGACATTGACATACCCCTCGACTACACCATATGCCCATGCCACCTACAACGGCCGGAAACGTGGCACCATTTCACACAATGCCCACTGGCCCAGGAAGGTGTTCACCTGGCCACGTGGAAACCAGAAGACACGATCGCGCAACACCCCAGGTGGGGCCTGGTGACACCTCCGGCCAATGAGGTACAACGCCTGATGCGGAAACCAGAGATCAAGGGAGCGGTGTTACGAACGGCGGTACCCCTGGAGCTCTACCAGGTCGTCGCTGACAATGCATCCGATACAAAGGCCACAGTGAGCCACATGCAACTCACGGCCATCACACGAGCGGACGCACGACTACAGCATGGCATCCAGTTGTACACAGAAGCAGCACAACACGACCCGAGCAACAAACGTACGTACTACAACCGGGTCGTACATTACTAATCGGCTCACCCGACAGACTAGCCGTGCGCAGCAGCCCAGAGCCCCGAGGGGACTATAGCAGCGGCACGCCACACACCACACTACAAGGACCCATTGTGTGCGCATTCCTCGGCCCACTGATCCCAGTTCAGTGCTCACACTTTCCTCAGGATGCCCATGGGTGAGGCTCCCCAACTGGACGGACAGAAAGAGCCATGGAATGTCCGCTACGAGTCCGGGCCTCTCAGACACGACCTTGGCTGCGGCAGCGCCGATACAAGGCACTAGTTCTGCAGCCAGTGGGTTGTCAAGCTGCACGCCTGCCCCCTCTGCAGGCAACGACACCCCCTCTGCAGCGCCCTGCCCCCCAAGAGAGACCGAAGAGGAGGTTCTCTCGATGGCAAACGATCAGGATGCCCGCAACCCAGATTGTCTGGTCCCCAAACGACCACATCGGCGGCAGGGACAGCACGGATGTGAGAACGCTGCAGAGCACGGCGGCGCCAACAGCCTGCCCCCTCTGGCGCCCGGTGCGCTCGCAGATGCCAGAGGGGGAAGAAAACCACACGAACTGGGCGCCGGACCAGGAGCCCTAAAACATGGTGCCACGGGGTGGCCTGCCCCTCCTCGGCGAGCTACCGGACAGTTGGAACCCGCGTCCCATGAACATTGAAAACTATAGGGCCGGCACCCTCGCCCTCTCCGCCCGCCTCCCGTTTGCCTTCGGATGGCTCGTGGGGGACGCTGAGTGGGCCATGGGGATCATCGGTTGCGCCCACAGCCAAGAATGGGGAGACCTCCCCCGCCGCAGTGGGGGCCTGCGCCCCGGCGACGCAATTGAGAGACTGATGGCGGCTTGGATGACGGGGAGGCAGATCCCCGTCCCCAGGTGGCTGCGGCCTGCGATCCAGCGGGCCCATCAGCCATACGTACCCCCACCACAACCAGACACATACCGAAATGCGGCACAGGCCCAAGCGGCACATGACGTCGTGGCTCCAGCTTGGTTCAGCCCTGACACGCCCAGCCGACCAGGAGAATCCGACCCCAGCAAGATCCCTTACCAATACCGGTGCCCCAGCTCGTCCAGCGCGTCCATCCGCATTTAGCTGCAACTGCCAGACACATCCAGGGCCACGGGGGCTCCGGCACCATCAAGGGCTGACCCACCAAGCCTCCAGCAAGATGGTGCGGCCAAGCGGGCGGCACGGCATTACATACGAACACCAAAACGACATGCTGACTCCACCAGCTCACAAATACAGGGCGCACTCGCCGCGAACGTGGCCAGTCCGGCGGCTCCCACCCAAGGGGAGAGCATTCCGCACCGGACAACATTGGGGGCACCTCCTGAATACGGACGCACGGCCCGACTAACCCCTGGACACCACGCGCCCGCAACCAACAGCCCAGTGCCGGCCCGCGAGCATTATCACCCGACCCCGACACGGGCCGACCCAGAACCCCACCCTCACCGTGACTCACCAGGCCAGCCCAGGGCAGCCATGCCAGCCAGAGGTTCCCCAGCCACTGCCCTGACCGCGGCTCCGGCCCAGACGCACGCCACGGCCCCGAACGCAGGTGCACCACCAAGAGCGCCGCGCCACAGACCCCAACCAAAGGTGCCGAACCACAGGGGCCGACGCTGGCCGAAACTCTGGCCGGGACGCGTAGCCTGAGGCAGTTGTGCCTGAGGCAGTTGTGCCTGGGGCAGGGCTCCACAGCGGCCTACACTGGGCGCATCTCAGCTCAGGGCACACAGGCTGTAACTGCTCTGTTGACTTTTTCAGGGAGCGTTCCTCCTCCCGACTAACCCTAACTGAACTACCGTCGCGAATGCAGTGGAAAGTGGACTGCTGCGGCTGTCATGCCAGCAAAGAATGGGACTCTCGTGACTGCTGACAGAATTCCAGTCTACCTATCTCCTACTATGCTAACTCTCTGTTGTACGTGGATTTCATCCACGGTCTGCCTAGGTTTGGAGGTTCCAACAGCTGTCTTGTCGTCACCTGTGGTCTGAGTCGTTTTACCTGTGCGTTCCACTGCAGCACAAAGATCACAGGGGAGCAGACTGTGAAAACTTTGGTTCAACAGTGGTTTGCACTCTAGAGGGCACCCAAGGGGTTGCACTCTGATGAGGATGTCTGCATTCGGAGCGACAGCAGCTGGTACAAGAGTTTTTGGACGCCCTGAACGTCCACCTAACCACAGGTCTTCCCTCTACTCACACTTCTAACCCTCTGTGCCAGAGACAGAATCGTTTGGTGGAACAGAACCTGAGGATTCTGATGAAAGAATCTGGTACGCTTGTTAACCTGGGCTGTCCTAACCATGATCTCTCAACAGAGTTCCTCAAATGGCTATACCCCCGACGAACTGTTCCAGGGGGGGCGTCCTGCATGGTTTTCCCTGAGCATTACAAGAGCCCCGTAGGGGACTGGCTGGAACCTAAGCAGGACTCAGGGCTCAGCTCCTGCTTCAGCAACTACCCTTTCTCAGAAGGGTGGCATGGTTGTACAGCAGGAAAAACATTAACATACCCCTGGAGTACACCATCTGCCCTCGCCACCTAGAATGGCCGGAAACGTGGGACCATTTCACGCAATGCCCACTGGCCCAGGAAAGTGTCGATCTGGCCACGTGGAGACCAGAAGACACGATCGCGCAACACGCCGGCAGGAGCCCGGCGACACCACCGGCCAACGAGGTACGACGCCTGATAGGGAAACCAGAGATCAAGGGAGCGGTGTTACGAGGGGCGGTACCCCTCGAGCTCTACCAGGTTTGCGCTGACAATGCACCCGATACAAAGGCCACAGTGAGCCACATGCAACTCAGGGCCATCAGACGAGCGGACACACAAGTACAGCACGCATCAAGTTGTACACACAGGCGGCACAACACAGCCCGAGCGACAAACGTACCTACTACAACCTGCTCATACATTACCAATCGTTTAAGCCGACAGATTAGCCGTGCGCACCAGCCCAGAGCGCCCAGGCAACTGTAGCAGCGGCAGCTATCACGCTACCCCACACACCACAATACACGGACCCATGGTGCGCGCACCCCGGGGATCACTGTTCCCAGTCACCTGCTCACACTTTCCTCAGGCTGCCAGCAAGCAAGGCTCCCCATCCGGACCGACCGGAAGAGCCATGCAACGTCTGCTACCAGTCCGAGCCTTTCAGACACGACCTCAGCTGCGGCAGCGCCGAAAGCAGGCACTGGTTCTCCAGCCAGTGCTTCGTCAAGCTGCACACCTGCCCCCTTTGCAGGCAACGACAACCCCTCTGCACCGGCCCGCCCCCCCACGAGACCAGAGTGGAGGAGCTCTCGATGGCAACGATCAGGATGCTGGAGACCCAGATTGTCTTGGACCCCACGAGGACATCGGCGGCAGGAACAGCCCGGATGTGGAGATGCTGGGGAGCCCAGCGGCGCCCCCGGCCCGCCCCCTCCTGGCGCCTGGCGCGCTGGCAGATGCCGGAGGGGGAGGAAAACCCCACGAACTGGGCGCCGGACTAGGAGCCCAACAACACGGTGCCGCGGGGTAGGCTGCCCCTCCTTAGCGGGCTACCTGACAGTTGAGACCCGAGTCCGATGAACATTAAAAACTAGAGGGCCGTCACCCTCACCCTCTCCGCCCCCATCCCCTTCGCCTTCAAATGGCAGGTGGAGGACGCTGACTGGGCCATGGGGATCGTCTGTGGCGCAAAAGACCCCGAGTGGGGAGCCTTCCTCCGCCGCAGTGGAGGCCTGCACCCTGGCGACGCAATCGAGAGACTGATGGCGGCTTGGATTACGTGGAGGCAGATCCCCGTCCCCAGGTGGCTACAGCCTGCGGTCCAGCGGGCCCATCAGCCACCTGTCACTCCGACACCACCAGGCACATATGGAAATGCCGCAGTGGCCCAAGGGACCCATATCGTCGCGGCTCCAGCTTGGTTCAGCTCCAACATGCCAAGCTAACCAGGAGAATCGGAGCCCAGTAAGATCCCTTACCGGTACCGGTGCCCCAGCTCGTCCAGCGCGTCCATCCGCATTCAGCTGCAACTGCCGGACATATCCAGGCCCACGGGGGCTCCGGCATCATCAAGGGCTGACGCAGCAAGCATCCAGCAAGACGGCGCGGCCAAGCGGGCGGCACGACGCTACATACGAACACCAGAACAACACGCTGACTCCACCAGCGCACCACCACAGAGCGCACCTGCCGCGAACCAGGGTAGTCGGGCGCCTCCCACCCAGAGGGAGAGCATTCCACACCAGACAACATCAGGGGCACCTCCTGATACCGACGCACGGCCCGAGTAACCGCTAGACACCACGCGCCCACAACCAACAGCCCAACGCCGGCCCGCGGGCATCATCCCCCGACCCCGACACGGGCCGACCCGGAACCCTACCCACACAGTGACTTGCCAGCCCGGCCGAGGTCAGCCGTGCCAGCCAGAGGTCCCCCAGCCACGGCCCCGCAGGTGCACCAGCAGGAGCCCCGCGCCACAGACCCGAACCAATGGCGCCGCAACCACAGGGGTCGACACTGGCCGAAACTCTGGCAGGGACGCGCCGCCTGAGGCAGTTGTACCTGAGGCAGTTGTGCCTGAGGCAGGGCTCCACGGCGGCCTACACTGGGCCCATCTCAGCTCAGGGCACACAGGCTGTAAACACTCTGTTGACTTTTTCAGGCAGCGTTTCTCCTCCCGACTAACCCTAACTGAACTACGGTCGCAAATGCACTCGATAGTGGACTGCCGCGGCTGTCATGCCAGCAAAGAATGCGACTCTCGTGACCGGGGACAGAATTCCAGTCTACCTATCTCCTACTATGCTAACTCTCTGTTGTACGTGGATTTCATCCACGGTCTGCCTAGGTTTGGAGGTTCCAACAGCTGTCTTGTCGTCACCTGTGGTCTGAGTCGTTTTACCTGTGCGTTCCACTGCAGCACAAAGATCACAGGGGAACAGACTGTGAAAAATTTGGTTCAACAGTGGTTTGCACTCTAGGGAGCCCCCAAGGAGATGCACTCTGATGAGGATGTCTGCATCCGGAGCGACAGCAGCTGGTACAAGAGGGTGTTGGGCGCCCTGAACGTCCACGTAACCACAAATTTTCCCTATACTCACACTTCTAACCCTCTGTGCGAGAGACAGAATCGTTTGGTGGAACAGAACCTGAGGATTCTGATGAAAGAATCTGGTACGCTTGTTAACCTGGGCTATCCTAACCATGAACCCTCAACAGAGTTCCTCAACTGGCTATACCCCCGACGAACTGTTCCAGGGGGGGGCATTCTGCATGGTTTCTGAAAGCCCCTTTCCCTGAGCATTACAAGAGCCCCTTAGGGGACTGCCTGGAAAATAAGCAGGACTCAGGGCCCAGCTACTGCTTCAGCAACTACCCTTTCTCAAAAGGGTGGCATGGCTGTACAGCAGGAAGGACATTAACATACCCCCAGAGTACACCATCTGCCCGTGCCACCTGCAATGGCCGGAATTGTGGAACCATTTCACGCAATGCCCACTGGCCCAGGAAGATGTCCATCTGGCCACGTGGAAACCAAAAAACACGATCGCGCAATCGCCGGCAGGGGCCCGGCAACACCACCGGCCAACGAGGTACGACGCCTGATGCGGAAACCAGAGATCAAGGGAGCGGTGTTACGAGGGGCAGTACCCCTCGAGCTCTACCGGGTTCGCGCTGACAATGCACCAGATGCAAAGGCCACAGTGAGCCACATGCAACTAACGGCCATCAAACAAGAGGACGCACAAGTACAGCATCGCACCCAGTTGTACACACAGGCGGGGCAACACAGCCCGAGGGACAAAGGTACCTACTACAACCTGCTCATACATTACCAATCGGTTCAGCCAACAGATTAGCCGTGCGCACCAGCGCAGAGCCCCCAGGCGCCTGTAGCAGCGGCAGGTATCTCGCTATTCCACACACCACAATACACGAACCCATGGTGCGCGCACCCCTGGGCCCACTGTTCGCAGTCCACTGCTCACAATAGCCTCAAGTAGCCAGCAAGCAAGGCTCCCCATCCGGACAGACTGGAAGAGCCATGCAATGTCTGCTACGAGTCCGAGCCTTCAGACACGACCTCAGCTGCGGCAGCGCCGAAAGCAGGCACTGGTTCTCCAGCCAGTGCGTCGTCAAGCTGCACGCCTGCCCCCTTTGCAGGCAACGACAACCCCTCTGCACCGGCCCGCCCCCCCACGAGACCCAAGTGGAGGAGCTCTCGATGGCAACGATCAGGATGCTGGAAACCAAGAATGTCTTGGACCCCACGAGGACATCGGCGGCAGAGACAGCGCGGATGTGGAGACGCCGGAGAGCCTGGAGGCGCCACCAGCCTGCCCCCCCTGGCGCCTGGCGCGCTGGCAGATGCCGCAGGGGGAGGAAAACCCCACGAACTGGGCGCCGGACTACGAGCCCAACAACACGGTGCCCCGGGGTAGGCTGCCCCTCCTTAGCGAGCTACCGGACAGTTTGGACCCGAGTCCAATGAACATTAAAAACTAGAGTACTTTCACCCTCGCCCGCCTTCCCTTCGCCTTCGGATGGCAGGTGCGGGACGCTGAGTGGGCCATGGGGATCGTCTGTGGCGCAAATTACCCCGAGTGGGGAGCCTTGCTCCCCCGCAGTGGGGGCCTGCACCCCGGCGACGCAATTGAGAGACTGATGGCGGCTTGGATGACGTTGAGGCAGATCACCGTCCCCAGGCTGCTGTGGTCCAGCAGGCTCATCAGCCACCCGTCTGAAAGTGGTGCCCTGGGTCGTTGTGGGTGCCGGAGGGCTCGGGGCCGGCAAGACCAGTGGGGCAGGCACGCGAGGAGTCTTCCTGGATGTTGTTATTGGGGGTAGAACCGGAGACACGGACACCAACGGAAGCGAGAGCAGCGACAACAGAAGCAAGGTCCATGCTGATTGTGGTCCGGCAGAAAATCCCAGTCTATGAAGAAAATTGAGGGGAATTATTCTAAATACATCTGAGTGTCCAAAACTGTCTGAAAGAATTTAAATAATCCATTTATGTAAAATTGTCTGGCCGATCTGGCCCGCGAGCGCGCGTCAGCGGCAAATGGCGATTCCAGCTAAAATAGCGGAACGCGGCGGATTTACGGGAAATGGACCGCGGAATCAAATCCGGCATATCAGAAATATATAGGAAATATCCTGTGACTGAGCTGCGAGGCGGCAATTCCGCCGAAGCAAAGAAAATGACCAAAATGTAGCCAATCTGGGCAGAATGTCTGAAAATCTGAGCAGATGGGGCTAGCCGCACTTACACTCCCCCTCCAAAAAGACACTGGGGTGTGTTGCTACGTCAACGAAGAACGTAGTGCGGGTAAGTCCCAGAAAAACATAGAAATGTAGCCTCGATGAGGCGAAATCTGCTTGATCTGACCTGATTTGGGCTGAATTGGCACTGAATCAGGCTGGATGAACCTGAAATGAGACGGAATGAGAAGTGACGAACAGTCCTCCGTGCAGTAAAACATTAGGTCAAGGGCTAAAAAGCATGTAAACGTATCGAGAATCGATACCAAACCATGCATTGGTTGAGAATGAGGTAGATTATTGGTGGATTGAGTGGGGGGATCAAGAATTGTAGTGACATCTCAGCGCTCTGGCACAGTTTCGCTGTCGCGGGCACGCTACGGTGTCCTCGCCGAACTCTACATCGTGTTATCCCGCTTTTGTCGTTCTGAACAGTGCAGCTTGTGGCTCAGAATTGGCGCATCTGGTGGATGATCACAAAATTGAGCAAGATTGAGAGTCAAATTGAGCAGAGATTGAGAGGATTAAGCAATCACAGAGAGGTTAAACAAATACACATGTAGTCTACAGACCCTAAGTGAACCACCGAAGGTAGAGATGTTCTTCTGTTCACTTAGATCTAAACAGATCTTCGAGGAATGATGGGAGATGACAAGGAAATCAATCTAAATTGTCCTAACATGAGTAAATTCCCTGAGATGAAGGTGAAATGAAGCGGAATGTCTACAACTGCAACTACTAACACTTTCGTTTAGACTAAAGTAAATATATATTGTCGTTTATTCAGCTCAATTGTGTTTTCCGGCACGTTGGTTCGCGAGCATCTAACAGATTCTATCAAAATGTGGATCATGTGATGATGCATCATGATGGGACATGCTGGCCCTGGATCCTTGGCATGTAACGCGCCGAAGGTTCACTGAAGGCGCTTTACTGACAGTATATAACTGAGAGACACCGAATTTACAGTGGCGGTGGTGTCAATCGACTTGGACAAGGCCAATCTTACGATGGAGTCCCACAAGACACTTGGATTCACCATTCTCGACAGTTTCTGGTCGGATTGAGCTCACATTGGCGTGTGCCAAAAATACAACGAAGCTTACGGACTTCAGAGGTTGCTGTTAGAAGTCCCTAGAGCTCCTAGATGAAGATTGTCTGAACAATTGACGTCTGGGTTTCGTACAACAGTGGCAGAATGATGGACAAACCTGAGAAATTCAAGGTCAATTTGAGGATCCTGGATCTGAATCTGGACTTTGGCGTTAGCATCACAGCAAATGAAGGTATGATCTGAGTTCCTGGCGTCGCATCTGGTGCAGCCAGTACTACAGGGGTTGCCTGTAGGGGTGAATGTCGCTGGCCAGCGTTTTGATTATGTACATTTGCTTCCATCTGCACGAGTAGCCAAATTCCAAAGATGCACAGACCAACAGAGACAAGATTACCCCGAATCTGCCTGAACTTAAGCCTGAGTTTGGTTTTTTCTGAACACGGCAGCACACTCCGTCAGCGTATCTACGCCTTGTCTGCCGAACGGAGACCAAAGAAAAGTTGATTGACGTCAAATTATCAAACATTCGCAGTTCTCCACATCATGACATAAACAGAAAGAATGAACAGTGGATTGAGCAGAATGTGGTAGGATGGCTTCCTCAATTCGGCCAAGCACGAATACATGTGACCACCAACCTGTCTGGCCTGGCCCTCGTACGGCTTGGGCGCTGCAAATCAGCGGCCGAACTCGAAGATTGGTCCTCATTTGGCTCCTGGGCTGGCCTGACCGCAGGAGGGGGGATCGACGGATCAGCCCTGGAATGTGGCTGCTGAGGGCCGTAAAAGGCTGGATCTCGATTCACCACAGGTCGTTTTCCGTCGCTCTCCACTTGTCTGTCTGGTTTCGACAAACAATCTGTCAGGAGTACACCAATTTCGGGGTGCTTCTTCAAGAAGTCGATGAACCCCTTGGTGTATCCATGGACAAAAGATTGGGCTGGTTCCCAGTTGTTGTGACTGGAATCAAAGCCCCTCTACTCACACAGAAATTCCCATTCGCCCTTGGCGTCACGTCTTGCTTCAACAATCCTCTTGAGTTCGTACTTCCCCCCTTCGATGACCCGATCGGACAAGTGTTTTGCAGTCCAAAAAAGGGGTTTAACCCGATCCTTGGGGGAGGGGATCTCTCTCTTGAGGCGATCGCCCGAAACGTCAATTTCCCTGCTGACATCCACACGAATCCTCCACCTGTTCTCACCAAGACGCGCTGTAACAGCGAATGGCCCCTCCCACAAGGGAAGAAGCTTGTCATCTCCGTCCAGGGTGGTTTCGGATTTTCGAAGCCAAACTCGATCATCGACTTCAAAATTGTGGGGGTTTTTTCGACCTTGATTTTGAACCCAAAGCCAGTCAGCTTGATGCTTCTCGATTAATTTCGACACAGATTTATCTGCTCGTTGGACTTCGTCCAAAAACAGCGAAGCATCTTTACAGGGGCGAGGATTATTCAACGGCATGTTCCACCAACACTTCTTTCGTCCAAAGACAATTTCATTTGGAGAAAGGCCATGATACAAAGGCGTGTTGTGGTAACGGCGAAGCAATGCGAAGAGAACTTCCATCCAATGGAAATCCTTTTCACTCGCGAGCTCCTTACGAAGCATATTAATTATAGAGCGGCCGGCTCTTTCGCCAGGCAGCGCTCGATGCGAGTGGATTTCACATCGGAGGTGGTGGATTCCAAGGCGAGCACACAATTCTCTCCCCCATTCGGAGGTGTACTCTTTGCCTGAATCCGTGACCACCTCGGATGGGACGTCCCAGCCTCCCATCCAGGTCTGCGCGCACCACTTGGCGGCAGCCTTGCCAGTCATCGACTCAATGTTGCAAGGCAACACTTGAATGTAGCCGGAATGACGGCACTGAATGAGGAGCACACCATTGACTTTTTTATTAGTCCAATGGCACTCTTCGTCATCGAGTTCACCGAGATAGAAAAAATCACTGGTGACTCTGTTAAAGAGACGCTCCGGAATAGGATGAGGCCTCAGATGGCCGTGCTTCCTCGCGCTGGGAGGCGTCGAGACAGCACATTGGGCACATCCAGCAGCTACTTTCATGCAATGAGTGTAGAGCCTCGATCCAAACAACCTATGCTTAATCATCGACCACAGTCGACGGCCATGTGCGTGGGGGGACTCCCATTTATGCCACCAGTTTAACACTCGGGGGGCCAGGGCGTCTGGCACACACAATTTACCCTCCATCCATAGCTTCCCCCCATCCAACGAGTACTCAGCAAAAATCCCATCTCTGTGAGCATCTTTGGATTTGAGATTTTCAAAGACCTCTTTAAACATGGGATCCTGCAGGTAATCGGACGTCCAGTCACGGATTATCAGGGAATCTTTAGGCAGGGGTGGAGTTTTAGCCGGATCTCGACGCTTAATGCCCTCGATCAACCGAAATCGACTTACTTGTCGGGTATAGTCAAACAGTTTCACACTCCCTGAGGAGGGATCGGTGACTTTTTCCACGACTTTCAGCGTTTTGGTGCAGATCTGGTGAGCATGCGCCGGATCTGTGATGGCCGTGATGTCGTGACACGGCAATGCCTGGTGTCTAACAGCGCACTGCATGCATGCACGTCGAATGAGTTTCTTTTCTTCCTGATCCCATTCGATGATGACATGGCGGTCCTGCTCCGTACCATGGATGTTCGTACTCTGCAGCCCCTCTGAGGCGGGGTAAGCCCATCGGCTCAGAGCATCCGCTACCGTGTTATGTTTTCCAGGCAAATACGACACATGGAGGTCAAACAGAGAGAGAAATTCGTGCCATCTGGCCCGTCGACCAGCTGGGCTCGCGACAGTATCAATGTGTTCGGTGGCCCAATACTCCAGAGATCGATGATCCGTCAGGACCTCGACTCGATTGGTGCCAACCCACGATTGGTACTTTTTTAAAGCACAGATGATGGCGTAAGTCTCTTGCTCACGCGGCGACCATTGCATTTGGCGTGGGGCTAGCTTCCGTGACCAAAATGCAAGAGGGTAATGATCGCCGGTGGCTTCATCAACCTGTTCAAGGACAGCTCCGATCGCGTACCTAGATGCGTCGGTTCTAATGTAGAAGGGTCGGTCAAATTGGGGCACATGCAACGTGGCGACTTCGCAGAGGGCTGCCTTCAAGTGATGGAAGGCCTCCTCGCACTCGTCAGTCCACTTGACACGAACCTTTGAACCTGCCTTGCCCGCATCTCTCCCTACCTTCAATAATTCAGTGAGGGGGGCAGCAAATTTGGCATAATTCGGCACAAAAGTGTGGTAAAAATTGCAACAACCCAGGAATCCTCTCAACTCCGTGATCGTCTCAGGGCGCTTCCACTTCTGAATAGCGACGAGCTTCCCTGGACTGGGTCGTCGAGTGCCATTCTCTAGGAGAGAACCACAAAATTCGACTGATTTTAAAAATAATTTTCCCTTCTTTGGCCCACAAATCAGCTGATTGGCGTCAAGAATATCCAAAACTTGGTTCGGCTGCTTCTCATGTAGGGCCACCAGCTCGGCTTCGGTCAGTCCCTCCCCCTCCGTCGCGATGATTATGTCATCTATGTACACACTCACGAAGGCACGAATCTCAGGATGGGTTGTGAACAGCACATCCTCCATCATTCTTTGAAAAAATGAGGGGGCGTTCTTCAGCCCCATGGGCATGACGGTCCATTGGACTGGGCCACATGGCGTGCACATACAGGTGAGAGGTCTGCTGTCCTTCCTCAACGGCATTTGGTGAAAGCCGTGACGGAGATCCAGCACGAAGAACAAACGACCTCTCGCCCTCTTGGCAATTTCCTCCTCAATGAGGGGCAGGGGGTGCGAATCCGCCTTGGTTTCGGCGTTGAGATTACGAAAATCAACCACCATTCGCCAACCATCAATAGTGTTCTGGTCTGCAGGCGGTGGCTTCGGGACTGTGAAGGGTGAACAGCACCATTCGCTGGTCATACAACCCTCAAGCCAACCAAATTCCCTGAGATTTCTCTCGATGATTTTTCTGAGAATCTCATGTTTGTGTCCATGATTTTCATAAGGGCGCTGTTTTTTTGCCTTGTACCCTTCACGAAGCTCGATGAAGGCTTCACCGAACTGTCCACGGACAGGGGGGTCCTTGATCAACTTTCCTGAAAGGGTTGTGTCCTTCCGTTCCTCAAAAATCTTTTCTCTTGACTTGGAACACAATTCAGTGTCCACCTGATCGCCAGGAATTACTGTCGAAAAAACTTTGGCGACTTCTTCGGCTTTGGCAGGAAGAATCTTCTTACGGATGTCCCTAAACAGGTCCGTATCAACTGCCTCTTGAAGATAGGTGGGTCGTGTGTCGAAATCCCAGAGATTCTCTTCATGATCCAGCTCCTCGAAAGGATCCATGAAAGCTTCCACAGGGGGTTTTTCATAAAAAACTCTGAATTTGCGGCGCGATTGGAGATTTTTCCTCGCCCGTGCACTGAAGATTCTTTTCGATGTCGACCGTATTGGGGAAGAGGGAGACGAGGCGGATCCATTGGACGTTGAATCACCTTGGGTATCTGACGGACAAAAATCAGAAAAAATAGATTCATCATCAGTACCACGCTCAACCTCAGATTCAGACCCAACACAGGAATCTGTACTAGAATCGGCAGAATTAGAGTCAGAAAGCTTTCCATCCACCAGGAATGCAAGCGAACTCCAGGACCGCTGTGGCAGGGGACCTGTGTCGTCCCTGGCATACAGCTTAATCTTCCTGGGAAGTTCGATGTAATCAACACAAATGTCCTGTAATTCCTGAAACCAAGGCTTGTCGTCCCACAGGGGCACAACTAAAATTGCCTGGGTTTTATCTTGTTTGATTTTGTGGATGACCTGCTGGATTAAGTGAAACGGAGGATTAATCCACAACTTCTTGTCCCATTTGTGGGTCCAAGCGTCGCTGAAGTGCTTGTCAAAGCGCTTGTTCATACGGTTAGCAAAGGCATCATACTGTGGCCAAAAGGAATGATGTTCATGAAAATATTCACAAATTGCATCGCGCCATTTGTCGACAACTCTGTACGATGAAGAGTGCCAGCGCGAAGGGCGTCGTGGCTGGGAGTCCAGTAAGAAAAAGTGCTTTTCCTTTGCTTTAGGACATACTCTAGTTGTATTAGAGATGCACAGAGCAACCATGCATTTTTATCTTAGTATTGGTCCAGCCAAAAGTGGTGAGAACACATTTTGACCTATGGAACCAAACACCCAATCAGGATATGGAGTGGACCCCTTAATCCCCTTTCAATCAGAAGTAAAACATCTTTTCCTGAGTTGACTGAGCACTGACATACCTAAGGTAGAGCCTATGAATTTATCTATGTTTTTCCATGAATACTTATCTGCCCTAGTGGTATGCACCATAGGGGGTTAGGCACCTCTTTTTGAGAGGTCCTGGGTTCAATTCCTGGTCAGCCTAACTAAGTAGGAAGATCCCAACTAAGTAGGAAGATCCCATGTGACATGGCAGTGACCTCATCGCCACATACCATGCCACCTCAGCACATATGGGACCCAAAACAAAGAGTGCACATCTCCTAAGATGGCACTATGGAGAGAGAGTGATCCTGAGGCAGTTTTCTAACTCTTTTCCCAAAACATTTCAGCTATCTCTGTGAATATGCATTCATTTGTATCCTGAGTTGCAGTTTCTGTGAATATCTAATCATTTTTCACTGTTTACACTGCAGCCCTTCATGCTTTGATCCTGAATTACCTTCTCCTTGCATACTATTGGCTTGGGCTATCCTGAATTGAGTTGGCTTTACTGTATTTCAACAAACAAAAGCTTTTCATCATCCAAAACCAGCAGCAGGACACCCTACAGCAACAACAAGCAGCAGGAGAAGCAAAAACACAGTGCTGAAAACACTATAAACTTTTCTGGTAGCAGAGGCAGCCTGTCTCTGTGCACCGGCAGCGACCCCGCGCCGTACAACCAGTGCTCCGAGCAGGCAAACATAAGCAGAAGGGTGGATTAAGATGGATCCAGGAAGAGTGGACGCCGAGGTGAACACAGCGCCAGCGCCAGAGACACCGGCAAGGCCGGCGCCTGACGCTGTACCTTCGGTGGAGCCCTTACATGGGCCAATGGATACGGCGGAGGACTCCTTGGATGGCCTCCAGACAGCCTTTGGGGCCCTGTCGGTGAAGGAAATGGTCTCTCAGCCTCAGCCTGTGAAGAGGAAGAGAGGAAACGAGAGCGAGAAGGATGCTGGAGAAGGAGCAGACGAAGGAGAGGAGCAAGGGCAAGACCCGACGGATATCCCTACCTTCGAAGGCGCACCAAGCGCTTCTGGCCTCCAAGCATCACCCTCTCCCATAACCACCACACACCCAGCCGCCGCTACATCCACTTCCACAACCAACCAGCCTATGGCAGAGGGCACAGGCTTTACTGGCATGCCTCACTACCCCGCCTATGGCATGGGCCCACCTACCACTGCGCTCCTTGAGGCAACTACTGCCAGTGAGCCGGTGGCTTCCAGCTCTGCGCCGCGTTGGTATGCGGCTGACCATCCCCATCCACTCTACGCCACTGGAACCTACATGGAAGTTCCTGGGTATGCTCCTGGGTGTGCACCTGGGTATGCACCCCTGAGTGGGTTGAGGAGAGGACCAGAGTCTCTGGGAGGCAGGAGTAGAGGATCGGGAAGATCCTCCAACAGGTCCCTGACGTGGTCGGAGATCAATGAGGTGCTCCGAGGAGCCACTTCGAAAATCGTGGGCGACCTCACGCAAGAGATCAGGGAGAAACTGCAGCCCCTGATGATCCCGTCCCATGCGTCACCTACGACAGTGGGAATGTCACCCCACCGAGTACAGGCTAACCACCTGGCGGCAGGGTTGACAAATACCCTGGGGAGCCTGAGGAGCCGACCGATGCCGACTCGTGCAGCAGTACCAAGAAGCCCATTCGTCCCGAGGACAGCCCAGCCGCCCTACAGTCACGTGACGAACTCGACGAGGGCCGAGCTGGACCAGCTGGGGCTGACAGCGCTAAGGGCTATGGTGGACGTGGAGCCTTATGGCTCCAGTGATCTAGGCGGAGACCCCTCCGATGATGGGCCGCCTTCGATGACTTCTTCTTCGCCATCGGATGACGAAGACCCTGAGGACCCCGAGAACTCCAAGGGTAAGAAGAAGAAGAAGAAGAAGAAGAAGACCCGACGCCCTGAAGGACGCCGAGCTCAGGAGGCGAAGGCTATTGCCACCTCCAAGATAGTGGTGAACCTGCCTGAATTCACAGGCAAGGACCTCAGCGAGTTCGCTGAGAACTTTGGCCGGTTCCTACGACTGACCGGCCAAACCCACGCGAGTGGGAGAGTGAAGTGCGACCTGCTCCTGCAGTGCTGCAAGACGAAGTACCTGGAGAAGCAGGTCAGGCAGATCGTCACCAACTCCGCCACCTTTGCCGACGTGTTGGTTGCCCTGGAGAGGCAGTACCCAACCTACGAGACCGACCTCTCCATCAGGGCCGAGATCCAGAACCTGCCCGTCCTGCCCAACAACCCCAAACCCGGCAGGGTCTCCGAGCTGTTGGCGGACCTGGACGACTGGGCTGGACGACTGACGCCCGGTTCCTACAGCAGCGACGACCTGCTGTTTTGGTTGTGCTCCAAGCTCCCCCGTGAGCTATGGGACGAGTGCCGTCTGACGGCTGAGCGCAAGGCTAGATCCCTCCGCTACGAGGATCTATGCGTGCTGCTCCTGGAGATGGCGCTGGAGAAGGAGAGCGACCAACACCTGAACCACTACCGTCCTGGTGGTGGAGGTTCTGGAGGCAAAGGGTACCAAGGGTCCCAACCTGGGCAGGGGACTACCCCCAAACACGCCCACGCCCGCCTAATGGAGAACGTGAAGGAGCTATTCTGGTGTGATGCCAGAGATGAACAGGGCCACCTGCAGCATGCCTCCGACTGCGAGCAGCCAGACTGCTTTGTTGTCCAGGGGAAGCAGCAGGAAAAGATCACCGGCGCCAAGGTGAAGATGCCGGATCATTACCGCTGCACCATCACGTGTGCATTCTGCGGTAAGCGGAAGCACTATGAGGACGAGTGCTACCATAAGCAACGCCTATCGGCGAAGCTTAAGGGGGAAGATCCTGGCAAAAGCTCAGGCAAAGGTGGAGGCAAGGCCAAAGGCAACGACTCCGGGAAGGGCAAGTCGAAAGGACGTGGTCAAGGTGGTCAAGACAAGGGTCAAGGCGGACGAGGAGGAGGCGCTAATCGCCAGAACGACAACAAGAACAAGGACAAGAACGGAGGTAACCCCAACCCTAATCCAGGGGGGAACTCCGAGCCCTCTGGAGGGCAGTCTGGACCTACCACACGCTCACAGACGCAGGCCCAGCAAGAACAAGGAGCCAAGCGTGAGCATGAAGGTGGTGACGACGGCAACGCCAAGAAGAGAAGCCGTTTCATGAGGATGGCCCGCAAATTGCGGAACAAGGGGTTCGAGGTGACCTGTCCCGCGGAGTTCTGACGGGGACGCTCTGGTGGCACCCAAGACCTGGTGTTTTGGGTACGTATCCGACTAGGGGGACGTGAATACCTGGGGGTACTGGATACTGGAGCCACAATATCGATAGTGGTCAAGAAAATTTTACCTTGTGGGAGCCTGAAGAACACCATGACCACCGCCGCTATACGGATGGGGGATGGACATGTGGTGCACAGCTGCGGGGACTGCGAAGTGGAGGTACCTATGGGCTCCAAGACTATCGCCCATCGGTTCTATGTGATGGACACTGATGCCTTCGACTTTGTACTGGGTACTGACTTCTTCGTGCAGCACTCCCAGATACAATCCCTGACGCTGCAAGCGCCCTACCTCCTGTACGTCGACCACGGCAGTGGCAGAGAGTCTGTGCCACTGGAGCAGTCGGAATATACCTCGAGTTACCTGAGACTATCGAAGGAGGAGCCCTCGAACATGATGGCGGCCTCCAAAACTGAGGACTATCAACTATTGGGGGAAGTCCTAGACCAAGGTCTGAAGGAGTTGGGTTACTCTCGAGAAGACCTAAGTGTGGAACTGTTCGCCAGCGACAAGCAGCATGTACTGGACCTATACTGCAGCAAGGGGAAGAACTGCAGCTACAAATTTTACTGGCCCTCTTTCGGGATGGCCTACGGGAACCCCAGATTCAGTGAACTGGGGAAGGTGCTGACCAAGGTGGCCTTGGAACGTTCCCGTATGGTCCTGTGTTCCCCCGATTGGGGAGCCCATGGGGGCAATGAGTACTGGCGAACCCTCCTTGACAAGCTGACTATCAGCTCTGTGCGGTTACCTGATGAGGCCATCTACGTGCCTCTGGGACGCAAGACGCCCATTGGGAAGCCCGGATGGGGGAGTATGCTCAGCGTGGTGGACGGAAGTCTTACCACCATTCCCTGGGAAGACCTGGACCCTACTCTGGTCCAGGCTATACAACGAGAAAGCGATGGACTCGCCTTGGGTGACTTGAAGGATCGCCTACGACCTCAAGATGCTGTTGAAACTATACCCGGAGGAGATGAGTACGTCGTGACTGACACCAACGCCCCCAACTCTCCCTGTCATGTACCTGTTCCTGATGGAGTCTCTGAGTGTGGACTATCTGAGCTACCTAGCTCTATCCACTCAGACGACGAAACTGAGCACGACGCCTTCTTCGTGCAGACTGCGGGGGAAGAAGTGGAGAACGCCGAGTACGTCGCCCCACTAAAACTTCTACTCTCCATGAGGGTGGAAGACCCCGTGGATGAAGAGCTGGACCCTCGATCCAGGCTCAGGGAGTATGTGGATTCCAAGAGGAAGTTGGTGGCGAAAAAGCTATGCTACGCTAAGCCTACCCGCAGCTCGTGGCCACTGAAGCAAGGACGTATGGGAGACCTATCCCAACTGAAGGAGGACCTCGAACAGAAGATCACCACCTGGCAAAGGGAGGTAGATCTCAAGCTCATGAAGAGCGTATGGGGTGCCCATGTGAGGACCCCAGATGAGGACGACCTCTCGGAGGAATGTGTATGTGAACCCCCTAAAGCGTGCCTATGTTGCCATCCTCCACCGGAGATGGTTGAGCAAGACCTTCTGTATGCCTACCAAGGGCTGAAGGATGCTACCGCGGGCGAAGAGTCGGTGGAGGACCACCTCCCGACTTCTATTCAAGGGGCAAGCAACTTACACTCCGACAAGGATATGGAGGACAAGATCAAGGTACTGGACCCGCGGGTACAAAAGCTGATAAGGACCTATCTGGAGGTGTTCGGAGAACTACCCCCTCCAGCCTCATGCGACAAGCTGGTACAGATGGACCTCAAGCTGAAACCCGAGTTCGTGGGTCACACGATCCGGAGGAGACCCTATCCAGCTCCTAAAGAGCAGGCCGACGAGATTGAGCGACAGATACAAGAATGTATCGACGCTGGCCTAGTCCCGGAGTACAAGGATGGGGACTACCCCCTACACTGCAGCCCCTGTTTCCTGGTGGCTAAACCTGGGTCTACAGCCAAACGGCTGGTAGTGGACTATGGAGAGCTGAACAAGAAGACGCTGAACCACTCAGGGTCCATTCCCAATATGGAGTCTACCCTGGAGAAGATAGCCTCCTGTCGCTACAAGACCAAGATGGACAAGCGAAGTGGATTCTGGCAAGTGGACCTGACGCCCAACGCGCAGGAACTACTGGCCTTCATCACCCCTCAGGGGAGGGTATTCAAGTGGAAAGTCATGCCATTCGGCGTGGCTAACGCCCCCGCTCTGTTCCAAGAGCTGATGAACAAGATCTTGTCCATCCTACGAAGGAGACCTAAGGTGCAGGAGCTCATATCCCGTGGGGCCCAGATGGAGGCTCACATCGACGATGTATGCCTCGGGACCAATACCCAGGAGGATCACCTAATCCTCTTGGGTGAGTTCTTTGCGGTCTGCCAGGAGAACCACACACGACTCAAGCTGGAGAAGTGTGAGTTCATGCAGGAGACCATGCAGTACCTGGGGTTTGACGTTGGCTATGGGTGGTGGACCCCAGCGGCCTCTAAGGCCAAACCCCTGATGGATGCCAAGGTACGACACGAAGACCCCAAGAAAGGACTTCATGATGTACGCAGTTTCATTGGGGCGTGCAACTTCTATCGCCGCCACATCAAAAACTTCACCTACACCAGCGCGGTACTGACTGACTTGATCAAGAAGAGTACTACTTGGCGCTGGGGCCCACAAGAGCAACAAGCGTTTGACGAGCTCAAAGACAAGGTAGCCAACGCTAAGTGCTTGGGCGTGCCTAGAGCACAAGGGGAGATTATCCTGGTGACCGACGCCAGCAATGTGGGCGGTGGTGGAACGTTGTTCCAATGGCAAGCACTAGAGAAGGAGGAGTTCGACTCGGCCATTTCCCAATGGGGGACGGAAGGTCTCAACCGGCATGGAACCCTCAAGCACAGCTACCCTGACGACAAGTGGGTCCTAGTACCTCTGGGCCACTGGAACTGGAAGTGGAACCAGGCCAGGGGGAACTACTCCACCTATGAGCAGGAACTGCTCGCGGGTATGCTGGTGCTATCCTCACAAGCACGACTGTTGGGGAGTAACCCTGTGGTCTGGCTATGCGACCAAGAACCGGTCCGCAGTTTCCAGAAGGGCCCCCCACCTGAGAAGGCCAAGCTACGTCGCTGGTGGACCTACCTCAGTCAACTACGGCTGACGGTACACCATATCCAGGGAGTGAAGAACGAGTGTGCCGACTACATCAGCCGCAACAACTTCGACGCCCTGATTGGTGCCCGGTCTGAAGCGCTGGCTAAGGAAGCGTTCAGCCGTATGGACGTACACCTGGACCTGAACATGACCATGATACGCCCCCTGGATGGACTCCAACAATCGGAGTACCTACAGGAGTTTGGGGATATCTACCGGCGCCTGGAGAAACGCCTTGAACCCCTCCTGGTCAACCAAGACCAGTGGAAGCGGGACAAGAGCTACCTCTGGCACGAGGACCGCATCGTGGTGCCTAGTGACCGAGTCCCAGCGCTGCTGAAGTGGACCCATGAGTCCAGTGGTCATGTGGGTGCTGACCGTACCCTGAGGCTGTTCAAGCAGTGGTTCCACACTACGTGGACTGACGACCAGCTGCGGAAGACGCTCCTGCCTATCGTGGACAAGTGCCCGTGCAGGTCCTGTAAACCCGGGGATATCAGGGACAGAGGTCTCTACTCGACCCTGCCCATCCCTCACTGTGCTAACAGTGTTCTATACGTGGACTACACGGAGATGCCGAAGTTCGGGGGCTATAACTTCGCCCTCGTGGTAACCTGTGGGTTGACCAGGTTTACCAGGGTGTTCCCATGTACCAAGCACATTACCGGAGAGGAGACTATCAAGATACTCCTGGAGGAGTGGTTTTGTGTCTATGGGGCGCCCAAGGAGATCAACTCCGATGAGGACGTCCGAGTACGCTCAGATACTGGCTGGTACAAGAGGGTCCTGAGGTCCCTCAATGTCCAGGTGTCTACGGGGATTCCCTACTCTCACACGAGCAACCCCCTATGTGAGCTTGATCAGATTCGTGTCCTGAAGGAGAACGTCAGGATATGGTGCAAAACTGAACGCACCAGAGACTGGGTGAGACTACTCCCCGTCATATCCTTGATGATGAACTCCCAAGAGAGTTCAGCTACTAGCTACTCGCCACATGAGCTATTCATGGGGCGCCCGGCATGGTTCCTACATGCCCCCTATCCAGAGGACACCCATTCTTCTGTGGGTGAATGGGTCCAAGAGCAACAAGCGAAGGTGGACAAGGCCAAGGCTATGCTCCAGAGAGTGAGGGAGCGTCAGTGGAACAAGAAGAACAAGCACCGTGTACCGGCCACCTACCAAGAAGGGGACTGGGTGCTGGTGCACCACAGTCGACTACCCGCCTGGCCACGCTCTACCAGCGATGACCCATACTTCGGGCCGTACAAGATCCTATCTGTGGATGGACACCGTATCACCGTGCGGTGTTCTCCCCGTCTAGGGGGGACCCTGGTGTGCGCCGCTCAACACCTGAAGCGCTACCATGATCCTGAAGACCTCTGTGGGGAGGAGTGGGAGCTGAACGACGAGGAAATCGCCGCTCTGGACCTACAAGGGGCTGCCAGCCCTATGGAAGTTGAAGGTGAACTCCCCGACATGAACGCCGAGGAGATGGCTAAGGAGGGCTTCTACCTGGTGAAGTCTGTCCTACGCCACCGCTATCGCCAGGGTTGGCGCTTCCTCACCCTCTGGGAAGGGTTTGGAGTCGAAGAGGCCACCTGGGAGCCCTTCTCTGCATTTGTTCTACCTGAGGGACGCCTAAACTCAGTTCTGGTTGACTACTTGTCCCAGAACAACCTTGGTGAGTTGTTGAGGCTCGCTGAGATGCTTGCCTCCAAGAATAAAGCTAGGGACTGAACCTTACCCTTACCTGCCAAAGCGTATGTGTGAGTGTGCTAGTCCTAAGGTCCTGAGAGCAAGCCGCAGAAGTGGTGTCCTAATTATACCCAAGTCTGCGCCCTTGCTGAACCTGGAGGGTTGGCTTATTGATGCCACGGGGTACGCCCCGGGTCTCCCCTCCCCTATGCGCCCAATTTCTGTGCTGGCGCAAAACCTTGGGGGAATACCCAGAGTGTTAATCCAGGTATTGTTTTCCCTACCTACCTGTCTACTACAGGGAGGGGTGGTCAAAAGCTATGAAGGCATGCAAAACGCCTGTTTGCTATGTGGCCAAAAACACTAACCTAACCCACTGTCACAGCCCACCAACCCAGCTAAAATTGCAGGAAAAGGGTGGGACAGTGACACGCCCCCTACAGGTCCTACACACCCTACAGTGGCACCATCCTGGTGGGCGAGCGCTGGGCAACTGGCTCTAGCCCCCACGCAGGACTACCACTCCTACACGCACACTCTACTTGGCGTTGCGAAGAGGAAGTTCTCGAGGGTCCTAGCGACCCACCTGTGAAATGACAAGAGAACACAGCGCTGCTAAGCAACTGTGGCCTCACAGGGGACGCCACAACGCGTTTCCCCTGCAAGGGCTTGGAGGGAAGGAGTGCTCTCGTGTGCAAGGCGCAGATGTCGATGAAGTCGGACTCCGTGCTCTGCCACAGGCGGAGCGGAGTTACTTGTTTGTGTGATCTGCGCCCCTGTTTAGCAGGGCATAAAAAAAATGCTGCTGCACCACTCACCCTACCTGCCCACCTGTAAAACAAAGGCAAATGAAAGGGCGTTTGCGGCGGAGGAACCAAGGCACACTCCAGGTATTATACCCTTCTCAGTGTGCCCTATAATACGCTGTCCGCAAACACGCTGCATGGAGCAGCTACCCTTGTCAAGCAAGCAAGCGTTAAGGGACTCCTCAGGTTCTCTTAAAGAACGTACCGAGGAGCCCCTAGGTAGCCTAAACAAGGTTTACCGTGCGCACTTCGCGTGGCCTACCCTTTAATGCGTGTGTGCATGCACGACTATGCACAATCACGTGGGCAAACCTGCCCATCTCCACAACAATCTTGACTCCACCAGGGGGTGGCCCCGCCTGGGCGTACCCACCTTACCTACCGCTGGGAAGTGAAGCAAGGAGGGAAAACAAAAGGGGCGCACGCGAAGAACGTTGCTATGCACTTGTGTGTATGACTAATCACCCTGATCTGACCGCTAATCATCTGCAATCTTTCTAATCAATCCCTCTACCGCGTCCTATCGTGGTTATCGTTGTTAACGCTGCTACACGACTCGGTCACGGAGACTCGAGACGAGCAATGTGTATGCGGCATGCAAGACGAGCATACCTGTGGTTTATACCTGATTCATTGAAGTCTTTTCAATTGATTTTCGAATTCTTGAAATTTTGAAGCTTCTATTAGTGTGGGTTGAATCTGTATGTTTGTTTATTAATGTGTGTCTCGTCATTTTCAAGACTACGTGATACATACGTTTATAATTCCATTATTTTTCCATTTTCCGGCGCTTCGCTAGGAGCCGCTCCTGCGCGCCGCCATTTTATGCGTATGAATTTCTGGACTTAAAAAATCCAGAGATGACTATAATTTCTATAAAAATGTGCTGAAGATGCACAATTGGATTCTGCTCAGGTGTGTCGTTTCAGAAAAATTCTGCGCCGTCATTTGACGGATTTTGGTGTCGTCGCTTCGTTTTTGCGTGGATTCGTCCATAATTCTCCCATTCCTGCCTCTGCAGATACCCACGCGCAGCCTCGCTGAGTAGGCCGTGTTCGGGCCAAAACGCAGATGCCTGGAGAGACTGAGCAGAACCAAGACCCCACCAAGGGGCAAATTAATTTCTTTTCGACTCCCTACGCCCTAAGACAGGTCACAGGTCGCCAGCAGGTTTACGAGAACCCATGCGAGTGTGTATAATGTGTCTTGCGTTTGGGTTGTGTCGACGCTGCGTCTTGGAGGAAGGGATGCATATGCACATGTTTGGCATGCTCCCAATCTAACCCAACCAAGCCACAGGAGCCCCGGCAGCGCCAAGAGCGCTGAGTCTTCTGTAGGAAACTGTACAATCAGAGCAGCAAAAGGACGCCAGCCATGGTGAGCGCCCATTTTTCAGTGTGAGGGAGACTGTAGGTATTTTAAAGTAGATGTGGAAACCAAGGAAAGGCCAAGAAAAATTCCCTTTTTCCTAAAATGCGACAGTGGTGGCCACCACAGCACAAGGGGGGAGTAAGAAAAAGTGCTTTTCCTTTGCTTTAGGACATACTCTAGTTGTATTAGAGATGCACTGAGCAACCACCCATTTTTATCTTAGTATTGGTCCAGCCAAAAGTGGTGAGAACACATTTTGACCTATGGAACCAAACACCCAATCAGGACATGGAGTGGACCCCTTAATCCCCTTTCAATCAGAAGTAAAACATCTTTTCCTGAGTTGACTGAGCACTGACATACCTAAGGTAGAGCCTATGAATTTATCTATGTTTTTCCATAAATACTTATCTGCCCTAGTGGTATGCACCATAGGGGGTTGGGCACCTCTTTTTGAGAGGTCCTGGGTTCAATTCCTGGTCAGCCTAACTAAGTAGGAAGATCCCAACTAAGTAGGAAGATCCCATGTGACATGGCAGTGACCTCATCGCCACATACCATGCCACCTCAGCACATATGGGACCCAAAACAAAGAGTGCACATCTCCTAAGATGGCACTATGGAGAGAGAGTGATCCTGAGGCAGTTTTCTAACTCTTTTCCCAAAACATTTCAGCTATCTCTGTGAATATGCATTCATTTGTATCCTGAGTTGCAGTTTCTGTGAATATCTAATCATCTTTCACTGTTTACACTGCAGCCCTTCATGCTTTGATCCTGAATTACCTTCTCCTTGCATACTATTGGCTTGGGCTATCCTGAATTGAGTTGGCTTTACTGTATTTCAACAAACAAAAGCCTTTCATCATCCAAAACCAGCAGCAGGACACCCTACAGCAACAACAAGCAGCAGGAGAAGCAAAAACACAGTGCTGAAAACACTATAAACGTTTCTAGTCCCTACGAAGACATTCTAACTCTTGGGAGTAATCGGCACTCCCATTCACCTCTGCAATGGTGACATCTTCACCAAATTTTGGTGTCACCTTTTGCTTCAAAAATTCTTCTGCACTTTTAAACCTTGCGTGCAAAAAACGAAATTCAGGACGCTCCAAGGGACCTGACTCCAGCAAAAAACAACGACGATGACCTACGGGCGCTACCCTGTTCTTGCGAAGCCAAGGATGGCCCAAATAAAGGTCATACTTTATGTCAGCACGGTAGAAGTAGTCATCCTTAAGGACAACTTCTTCCACATTTTGCTCTTCCCAAAGGTCTTGAGCGACCAAATGAGTTGATATATAACAACCGCGTTGCCCACCTGCGAGAGAATGTCCAGAAACTCCCTCGAGGGTAACAGCATGAGGCGACTCAAACACGCAGTCGTCGGGTAAGAATGCATTGGATTGGAGATTTACCTCTGATCCATTATCACACAAACAAGTGGCGAGGTGGAAATTTCCCTTGCAATCAGAGACGCACAGCTTTGTGACAAACTGACGAGCCCTGTGCTTGGACTGTACACCAACCTCGTCCACTACAACAGAAGGATCCGCTGCCGGATCCAGGGAAGAGGAGACAAGGGACCCTACATCAAGTAATGGTCGATCAGGAATTTGGGGATCATGCCTGAAATCGCCTGGGGAGGGGCGATTTTCGTGGCTCCCCTAGGCGTTCTGACCTCCAGCGGCTGCGTTAACATTGTGGACACAGCCTGATTCGTCGATCCACTCATCTTGGAACGGATCATCCGCTGGATTCAGGGCATTTTCGACATAATCTCGATCCGCATCAGACACCTGATCTGCACCTGAGACCTGATCCACACGATGGTTTCCTTTTCCACGTCCACGGCCACGGCCGCCGGATGATGGGCCACCACCGTCGCCACGCCCTCTGCCCTTACCAGAGAAGGGGGTTCCCGAAGGATTTCCCTTACCTTTACCCTGTGATCCTGGAGCATTTCCTTTGTTTGTACCGGATTGAGGGGTTTGGCCTGGATTTCGATTTCCGCCTCCGGCGTTGACATTGGGACTTGTCTGGCCGTTTGGCTGTCCACCGGAGCCGGATGGAGTCCGATTTCCTTTGCCTTGGGACCCGCCAGGGCCTCCAGTATTTTTGTTCCCACCGGAGGGAGTCGAATTACCCTTTCCCCCCTTGGCACCATGCACCTGTCTGTCATTCCTGTCTGAATTCTGCGAATTACTGACATTTTGACCAATCACCTTGTGATCGTAAGCAGACCATCGGTGATTAGCAGTAGAATGCGTCTTAGCTCGGTTCGTAGAACCTAAAAGAAGGCAGATGCTACAATGATCCTGAACATTCCGGGTGTCATTCACCTTTTTGTTGCCCTTTTGGACCCCATTTTGGGTGTTTTGCTGGGTATTCTTGTTTCCCCCAAGACCCTCATGGAAATTTTGATTGGCGGCGTCAGCGAGCCGCTCAACCTCTTCCCACAGTTCCTGTGGGGTA
Organism: Eutreptiella sp. 'Long Island Sound 2002'; assembly: GCA_964036045.1. NCBI lineage: Eukaryota > Euglenozoa > Euglenophyceae > Eutreptiales > Eutreptiaceae > Eutreptiella > Eutreptiella sp. 'Long Island Sound 2002'. The sequence continues at coordinate 76,692,992 of OZ038380.1, read as the reverse complement.
AACGAAAACACCCAGTTCCTGGCCTTCAGGCGATGGCCGTGGAAACTTACTCCCCTATTGAGGACTTGGACAAACAAGTCCCGATCCTCGTGTTCATTGAACTTGATTTTCCACGTGTTTTCAGTGAATTTCACCTTGGTAAACGACGTGGGGGAGCACTTTTGAAGTGCCTCCCTGACGGTAAACCTGTTTGCCGAGGCGTCGAAGCCATCGACTTCCGCCCACCAGGTCTTGACCTTTTCTTCGGACTGTTTATTCCGAAGGGTGGCGGCGGTTTCTGAGGGGATCTTGTCAAAAATCAGATTTTTCAGCTCGGCACTAGAAAATTTTTCGCCTGAATGTTCAGATTCTTCTACGAGATTCCAGAAGCGCTGTCTCTTGTCCTGCACTTCGTGCAAGATTAATCGCGAGAACGAAGGAAAATTCTTCAACATCTGGTGGTAATGGTCCTCAGGCAGCCGGGATCCACGTACCTCCAACTGTTCCCACACCTCATCAAAGGTAAGGGGGGAACTTGAATCTTCACGATCACTCCAGGTTCTGAGCCAAGTGTTGGCCGGCGCTCCCTCAAGGCAGTCCAAGAGCGCCATCAGGAACTGATCATCCTGGAGCTTTTGAGTCTTAACCCACAGTTTAAATTCCCGTTGGAACTGAGGCCAACGTCTGGGGTTTCCATTATACTTCGGTTGCTTGGCAACCTGACGAAGTCGCAATGAAGTAGGATTTAGGAGTGAATCCAGCCCAACACCGGCCGTAATGGCAGACACCTTGGCGGCATCATTAGCCACACCAGCTCCGGCGAGGGTCTGGGCGAGCAACATCTGGGCAATTGCATTGGAATCAACAGCAGGAAGGGCAGTACGGGAGGCAGATCGCTTGGCATTCTGAACCTCAGTCCTAGCCTTCGCCGACCTACTCTGAGATCGAGAGATTGTAACCCTTTCCTTTAGCTTAGTCCTGCTGATCCTTGCGTCGGTGGTCTTAGAGTCCACCGAAGGAGCAATCGAAAAAATTTCTGTCCCCTCCTTTAACGGTTCTGTTGTTTGTTCCACCGATGATGCGCCCTCGGATCGCATGTGGGTCTTGAAAAGATCTTTAATTCCCAGCGTCTGAATGATGAGTTGCATTTGATCTTTGAGCAATTGGAGCTCAGAGTCTCGCTGTAATCTGCAAGAGCAGTCGGCAGGACAGTACATACCGTGTCCTGAAGGGCCTGAGCAGGCTGTCGGACCGCTAATCTCAGTGGTTCGCAGCCAGGAGTCCACTTGGGGAGCTCCTTCAGTCCTAATTTCCAGGCTTGCCTGCCTAGCTGCCTCTAAAATTCCTTCCTCAACCGCGGCGGCTAGATCGTCGCGGATGGAAACAGAGGGATGAGGGGCGGAGGGCCTGGCAACCGGTGCCTTGGTCTTCTCCTTCGGGAAGGGGCTTGCCTCCCAGATCTGCAAGAAAATGGCAAAAGATTCATCTTCTTGAGAACACCACCACATCCTGGTCTTAATTTCTTCTTGAAGGAGGAAAAAATATTCAAATAAAAAATCAGAGGCGATTCTTTCTTGTCCTATCAGCTCAGACGTGGCTAATAGACACAGGGCCTCAAGCGCCTCAAGGTTACGGGTCACTTCGGAAGACAAATGGTTGTCCCATTGTGCCCATGAGGCTGGTCGATTATAGGCAGGTACCTCACCTGGACCACCCATCTCAATGTCGTCAATGTCGGCGTCGATGGTCTCAAAATGTGGACATTGGTAAGGAGTATTAGTACCTGCCAGGTCCGTAAGCTCCACCGGAGCGTTGCCATTAGCGTAGGCTGGGAGATTCCAGCTACTTGATGGCCAATTTCGACTGGGATCTTGATTGTAATCTGGGCCTCCACAACTGCTGATTTGTGTCCTTCTTGGGCAATTTGGGCTTGCGCAAGGCATTCCTCTCAAGGCCTCGTTCGCACAGCACCACGGCAGCGTAATCGTTACGTCTCCGGAGGTTGCGGAGTCTACGGGGCCGTACTGAGGGGCTAGCTGTGTTTGGGACACCAAAGGAACAACATTCAGGTAGCCTCTGCTACCATGAAAGTGGTGCCCTGGGTCGTTGTGGGTGCCGGAGGGCTCGGGGCCGGCAAGACCAGTGGGGCAGGCACGCGAGGAGTCTTCCTGGATGTTGTTATTGGGGGTAGAACCGGAGACACGGACACCAACGGAAGCGAGAGCAGCGACAACAGAAGCAAGGTCCATGCTGATTGTGGTCCGGCAGAAAATCCCAGTCTATGAAGAAAATTGAGGGGAATTATTCTAAATACATCTGAGTGTCCAAAACTGTCTGAAAGAATTTAAATAATCCATTTATGTAAAATTGTCTGGCTGATCTGGCCCGCGAGCGCGCGTCAGCGGCAAATGGCGATTCCAGCTAAAATAGCGGAACGCGGCGGATTTACGGGAAATGGACCGCGGAATCAAATCCGGCATATCAGAAATATATAGGAAATATCCTGTGACTGAGCTGCGAGGCGGCAATTCCACCGAAGCAAAGAAAATGACCAAAATGTAGCCAATCTGAGCAGAATGTCTGAAAATCTGAGCAGATGGGGCTAGCCGCACTTACACCGTCCCAGCACCACCACCATGCACATATGGAAATGCAGCAGTGGCCCAAGCGGCCCAGCACGTCGCAGCTCCAGCTTGGTTCAGCTCCTAAACGCCCACCCAACGAGGAGAATCCGACCCCAGCAGGACCCCTTACCAGTACTGGTGCCCCAGCTCGTCCAGCGCGTCCATCCAGGCCCAGCTGTCACCGCGGAACACATCCAGGACCACGGAGGCTCGGGCACCATCAAGGGCCGACCCACCAAGCCCCCGCCAAGATGGTGCGGCTAAGCGGGCGGGACAGCGTTACCTACGAACACCAGAACGACATCCTGACTCCACCAGCACACCATCACAGGGCGCACCCGCCGCAAACCAGGGTAGTCCGGCGCCTCCCAACGAGAGGGAGAGCATCCCACACCGGGCAACGACAGCGGCACGCCCGGATACCAACGCACGGCAGGAGGAACCCCTCAACACCACGTGCTGGCAAACAACGGCCACCCAAAGCCCCACAACGAACCGGACCCCACAGACCCCAATACCGGCCCGCGGGCATCATCCCCCAGCCCGGACACGGGCCGACCCGGAACTCAACCCACACGGTGACTCGCCAGCCGTTCCCAAGGCATCCGTGCCTGCCGGCGGCCCCCCGGCCGCGGCCCCAACCTGGGCCCTGGCCCTGACGCACGCCACAGCCCCGAACGCCGGTGCACCAGCAGAAGCTCCGCGCCACGGGCCCAAACCAACGATGCTGCAACCACAAGGGCCGACGCTAGCCCAAACCCTGGCTGGGACGCGCCGCCGGGCGGCCACGACAGGACCGGCCGACACAACGGACACGGCGAACACCGAGGACCATACGCTGCCGGAGACACACGGCCCAGAGACTGGCCAGCAGCCAGGGACCACGGACAGCACGGATACGCCACCCGCACCGCCAGCCGATCCACGGCGAGCAGCTCCACGGAGGACGCCAGAGCCGGGGCCACAAGTGGCGCGGACGATGAAAGTCGCAGGGGACCAAGCCGCTCGATGCACACCGAGCGAATGGCCGTCACAGATGCAGAAGCAGCGGCTGTCGCGGCAGCTGACCTTGTTGCCAGGGTGCCACCTGCGGCCCCCTCGAGACCAGCAGACAACACCGATGAGGCGCCCTGCCCACCAGGCCACCCACCACCCATGGGCAGAGCAACGTGCCTACTGCGCGACAGCGCATGCTGACCAGCCCAGCACAGATGATGAGTGACCAAGGGACGCAGAAGTGGCTGACGACCCCCCGGCACCGGCCCCCGGGGCACAGGTCGAGGAACCCACTGACGACGCCGACCAACCATTGCCGGCGGCCTTGGACGACAGTGCCCACCACAACGCTGCTGCGGACCTGGGTCTCAATGCCTGGGCGCCGCGTACGGCCTTCCGGAAGCAACTGACGCCGCCGGTCGGGTAACCTGCCCACAGGCCACCGGCCAACCGGAAGCAGAGAGGTATGCAAGCCGGACGGCAGAGGGTACCGGGCGACCGGGCACGGAAACTCCCCCCAGGTACCTACACATGGAAAAGATACTGAGGGACCCGTTAACGACACCAACCCGCCAGAGCCCGAAGCCATGGACGAACATGCCCAACCAAACACTACCACGGACACAGCGCACGGGGAGACACATGACAACCGGCCGCCCCGGGCAAAGGAGATGGAGGACGTCCTGCCGTTGATCTTCGACGAGCCCAGGCCGGCAGCTGCCCAGGGGCAACCAAGAGACGAGCTCTTCCGCGACGATGAGTCATTCAACGCCTTGGTGACGTTCTACCAGGACGGGGTCCCCGCCGTAGGGCCGATGCCCGCCCCCGCACCAGGACGTGCGACGCCGCACGGGGAACTCGCCATCCCTGCGCAGGACCCCGCCTCAGCATCCAGCCAGGCGCACCTTCGTGGCAACTATGCTGCCCTGGGACCGATGTCCGCAAACCGCGCAGCCACGGCGGGGAATGATCATGCGGGGAAGCAGCCCGCGGAGACAATGGGCCAACGCCTGCGCATACTGGGTGCACCAGCCCTAGGGGCCGATGCGCCAGCGGCCACCAACAGCACCAGCGGGCCAGCAGACTGGCAGGAGGACCTGGACTACGCCCAATCCGAGGAGGACGCCCACCACCCAAGCGCAGAGGTGGAGCGCGCAGCGGCCCTTGACCTGGATCTGTTGCTCCCCGGGACCTCCGACACGGAGCAGCTTACCCTCTCGGTGCGGACCCGGTGGCTGCTCGAGGATATTAAACACATCATGAACGGCACCCACACCATGGCGGACATCATCTTCGACCACCGCGGGGGGCGGCATTCCCGACCCCCCACCATGGAGCACTCCAGCCAGTGGCGCTATGTGGCCACACGCCTTATGGCGCACATGGGGGCCTATACCCCAAACGACCTGGACGGACTACACTGGCGGTGGCACCACAGGGCGGCCCTCCGTATCCGAGAGGCACTGATCAGGCACCACATCTGGACGATCTGGACCCCTCATCCCCGAGGGCAAGCCGCCCCAGGCAGGACCACGGGACACCAGCGCCAACGGTCCCCGACAACGCAGGGACATCGGAGGCAAGTGTCACGTACCAGCCCCTCACAGGGCCTACAAGGGCTGCCTTCCGCCATGGGACCCCCATACAGTCCACAGCGGAGCCCGCTCCGACCGTTCGCCCATCAAGGGCCTGACCACGGCCGTGAGCACACCCCCAGAATGGAGACCAGACGACCACCCCCCCTGGACGCCGGAACAACTGGGGGGACCAGGGGGACGACAGGCGCCCAAAGCCACATACGCACGCTGCCCCCTGCGCTGTGATGAATGGACTTCCGTGATGACGCAGGCAGCAACCACAGCGGACCCCGCGGGAGACAGCGCCGGCCAATGTCACGCACGGCGGAACCCCAGCGACAGCCCAAAAGGCCAAGGACGGAGTAGACGCGAATCCCCATCATTCTGCCGTCGACCAAACGGGCGCGCCTGGCGGCTTTTGACACGCACAGCGCACCAGCGGAGAAGGCTACATCCAGCTCATCTGCCGCCCCCTCCAGCGCGCAACTGGGCAGCGCTACGCCGAGTCCACATGACCACTCGGGAATGCCACAGGGAGACATTGGAGCGGTCCCGACAACGGCACAGTTGCCGCGCCCCCCCCCGTGACGGCAGCCCCGCCACGGCCTAACAACCCCGGCAGGAGGGCCCACACGCACCACAGTGGACACCAACACACGCAGCCAGGGGAGCGCAGGGCTGCGCCCAGGACAGCCAACGAGACTGCGGCCCCACCAACCATGACCACACAAGCCCTGCCAAGCGGACCCGACACCGAACACGCCGAGCTCACCACCCTTGCCGCCATGCGGGCACAGTCCATGGACACAGTGTAGCACCAACAAAACAGGACCGGCGGCGCCGAGCAAGGCACCGATGAAGCCATGACGGGAAACCCACAACCGGGGGAGCGCGAGGCCGCTCTGCCTCCTACCACACGCCCCAGCCTGACTCTTCCACAGCCAAGGCCGACCACGGGGGGCATACACACAAAACAAGACAACAACATCTGGGGGGCTCCCTCTCCTGGCACCCTTTGGGGCCGAGCACAGGGAGGCCATACACCCCCAGCCCCCCAGACCGCCACAGTAGGCAGACCCCCCTGGCCTGAAAGAGCTACAGAGGGCATACAACGTCTATCACGGCACGCCCCCGCACGACTTGGTAAGCGCCCTCCGGGCGCACTTCCAAGGCATTCCGCCCGACCAGCGCGTTGCTATGACCCTCCTGCCGCGGCAAGGTACCAACATCTGCATCCGACAGCTCCAGGAGCTCCTCACCACCGGGCAGCGCACCCCAGACAACCTCATCCACATGTGGATCTGGGAGTTCAACCACCACCAGCCAGACGGGGAGCGCATATGGGTCCCACACCTCGCCTGGGCACACACGCTCATTGCCCCGCCGACCGAGCCCCGGCCTGCACCGAACCCCGGGGGTCGAGAACGAACCGCGCCACAGCTGAGCGCCAGAACCCTCAACATCGCACCGTACAATGGCCTAGCGGCCTCATGAAGCTGGACAGCCCGGGTGAGGGGGCGTAACCTGCGGGCAAAGGTGGAGCGCTGCGCGCACCCGGGGGAACACGATCCACACGCGGAGCCCCCGAGGAGCAGCATCCCCAGCACCGTTGCCATGGTGGTGCTGGTAAACGGCCACTACTCCCAGCTGAGGATCACCCCGCGACCGCTGGCGCGCCGTTGGGACCTGGATGCCGTCGACTCCATCCTCCCCAGGGACATGGAGCTGCAAGATGGGTTTTGAGATTTTGAGGTTCTAGGTTTCCGGTAACAGGGGCCACCTGGTCGGGCCAGGTGATATCCTTCCGGCCAGGACCTAGTGGGGGGCCCTTCATGACACACCTCCTGCCTGGTGGCGGAGTCCCCCGGGTTCAAGGGGCTCGGGGCCCTGTCCTTCCCCGGCATCCCCATTTTGCCACTCCCCGGTCAGTGCGTCACTTAGCAACCGGGGTTGCAGGTGCTTACCCACCACGCCGCCCCCGTCATGCTTGGTCGTCCGGGATGCCGGCGCCGCCAGGCCCGTGCTACTGGCTTGTCGCCAGTGGCACCCCCTGGACTGGTGCGGAGGCTGCCTGGCCTCAGGGCTGATGCATAGCACTGCGTGCTACTACTGTCTTGGCGAGTGCAGTGCCCTGGTCGTGTGTGCAAGGCGCTCGGGGCAGGTCTGGGCGGTCGGGGCCGTTGCCGGCTCTCTCTTCTCCCCTTGGGCTCTCCCGTTCCCTCGCATCCCTCTCGGTGCGTGTCGCGGGTAGTCCCGTCCGGGTGTCCCCTACCTTCATCTGCCGGTACGCCATTCCATGTGGTCTGTGCGTTCCGCGGGCTCGGTCCCGTTGCCCTTCGGCTCCGTGCCGCGTGTCCGTTGCGTGTATGTGCACTCGTGCTCCCGTGGCGTACACGCCCCCCCCCAGGGTCGGTGTGGCCCGTGCACCACGCGCGGTTCTGGTGCGGACCGCCGGTAGGGCTGTTCCATGCGGTTCCTGCTCCTCTGCGTTACCTGCGTCGGTCCCGTGCTCCGCTTATTTAGCTCGGGGGGGGGTAGCCCGGTCCCTCTTGTGATGCATGGCGGTTCCCCGCCGGTTTTTATTCTGTGTCCACATTGTTCCATTCTTGGGATGGCAGTGACAAGGCGTAGCCCTTGCTGATCCGCCATGATCCTTTGATTGTACAGTTTAGTGTACAGGGTACCCAAAATATTGAACATGGCAAACTGATGAAAAATCTGTTCATTGGCAAGGCCAAACCACATACATCCCTTTGTCCCCTTGCCTGGCTTGGGGTCGCTTGCCCCCCTGTGGGCGGGCCTGTGTGTCCGGGGCGGCCCGGCGTCCGGGGGGGCGCGAGGGGGGGGAGGGCCGGTGGGGGGAGGGGGCGGCCTGATCGCTCGGGGGAATCTCGGGGATTGGGGAGATCGGGGTCGCTCATCTGTCCCTCTGCCTCCCTTGCACAGGCACCAAGGCAGGTTTCGTTGGCGTCGCTCAGTCCATGAAGGGTGCGGCCGCCGTATCGTCCTGGTTCGTGTCTGTGTGCTCTCGCCCGGGCGCGGCCCGAGGGGGGCGCCGTGGGACGTCCTGGTGCTCCAGTGGGCGGTTGGCGGGGAGAACAGGCAGGCCCGGGGCCCCGGGCTGTGCGCCCAACGGCTTGCCGAGGTTCCTGGGGGAGCGGGGGGGATGACGGCCCGGGGGCGCGTGGCGCGTGGGCTCAGCGGCGTGCCTGGCGCGACGCTGGGCCCCGGGTGCCGCGACGCCGCGTCGCTCCTCGCCGGCGGTCATCCCGGGGGGGAGGGGGGGGCGGGGGGCGGTCCCCTGACCTGACGAGGCGGTACAGGGGGGGCGCGGCCCGGCGGTGCCGGGCTCTGCGATTCCTACCGCGGGGAGGGGGCCGCCGGTCATCAGCATTCCGCGGGCTTGGGGGGAAGGGGAGCGGGTTGCGCCAGGGTAGTGCAGTCTCCCCGCCCCCCATCGGTCCCCTGGGCCAGTGCTTGGCTGCACCGCCCGCCCGGCGGCTGCGGGCGGTGGCGTCCCGAGTGCCGTGCTTGACAGCTGGAACCCGGGGTCTGTGACTCGCGGGTCAGGTGGGGCCCCCACCACGGTTGTGCTCCCCTGTGTGAGGGTGGCAACCGTGGGGTTCGTCGTTGCCCGGGCCGCGCAGCACTGGCGCGCCGGCTTGTGTCAGGGGTCACAGCCCGCGTGGGGCGCTCTCCCCCGCGCTCTTGGACCTGCGAGAGGCTCGGGGAGGGGTGTGCGGCAGGGTGGCCTTGCACGCCCCTCGCCGCGACGTACCCGGCTGCCGGCTGCCGCGGGCCCTCCGGTTCAGGGCTGCCTGGCGTCCTCGGGTGCTGGGTGCGGCCCGGGGGGTTAGCAGCCGGCGGGTCAGTCTCTGTCGCCGTGCGCACCTGCGGGCCGCGCGCAGCTGGCGCGCGTCGCGCTCGTCGGTACTCCTCCCTCGCGCGCCCGTAGCCGCCGCGACCCGTCACGGTCAGGTTCGGTCGGGGCGCCCCCCCCCCCCTGCGTGCCGTCGCGTGCAGGCGGACGGGGGGGAGGGTGGGCTCCGGCTCTGGCGGTCGGTCCCCATCGGGGGAGAAGCCCGGGTTCGCTGGCCCGTGCCCCCCTCCCCCGCCCGCCGTCCGGGGCTCGGGCCACTTGGTGCCGGGTCATCGCCTTGACCTTTGCCCACAGTTCCTTCTGCCAGCCGCGTTGCTGCTTTCGCGCTGTGCGGTGCCGCCAGGCTGGGGAGGGGCGCGGCAGGGCGGCTCGGCGTGCCCTACGTCGCGCTGTGATCCACCCGTCCTCGGCCGCCAGGGGGTCTGGCGTTCGTGGGCGCTGGCGGCAGCGGCCCGGGTCAGTGGTCAGGGGTCAGTGGTCAGCGGGTCAGAAGGGAACTCCATTGCCGTGCGCAACCGTGCGTTGCATGCCGCCGGTGTGCGCCTACCTGGTAGTACCCCCACCCGCGTGCCCGCAGCCGTTGTGGCCCCGAGGATCAGGGGTCATGCCTTTCCCCGGATGTCATTTTGCGCACACGGCTTGGGGGAGGGCTGCCCAGGGTCGGGGGCCCACGGTCTGCCGGGGGGGGGGGCAACCCGGGCCGCTGGCCTGCACCCATCAGCCCCCGTTTTTGTCATCGGGGATGTGGGGCCTGGCCTGCCAGGCGTCGGGCCAGACTCCCGGCAAGTCGCCGCCAGCCCCCCCGGCCGCCGGCGCCATCGCCCGTGGATCCCGCCGTCACCTGTGCCTCCGCTTGTGTGGGGGCTCCGGCTGCTGTGGCGGCAGATTCCTGGGGCGGTAGTGGCAGTGGCCGAGGGCGGCACGCAGGGCCCGGGGCAGCCAGATATTTGCCTCCGCGTCCGTGACGCGGAGCTCCGCCCCCCCCCTCCAGGAAGGCCGGCCACCCCGGCTCCTGGTCCGGCCATCCTGCCCGAATCACGTCCCGGAGGACCTCTTCGTGGTCCTACCAGGCCACCCACTCCCCCGGGGGTACTTCCCGCTTCCCCCCGTCCCTCTGAAGGAGCACGGCATCGAAGGGCCGGTTCCTCAACCTCCTGGTGGTCCCCGAGGTGGCTCAGCTCAGCCAGCCATACACCTCCAGCACCAGGGGGAGGGCTTTGCCCCGGACGTGGTCATGGATCGCGCTGCATACCCAGACGCGATCCCTCCTGGCCTCGGCAGGGCGCGGGGCCCCCACTGTCCCCCGTGTTGGCTCTACCCGCGGCTCCTGCGCCACCCGCGCTGGTTCCGCGGTGGACCCCTGCGCCGCCAGGGCGGTGGCAATCCGCGCCGGCTCCGCCCGCGGCTCCCGTGCCGCGGGGGAGAGGCCGTGCGGGGTATTGCCGTGTAGGCGAGGGCGCGATTGGCGGGGGGGCTGAGGGGGCTCGGGGGGGATCAGGGCCCCCAGATTGGGGTCGATGTTGTAGATGGGCAGGGGGTGGTGGTTGTGGGCGTGGTGCGGCGGAATCTGCTGGATTCTGGAGGAGATGCATCGCACCGCCTGGACATCCGGTTGCGGAGGCTCCCCGCCCCCCTTCCCCCATCCTTTGCCCTGCCCCTCCCCTCCCATCCCCGGGCCCCGTCCCTCCTGCCCACGGTGGCCCACTTCGCCCCACCCCCTTCTTTCTGGGTCCCTTCCCTGTCCCCGGCGCCTGGCTCTGGTGCGCCTCCTCCCGCCTCCTCTCCTGCCCGTGTCTGGTGTCCCTCCCTCTGTCGCCCGTGCCCTTGCCTTTCCCCTGCGTCTGCCCTCCCCTGCTGCCGCTTGCGCCTGTGTCCTTCCCGCGCCCCTGCCCGTGTCCCTTGCCGTGTCCTGTGTCCCCGCCTCTGCCGCCCATGCCCTTGCCTGTTCCGTGTGTCTGCCCTTCCACGCTGATGCTTCTGCTTGTGCCCTTCCGGTGCCCATGTCCCCCTCTGCAGCTGCGAGCGCCCTGGGCCTTCCCCTGTGTGCATCCCCCCTCGCTGCTGCCCATGCCTTTGCCCACCCCTGATGCCTACGGGGAAGGCGGCCTTGGGCGGGTACGACTTGGGGGAGCTCACGTGTGTGTGGCTGGGCTTGGTATGGGCGCGGTACTTGCTGCCCTGCCCGCGCTCCGCCGCGGCCCCGGCGGTCCCAGGCGACGCGCCCCGGGCCCGCGCGGGGCCGGTCCCCCGCGCCGGCAGCGTGCCAGGGGCCGTGGCGTGGCTGGCCGGAGCGGCGATTGCGGCCCCATGCGGCCTGTCCGGCGGCGTGTCCGCAGCCCCTCCCGGGGGCGGGGCGGCAGGAGCAGCGGCCTGCGCGGCAGGGGCGGCCTCCCTGGCGGGCACCAGTTCGGGGACCCGCGGTTCGGGGTCTCTGGGGGCCGCCTCGGGCTGCTCAGCCGGCGGCCTGGCCGGGACCGCGGCCTCCGCCAGCCGCCGCTCCTCGCGCTCCGCGGGGGTTGCCCCCGCGCATCCTGGGGAGACGGGGGAGCGGAAACGAGACCGGCAGTTGTGGCGGTCGTCCCGCTGGGGGGAGCCAGCGGAGTCAGACATCGGGGCTATCCTGATGGGTGTGCGTGGCTGCAGGCGCGCCTGTCCCACTACCTCACAGTGCATCAGTGGCGTGCTGTGGGCGGTGCTGTGTGGTGCCGGGGGGGGGTTTGGTTTGGTTTGGGTCAAGGCCTGTGCCGGACGCCCTGGCCCATGGTCAGCACTCGCCTTTGTGCCGACACGACTGGGCTAGGCGAATCGCGGTTGTCCGGTCCCAAGGCCTGCCGGACTGTTGACCGCCCCCGTACCCCGTGGTGGCACACACGGGAGGGAGATGCCGCCGTGCCTGTGTGTGTGGCGCGCGCGGGGCAGGAGGGCGGGGCGTGCATGCTGGTGGCGCTCGCAGGGCATGACGGGTCACACGGCTGCGCCGCGCTTGGCCCTGCCTGCTGGCGCCGGTGCCGCTCCAGTGTTTCTGGTTTCCCCCGCTGCGGCTTGGTCCGTCCGTGTCGCCGCTTGTAGTGGCGTCCCGGCTGTTCGTGTGGTCGTCGGGTGTGAACCAGGGTCCGCCACCACCGGGCCCTGGCTGCTTGTGGTGGAGGCGCGTCGGGGGGGGGGGGGGGGGGCGTGTGGGGGGTTGTGTGATGCCTGGTGCTCCAGGCCCCGGCAGGGAGGCCATGGGAGCCTGACGCTGAGCCCGCCGGGGGAGTGTTCGGACTGGACACGCCGCCTCCCGGTCATTGACATGCTGCCAGCGGCCCCACGACTGCATGAGGCACGGGGGCGCGCTCCCTGGGCGCTCGACTGGGGGGGTCCACACCTCCTGACTGCTCTAGGCACTGGTGGTGTTGTCGTGGACTGGACCATCCGCCCACGGCGCTGAGGGACGGCAGGAGGAGGGGCTCCAGGGCGCGCTGAGCGCTGCCCTGCCCTGGAGCCTGCCCGGGCGTGCCGGGGGGGGGGGCGGGTCATGTCGGTGACCCCGGGCGTTTATGGGCCGTTGGCCATCCACCGGACCTGGGGCGGGAGGCGGGCGACCCACTCAGCCCACACGCTGCGCCACAGCTCCGAGTCCGGGGTGGGGCTCAGGGCTGTGGATGATGGAGGAGCAGGGGAGTGCGTGGGCGCTCTTGCCAGAGAATCTGCCCCCTGTGGTGGGCGCCCCTGGTCCTGGAGAGGGGGGCAGACAGATGCAGGTCGGACCAGCTGCGAGGCGCGTGGGTGGCCGGCGGGAGGGCGGGGCACCAGGCGGGCTCCCTGGGGAACGTGTCGCACACGACTGCGTACGGGGGGGCGGACCTGGTGCCGTCATACACCGGGAAGGTCGGGCGGGGTGGGAGGGCGTCCCGCTCGCGCCATCCAGGAATATTGTGACTTCTCCCACTTCTAAGTCCTCGTCAGGCGGGTGCAGGAGGTGGAGCGCCGCCTCCAATTCTGACATCCCTCCTGGGTACGTGGCCCGCGCCTGGTTCAGGTATCGGGGGCGTCCATGGAGAGGCGCGTCCCTAGGGCGTGCAGCAGGGCCGAGGCGCTGCTGTGCAGGGAGGTGGCCGACCCTTCCCTCGTAGGCCCCAGGGTATCCCCCATGCACAGGGGCCGGCTGAACTGGTTGGACGTGCGCCACTCCATCCAGTACCCATAGAGGGCCGCCTCGGAGCCTACGAGCCCCAGGCGCACGGCGTTCACCAGCCAGTGCATTGCCGGGAGTAGCGTCGGGGCTCCTGCCGCGTTCAGGGCGCGGAGGGCTGGGAGGGCGGCCGCGCTGAGGAAGGCCCTCACGCTGCCTGCCGGGTCGTGCAGGCCCGCGGCATGCGCCGCGTTCGCCTCCGCCACCGCGCCCTCCACCAGGCCCTGGACTGTCGCCTCCTGCGCCCGGCGGCGGGCCCGGGCATGCTCTGGCCCGATCCCCCATCAGCGGGGCATTGTGCTGCAGGCTTTGCAATGCGCGGCGTCAGGTGGAGGTCAGGGCGCCAACACGTGTGACAGGTACGCGAGGGACGTGGGGTCCCTCAGGTGCACGTGGATCCACAGGAGGGCGGCACCCGCGGGGCCCGCTTGGCCGATGCAAGAGGGTCTGTGCGCCCTCGATGGGCCGCTGCAGGGCCTCCTCTTGCGTGCGCGGGGGCAGGCCCGCGGGTGGCTCGGGCCAGGGGCACAGGGCCACCCGCGAGCACTGCGCGCAACTGTCGGTGCCCGTCGGTGTGGCGGAGGATACCATGTTGCACTCCGCGCAGAGGTGGCGGGTGTGTGGGAGGTGGGACGCCGGGAACCAGGTGTCGAGGCAGCAGAGCCAGAGATCGTCCCACCGTTGGCTAAGGGGGCCTCAGAGCTCCAGCAGGCGGGCGCGGACGTGGAGCCGGTAGTACCTGCTCAGTGTTTTATGTCGGACCACCTGCCATGTGTTGTCGTGGAGTACCCCGTGGTTGTGCAAGGCCCCTATGAGGTCATCCCACTCCAGGCGGGGATGTTCCTGGGGGGTCGTCATATAGGTGTGACGCCCGGTGAGCTGGGGCACAAGGGCGTCCCACAGGCATCCATCTGCAGTGCCCCATCAGAGGAGGGTTAAGGTAAAGGTAAAGTGCTCGGGCGCGCTCCTAACTCCAGCTTATCGGTGATCCCTACCTGCCCCTTGCAGCATCCCTTCCAGCTCGCGGGGTCACAGACACCCTAGCGCTTAGGACACTGCGTTCTGCCCCCACGGGGAATCGAACCGAGCACCTCTAGCTCAGGCGTCATGTGCATGACCGCTGAACTATGCGACCTTCTCCTGTAGGAGGAGGGACAGCAGGGCGCCATCGGCAGCCGCCTCCCATCCCACCTTCAACCTGTCGCAGCTGTCCAGCTCCTGGCGCAGCGCGGCGGCAAGGTCGGTGGGGAGCATGAGGATCAGGGGTCCTGGAATGTGGCCCAGCCGGGACAGGGCGTCATCGTATGTAGGCCCCACTTCTTTGGAATGCGCGACGGTAAGCTGGGTGCCTTCTTCCTCCGGGGAGAGGAACCGGACAGTGGCTGCGCCGCACCCCCACGTGTGTATCTCCGCGGCCCTGAGTGAGATCCTCAACGCCCTCCACACCGCCCTCATCCGGCATCCGGGTAATTCCGCGATGCCCTGACCGACGACAGGCCACGACCCGGATCGCCCGCTCCCCCATGAGTGACGGATCATGAAGACAACTACCATGCAGCACTGACCGCCTCACGGGCCCCACCCCGCACGAGCGGCACACTGACGAAACCACCGCCTCACCCGTGTTATGGTTTCGATCAGCAGCAGCACAGCCAGCGCCGGAACGTGCGATCGCGCACATATGAAATATTGAGATGCCAGTTGCTATTGAAGAAATGTGTATGATATTTAGACATCTGTGAACAGGGTTTTTGTCTTTTGGTGACGCGCTTACAGATCGTGCGCAAGTGTTTGTCGTATTTTGGGATTTTCGAGAGACAGGACAGTTCCGAAGTCAAACTACAATCATTATTGTTGACGTCTATGTTACAATCTTCGACGCCGTCTTTGATTATTTCACTTGAATTACCTTGTAAATGGAGAGGGCTTTTGATGGCGCCGCTCTGCTGCACTTTTTTCTAGATTGGTTCGGCCATCCAGGTGGAACCTCCACGTCGCCGACCACTCCCTGATGTGCTGCCATCGTCGCCCAGCCCAGCGCCAGAGGCAGTAGAGGGCGCGCTTCAGGTGCCAGCTGCCGGCTCTGACGGACAGGATGGTTGTCAGGGGTCTGCTGGCTGGTCGGGGGGGAGAGGGATGGGGCCATCTGGCAGGACGTCGCCGTCCTTCCACAGCCATGCCTCCTTTGGGGGGGCAGGGAAGAGACCCCGGTGCAAATGCACGTGGGCTGTGCCCATTCGCGGCTCCTCTGGCCCCACTACCGCCAGGCGGTACAAGAGGCGGACCGACACCTCCCGCCCCAAGAAAAGGCGCTGTGGGTAGCCTCATGGCGTTCACAAAATGTTTGACCGCTTGGTTGGTTTCACCTTCCGATGATTTTGCACCCAAGAAACCTTGAAGATCTCAACAATGTGCAAAGCGGGGTATATGGCACCAAATCACAAATTCAAGTCAATCAAATGAACATGTTTCGGGCTAGTCGCCCCTCCTCAGCTGTAAGAGTAGAGAAAGACAAACCATTGCAGGGCATCCCACCAAGATAATGGGAATGACAGAAAAAATAGAGACAGTGAACAACAACCGAAACACAAATTAAATATCGGGAGCACAGGCCTTCCTCAGCGCGCGCGTGCCGCACCCATGAAATTATTTCCCCAAGTTAGGCGGCGGTTGCAACGTAGCAAATAATTGTACATCCGGAAGGAAAGACAAATTATTCACAAACTCTCTCACGACTCTCGAAAAAGAAATCGGGATGGCGCTGTGATGTCGGGCACGGAAGGCGTGTATCCTTGATCTTTTCTTTGCATGTGACTTCGGGTTGATGTACTTAGGCTTGTCATTCCAAGAAAACGTTGGCTTTGTGGTGAGGGAGGGGGGGTAGCCCCATCTAATGAGTGCACCTCTCAGTCGCTCCCAAGAAATCTTGTAGTAGCTCTCGTGCGAGCACAATCTCACAAATAGGATGCACTCCCCCCCCACCCAACCTTCCCTGACACTCCCTGGGGTGTTGGAGTGCCAAGGAATGTAGAGGGCCGAATGTGTGGGCTTCCAATACACACTGTGCCTAAATGGGTGTAAGGTGATAAACAATACATCAAAAAAAGGAACGTGTGCCACCACCCCTCTTTGTAGGATGTCAAAAGTCAGGTTTGGGGGATAAATTGACTTCAAAAGGGAGTCCAAAGAGGGCTCCATATTTTTTGGATGGAACATAAGACCATCATCGATGAATCTCATTAGTTTGATTGATGGGTGTAGATGTAGCTTTCGTCTTTCATAAAACCGAAGTACTAACGTACTCCATGTTGGTGCAGCATTAGTCCCCATCGCCCATCCCGTCAATTGTTGAAATATCCCCACCCCCGGATTTTCGAAAATGCAGTGTGTATACACCACATTTAGCAATAGTTCACCAATGGTCAACGACTCGGTGTACTCAATACTTAGAAATGGGAAATGGACACAATGTGTTTCCCATCTCTCGCTCCCCAACGGACTGAAAAGAAATCTGAAAAGAGAGATCTCCCCATCGGTCAAATCCCGAGTCAACTCAGGGGTGGATTCGAACCACCCCTTGTAGAATGCAAAGGCATCATGAAGATTCGTCCATGTCACATTAGTGTACATTGAGTGAAAATCAAACGATGTGACCGCATAGTCGTTCGAATTGTGTACTTGACTAAGTGTATGTACCCGGCTCACCAAGTCACACGAATCACGTAATGGGGTTGACATCTCGTCATAGGTACGATCAAGCTTCAACAAAATTGTCCCTGCCACACCTAACACAACCGAAGCTGTCGTAGTGGTCCATGTGTGTAGGCCGACTACCGGTCTTCCATTCCATCGTCCTTAACATATCTTGGTTCATTTATGCGTCTTACATAATAAATATAACACACCAAGGACCGAACTCGCTTGACATGCCAAAAACGATGAAAAAATCTCCAACAACTGTCCTGACAGCATAGATAACATGAGTGTATGCAGGTGTGCTTGCCATAAATTGGATTGGACCTTCCAATATGACTTCGTCGCTTCATCTTTCCCTAAAAATTTGTATACGTTCCGTCCACCTATTGTGGAATTCATGTGTGCTTCAGCTTCCTTAATGTACACCTTTCACGGCATTAGGACGGCCAAGCCATCCTTGTCTGACTTGACGATCACATTTTCCCTAAGGAAACTTTCAAATTGATAATATTTCAATGAAACACCTCTATGAACTAAACCTCTCGAGTAATGGTGTTGGATTGAATTGAACACACGATTCTTTGAGTCCAATATCATGTTTTCAACGACAAATGCCTTGGAGCCACATCCTTCTATGATTTTATCATTGGGCATGGTACCCTTGGATCTAAAGAAATGAGGATAAGGTAGAACATCAAACAAATCCACTTCCGGTGGATGCACCATATAATGAATATCCGAAATGAGGACACGTCGCATTTCGGTGTACGCACTTGAGAGTCGACTCATTAGCACCTTCAAAAATGAAAGGGGGTGTGGAGAAGGAACGAATTTTAAACCAAACGCCAATAACTTAGACATATGATCCGGTATCTCGTGTACGGGCGCGCCATCAAGTGTTCTAAACGTTGATGTATTCACCGTTTTGACTTGCAATCTTTTTTGTCTCCGCCATTTGGATTTTCTCTCCTTGGTTTTCGCCTTGGATTCATCGGTTCCTTCTTTTTGGGGCCCTTGTTTCTGGCGCTTTCGCGCTTTCTCCTGTGACTCGCACTCGATTTCGTGGATCCCGTGGAAGCGCTCGATGCACTTGAACTCCTTTTGGCTTCGCGTTTTTTCTTTGTTTTGTTGTCTGCGGCGGCGTTTTTGGTGGTATCCTTGCGCCGCCCGCTTGTGTTTTTTGGATCAACCATGTTAGGCATAACAAGTCTCATCGCATTCATGAGAATCTCCACTCGTTCATTCATAATCTTTTGGTCCGCGAGAGCTTTTTGTTGCATCTCGGAAGTTTGTGAAGCATGTTCTTTCAAGGCGTTGTCTACTTGATCCTTCACCTTCTTGTTCGCGATCTCCGCATTCTTCTCTACCGTTCTCCTTGCTTGCCACTCTCCCCAACCTTGATATTTTCTCTCAAAAGTTGTCACCGTGACTTGTTTGGCGATCGCCACATTTTGAATGGCTCTTCGTTTATTACGATATTCCCCTATGGCTTCATCAAAGAAATCATTCCCATCGTCCATCATTACATCCTTCACAAAATGTTTGACCGCTTGGTTGGTTTCACCTCCCGATGATTTTGCACGCAGGAAACCTTGAAGATCTCAACAATGTGCAAAGCGGGGTATATGGCACCAAATCACAAATTCAAGTCAATCAAATGAACATGTTTCGGGCTAGTCGCCCCTCCTCAGCTGTAAGAGTAGAGAAAGAAAAACCATTGCAGGGCATCCAACCAAAGTAATGAGAATGACAGAAAAAATAGATACAGTGAACAACAATCGAAACACAAATTAAATATCGGGAGCACAGGCCTTCCTCAGCGCGCGCGTGCGCCACCAATGAAATAATTTCCCCGAGTTAGGCGGCGGTTGCAACGTAGCAAATAATTGTACATCCGGAAGGAAAGACAAATTATTCACAAACCCTCTGAGGACTCTCGAAAAAGAAATCGGGATGGCGCTGTGATGTGGGGCACGGAAGGCGTGTATCCTTGATCTTTTCTTTGCATGTGACTTCGGGTTGATGTACTTAGGCTTTTCATTCCAAGAAGACTTTGGCTTTGTGGTGAGGGAGGGGGGGAGGGGCCCCATCTAATGAGTACACCTCTCAGTTTCTCCCAAGAAATCTTGTAGTAGCTCTCGTGCGAGCACAATCTCAAATGTCACATGCAAAGAAAAGATCAAGGATACACGCCTTCCGTGCCCCACATCACAGCGCCATCCCGATTTCTTTTTCGAGAGTTGTGAGAGGGTTTGTGAATAATTTGTCTTTCCTTCCGGATGTACAATTATTTGCTACGTTGCAACCGCCCCCTAACTTGGGGAAATTATTTCATGGGTGGCGCACGCGCGCGCTGAAGAAGGCCTGTGCTCCCGATATTTAATTTGTGTTTCGATTGTTGTTCACTGTTCCCATTACTTTGGTGGGATGCCCTGCAATGGTTTGTCTTTCTCTACTCTTACAGCTGAGGAGGGGCGACTAGCCCGAAACATGTTCATTTGATTGACTTGAATTTCTGATTTGGTGCCATATACCCCGCTTTGCACATTGTTGAGATCTTCAAGGTTTCCTGTGTGCAAAATCATCGGGAGGTGAAACCAACCAAGCGGTCAAACATTTTGTGGAAGTGCCCGAGGCGGCGGAGGCGCCACTCCGCACGATTGCCCGCTACGACCCACCAGGAGGGGCCTCCGTGGACGAGTTCCCCCGGCACATACTCCGGCTGGGGGACTTCGCCTGGGACTTCCGCAACCACCAGCAGGAGCAACTCCTCCGCGCGCCCCACAGCGCGGCGGCCCGGGTGCACCGATGGCTCACTGCGGCGGAGGGCGACTGCCCCCCCCCTCCCCCGCGTCCCAACAGGGAGTTTGTGGCCACCCTCCATGGAGTGAATGGCACCCTGGAGTGTCCCACACAGGAGGATTGCCACCCCTACCGGGACCTGCCGGGGGTTTCTCGAAGCACCTCCAAGGCGCGCTCCTCCGACCGTGGGTCATCGAACGCAATTCCATTACCGCATGGGAAGCGCACATCGCGGGCGCAGAGTGGGCACACAAGTGAAGCCGGTGGTGCGCGACAACTTGCACACTGGGAACCCCAGCAATGCAGTACGCCGCCGTCCGACTTGAGGGGTGGGGACCGCAAACCCAATCACGGCCCACGGCGATTAGTGGAGGGGGGCCTGAGCGCCCGTGGGATGCAGCAACCCTGGAATGGCTGCGGGCAGCCCCAGAGCCCCATACGGGGTGGAGAGGTCTGGAGATCTGAATCACCGTTGCACCACGAGTTCTCAAGTTCGCTAGGAGAAATCATTGCCTAGCGCATCGCAAGTCGAGAAAGCGAGTGGTTCCCCTGCATGTCTCACAATCTTCGAAGTTCACAATCCGCCGCCAGTGAAGTCCAAGCCAAGCATGTCGAATTGGAACAACGAATCATTGCCTTGCAGATATCAGCAGCGAACACTACAACGGCGACTGAGCAAAGAATCAACGCCTTACAATTGTCCGCGCAGAACGCAACAAGAGCAGCAGCGAGTGAACTGCAAGGACTGAAAGATGAACTTTCGAAGTATTACGTTCTCCTGAACCAGTTTGCGAATTTTTCGAACCAGCAGCAGTCTCTGCATCCACAGCAGCCTTCGAATCAACTGCCGTTATTTCAGCTCTCCGAGCTTCCACAGGAACACCCTCACCCGCAACCACC
Organism: Eutreptiella sp. 'Long Island Sound 2002'; assembly: GCA_964036045.1. NCBI lineage: Eukaryota > Euglenozoa > Euglenophyceae > Eutreptiales > Eutreptiaceae > Eutreptiella > Eutreptiella sp. 'Long Island Sound 2002'. The sequence goes on along the minus strand of OZ038380.1, from coordinate 76,672,364 downwards.
CTCTTCGAGTTATCCGCCACATGCGCCTTCCAACAACTAGCCGCCACAGAATTTTCCACCGCAACAACCACCTCTACAAGCACCTCCCTTTTATCGATCGATGAATCAGATGAATACGATAAATACCGTGAATCCTCGCGCTCCCGCGTTCGAAATCTGTGGTCGCCGAGTGCAACGTCTACGCAAGTTTGTTCGATTGCCTTCAGGCAAGCCCGGTTCAGGTGAATTTCAAACCCTGGGAAGAGGACCTTATGCGAGCTCTCATTCTATCGGACATCAATTCACCACTCAATCTAGTCACTGCACTGCCGTTCCTCCTCGAAGGCGACGCTATCAACTACTATCACAGCTTGACATAACAGGGACAAGATGATTGGTTCGAGCTGATGCGTGTGTTGGGTCAGCGCTTCGATTGTATATCCCACGAACCAGTGTACCTGTCGAGAATGTTGACGCTGTGAAAAATGCGTGTTCCCTCAACATGCCGACTACGTCAAGGAGTTACGAACCTGTGTCATCAAGTCGAAGGTCAACACCAGTGAACTCCAGATCGGCTACCTCGTTAACTCTCGATTTGTTGAAGGATTGTTGACCGACGCAGTACGTGGACAGTACATCGTTGAGGTTCGTTCAAAATGGCGTTCAGGGACACCTTTTGGCTTTGACACGCTTGTTGAGCCCATTGCCGAAGCTTACCTGGCAGCCGGTTTTCAGTCTGAAGAAGTTCAGAATGCATCCAGATCAACAGAACAAACCACGGGTGCTCCGGTTCCCAGACCTCTACCCATGGCGGTCCCGCCAACTTCGACTTCAACAATGTTTCCTTCCAATCTCGTGCCAACGCCCCACATTAACCCCATGCAGACTCCGAGTGCAGCTCCAATGCCTTCGACCGTACCCGAGCCGATGAACCTCAACACAATCGCGAAGCGTCGAGAACAGGTGCATGCATACATTGAGGATCGTTGAAATGATCGATCAATACGTCATGACAATCGAGACACCCGACGTTGCTACAACTGTGGCAAACAAGGACACTTCGCCCGCGACTGAGGGGAGAATGGACCACCATCTCGAGGAAGAGAGAATCAAGGGTCCAGGTCAGGCACGCCTCAACGATATCACAGTTGAGACAATAAAGGACGATTTTGATCACGCTGGAAGAGTAGGGAGCGACCGACGACGGCCTAAGAAGCATTTTGGAAGACCTGCTGCCGGATGTTCTCGAGAAGAGTTGCATTCCACCATCAGTATCAACAAACCCGGAAGGAGTCCGACACTTGGAACTTTCAAAGAACTGAACCTGAACATGCGACGGTGTTCACGGTTCGAGGGCGCCTTTGTGCGCGTGGAGACGACTCTTTCGACTCCAGCGTGGAATTATTAGTCGGCTGTGGAGCGACGAGTGACTTCATGTCGATGAAGACAGCAAAGAGGGCGCGACTTCCCCTCTACAAACTCGAACACCCAGGACACGCCATGACTGCCGGAGGTGTCCCAGTTGAAGTACGATACTACACGAGAGCTTATGTTCGAACTGGGGAATTTTTCTTTCGACGCCACTTTAAGTTTTTGATGATTCTGCCGAATGTGGTGCTTGGATTACCATGGCTTCGAAGCTATAACCTGACTGTCAACTGGAAAGATGGGTATGCGGACCTACGACACGGGTTGACCTCATACCGATTTTCCTTCAATGAATCCACCCAATTACAGTTCAAGGCCGCTTCGAAGTTGGACCTCATTTCGAGACTTTGATCCAGCGCCTCGAAAGTAACCGCAGCTGCAAGCCCTGTACGACCTGCCAAAGAATGACCTACGCTCGTCGACACATGCCACACATGATGCCGACGCACTGCATGAGTCCGAAACGGAAGATGGTATCACCTTTGAGGAATGCAGCAACACCGAAATCGAGTACATCTCGTTGCTGAAGCTTAAGCAGGAGATCCGTTGAGCTGACCTCACCTGTGATCAAGTGTTTCTGTGCTGCATGCCTCGACCTGACGGGAGGGGGGGATACGCGACCACCGCGGATGCGGGAGCACACAAACACATAACGAACACGCGGCGCGCACCGAAAGGACAACCAGACCGAGCTCGCAGAACGCACAGACCACATGGAATGGCGTACCAGCAAGCGAGGACAAGGGACACCCCGACGGGGCAGGCCGCAACAAGCACCGCGAGGAACGCGAGGAAGGGACAGCGAGGGCGGGTGGGGGGGACAAGAGGCGGCACCAGGCCCGCCCTCGCAACCTGCGGTGAGCGGCGCGCACACACCCACAGGGCACTGCACCGGCCTAGGCAGCAGTCAGGCACACAGTTAAGCACCAACCCCGCGGCTAGGAAGCCTCTGCGCCAGCCCATGGGGGTCCCACTGGCGACAAACCAGTAGCACGGGCCCGGCGGCGCCGGCACCCTGAATGACCACGCATTAAAGGGGCCGCGTATGTGGGTAAGTGCCCGCAGCCACGGTTGCTAAGTGACGCACTGAGAGGGGAGTGGCAAAAGGGGGATGCCAGGGAGGGACAGGGCTCCGTGCCCCTTGAACCCGGGGGACTCCGCCACCAGGCAGGAGGTGTGTCATGAAGGGCCCCCCACTAGGTCCTGGTGGGGAGGATATCACCTGGCCCAACCAGGTGGCCTTCAGGGGACGAAGGAAGTCTAGGGACCGAAATCTCAAACCTCCAACCTCAAACCTCGGCCCGCAGTGCCGGTCGATCAAATGCACAACATGCAAGATAAGAGCGGCGATGACGGGCTTGGCCCAGTTCGACGCAATTTGCCTATTCGAATGCACAAATGGGCGGGTATTTACGACCGGGAACGAGCAGAGTGCGGAGAATTGCCTCCGCATTAAACTGGAAGAGACCATCGAATGCGCCTCGACACTAGGGTTTCCCTGATACGTGTATTCGATACGCCAAGATACGGCAAGATACCGCAGGATACGGCAATACACGGCAGGATGCGGCAGCATACGGCACGATTCGGCAGGATACGGCAGGATATGGCAAGATACGGCAGGATACGGCAGGATACGGCAGGATACGGCAGGATACGGAAGGAAGTGGCAGGATACGGCAGGATACGCAGGATACGGCAGGATACAGCAGAATGTGGCAGGATACGGCAGATACGGCAGGACCCAACATTATACAGCATGATACAGCAGGATACAACAGGATACGGTACGATACAAAGTATCTGCTTCTTCGCACTACCAAAAAAGAGTTTTGGCGTTCATTCGGGGTTGGGTGGTATTTCATAGTCTTTCCTGCGTGCCTATCCTCACGTTTCCTTTTAGGTTGAATACCCGCTTTGCTGCACACCAATTCTCGGTTTTGAAAGCGAAAGAGATTGCTACCTGCTTGTGGAGTTTGGTAGTATTTCATACTCTTCCTGCATGCCTATCGTCACATTTCTGTTTAGGTTGACAACCCACTAGATTTGTGTCATGACGTCGCCCTGTTGTTATCCTGTCGTCAGTATTGATTTGACATCACCCTGCTGCTCCCTGTCGTTCACTGATGTCTCCCTGTCGCTCCCTGCGGTTCACTGCTGTCTTCCTGCTGCCCCCTTCACTGCTGTCTCCCTGCTGCCCCCTGCTATTTTCTGCCGTTCCCTGCCACTACATGGTGTTCCCTGTTCCATGCTGTTCCCTGCTGTTACCTGCCGTTCCCTGCTGCTTCCAGCTGTTCCCTGCAATTCCCTGCCACTCCCTGCTGTTTCCTGCTGCTCCCAGCTGTTCCCTGCTGCTCCCAGCTGTTCCCTGCCATTCCCTGCTGTTCCCTCCTAATCCCTGCCGATTAATGCTTATCCTGCATCTGGCGCCAGCGGCGGGAACTACCTGGCAAACAAACATTGCCAAGGATTAGGAGTGCAAATGTAAGGTAGTTTATACAATTTTCAATGAATGTGATTTGAATTTTGTTTGATTGAGATGAGTGGTTGAATTTTTCTGTCTGTTCTGCGCATGCAGGGCGACACAACAAGCAGGTGAAGAAGAAGGAAAAAAAGAACAGGAGGGAAGAATGTGAAGAGACAAAGAAGGTGAAGGAACAGAAGAAAGAGCAGAGGAGGCCAAGGAGATCAAAGAGACGTTTAGAAGAAGACAGAAGACGATGGAGTGGCTGCAGAAGAGAAGAAGACTGAGGAGTGAAGACCAAGAAGACAAAGAAGGAGCACAGGAGGAAGAAGGTGCTGTCAGTGTCACTTGAGTGTTTGCGCGTTCTGTGAGTGTCATTTGAGCGTTGGTGCGTGCTGTGAGTGTCATTTGAGTGTTTGCGTGTGCTGTGAGTATCATTTGAGTGTTGGTGCGTGCTGTGAGTGTCATTTGAGTGTTTGCGCGTGCTGTGAGTCTCATTTGAGTGTTGGTGCGTGCTGTGCGTGTCATTTGAATGTCTGCGCGTGCTGTGAGTGAGATTTGATTGTTCGCACGTGCTGGGAGTGTCATTTGAGTGTCGGCAAGTGCTGTGAGTGTCATTTGAGTGTCAACGCGTCCTGTGAGTGCTCTTTGAGTGTTCATGCGTGCTGTGAGTGTCCTTTGAGTGTTCGCGGGTGCTGTGAGTGTGACTTGAGTGTCGGCACGTGCTGTGAGTGTCATTTGAGTGTTGCTGCGTGCTGTGAGTCTCGTTTCAGTGTTTGCGCGTGCTGTGAATATCATTTGAGTGTTGGCGCGTGCTGTGAGTGTCATTTAAGTATTCGCGCGTGCTGTGAGTGTCATTTGAGTGTTCGCGCGTGCTGTGGGTCTCATTTGAGTGTTGGCGCCTGCTGTGAGTGTCATTGGAGTGTCGGCGTGTGCTCTGAGTGTCATGTGAGTGTTTTGCGCGTGCTGTCAGTGTCATTTGGGTGTTGGCGTGTGCTGTGAATGTCAGTTCAGTGTCGGCGCGTGCTGTTAGTGTCATTTTAGTGTCTGCGCGTGCTGTGAGTGTCAGTTGAGTGTTTGCGCGTGCTGTGGGCGCCATTTGAGTGTTCGCGCGTGCTGGGAGTGTCAGTTGAGTGTCGGCGCGTGCTGTGAGTGTCATTTGACCGTCGGCGCCTGCTGTGACTGTGGGTTGCCCTGGCATCTAATGGTGTGCGGGCTGGTCGTGCGAGCTTCATCTTCTACTCCAGGCGCGCTCCGGAATTTAAAAACCTTAGTTGCCATAAGCCCACGTCTCATTACGTGTACCTAACCACCAAAAACAGGGGAATCTGGTCTAGACAAATTCTACCAGGAGAACCTTTTGAGAATGGGGGTGGATGCCATGAAGGACATTGCCAAATAGGCGCCTACCATGGAAGTGTGGTCTCGAGGGGTCCGAAAGCTCACCAAATGGGGTGTGCTGTCCGTGACCGTCGAGTCTGATCGATTGGAGGAGGTTGCGATTTCTGTTTGTGGCGTATAGCGATGGCCTGTGTCAGTAAGCAGTCACAAGACTGAGCAGCTGAAGTAAGGCCTCTTCACTCGTTGTGATGTAGCATATTTACAGCGATGGTCTGTGTGAGCAGTCAGAAGGCTCAAGCAGTTGGACTACGGCATTTTCACTCGGCCAGCGCCCCGTGTTACCCGGCTGCCAATTTACCACATTCCAATTGCTTGTTGTGCACTGTTGCCGTCCTTACCCTCACTGCATGTGACAATGTTTGCCACGACAAGACAAACTGGGAACGTGGAAAGATGGTGCCAGTCGATACGGCTGGTAAATCAGCCCTCTTTTATTTGTGGTCGTTACAGCGGTTTTTCAAAGCCGCGACCATTTAGTTATTTTGCACCTTGAGTATACCCAGTGGTCATGTGTACTCTCTTCACACAAGGGTTTCCATTCCCTCATAACGCACACATGTTTTACCACAGTGGTCATTGTCTTCCACGTAGGGGCTGAGATTGAATCATTTAGGAGATTGTGCAGAGCAAGTGGCACCAAAAATCGCAAATTTTCGCATTTCATCTCGTGTTCGTCCACCAACTGGTGCATTGCCTTTTCCCTGCCAGTGTTGACTCCTCACCTCACTGGGACTTCAGCACTTCTGCTGACGCTGATGGGGGTAAACTTGAGCAAATGGGAAGCGGCATATTTCCACCTGCGCAAGAGGCTCTTCTGGGACTCACAAAATACCCATTTCCTCCTTTGCGAATCAGACAATGATATTTCGTTGCATTCCAATTTGAGAAATGGCCATTTGCCAAAAAAATGGCATGTGAATTTTTAGATCGAGGCAATAAATCAACAAAAAAAAGCATACCTTTTGGGTGGCAATTTGGGTGTTTGTGGTGTGACAAGAAATTTATTGGGCTTTTCGGGTGATTGGGTAAATCCGAAGGCATCATGGCAGTTTTGAGATCGCAAATTAGTTACTAGGAAGTCCAAAGCATTCGACAATGTTTCAGGTCATTTTGTTTGTTGCATTTGTGCTAACTGTTACATTGAGCTGTTAGGATGCAAATTTAATGTTGTGAATCGTTAAGGTCACATGCCAATTGTACATGAGCAGCTAATTGTTGTTTTTCCATGAAAGAAAGAAACGGATATCCCCGGCAACACAACGGTCATATTGATTGACAATAATTTGGAACACCCAAAGATTGTTCTGGGGCTTATATCTTTTGGTTGCGGAATTTCTTTTACCATTTCTATGTGCGGAGACAATACTGCACCATTCATTGTTGTGAACCATATTGGAGGGACACAGCAAAGCATGGTGCGTTCCCGAAAAGCCCACAGGAAGTGTACCCAAAGAGCCCCTCTTTTGTGCCAAAAAACCCACCCCTGCTTGTAAATGAAGACCGTGTGTTGGTAGCGCACATATTTAGCAACGTGAATAAATATAAATTCTCCAAAACACTTATCACATCACATCACATCACCTCTGATCACATCACATCACATCCCATTGCATGGCATCAGATTGCATCACGTCACATCACATCACCTCACCTGTCATCAAATCACATCACGTCACATCCCATTACACCACATCGCATCACATCACATCACATCACATCACATCACATCAAATCACATCACATCACATCACATCACATCGCATCACATCACATCGCGAACGTCCCGTCCTATGGGCTCATATCACATCACATCCTATGGCATGCAAAAAAGTGAATTTGTATCATTTCATACAAGGTCAGATAGAATAAGGTCCCCACACCTCGAGGTACCGCCTGCTAAGAAACCGAGCCTAATGGCAATATCAACCAAAGTTATTAGAGCTTTACCTATGTGTCAAACGGTGCTAACAATAACTGAAACTCCAGGTTAGGGTTAGGGTTAGGGTTAAGGTGAGGGTTCGGGTTACTGGCGTACGGCAGGATACAGCAAGAAAAGCAGGATACGGCAGGGTACGGAAGATACGGCAGGATACGGCAAAATACGGCAGGATACGGCAGGATACGGCAGGATACTGCGGGATACAGCAGGATACGGCAGGATACGGCAGGATACGACATGGGACAGCAGGATACGGCAGGATACTGCAGGATAGGCGTATTACAGCAATACGTTCGTATTGGGGAACCCTACTGAAGACAATCCTCCGTGGGTACACCCTTACAAAATGGACTAAGGCCAATTGGATGAGCTGCAACGACAACTGGACAAATTGCACGGATCTGGCCGGATTGGACCATTCTCAAGTCCATATCTAGCGGGTTGGCTGCTGGTGAGAAAAGAAAATGGTAAATGGCGAATGTGCGTCGTCTACTGAGCTTTGAATACCCGAACCGTTCGAGATCGATATCTTTTACCTTCGATCCAATCCATACTGAGTGAACTCGGGGGCTCTACGGTCTTCTCAAAAACCGACCTTGTCAGTGGCTTCCACGAGATTCGAATCAACAACCAAGATATCGAAAAAACTGCCTCTAACACGCAGTTTGGGGCCTTCGAATGTGTTGTTATGCCTTTTGGCCTCTGCAATGCAACATCGACGTTCCAGCGTATTGTCAATGACACTTTTCAAGACCACTTGGTTTTTTTTGTAGGGGGGTATCTCGATGCCATCCTCGTCTTCTCGAAGGACGCCAATGAACACCAACGACACCTCAATTTGGTGAATGAACTGCTACAACGACACCAGGTATTTCCCTATATCGACAAATCAACGTTCTTCCGGCCTCGAGTTCCTTTTTGCGGAACGTCATCCATAAATATGGAGTACGCTTGGACCCCAAAAAGATCAAGGTCATTTGAGGTTGGTCTGCACCGACCACCGTCCATGAGGTTCGACAGTTTATCGGGTTCTGTGGACTTCACCAGCAGTTTTCCGGAGGATTTCAGGCTGTAGCGGCTCCTCTCACCGCGATGTTTAAAGCAGAATTCCAATGGGCGTGGACAGCAGTTCATCAAGCTGGCTTTGGCAAGCTGAAGCAAGCAATGATCAGTGGGACACACCTGAGTGCTATTGACCCCCAACAGCCGTACCGTCTGTACACGGATCCTTAGAAGGACTGCGTAGGGGCCACGCTAGCACAGCGATGCGCACATGGGAGGTACAAGGGACATCTTCAATCTATTGCCTTTATGTCACGGAAAATGCAATTCACCATACCCTATCCGAGAACAGGAGCTTTTGGCCATTCTGCTAGCCATGAATCAGTGGTTTCATCTTCTTCAAACGCAGACGAACAGTTTGGTAGCTTAAATAGGTAAACAAACGCCGCCGTAAGCGCTGTAACGAATAAAGAAACGTAACGCTGTGTCGCTCGTAGCAGTACGTGCCGTATAGGTAAAGAAAACGCTCCGCGAGCAGCGCGTAAACACCGAAAGACATTTTTCTAAGACGCTACGCCCCTGACCTCGCGCCCTTTCGCTTTGTTTTCCTCTCCATGGTCCTCCCCTTCCCGTCCCTGCCCCACTCTGGCCGCTTCCGCCCTCCGTCTCGGTGCAGGCAAGTCAAGCAGAGTCAAATTCAAAAGACGACGAAAAAGTCGACTCCATCAAAGACAACGCCGCCTTCGAGGTTGCAGGATAACACGTAAGCCTGCAACGCACCAATGGTCTTGCTGCCTGCCTGCGTGCGTGAGTTGGGTTGTGTATAAGTTTCTAGAGCGAAACATTTTAATTTTACTTTTTCATACTTTCAAATGTGCAGAGACACACGCAGCAAAGGACAACACAAAGCACAGCGCAGCAGCACAGCACCACAAGGCAGCACAACACCACGGGACACAGCAAAACGCAGAACAAACCAAAACAGCACCGCAAAAAGACAGCAGAGCATGACAGCACAGCACCACAGCACAGCACAGCACCACAGAACACAACACAGGGGAGCAGGGCACCACAGCAAGTCACAGCAACCACAGGGGAGCAGGCCATGCGGCAAGACAGGGACAGCCACGCCAGAAAACGCCACCAAAGGACAACCGCGGGCAACCAGACCCAGCAGCGCACCACAGAACACCACAATACACAGTACAACACACAGCAACGCACAACAGCACCAGGCACCGCAAACAGAGCACACCAGACGAACAGCACAGATCAAACACATCAGCACAACACGACACCACAGCACAGCACCACAGAACACAGTACGGGGGAGCAGGGCACCACAGCAAACCACGCCAACCAAAGGCAAGCAGGCGGTGCGGCCAGACAGGGACACCGACATCAAAACACGCCACCCAAGGACAACCGCGGGCAACCAGACCCAGCACCGCACCACAGAACACCACAGGACACAGCACACCACACAGCAACCCACCACAGCACCAGGTACCACAAGGTTTGATTTTGCGGGTACTAGACGCCTTTCGGCCCCGGGGGGCCACCTGGTCGGGCCAGGTGATATCCTCCCCACCGGGACCTAGTGGGGGGCCCTTCATGACACACCTCCTGCCTGGTGGCGGAGTCCCCCGGGTTCACAGGGCTCGGAGCTCCGTCCCTCCCCGGCTTCCCCATTTCGCCAATTCCCTGTCAGTGCATCGCTTAGCAGCCGTAGCTGCAGGCGTTTACCCACTGCGTTGCCCCCCTGTTGTGTGGTCGCCCGGGGCGCCGGCGCCGCCGGGCCCGTGCTACTGGCTTGTCGCCAGTGGGACCCCCGTGGGCTGGCGCGGAGGCTGCCTAGCCTTGGGGCTGGTGCGTGGCGCGGTGCGCAACTACTGCCTTGGCGGGTGCAGTGCCCTGTACGTGTGTGCGTGGCGCTCGCGGCCGGTTTGGGGGGGTCGGGCCGGTGCCTGGTGTCGTGTCTTCCCCGTCTCCCCCTTCCCGCCCCGCGTGTCCCGCGCTGTGTGTGGTGGGCCGTCCCGTCCGGGTTTCCCTTGCCCTCGCTCGCTGGTACGCCATTCCATGCGGTCTGTGCGTTCCGCGGGCTCGGTCCAGTTGCCCTTCTGGTATTCCCCCCGTGTCCTTTGTGTGTGTGTGCGCTCGCGCTCCCGCGGCGTCCGCGCTCCCCCCCCTCCTCCCCCGGCTGGTGTGGAGCGCGCACTTCACGCGGTCCCGGTGCTGGGCGCTGGTAGAGCCGTTCCCCTCCGCGCTTCCTGCCGCGGTCCCGTGCTCCGTTTGGTTTGTTTTGTTTCTTTTTTCTTTGTTTGTTCCCTTTGGGGGGGGGGCGCCCGGTCCCGTTTCCCCCCTACCTGGCGTGGGGGTCTGTGCCCCCCGTGGGGTGGGCCTGCGCGTCCGGGGCGTTCCCGCGCTGGGGGTTGGGGTGGGGTGGGTTGGGCGGCCTGTGTGCCGTTCTCTCAGTCTGTGCAGCCGGGGGGCCAGTGGGGCTGGGGGTCGCCTTGCCTCGGTCCGTCCCTCTGCCTTCCCTGGGCAGGCAACAAAGCGGGTGTTCTGGACGTCGCTCTGGCAATGGAGGGCGTGGCCACCATACCGTTCCGGTTCGTGCTCGCTTGCTGTCTTCGGGCGCGGTCCGTGTGGCGCCCTTGGGTTCGCTTGTCCATCGCGGTTCCTGCAGGCGGCTGGGGCGTGGAGGCGGGCCCTGCTCCAGCCTCCCTCCCAGGCGCCAATGTCCTGCTGGGGGGAGGGGGGATCACTGCCACTGCCTCGGGGGGGGTGCGGGCCGGCATCCCCGTGGCTTGCGGGTCCGTGGGGGGGGTGCGGGGATCGGGGGAGATCGCGCCGTGGCTCCCCTCCTCCCTCTCTGGGGGGGGCGGCCCGCGGCCCTCTGCTCAGCCCTCAACTCGTCGCCGGCGCATCCCTTCCCGGTGTACGCGTTCGGCCGGGGTCGTGGGGCAGCCTGCCGCCGGCGGGCCAGCCTGGCGGGCAGGGGGGGGCGGTCTGTGAGCCGCCCCTCCGGGGGGGTGGCCAGGGGGCCGGGGGTCCGGGCGGGCGTGTTGCCTCGGTCCGTCCCTCTGCCCTCCCCTGGCGGGCAATATTGCGGGCGTCACCGGCGACGCTTGGGCCATGGGGGCGCGGCCCCCATACTGCTCCGGTACGTTGTGGTGCGCCGCCCCCGGGCGTGGCCCGTGCGCTGGTTCTGCGCGGTGCTGCAGGTTTGCCCGCCTGCCGCGATTCCCGCGGCGGCAGGCAGTGGGGGGTGCGGGGGCGCGCGGCGTGCAGGTCCGGCTGTGTCCCCCTCCCGGGCGTCACAGTCCTTTCTGGGGGAGGGGGGACGCCCCCTCGGCCGCGGGGGGGGTAGAGGGTCGGCGCCCCCGTGGCCTGCAGGCCAGGGGGGGAGTGGGGGGGAGAGGGGGAGGGGGGCGCCGCTGTTCCCTTCTCCTTCGCCCTGCGGGGCGGCCCGTGGCCCCCGGCCCTGTCCCCCTACCTCTCCGGCGCACCCCCCCTGGGTATACACGGGTCGCCGGGTGGTCGTGGGCGCCGGGCGCAGTCCGGTCGGCCGCAGGTGGGTCAGTGCGGGGGGGGGGGGGGGGTGAGAGGTTTCCTCGCTATGGCCTGCTCCCTCGCCTTCCCCAGGCGGGCATCAAGACGGGCCGCCTCGTCTGCGTCTCCGGGCGCCACCGTGCTGCTGCGGCCCACAGCGCCGGCGCAGGGCCGCCAGCCGGCAGCGGGTTATGCGGGAGTGAGCGGGTGGTCGACCGGGGGCGCTTGACGCGCGGCTGCGTTCGCCGCCGCTGCGGCGTCTCCCCCCTGGGTGCAGCGGCCCCTCCGGGGGGGTGCGGGGCTGCCGTCTCTCTGGTCCGCCCCCGGCCCCCCACGGGGGGGGGGGGGGGGGTGGGGAGGTTCCCCGCTGTCCCCCCCCCGGCTCCCTGGCGCCGCCCCCCGACAGCCGCGGGGGGGCGGCCAGGTGGTTCCTGTCCCTGGGGGCCAGCCGCTGACCGGGGGGGGAGTACCCTTCCCTCGCCTCCCCTCGCCCCTTTGGTGCCGGGCCCTCGCGCAGGCCCTCGCCCAGGTTCCCTGCTCTCCCCGCTGTCGCCGCGCGGTGCCAGCTGGCCGGGGGGGGGGGAGGGGCGGTGTGTGCTGGGGGCGGTGGTCCGGGTCAGTGGTCTGCGGTTATCGGGCTGCGGGGCGGTGGGCCTCCTCTCGCGCTCGGTGCCCCCGTCCTCCCTCCCGCTGGAGGCGGCGCGCGCCCCTCCGCTGCATTGTACGGTGGGGGTGGGTGTGGGTCGGGGGGGCCGGCCCCGCTGGGGGCGGCGTCCCGTGTCACTGTCCCCTGTCCCCCCCCCCGCGCCCATCGCCTGGGCCGATGGGGCGCGGCGGTCACCGCTGTCATCTGTTGTGCGGGGGCTGGGGCTGCGGCGGTGGCATGTTCCGCCGGCGGTAGCGCCAGTGGGTGAGGGCGTTGCGCAAAGCCCGGGGGAGCCAGTTGTTGGCATCCGCATCCCTGATGCGGAGCACCGCCCCCCCCTCCAGGAAAGCTGGCCACGTCGGCGCACTGTCAGGCCACACCGCCCGAATCACCGTCCGGGGGATCCTCTCCTGGTCTTCTGGGGCCGCCCAGCCCCCCGGGGGCACCTCCCGGTTGCTGCCGTCCCTCCGGAGGAGCACGGCATCGAAGGGCCGGTTCCTCATCCCCCTGGTGGTCCCCGAGCTGGCCCGGCTCAACCACCCGTTCACCTCCACCACCAGGGGGAGGGCCTCATCCCCCAGAGGGTCCGGGACCGTGCCCCAGTCCCGGTCCCAGGGCCGGGCCACCCCTGCCCCTCGCGCCGGCTCCCCCTGCGGCCCCTGTGCCTGCGGCGCCGGCGCCGCGTCCCGCCCCCCCGCCGCCGAGGCTGCGGCCATCCGCGCCGGCTGCGCTCTCAGCGCGGGGGGGGGCCGGCTGGTGCTGGGGTCGTGGGGTTGGGGGGGGATGAGGTCTCCGGCGTCGGGGTCGATGTTGTAGAGGTGGGCGTGGTGGTGGTGGTGGTGGTGGGTGTGGTGCGCCGGCATTTGTTGGATGCCGGGGGGGATGCACCGCACCGGCTGCACGTCCAGCTTTGGGGGCGCCCCGCCCCCCGTCCCTCTCCCTTCGCTCCGCCCTTGCCCGACGGCTCCCATGCCCGTTCCTGTCTGTCCTCGGGGGCCCACGGCATTCTTGCCCTTGCCCTTGGGTCCCTTCCCCGCCCCCACGCCTTTTCCCCCCTGTCCGCGCCGCGGGTCCTGCCCCCTGTCACCTGTGCCCTGGCCTGCCCTGCTGGCGCCTGTATCCTTCCTGTGCTCGTGTCCATGCCCTTGGCTGCGCCCACGCTCGCTGACCGCGCCTCGCCCCTCTCTATGCGCTCCGTGGCCGCCCGCCTTGGCGCCCTGCTCGCTCCTCTGCGTGCCCTTCCCGTGCCCGTGCCCTTTCCCGGCTCCTTGTCCTGCGTCGTGCCGCCCGCTGCCCGTGCTCTGTCCCCCTCCACTGCCGCTGGCCTCTGTACCTTGTCCGCCCTTTCGCCCTGGCTCCTTGCCGAGTGCGCCCAGGCCTGCCCCCTGCGTTTGTCCCTTGGCACTCCCCCTGTCGCCTCCTGCCCCCTGCTCCACGCTCCCGTGGCCCGCACCCTGCCCCGCCTGCGCGCTGTCCCCCCCTTTGGGGACTACGCGCCGGGCGTCCTGTTGCCGCCGCAGCTGCGGCAGCGTGAAGCCGGGCGGTGAACGCTCGGGCGCCGGGGGGCGGACGTGCCGCGTCCGCCCCGCAGGGAAGGGCTTTGGGGGGAACGGCTTAGGGGGGCTAGTGTGGGTGTGGGTGGGGTTGGGTACTTGGCACTCTTCCTGCCCACTGCTGCTGCTGCGGCGGCCCCCGGCGAGGCGCCTTGGGCCCACGAGGGGTCTGTCCCCCATGCCCGTGGCGTGTCGGGGGCCGCGGCGTGGCCGGTCGGGGCGGTGGCGCGGCTCGCCGGGGCCGTGGTTTCGGCTCCTCGCGCACCCTCTCCTCTCTCTACTGCGGCTGCGGTGGCTCCTGGCGCCCGGGGCCCGCGCTGGGGCCTCGCCCCGCGCTGGCGGCGCGTCGGGGGCTGCCGTCTAGGCTGCAGCACGGCTTGCTGGGGCTGCGGTCGCGGCCCCCTGTGCGCATGGGGCCCCCTCCGAGGGCGGGGCGGCAGGGCTTGCAGCCTGGGCGGCGGGGGCGGCCTCCTCGGCCGGCGCAGGTCCCCGGGTCGACGGCCCGGTGTCGGCGGAGGCTGCCCGGGGCTGTCCGACCGGCAGCCCGACCGGCACCGCCGCCTCCGTTAGCCGCCGCTCCTCGCGCTTTGCGAGGGTCTCCCCCGCGTATCCTGGGGAGACGGGGGAGCGGGAGCGGGACCGGCGCGGGTGGCGGTCGTCCCGCTGGAAGGTGCCATCGGAGTCCGACATCCTGTTATCCTGGTAGGCATGCGTGGGGGCAGGTGTGCCCCTCCCATCACCTCCCGGTGAATCTGTGTTTTGCCGTGGGCAGTGCTGTGCAGTGCTCCGCAGGGGGAAGGGGGGGAGGGGAGGGTGGGCCGGCGGTGGCGTTGTCCCCATGCGGGCGGGGGCCGGCGGCCATCCATCGGCACTGGGCTGGGAGGAGGGTGAGCTACGCGGCCCACACGTCGCGCCACAGCTCCCAGTCTGGGGCGGGGCTCAGGGCCCTGGGCCCCCGGGGGTCGTCAGGTGGTGCCGAGGGGAGCCGCACTAGGTGGACCCCCGTAACGGCGGTGACCTCCTGTGTTCGCAGGAAGGTGTGTACCCCGTCCCGCGCCGCGGGCGCCGGGAGGGGGGGGAGGGGTACGGGCGCTGCCCCGTACAGGTGGTTGGGGGTGATCCCGACGACCCGCTCCGGGTCCCTCGCGGGTGGCGACGATGAGGAGGGGCAGGGGGGTGTCCGGGGGCTCTTGCCAGAGGACCTGCCCCCTGTGATGGGCACCCCTGGTCCTGGAGAGGGGGGGGGATAGGTGCGGGTTGGCCCAGCCGCTGGGTGCGTGCGTCGCCCGCAGGAGGGCGGGGCACCAGGCGGGCTCCCTGGTGAACGCCTCGCACGCCACGGCGTACGGGGGGGTCGGCCTGGTGCCGTCGTACACCGGGTTGGTCGGGCAGCGGCGGCTGGGCGCCTCGTCCGCGCCCTCCACGAAAACCGTGACTTCGCCCACCTCCAGGTCCTCGTCCAGCGGGTGTAGGAGGTGGAGTGCCGCGTCCAGCTCGGACACTCCTCCTGGGTATGTGGCCGGCGCCTGGTTCAGGCACGGGGCCGCGTCCCCGGGGCAGCGCGTCCTGAGGGCGTGCAGCAGGGCTGTGGCGCTGCTGTGGAGGGACATGGCGGATCCCGCGCCCGTCAGCCGCAGGGTGCCTCCCATGGAAAGGGGCCGGCCTGACTGGGTGGACGTGCGCCACTCCATCCAGTGTCCGTAGAGGGCCGCCTCCGGGCTGATTAGCCCCGGTCGGGCAGCGTTCACAATCCGGTGCATCGCCGAGAGCAGCGTAGGGGCCCCTGCTCCGTCCAGGGCGCCGACGGCCGGGAGGGCGGCCTCGCTGAGGAAAGCCCTCGCACTGCCCGTCGAGTCGCGCTGGGCGGCGGCGTGCGCCTCGTGCGCCTCAGTCACCGCGTCCGCTACTAGGCCCCGGACGGCTGCCTCCTGCGCCCAGCGGCGGGCTCTGGTTTCCCCCGGCCCGTCCTCCCGTCGGCGAGGCATGGTGCGGCGGGCTCTGGAAAGCGCGGCGGCGGGTGGGGGTCAGGGCGCGAACACGTGCGACAGGTGCGCGACGAACGTGGGGTCCCGCAGGTGCACGTGGATCCACAGGAGGGCGGCGCCCGCGGGGCCCGCGCGTTCGTGTGAGGGGGCGTGTGCCCCCCTGATGCGCTGGTGCAAGACCTCCTCTTCCGTGCGCCTGTGCGGGCCCGCGGGGGGTTCGGGCCAGGGGCACGCGGCCACCTGGGAGCATTGCGTGCACCTGTTGGCGCCCGTTGGTGCTGCGGAGGACACCGTGTCGCATTCCCCGCAGGGGTGGCAGGTGTGTGGGAGGTGGGAGGGCGGTGACCAGGGGCCGAGACAGCGGAGCCAGAGGTCGTCCCACCTCTGGCAGAGGGGGTCTCGGAGCTCCAGCAGGCAGGCGCGGACGCGGCGCCGGTAGTCCTTGCTGGATGTCCTCTGCCAGACCTCCTGCCACCTGTCGTCAGGGAGAACCCCGTGGTCGTGGAAGGCGGCGATGAGGTCATCCAACGCCGGGCGGTGCCCCTGGGGGGGGGTTGCCATGTATATGTGGCGCCTGGTGAGGTGGGGCACCAGCGTGCCCCACCGGTACTCGTCTGCGGCGTCCCGTTGGAGGAGGGCCAGTGGGCTGCCGTCCGCAACTGCCTCCCATCCTACCCACAGCCCGTCGCAGCTGTCCAGCTCTTGGCGCAGCGTGGCTGCAAGTTCGCTGGGGAGCATGAGGAGTAAGGGCCCCAGTGTGTCGCCCAGCCGGGACAGTGCGTCGTCGTACACAGGACGCTCAGTTTTGAAGTGCGCCACGGCGAGCCGGGCGGCTCCATCCTCCGGGGGGAGCCACCGGATGGTGGCCGCGTCGCGTCCCCATGTGTGTATCTCCGTGGCCCGGAGTACGTTGGCGGTGTGGAGGACGACGCGGGGGGGGATGGGCGCTCGGATGAGCGAGGACAGGTCCCCATTCCACCCAGCTTGTGGCCCCGTCGCCGCCTGCAGCCATTCCTTTGCCGCCGCGTCCCACGGGTGGTCGGGGCCCGCCCCGCGGATCATGTTGGGCCGCGGCCGGGTGTGCGGCCCCCACCCCTCGAGCGGGATGGCGGCGTACCGCTGTGCGGGGGTCTCCAGGGCGCGCGTGGCGGCGCACCACCGGCCCCATTCGCGCGCCCATTCCTCGCCCACTATACGAGCCTCCCATGCGGTCATGGAGCCGCGCCCGATGATCCACGGCGGGAAGAGGGCGTCTTGTAGGTGCTTGGAGAAACCCCCCGGCAGGTCCTGGTACGCGTGGGGGTCCTCTTGCGGCGGGCACTCCAGGCTGCCATTCACGACACGGAGAGAGGCCACGAAGTCCTTGTCAGGGCGCGGGGGAGGGGGGGAGCAGCTGCCCTCTGCCGCGCTGTGCCATCGCTGCACCCGGGCCGCCGCGCCTAGGGGCTCGTGGAGGAGTTGCTCCAGCCGGTGATTGCAAAGCTCCCACGCGTAATCCCCCAGTCGGAGCATGTGGTGTAGGAAATCGTCTACGGAGGTTTCTTCTGGCGGGTCGTAGCGGGCTATGGGGCGGAGCTGTGCCTCCGCCGCCTCGGGCACCAGCCCAGAGCAGAAGACTTCCGTCCATGCGGCGCCCGCGGAGCGCCACGAGGCCACCCATAGAGCCTTGTCCCAGGGCAGGAGGTGGCGGGCCGCCTCTTGCACCGCCCGGCTGTAGTGGGGCCAGAGGAGCCCTGAGTGGGCGCACCCCACGTGCATGTGCACCGGGGTCTTCTCCTGGCCGCTGCAGAGGAGGCACGGCTGCGGGAGGATAGCGATGACGGAGAGCCGCTCCTTCCGGACGCGGAGCTTGCGTTGCACTGGCGTGTGACCGTCCCTGGCCCGCAGCGCCCGGTGGTTGGTGGCCGTCGCGGTGAGGTCCCGGGTGTGGACATAGACTGAGGCGTTGGCCGCGCCCAGAGGTGTGTGCCCTCGGTGCGTCAGCGCATGGTGCGCCTGTGCCCGCTGCGCAATTGCGCCGAGCGTTCGCATCGTGGGGGGCCGTAGGTCGAGGTGGCCGTCATCAACGGCGATAATGAGCTGGGCGTGGCTGGGGCCCGGGGGTGTGTTCAGTAGGACGGTGTCTTGGGATGCCGCCAAGTCCGCCTTGTGTAGTAGGGCGTTGCTGTGGTGGGAGGTGGCTCGGGCATACCAGAACGGGTGCTCGCTGTGTTGCCCTCACGTGTGCAGGCCGTCCCGGAGCCATCGCAGGGGCATCTGGTTGACTACCTTCGCCGCGTCCGCGGGGACTCCCGTAGTCCGCTCGCGATCTGCGTGTCGCAGAAGGTGGAGGATGACTTCGGCGTCCACTGTGTGGACCCATGGCCGGTGGGCGCCCTATTGTAGGGGGAGGGAGGCGGCCACCCCCTCTCCGTCGGGCACCGTGCCCAGGATGGCCACCGCCCATGTGCGAGTGAGGTCGGCGGCGAGAGCGACGCTGGTGGCGTGCTTGCAGGGTCCGCCCCCCGACGCATCGGAGGAGGTGTGGCCCCAGGCCTCCGGGATCCAGTAGTACCCGGTGGGGCTGAGCGACCCCGCGTTGAGGTCGGCGGAGTGTCACCGGACGTCGGTTTTGCTTGGGGTCAGTTGGTCCATGCTCAGCGCCCTGGTATTGCCGGGGCGGACCGCCGGGTGGTCGTGTAGTCCGACCTCCGCTCCAGCGATCGTGCTTGCCCAGGACCGGAGCACCGTCACATGTTCCCTGAGCCACACGTGGCCCCCGCGCTGGTGTACAACCAGGTGTCCCGTGTCCTCCTCGTGCACTGCCATGTGTGGGTCGTGCGGCACCTCCGTAGCTACCAGCAGGGCGGTGTCGCGGGGGAGCCTACGGGGCCTGGGCTGGCCTGCCCCGACCTGCACGATCACCCATTCGGCCTTGAGCTGCGCTTGCTCCGTCGCTCGGGTGCATTGGTCGTCCATAGTCACCAACCACACTGGCGTCGGCGCGTGGGGCCGTGGGCACAGGGGCTCAGGCGACGCCACATCCGCGTTAGGCTCTTGGTGCTCATGCTCCGCGAGTACGTCGCGGAGGATGTACAAGAGCACCGCCGGTGGGTGGTATGCCGCCCCTTGCGTGGGGGGGGACAGGCTGCCCCGACGGCGGTAACCCCCGACGTGAAGGTGCAGGCCGTCCGGGGTCACCCGTTGGCCAGTGTGGGCGTCCTGCTTAGCCCTCGTGGGGTAGACGAGCCGCAGGCGGGGGTCCCGCCTGCCGGTGGTGTGGAAGAGGTGGACCAAAGCAACGTGCCACCTGGGGTGGTTGGTGGGCTCCTGCTCGCGGCGACAATAGTGCAGGTGTTCATCGGCGCACTGGTTGGGGCATTCCTGCACCGCCGTCGGCCACGGGTACTCGTTGTTGGGGAAGGGGTGGTGCGGCCCGTGGTGCCTATGCCACGGTGTTGTGTGTGGCACCGTCAAGCAGCACGGGTCGCGGTGTCGTAGCTTGGCGGTGTGCAGCGTGACGATGCGGCCCGGTGGGGATTGTAGTTGGACGTGGGCCGCCCTGGGGCACGCGATGGGGTTGTAGAGTCCCACTCCTAGGGCGGGCAGGGCCCGGGGTACGCGGTGGACCCAGTCATCCCCCGCCAGGGTTGCGAATTCCGGGACGGGGTGGTGCACTTCGGGGCAGATTCTGTGCGCGCCGGCGATTTCCCAGAACATCCTGGTGACCTCGGCGCGCATGGAGGTCGACCAGTGGTGGACGAGTGTGCCCACAAGGGCCACCGCCGGTCATCCTGCAGGCTGTCCCGCGAGGCGTCGAAGGCGTATCGCGCCCTGTCATTCGCGACCTAGACCGTGATGTGGTCCAGGTGGCGCGCGGTGTCGGAGTCGTCAGCGATGAAAGGGGCGACGTATTGCGTCAACCCCCCGGGGATTGCCAGGATGACGTGTGTTGAGGCACCAGTGGTGCACCGCCGCCAGGCGCATGCGGTGTTTGCGCTGCAGGCAGAACTCGTCGTCCGGCTGCAGCTGGAGCCCCAGGTAGGGGACGGAGTCCGCCGCCAGCACCCAGTGCCATGGGTTTTCCAGGTGGGGACAGAGGCGCAGCTGCAGGCCCGGGACCCCCTCCGTGGTGGCCATGGCGCACTTGCGGGTGTTGAGCTCCATGCCCATCATCCCCAGGTACGCGGCCACCCCCTCCACGCCCTCGACGAAGTGCTGTAGCGTGTGGGCCACTACCAGCAGGTCGTCTATGTAGGCCTGGATGAGGCCTCATTCGGCCTCTCTGGGCGGACGCAGACGGTAGCCCTGGGCCCTGAGCAGGGGCTCCAGGAGGAGCGCGTACAGCAGGGGGCTTTCGGGGTTGCCCTGCCGGACGCCGCGCAGCATGTGGACGGGCTGTGTCAGCCAGTGCGCGGTGATGATGCGCAGCCTGGCACACGTGTGGAGGAAGAGCAGGAGGTCGATGACCTCCGGCGGCACGGAGAGGTGGCGCAGGATGAGGTGGAGGGCGCCGTGCGGGGCGGTGTCGAAGGCCTTGCGGGCGTCGAAGGAAAAGAAGTGGTTGCCTCTGCCCCGTTGGAGCTGCCGCTGCGCCATGAACAGGAGAGGGCCGGTGTTGGAGCCAGGGAGGGCCCCTTGTTGCCAGTCGCTGACCACTCCGTGTCGTGTGAGCACTTCCGTGATGCGCTGGGTGAGGGGGTCCGTGAGCAGCTTCATGTCCAGCTGGCCCAGGGCTATGGGTCTGTAGTCCTCCATTCTAGCAGAGCCAGGTACCTTGGGGCTGAGCCATATGTGTGCGTCCCTCCAGTGCATCGGCGGCGGGGCGCCCCGGAGGATGGCCCGGTAGGAGTGGACCAGGAGCCACTGGACGGGTGCCGGGAGGGCCTTGATGAAACGGGCCTCCACGTGGTTGGGACCCGGGGCCCTGCCATCGGCCTTGTCCAGGGCGGACTGCAGGTCCTGCATGGAGTACTGCTTGACCTGGGCCCAGGCCCCCTCAGAGACCCGGGGCACGTGGCGGCTGAGGATCGCCTGAAAGCCGTGGAGGTCCACTGGGCGCTTGTGGTACAATGCCCGCCAGAAGGCGCGAACCGCGAACATCACGTTGTGGGCCTCGCCGAGGAGTGTTTGGGTGTTGGGGACCCGCACGTTCCAGAGGCCTGACAGGCCTGGGGCCTCTACCTCTATGGCCCCCCGCACAGTTTTCCTCCATTTGGCGATGTCCTGAGCGTGGCGGCGCCAGAAATCTTTGACCGCTCGCTTGCGGTCAGCTGCCAAGAGCGTGCGCAATTGGCGGATGTCCTCTTCGCGGGCGGTCGCTTGCCTTTCCAGCTCCTCCTGTAGCTGGCCCTGCGTGGCTGGGTGAAACCCAGGCGACGCACCCCGCAGCTCATCCCTGAGCCGGAGCGCCCCCTCGGACCGGATGCCATGCCGTGCCGCGTCCGCCTGGTACGCCGCTGGCGCGCACGCTGCCAGGGTGTCGTAGCGGGGACGGCTGCCGGCGTCCCACCATCCGCGCCAGGGCGTCATGCGCCGCGTGGAGATGTTCGAACACCTTGTCCACTGCGCCCGTGGGCATGGACCCGTAGGCTTGCTGCTCTGCGGGCCCCAGCCAGGGCGCCAGGGAGGGCTCATCCTGCGCGGCGGTGACCGCTGCCCACAGCCAGCGTTGGACGAGCGCGGCCTCGGCGTCGTACGGGAGGAGGCGGCCCTCCGTGTGGCTGTAGGGGGTGGGCATCGTCGGGTGCCCTGCCGCGTTGAGGAGGCCTGGCAGAACCAGGCGGACCGGGAGGTGGTCCGACCCGACCACCTGGCGGTGTGCCATGCCACGGGCCCAGACGCATTCCCGCGTGGAGCACGGCAGGAGGGGCTCGTTGACCAGGAAGGTGTCCACCCTGTGCCGGGACGGGTGGAGCGTGGGGGTCATGTCCTCCGCGCCGCCCGCTGTGGCCCTCCGGAAACCGCAGGCCTCCCAGCCCATTCGGAAGTGCTCCGTGGCCGGGTTGGTGGCGGCATCCATGTAGACGTTGATGTTGCCGGCGATGACCACCGGGTGTCTCCCACCGAGGCTGCGCGCCGTGGCGTAGATTTGTATGTCGGCCCAGAACGCCGCCCGCCCCGCCCATGGGGAGCAGCCCGCCTGCGGTGCGTGGACGTTGATGAGGGTGAGGCCCCCTCCGTCTGTGCGGATCTCCAAAGCCGCGGCCTGCCCGGGGATGATTTCTGTGAAGCTTAGCCTCTCGTGCTTCGCCACGTACTTGCTGCTGACCGCCATGAGGAGGCCTCCCCCTCTCGAGGTGGAGGTGGCTCTACCCCTTGTCCCGGAGCGCCGCGGCCACGTGCATCTCCTGCGCCCGGGTGGCGATCCCTGTTTCCTGGAGCATGATGGCAAAGCCCCCCTCCCGGGGTAGCATGCCGGTGATGAGGTGCTCCTTGTCGGTACAGGCCGCCGGCCCCCGGCGCCGCCGGAGCGTGTCCCGGAGGGACCGGTCTGGCGGGACGAGGCCGTTGCGCAGGTTCCATGAGAGGAGCCATAGGGCGTCGTCCGCCGTGTCCTGCTGGAGTCAGCTGTCCCTCACCGGCACTGCCGCTGGGTCCGCTGTAGCAGCCAGGTCTCCTGGTCGTGCCGGATCCATGGGGTGTGGGGAGCCCGTTCCCAGCGGGGCCCACAGGGGCCAGGGGGGCCAGTCCCACGGGGATGGATCCTTGTTGGGCTGCTCCGCCAGCCCCTGGGGCCGCTCCTGGTGCCTCCTCCCCGCCTTCTGCGTGGCCGGCCGCCTGGGGCGTGGAGCGCCGGGCGTACGGGGCATGCCACGGGGACCTCCGTGCCCTCCCTTGTAGGATGTGGGAGGCCGCCTCCCTGTCGTCCACCGGGGCGGCGGCATGCACTGCGTGCCACGCCAGGTGTTCCACCCTCGCCCCGCTTGTGTAGTACTTGTCTGCACACAGGGGGCATTTCGTTGGCTCCGTGGCCCCCCGCGCCGGGAAGAGCGGCACCGACTTTTGGATGGCGCCCTCCGGTGCTGGGTCGAAAAGCAGGTTGGCCAGTGGAACCATGTGTGGCGCCAACGCGCGGCCCGGGGCCGCCGCATCGAGGGCTCGTGTCGCGGGAGCGGGTCCCAGACTCCTGATGGCGTCGCGTTGCGCGTCTGCCTGCAGCCACTCTTGCCAGTGCGTGGCGCCGATTTGGCGGTCGGGCTTGGCCCTCAACTGCAGGTCGTGGAAGGCTTGTAGCCAGTTGTACACCATGGTCGGGACCGCCAGTTGGAGCTCTAGGTCGGCGGGGTGCCCCGCCGCCGGCCACACTCCCGGCCTCGCTGCCTTGGCGTTGCCCTTCAGGCGGACCTGAAGCAAGAGTGCGTGGTGTTCGCCCTCCCGTAGCGCCTTGACGATCATGCGAGTGCAGTCTGCTACGCGGACTACGGCTTCGGGTCCCGGCAGGCGCTCGGGGTCGCAGACGGCGATGTGCGCGTCCGCCGGGCTGAACATGCAGATTACCCATCGCGGGTTCTGCTGTCCCCGTTGAGCCACCGCTAGGGTAGCCGACGGGCAGGCATGTGTGAGTAGTCCCGCGTGGAGGTCCCGGACGTCCGTGGCCCTGATGGCGTCTTCCTGCCATGCGGCCCGTACATGCTCCTCCTGGTCGGGGCTCCAGACCAGAGCGCGGGGTTGGGCCCACCCCTGGTGCCTGCCTTCTGTCCGGGGCTCTGACGGTGTGTAGCAGGACTGCCAGCGGCCAGTGGTCCGCCGTCATATAGTAGGTCTAGGTGGGCCCCTGCTGCCAGTCGACATGGGGCTGGGGCGGGAATGCCCCTTGACTCGCGGTGCCGTGCCAGACGGTCCAGCGGCCCCGGGCCAGGATGTGCGAACGGTATCCCCTGGCGTGGCCGTGCAGGATGGCCTGGTAGCCCGCTGCCTGCAGCACCAGCGCCTCCCCCTGCTGTGGCCCGGGAGGGGGTACGCCGTCGCCTGCGTCCCTGACGCAGGTGCGCTTGCGGAGCTTGGCGTGCCACAGGTGGGGCGCGTCGCGCTGCGGCCCTTGTATGCTTCCCGCGATCTGCGCCGGGCCGTGGTGGTGGACAAAACTCTCCCTGCCGTCTGCCAGTAGCGCCGCCGTGACAACGTACAGCTGCTCCGCCGTGAGGGGTGCCGTCGGTGTGTGCGTTGCAGCCGGCTGGCGGGGCCGTGTGTCTCAGCAGGGGACGTGGGGCAGCAGTTGCGCTGGCCACGCCGCCACGGGTCCCATGGTGACGGCCGCAACCGTGGACGCCAGCGCCATGCGATCCGCTGGTCTGTATTGCCTGAGCCCCGTGGTATCCCGGGTGAAATGCCTGCAGGCCGCCATCCAGGCCACCGCTCCGCAGTTCGTGCAGTCTGGCTCGGCCACGTCCGCTCCACCGCCCTTCCTTTGCTGCACTGTGGTGATCCTGTCGAGCGGGGGACCCTGCTGCAGCGCCTCTGGGCCCTGTCCCTGCGGGAGGGCGGGCGGGGCCGGCTGCGGGAAGCTCTGCGCGCCCAGGCGCTCCGGGTGCGTGTGATACGGGTTCTGCCGGCGGTGCTCCGGGGTCGTCCGGGGCAGGAAGAGGAGTTGGTGCAGGTACCAGTGGCCCTGTGCGGTGGACGGGTTGTGGAGTGTTAACCACTGTTGCACCACGCCCCTGGGTGTGCGGACTCGACGCGGCGCTGCAACCCCAGGCGGCCCCGGCGGTTTTACGTGCCCGCGGGCGGGATGTGGGTCTGTTTGTAGAGCACCCGTAGCGGCTCCAGCACCAGGTCCAGCACCTCGTCGGTGAGCTGTTCCGTAAGGGCCGATGCCCTGTGTAGGACGTGGCGGACTCCGGGTGTGGGGGCCGTGAGCTGTTCGAGCACCGGCCCCGGCGGGCACCGTGCGCCCGGGTCTGTCATCCAATCCCTGTAGTGGCTCAGCATGGCCCTCCACACTTACCTTGTCAGGGCGTGGTGGGGGGTCAAGGAGGGGACCGTCCGTAGGAGGCGGTGGGACGCCGGTGGCGGCCGCATGGGTTGCAGGGCGGTCACTGTGATCCACCTGCACGCCGTGTCGGGTACGATTGCCCCCCACTCCACGGCCCCCATGCCCTTGGCGTGCAGTAGCGCCTGGCCCTGCACCAGGGAAAAATACGGGCTCGGGCGCCCATCCTGCTCCCTCCACCGTACCCAGGCCGCTCCCGCTTGCAGGCTGTGGAGCAGGACCACGCCGGGTAGGAGCGGCAGCGGGAAGGCCCCCTTGACGGCTTGGGTGGCATGGGCCAGGGTGCCCATGGGTAAGTACCACAGCGGGTGGACCCAGGGGTCCGGTAGCGGTTGCGCCCCCCCTGCGTCCCACCGTCACTCGGAGTCTGGCGGGGCCGCCAGGACCGTGCCTGTCTGCAGGAAGTGGCGTGCCCTCTTGTCGGGGTGCCGCTGGAGGGTTGCCGCGAGGCTGAACCCCTCTGCCGCGGGCGCCACTGAAAGGCCCCCCCAGGGCCTGCCGCAGGGGATATCCTTTTCGGTCGGCCAGGCGTGGAGGTCCTGGGCGATTTCCTCCGCGGTGCCTGTGGGGGCGTCCTCAGGTGCCAGGTGCCACATGACGGCGAGCACCGCCCATTTGGAGAAGGGCCAAGCCCGTGGAGGGGTGTATACCTGCATGGTCCACTGTGGGCGCGCGCGCCGCACGCGGGACGCGTGGAGCACCCCTCGGACCATGTTCGCCGCCAGGACCAGCACCATTTCTTGAGGGCTCTACGACGATCCCCTCTGCCGGTCCGCCGTGGCGGCCCCGGGTGTGCAAGGCCACTTCGGCTTGGCCTGTATGGGCGCGCCGGTCGACGGCCTCCTGGATGTTCACGCTGCTGCGCGCGGTCTCATCCAGGATCCAGCCCTGCGCCACCCCGTAGCGCAGGGCGGCGCGTGCGGCCACGTGTCCCACCGCGGGCAGCGCTCCGTCATCGGGGCCCGGTTGGGGGTATTGCTTGGGGCACCAGTCTTCTCCGGTGCAGTGGCCCCGTTTCCACGCGGGGCAGAGGGCGGGCACACTGCCTGCCGGCGGCGCAGGTACCGCGGGCGTGCTGCCCGCGGGCAGCTCCGGAACTATCTCCAGGTCGGAGTCCGCGCCCGCGTCCTCCTGTGGAGAGTCTCCTTCGCCGCCTCTGAGTCCCAGTGCCTTGATGACCTCGTGTGCCGCGTCCAGCGTCGGAGAACAGGTGCGTGTTTTGCGTGGGGCCGCGGGTTCTGCCATTGTTGTGTTGCTGTGCCTGAGAGCAGGGGGTGGGGTGCGGACTTCCCATGGCTGGTGCACGTGCTGTGGGCGCCGTGGGGCGTGAGTGGGGGAGCTCGACCGCTGGCTCCGCGTGCCGGCGTTCGCGCGTTCGTGTGGGCATTAGGTGCTCCCCCTGCTGCCTCCATAGCAATGGTAACCCCGTTGCGAGGGGCGCCCGAGGCCAGGTGCTCTCCTCTCCCCGGCTGCCTTCCTTCGGTGCCGGGGTCGCCACGCGTTGTTGTCGAGTGTGCGGGTGTGGGGGCCCAGTACCGTCCCCTCGGCTTGCATGCCCTGTGGGGGCTGCCTGCCGCGGGGGTGGTGGGGGGCCGTCCCCGGGGGGGGTGGCCTGCCACCGTTGTGAGGGGCGTCTGGTGTCAGGCGCTGTCCCTCCCCCGGCCGCTCGTTCTCCGGGGCGGGCAGGCGGGGTTCTGCGACCCGTGTGTCCCGGGTGCGGTTGGCGTGGGCGTGGGGACCCAGCACCGGCCCCACAGCGTGCGCCCTTGCGGGCCGGCGTTGCGCGCTGTGGGGGCGGCGGGAGGGCGTCCCCGGGGGGGGTGCCTTTCGCTGTTGTGAGGGGCGTCTGAGGTCGGGCGCTCACTGCCGGCTGCCCGCCCTCCGCCTGGGCTGTCGGGGCCCGCTATACACGTGCTGTGGGCGCGGGTGCGCGGGTGTGGGGGCCCAGCACTGTCCCCTTGGCGTGTGTGCCCTGTGGGGGCTGCGTGCCGCGGGGGCGGTGGGGGGCCATTCCCGGGGGGGCTGGCCTGCCCCCGTTGCGAGGGGCGTCTGGTTTCAGGCGCTGTCCCTCCCTTGGCCGTCCATCCTCTGGGGCGGGAAGCCGGGGTCCCGCGACCCGTGTGTCCCGGGTGCGGTTGGTGTGGGCGTGGGGACCCGGCACCGGTCCCACAGCGTGCGCCCTTGCGGGCCTGCGTTGGGCCCTGTGGGGGCGGCGGGAGGGCGTCCCCCGGGGGGGAGTGCCTGTCGCCGCTGTGGGGGGCGTCTGAGGTCAGGCGCCCCCCCTCCCCCGGCTGCCCGCCCTCCGGGCGGGCTGTCGGGGTCCGCCACCCACAAGCTGTGGGCGCGGGTGTGCGGGTGTGGGGGCCCAGCACTGTCCCCTTCGCTTGCGCGCCCTGTGGGGGCTGCGTGCCGCGGGGTTGGTGGGAGGCCGTCCCCGGTGGGGGTGGCCTGCCACTGTTGTGAGGAGCGTCTGGTGTCAGGCGCTGTCCCTCCCCTGGCTGCCCGTCCTCTGGGGCGGGCGGTCGGGCTTCCGCGACCTGTGTGTCCCGGGTGCGGTTGGTACGGGCGTGGGGACCCAGCACCAGGCCCACAGCGTGCGCCCTTGTGGACCAGCGTTGCTCGCTGTGGGGTCGACGGAAGGGCGTCCCCGGGGAGGGGGTGCCTTGCGCCGTTGTGAGGGGCGTCTGAGGTCAGGCGCCCCCCCTCCCCCGATTGCCCGCCCTCCGGGCGGGCTCCCGGGGTCCGCCATCCACGTGCTGCGGGCGCGGGTGTGCGGATGTGGGGGCTCAGCACTGTCTCCTTGCCTTGCATGCCCTGTGGGGGCTGCGTGCCGCGGGGGTGGTGGGGGGCCGTCCCCGGGGGGGTGGCCTGCCACCGTTGTGAGGGGCGTCTGGTGTCAGGCGCTGTCCCTTCCCCGGCCGCCCGTCCTCCGGAGCGGGCAGCCGGGGTTCCGCGACCCGTGTGTCCCGTGTGCTGTCGGTGCGGGCGTGGGGACCCAGCAGCGGCCCCACAGCGCGCGCGCCCTTGCCGGCCAGCGTTGCTCGCTGTGGGGGTGGCGGAAGGGTGTCCCCCGGGGGGGGTGCTGTTCGCCATTGTGAGGGGCGTCTGAGGTCAGGCGCTCCCCCTCCCCCGACTACCCGCCTTTCGGGCGGGCTGTCGGGGTCCGCCACCCACGTGCTGTGGGTGCGGGTGTGCGGGTGTGGGAGTCCAGGTCTGTCCCCTTGGCTTGCGCGCCCTGTGGGGGCTGTGTGCCGCGGGGGTGGTGGCGGGCAGTCCCCGGGGGGGGTGGCCTGCCACCGTTGTGAGGGGCGTCTGGTGTCAGGCGCTGTCCCTCCCCCGGCCGTCCGTCCTCTTGGGCGGGCAGCCGGGGTTCCGTGACCCGTGTGTCCCGGTTGCGGCTGGAGCGGGCCCTGGGGATCCAGCACCGACCCCACAGCGTGCGCCCTTGCGGGCCGGCGTTGCGCGCTGTGGGGGTGCCGGAAGGGCGCTGTAGTCCCCCATTCTAGCAGAGCCCGGTACCTTGGGGCTGAGCCATATGTGTGCGTCCCTCCAGTGCGGCGGCGGCGGGGCGCCCCGGAGGATGGCCCGGTAGGAGTGGACCAGGAGCCACTGGACGGGTGCCAGGAGGGCCTTGATGAAACGGGCCTCCACGTGGTTGGGACCCGGGGCCTTGCCATCGGCTTTGTCCAGGGCGGACTGCAGGTCCTGCATGGAGTACTGCTGGACCTGGGCCCAGGCCCCCTCAGAAACCCGGGGCACGTGGCGGCTGAGGATCGCCTGAAAGCCGTGGAGGTCCACCGGGCGCTTGTCGTACAATGCCCGCCAGAAGGCGCGAACCGCGAACATCACGTTGTGGGCCTCGCCGAGGAGTGTTTGGGTGTTGGGGACCCGCACGTTCCAGAGGCCTGACGGGCCCGAGGCCTCTACCTCTATGGTCCCCCGCACAGTTTTCCACCGTTTGGCGATGTCCTGGGCGTGGCGGCGCCAGAAATCTTTGATGGCTCGCTTGCGGTCAGCCGCCAAGAGCGTGCGCAATTGGCGGATGTCCTCTTCGAGGGCGGCCGCTTGCCTTTCCAGCTCCTCCTGTAGCTGGCCCTGCGTGGCCGGGTGGAACCCAGGCGACGCACCCCGCAGCTCATCCCTGAGCCGGAGCGCCCCCTCGGACCGGATGCCATGCCGTGCCGCGTCCGCCTGGTACACCGCTGGCTCGCACGCTGCCAGGGTGTCGTAGCGGAGACGGCTGCCGGCGTCCCACCACCCGCGCCAGGGCGTCATGCGCCGCGTGGAGATGTTCGAACAGCTTGTCCACTGCGCCCGTGGGCATGGACCCGTAGGCTTGCTGCTCTGCGGGCCCCAGCCAGGGCGCCAGGGAGGGCTCATCCTGCGCGGCGGTGACCGCTGCCCACAGGCAGCGTTGGACGGGCGCGGCCTCGGCGTCGTACGGGAGGAGGCGGCCCTCTGTGTGGCTGTAGGGGGTGGGCATTGTCGCGTGCCCTGCCGCGTTGAGGAGGCCTGGCAGAACCAGGCGGACCGGGAGGTGGTCCGACCCGACCACCTGGCAGTGTGCCATGCCGCGGGCCCAGACGCATTCCCGCGGGGAGCACGGCAGGAGGGGCTCGTTGACCAGGAAGGTGTCCACCCTGTGCCGGGACGGGTGGAGCGTGGGGGTCATGTCCTCCGCGCCGCCCGCTGTGGCCCTCCGGAAACCGCAGGCCTCCCAGCCCACCCGGAAGTGCTCCGTGGCCAGGTTGGTGGGGGCATCCATGTAGACGTTGATGTCGCCAGCGATGACCACCGGGTGTCTCCCACCGAGGCTGCGCGCCGTGGCATACATTTGTATGTCGGCCCAGAACGCCGCCAGCCCCGCCGATGGGGAGCAGCCCGCCTGCAGTGCGTGGACGTTGATGAGGGTGAGGCCCCCTCCGTCTGTGCGGATCTCCAAGGCCGCGGCCCTCCCGGGGACGACTTCCGTGAAGCTGAGCAACTCGTGCTCCGCCACGTACTTGCTGCTGACCGCGGTGAGGAGGCCTCCCCCTCTCGAGGTGGAGGTGGCTCTACCCCTTGTCCCGGAGCGCCGCGGCCACGTGCATCTCCTGCGCCCGGGTGGCGATCCCTGTTTCCTGGAGCATGATGGCAAAGCCCCCCTCCCGGGGTAGCATGCCGGTGATGAGGTGCTCCTTGTCGGTACAGGCCGCCGGCCCCCGGCGCCGCCGGAGCGTGTCCCGGAGGGACCGGTCTGGCGGGACGAGGCCGTTGCGCAGGTTCCATGAGAGGAGCGATAGGGCGTCGTCAGCCGTGTCTTCCTGGAGTCAGCTGTCCCTCACCGGCACTGCCGCTCAGTCCCCTGTAGCAGCCAGGTCTCCTCGTTGTGCCGGATCCATAGGGTGTGGGGAGCCCGTTCCCAGCGGGGCCCACAGGGGCCAGGGGGGCGAGTCTCGCGGGGATGGATCCTTGTTGGGCTGCTCCGCCAGCCCCCGGGGCCGATCTGGGTGCCTCCTCCTCGCCTTCTGCGTGGCCGGCCGCCTGTGGCGTGGAGCGCAGGGCGTACGGGGCATGCCATGGGGACCTCCGTGCCCTCCCTTGTAGGATGTGGGAGGCCGCCTCCCTGTCGTCCACCGGGGCGGCGGCGTGCACTGCGTGCCACGCCAGGTGTTCCACCCTTGCCCCGCTTGTGTAGTACTTGTCTGCACACAGGGGGCATTTCGTTGGCTCCGTGGCCCCCCGCGCCAGGAAGAGCGGCACCGACTTTTGGATGGCGCCCTCCGGTGCTTGGTCGAAAAGCAGGTTGGCCAGTGGAACCGTGTGTGGCGCCAACGCGCGGCCCGGGGCCGCCGCATTGAGGGCTCGTGTCGCGGGAGCGGGTCCGAGACTCCGGATGGCGTCGCGTTGCGTGTCTGCCTGCAGCCACTCTTGCCAGTGCGTGGCGCCGAATTGGCGGTCGGGCTTAGCCCTCCACTGCAGGTCGTGGAAGGCTTGTAGCCAGTGGTACACCGTGGTCGGGACCGCGAATTGGAGCTCTAGGTCGGCGGGGTGCGCTGCCGCCGGCCACACTCCCGGCCTCGCTGCCTTGGCGTTGCCCTTCAGGCGGACCTGGAGCAGAAGGGCATGGTGTTCGCCCTCCCGTAGCGCCTTGACGATCATGCGAGTGCATTCTGCTACGCGGACTACGGCTTCGGGTCCCGGCAGACGCTCGGGGTCGCAGACGGCGATGTGCGCGTCCGCCGGGCTGAACATGCAGATTACCCATCGCGGGTTCTGCTGTCCCCGCTGAGCCACCGCGAGGGTAGCCGCCGGGCGGGCGTGTGTGAGTGGTCCCGCGTGGAGGTCCCCGACGTTCGTGGCCCTGATGGCGTCTCCCTGCCATGCGGCCCGTAGATGCTCCTCCTGGTTGGGGCTCCAGACCAGAGCGCGGGGTTGGGCCCACCCCGGTGCCTGCCTCTTGTTGGGGGCTCCGACGGTGTGTAGCAGGACTGCCAGCGGCCAGTGGTCCGCCGTCATATAGTAGGCCTAGGTGGGCCCCTGCTGCCAGCCGACATGGGGCTGGGGCGGGAATGCCCCTTGCCTGGCGGTGCCGTGCCAGACGGTCCAGCGGCCCCGGGCCAGGATGTGCGACCGGTAT
The DNA here is from genome assembly GCA_964036045.1 of Eutreptiella sp. 'Long Island Sound 2002'. Taxonomy (NCBI): domain Eukaryota; phylum Euglenozoa; class Euglenophyceae; order Eutreptiales; family Eutreptiaceae; genus Eutreptiella; species Eutreptiella sp. 'Long Island Sound 2002'. The sequence continues at coordinate 76,640,822 of OZ038380.1, read as the reverse complement.
CCTCCCGCGTGGCCGTGCAGGATGGCCTGGTAGCCCGCTGCCTGCAGCACCAGCGCCCCCCCCTGCTGTGGCCCAGGAGGGGGTACGCCGTCGCCTGCGACCCTGACGCAGGTGCGCTCGCGGAGCGTGGCGTGCCACAGGTGGGGCGCGTCGCGCTGCGGCCCTTGTATGCCTCCCGCGATCTGCGCCGGGCCGTGGTGGTGGACGAAGCTCTCCCTGCCGTCTGCCAGTAGCGCCGCCGTGACAACGTACAGCTGCTCCGCCGTGAGGGGTGCCGTCGGTGTGTGCGTTGCAGCCGGCTGGCAAGGCGGTGTGTCTCGGCAGGGGACGTGGGGCAGCAGTTGCGCTGGCCACGCCGCCACAGGTCCCATGGTGACGGCCGCAACCGTGGACGCCAGCGCCATGCGACCCGCTGGTCTGTATTGCCTGAGCCCCGTGGTATCCCGGGTGAAATGCCTGCAGGCCGCCATCCAGGCCACCGCTCCGCAGTTCGTGCAGTCCGGCTCGGCCACGTCCGCTCCACCGCCCTTCCTTTGCTGCACCGTGGTGATCCTGTCGAGCGGGGGACCGTGCTGCAGCGCCTCTGGGCCCTGTCCCTGCGGGAGGGCGGGCGGGGCCGGCTGCGGGAAGCTCTGCGCGCCCAGGCGCTCCGGGTGCGTGTGGTACGGGTTGGTGCAGGTACCAGTGGCCCTGTGCGGTGGACGGGTTGCGGAGTGTTAACCACTGTTGCACGACGCGGCGCTGCAACCCCAGGCGGCCCAGGCGGTTTTACGTGCCCGTGGGCGGGATGTGGGTCTGCCGGTAGAGCACCCGTAGCGCCTCCAGCCCCAGGTCCAGCACCTCGTCGGTGAGCTGTTCCGTAAGGGCCGATGCGCTGTGTAGGACGTGGCGGACTCCGGGTGTGGGGGCCGTGAGCTGTTCGAGCACCGGCCCCGGCGGGCACCGTGCGCCCGGGTCTGTCATCCACTCCCTGTGGTGGCTCAGCATGGCCCTCCACACTTACCCTGTGAGGGCGTGGTGGGGGGTCAAGGAGGGGACCGTCCGTAGGAGGCGGTGGCACGCCGGTGGCGGCCGCATGTGTTGCAGGGCGGTCACTGTGATCCACCTGCACGCCGTGTTGGGTACGATTGCCCCCCACTCCACGGCCCCCATGCCCTTGGCGTGCAGTAGCGCCTGGCCCTGCACCAGGTGGAAATACGGGCCCGGGCGCCCATCCTGCTCCCTCCACCGTACCCAGGCCGCTCCCACTTGCAGGCTGTGGAGCAGGACCACGCCGGGTAGGAGCGGCTGCGGGAAGGCCCCCCTGATGGCTTGGGTGGCATGGGCCAGGGTGCCCATGGGTAAGTACCACAGCGGGAGGACCCAGGGGTCCGGTAGCGGTTGCGCCCCCCCTGCGTCCCACCGTCACTCGGAGTCTGGCGGGGCCGCCGGGACCGTGCCTGTCTGCAGGAAGTGGCGTGCCCTCTTGTCGGGGTGCCGCTGGAGGGTTGCCGCGAGGCTGAACCCCTCTGCCGCGGGTGCCACTGGGAGGCCGCCCCGGGGCCTGGGCCAGGGGAAATCCTGGTCGGTCGGCCAGGCGTGGAGGTCCCGGGCGATTTCTTCCGCGGTGCCTGTGGGGGCGTCCTTCCTTGCCAGGTGCCACATGACGGCGAGCACCGCCCACGTGGAGAAGGGCCAAGCCCGTGGAGGGGTGTATACCTGGATGGTCCACTGTGGGCGCGCGCGCCGCACGCGGGACGCGTGGAGCACCCCTCAGACCATCTCCGCCGCCAGGACCAGCACCATTCCTGAGGGCTCTACGACGATCCCCTCCGCCGGTCCGCCGTGGCGGCCCCGGGTGTGCAAGGCCAGTATGGGCACGCCGGTTGACGGCCTCCTCGATGTTCACGCTGCTGCGCGCGGTCTCATCCAGGATCCAGCCCTGCGCCACCCCGTAGCGCAGGGCGGCGCGTGCGGCCACGTGTCCCACCGCGGGCAGCGCTCTGTGAGTCGGGGCCGGGTTGGGGGTGTTGCTTGGGGCACCAGTCTTCTCCGGTGCAGTGGCCCCGTTTCCACGCGGGGCAGAGGGCGGGCACGCTGCCCGCCGGCGGCGCGGGTTCCCCGGGCGTGCTGCCCGCGGGCAGCTCCGGAACTATCTCCAGGTCGGAGTCCGCGCCCGCGTCCTCCTGTGGGGAGTCTCCTTCGCCGCCTCTGAGTCCCAGTGCCCTGATGACCTCGTGTGCCGCGTCCAGCGTCGGAGAACGGGGGCGTGTTTTGCGTGGGGCCGCGGGTTCTGCCATTGTTGTGTTGCTGTGCCTAAGAGCAGGTGGTGGGGTGCGGACTTCCCATGGCTGGTGCACGTGCTGTGGGCGCGGTGGGGCGTAAGTGGGGGAGCTCGAACGCTGGCTCCGCCAGCCGGCGTTCGCGCGTTCGTGTGGGCATTAGGTGCTTCCCCCGGCCGCCTGCGTAGCAATGGTGACCCCGTTGCGAGGGGCGCCCGAGGCCAGGTGCTCTCCTCTCCCCGGCTGCCCTCCTTCGGTGCCGGGGTCCGCCACGCGTTGTTGTCGAGTGTGCGGGTGTGGGGGCCCAGTAGCGTCCCCTCGGCTTGCATGCCCTGTGGGGGCTGCCTGCCGCGGGGGTGGTGGGGGGCCGTCCCCGGGGGGGGTGGCCTGCCACCGTTGTGAGGGGCGTCTGGTGTCAGGCGCTGTCCCTCCTCCGGCCGCTCGTTCTCAGGGGCGGGCAGCCAGGGTTCTGCGACCCATGTGTCCCGGGTGCGGTTGGCGCGGGCGTGGGGACCCAGCACCGGCCCCACAGCGTGCGCCCTTGCGGGCCGGCGTTGCGCGCTTTCAGAGTGGCGGATGGGGGTCCCCGGGGGGGGTGCGTTTCGCTGTTGTGAGGGGCGTCTGAGGTCAGGCGCTCCCTTCCGGCTGCCCGCCCTCCGCCTGGGCTGTCAGGGCCCGCTATCCACGTGAAGTGGGCGCGGGTGCGCGGGTGTGGGGGCCCAGCACTGTCTCTTGCCGCGGGGGCGGTGGGGGGCCATTCCCGGGGGGGGTGGCCTGCCCCCGTTGCAAGGGGCGTCTGGTGTCAGGCGCTGTCCCTCCCTTGGCCGCCCATCCTCTGGGGCGGGAAGCCGGGGTCCCGCGACCCGTGTGTCCCGGGTGTGGTTGGTGTGGGCGTGGGGACCCAGCACCGGTCCCACAGCGTGCTCCCTTGCGGGCCTGCTTTGCGCGCTGTGGGGGCGGCGGGAGGGCGTCTCCCGGGGGGGAGTGCCTGTCGCCGCTGTGGGGGGCGTCTGAGGTCAGGCGCCCCCCCTCCCCCGGCTGCCTGCCCTCCGGGCGGGCTGTCCGGGTCCGCCACCCACGTGCTGTGGGCGCGGGTGTGCGGGTGTGGGGGCCCAGCACTGTCCCCTTGGCTTGCATGCCCTGTGGGGGCTGCGTGCCGCGGGGGTGGCGGGGGGCCGTCCCCGGGAGGTTGGCCTGCCACCGTTGTGAGGGGCGTCTGGTGTCAGGCGCTGTCCCTCCCCCGGCCGCCCGTCCTCCGGGGCGGGCAGCCGGGGTTCCGCGACCCGTGTGTCCCGGGTGCGGTCGGTGCGGGCGTGGGGACCCAGCAGCGGCCCCACAGCGCGCGCGCCCTTGCGGGCCGGCGTTGCTCGCTGTGGGGGTGGCGGAAGGGCGTCCCCGGGGGGGTTGCCTTTCACCGTTGTGAGGGGCGTCTGAGGTCAGGCGCTCCCCCTCCCCCGACTGCCCGCCCTCGTGGCGGGCTTTGGGGGTCCGCCACCCATGTGCTGTGGGCGCGGGTGTGCGGGTGTGGGGGCCCAGCACTGTCCTCTTGGCTTACATGCCCTGTTGGGGATGCTTGCCGCGGGGGTGGTGGGGGGCTGTCCCCGGGGGGGGTGGCCTGCCACTGTTATGAGGCGCGTCTGGTGTCAGGCGCTGTCCCTCCCCCGGCCGCTAGGGATGCAGATTCGCAGCGAATTCAATTTGAATTCGCCGAATTCGCTGCGAATTCGTTCGCAGCGCGAATTCGCTGCGAATTCGGCCTGAAATTCTTAGTACTGCAAATTCGGGGCGAATTCGCGCTGCGAATTCGCAGGCGACGGCAAAATGATCACGCGTGCGCCGTCTTTTCTCCAGATGGAAAACTAACTTTGAACTGTGCAATGCAATAATTTTTTTGACTGGACAAAAGAAAAACTATGATGATTGCGCTTCGATTGAGCCGTTGATTTTCCTGTGCGGTGCCTGCGTACCCGTTTTCGAAAACAAAATTTACTTTTGAGTTTTGACCACACCGCTGTGTCCGCGTAGCTCCACCGAACACGGCGGTACCCTCCATTCTCCCCAGAAGTCCACCAGTTTGGAGAAAAACCCGTCCCGAACTTTTGACAGTCAAAATGTGTTGCCCCTTGGCAACCACGCACTGTCGGGCCGTGTGGAAGGAGAAGCAGCCGAGAGCAGCCAGACGCAGCCGCAGTGAGGCCCTGGGCACCCATAACGATGTGCACTGAGCTAATGACGTGCACGGAGCTGCACCCAGCCAGCGCACCTGCTCCAACCTCCCTATAAGCTATGTACATAGCCCCTTGTAGCCCTTGCGTATCCTTGACAGCGGTACCCTCCTTACCTTTCCCGGTGCCGTGTATGCTCTCTCTTAGATTACTTCAAGTCCAACGATTCAATTCAAGAGTGCAATGAATGAAGGCCCAATAAGGGCAACAAGTGGTTCACTTGTGATGGTTTGTGTGTGGATTGGTGATCTTGCATGCTTCGTTGCTGCTTCTTTTCCAAAAGGCATTTGAAAGAAGCAAGGAACTTTGGAATTCTTGGTTTTGATTTGCTTTATTTTTGTCAAATCGTCAAATCGTTTCAGCGTGGTAAATGCAAGCAACAACAAACAATAAAAATTGCAAGGTTACGGAAGCTTTTGGAAAATCTTTTATGCGATATGGTACTGGGTAGTGGCATACCCATATGTAAACAGGTGAAATGCCACCTAGAAGGTAAATTGTAGGTGCCTATGGATTCAATCAAGCAAATCAGGGAGGATTCGAATTTGAAGTTGCGAATTCCAGTTCAGAGTGGTCCACGAATTCGTGCGAATTCGGGGCAAATTCGAATTCGAGCGAATTTGTGCGAATTCGAACCTGCATCCCTACCGGCCGCCCGTCCTCTGGGGCAGGCAGCCGGGGTTCCGCGACCCGTGTGCCCCGGGTGCGGTCTGTGCGGGCGTGGTGACCCAGCACCGGCCCCACAACGTGTGCCCTTGCGGGCCGGCGTTGCTCGCTGTGGGGCTGGCGGAAGGGCGTCCCCGGGGGGGGGGGTGCCTTTCACCGTTGTGAGGGGCGTCTGAGGTCAGGCGCTCCCCCTCCTCCGACTGCCGGCCCTCTGGGCGGGCTGTCGGGGTCCGCCACCCACGTGCTGTGGGTGCGGGTGTGCGGGTGTGGGGGCCCGGCACTGTCCCCTTGGCTTACATGCCCTGTGGGGGCTGCGTGCCGCGGGGGTGGTGGGGGGCCGTCCCCAGGGGGGTGGCCTGCCACCGTTGTGAGGGGCGTCTGGTGTCAGGCGCTGTCCCTCCCGCGAACGCCCGTCCTCTGGGGCGGGCAGCCGGGGTTCCGCGACCCGTGTGTCCCGGGTGCGGTCGGCGCGGGCGTGGGGACCGACCACCGGCCCCACAGCGTGCGCCCTTGCGGGCCGGTGTTGCTGACTGTGGGGCTGGCGGAAGGGCGTCCCCGGGAGGGGTGCCTTTCGCCGTTGTGAGGGGCGTCCGAGGTCAGCCCCCCCCCCCCCCCGACTGCCCGCCCTCTGGGCGGCCTGTCGGGGTCCGCCACCCACGTGCCGTGGGCGCGGGTGTGCGGGTGTGGGGGCCCAGCACTGTCCCCTTGGCTTGCATGCCCTGTGGGGGCTGCGTGCCGCGGGGTAGTAGGGGGCCGTCCCCGGGGGGGGTGGCCTGCCACCGTTGTGAGGGGCGTCTGGTGTCAGGCGCTGTCCCTCCCCCGGCTGCCTGTCCTCTGGGGCGCGCAGCCGGGGTTCCGCGACCCGTGTGTCCCGGGTGCGGTCGGTGCGGTCGTGGGGACCTAGCACCGGCCCCACAGCGTGCGCCCTTTCGGGCCGGCGTTCCTCGCTGTGGGGATGGCGGAAGGGCGTCCCCGGGGGGAATGCCTTTCACCGTTGTGGGGGGCGTCTGAGGTCAGGCACTCCCCCTCCCCCGACTGTCCGCCCTCCGGGCGGGCTGTCGGGGTCCGCCACCCATGTGCTGTGGGCGCGGGTGTGCGGGTGTGGGGGCCCAGCACTGTCCCCTTGGCTTGCATGCCCTGTGGGGGCTGCGTGCCGCGGGGGCTGTAGGGGGCCGTCCCCGGGGGGGGTGGCCTGCCACCGTTGTGAGGGGCGTCTGGTGTCAGGCGCTGTCCCTCCCCCAGCCGCCCGTCCTCTGGGGCGGGCAGCCGGGGGTCCGCGACCCGTGTGTCCTGGGTGCGGTCGGTGCGGTCGTGGGGACCCAGCACCGGCCCCACAGCGTGCGCCCTTTCGGGCCGGCGTTCCTCGCTGTGGGGGTGGCGGAAGGGCGTCCCCGGGGGGGGGGGTGCCTTTTACCGTTGTGAGGGGCGTCTGAGGTCAGGCGCTCCCCCTCCCCCAACTGCCCGCCCTCTGGGCGGGCATTCGGGGTCCGCCACCCATGTGCTGTGGGCGCGGGTGTGCGGGTGTGGGGGCCCAGCACTGTCCCCTTGGCTTGCATGCCCTGTGGGGGCTGCGTGCCGCGGGGGCTGTAGGGGGCCGTCCCCGGGGGGGGTGGCCTGCCACCGTTGTGAGGGGCGTCTGGTGTCAGGCGCTGTCCCTCCCCCAGCCGCCCGTCCTCTGGGGCGGGCAGCCGGGGGTCCGCGACCCGTGTGTCCTGGGTGCGGTCGGTGCGGTCGTGGGGACCCAGCACCGGCCCCACAGCGTGCGCCCTTTCGGGCCGGCGTTCCTCGCTGTGGGGATGGCGGAAGGGCGTCCCCGGGGGGAATGCCTTTCACCGTTGTGGGGGGCGTCTGAGGTCAGGCACTCCCCCTCCCCCGACTGTCCGCCCTCCGGGCGGGCTGTCGGGGTCCGCCACCCACGTCTTGTGGGCGCGGGTGTGCGGGTGTGGGGGCCCAGCACTGTCCCCTTGGCTTGCATGCCCTGTGGGGGCTGCCTGCCGCGGGGGTGGTGGGGGGCCGTCCCGAGGGGGGACTGGCCTGCCACCGTTGTTAGGGGCGTCTGGTGTCAGGCGCTGTCCCTCCCCCGGCCCCCCGTCCTCCGGGCGGGCTGTCGGGGTCCGCCACCCACGTGCTGTGGGCGCGGGTCTGCGGGTGTGGGGGCCCAGCACTGTCCCCTTGGATTGCATGCCCTGTGGGGGCTGCGTGCCGTGGGGTGGTGGGGGGCCGTCCCCGGGGGGGGTGGCCTGCCACCGTTGTGAGGGGCGTCTGGTGTCAGGCGCTGTCCCTCCCCCGGCCGCCGGTCCTCTGGGGCGGGCAGCCGGGGTTCCGCGACCCGTGTGTCCTGGGTGCGGTCGGTGCGGGCGTGGGGACCCAGCACCAGCCCCACAGCGTGGGCCATTGCGGGCCGGCGTTGCTCGCTGTGGGAGTGGCAGAAGGGCGTCCCCGGGGGGGGTGCCTTTCACCGTTGTGGGGTGCGTCTGAGGTCAGGCGCTCCCCCTCCCCTGACTGCCCGCCCTCCCGGCGGGCTGTCGGGGTCCGCCACCCACGTGCTGTGGGCGCGGGTGTGCGGGTGTGGGGGCCCAGCACTGTCCCCTTGGCTTGCATGCCCTGTGGGGGCTGCGTGCCGCGGGGGTGGTGGGGGGCCGTCCCCGGGGGGGGTGGCCTGCCACCGTTGTGAGGGGCGTCTGGTGTCAGGCGCTGTCCCTCCCCCGGCCGCCCGTCCTCTGGAGCGGGCAGCCGGGGTTCCGCGACCCGTGTGTCCTGGGTGCGGTCGGTGCGGGCGTGGGGACCCAGCACCGGCCCCACAGCGTGCGCCCTTGCGGGCTGGCGTTACTCGCTGTGGGGATGGCGGAAGGGCGTCCCCGGAGGGAATGCCTTTCACCGTTGGGGGGGGCGTCTGAGGTCAGGCGCTCCCCCTCCCCCGACTGCCCGCCCTCTGGGCGGGCTGTCGGGGTCCGCCACCCACGTGCTGTGGGCGCCAGTGTGCGGGTGTGGGGGCCCAGCACTGTCCCCTTGGCTTGCATGCCCTGTGGGGGTTGCGTGCCGCGGGGCTGGTGGGGGGCCGTCCCCGGGGGGGGTGGCCTGTCACCGTTGTGAGAGGCGTCTGGTGTCAGGCGCTGTCCCTCCCCCGGCCGCCCGTCCTCTGGGGCGGGCAGCCGGGTTCCGCGACCGGTGTGTCCCGGGTGCGGTCGGTGCGGGCGTGGGGACCCAGCAGGGGCCCCACAGCGTGCGCCCTTGCGGGCCGGCGTTGCTCGCTGTGGGGGTCGCGGAAGGGCGTCCCCGGGGGGGTGCCGTTCACCGTTGTGAGGGGCGTCTGAGGTCAGGCGCTCCCCCTCTTCCCACTGCCCGCCCTCTGGGCGGGCATTCAGGGTCCGCCACCCACGTGCTGTGGGCGCGGGTGTGCGGGTGTGGGGGCCCAGCACTGTCCCCTTGGCTTGCATGCCCTGTGGGGGCTGCGTGCCGCGGGGGTGGTGGGGAGCCGTCCCCGGGGGGACGGCCTGCCACCGTTGTGAGGGGCGTCTGGTGTCAGGCGCTGTCCCTCCCCCGAACGCCTGTCCTCTGGGGCTGGCAGCCGGGGTTCCGCGACCCGTGTGTCCAGGGTGCGGTCCGCGCGGGCGTGGGGACCCAGCACCGGCCCCACAGCGTGCGCCCTTGCGGGCTGGTGTTGCTCGCTGTGGGGCTGGCAGAAGGGCGTCCCCCGGGCCGGGTGCCTTTCACCGTTGTGAGGGGCGTCTGAGGTCAGGCGCTCCCCCTGCCCCGATTGCCTGCCCTCTGGGCGGGTATTTGGGGTCCGCCACCCACGTGCTGTGGGCGCGGGTGTGCGGGTGTGGGGGCCCAGCACTGTCCCCTTGGTGTGCATGCCCTGCGGGGGCTGCGTGCTGCGGGGGTCGTGGGGGGCTGTCCCGGGGGGGGTGGCCTGCCACCGTTGCGAGGGGCGTCTGGTGTCAGGCGCTGTCCCTCCCCCGGCTGCCCGTCCTCTCGGGCGGGCAGCCGGGGTTCCGCGACCCGTGTGTCCTGGGTGCGGTCGGTGCGGGCGTGGGGACCGACCACCGGCCCCACAGCGTGCGCCCTTGCGGTCTGGCGTTGCTCGCTGTGGGGCTGGCGGAAGGGCGTCCCCGGGGGGGTGCCTTTCGCCGTTGTGAGGGGCGTCTGAGGTCAGGCGCTCCCCCCTCCGCCGACTGCCCGCCCTCTGGGCGACCTGTCGGGGTCCGCCACCCACGTGCTGTGGGCGCGGGTGTGCAGGTGTGGGGGCTTAGCACTGTCCGCTTGGCTTGCATGCCCTGTGCGGGCTGCGTGCCGCGGGGGTGGTAGGGGGCCGTCCCCTGGGGGGGTGGCCTGCCACCGTTGTGAGGGGCGTCTGGTGTCAGGCGCTGTCCCTCCCCTGGCCGCCCGTCCTCTGGGGCGGGCAACCGCGGTTCCGCCACCCGTGTGTCCCGGGTGCGGTCGGTGCGGGCGTGGGGACCTAGCACTGGTCCCACAGCGTGCGCCTCTGCGGGCCGGCGTTGCTCGCTGCGGGGGTGGCGGAAGGGCGTCCCCGGGGGGGGTGCCTTTCACCGTTGTGAGGGGCCTCTGAGGTCAGGTGCTCCCCCTCCCCCGACTGCCCGCCCTCCGGGCGGGCTGTCGGGGTCCGCCACCCACGTGCTGTGGGCGCGGCTGTGTGGGTGTGGGGGCCCAGCACTGTCCCCTTGGCTTGCATGCCCTGTGAGGGCTGCGTGCCGCGGGGGTGGTGGGGGGCCGTCCGCGGGCGGGGTGGCCTGCCACCGTTGTGAGGGGCGTCTGGTGTCAGGCGCTGTCCCTCCCCCGGCTGCCCGTCCTCTGGGGCGGGCAGCCGGGGTTCCGCGACCCGTGTGTCCCGGGTGCGGTCGGTGCGGGCGTGGGGACCCAGCACCGGCCCCACAGCGTGCGCTTCTGCGGGCCGGCGTTGCTCGCTGTTGGGGTGGCGGAACAGCGTGCCCGGGGGGGTTGCCTTTCACCGTTGTGGGGGGCGTCTGAGGTCAGGCGCTCTCCCTCCCTCGACTGCCCGCCCTCCGGGCGGGCTGTCGGGGTCTGCCACCCACGTGCTGTGGGCGCGGGTGTGCGGGTGTGGGGGCCCAGCACTGTCCCCTTGGTGTTCATGCCCTGCGGGGGCTGCGTGCCGCGGGGGTCTTGGGGGGCTGTCCCCGGGGGGGTGGCCTGCCACCGTTGCGAGGGGCGTCTGGTGTCAGGCGCTGTCCCTCCCCCGGCTGCCCGTCCTCTCGGGCGGGCAGCCGGGGTTCCGCGACCCGTGTGTCCTGGGTGCGGTCGGTGCGGGCGTGGGGACCGACCACCGGCCCCACAGCGTGCGCCCTTGCGGTCTGGCGTTGCTCGCTGTGGGGCTGGCGGAAGGGCGTCCCCGGGGGGCTGCCTTTCGCCGTTGTGAGGGGCGTCTGAGGTCAGGCGCTCCCCCCTCCCCCGGCTGCCCGCCCTCTGGGCGACCTGTCGGGGTCCGCCAGCCACGTGCTGTGGGCGCGGGTGTGCAGGTGTGGGGGCTTAGCACTGTCCGCTTGGCTTGCATGCCCTGTGCGGGCTGCGTGCCGCGGGGGTGGTAGGGGGCCGTCCCCTGGGGGGGTGGCCTGCCACCGTTGTGAGGGGCGTCTGGTGTCAGGCGCTGTCCCTCCCCTGGCCGCCCGTCCTCTGGGGCGGGCAACCGCGGTTCCGCGACCCGTGTGTCCCGGGTGCGGTCGGTGCGGGCGTGGGGACCTAGCACTGGTCCCACAGCGTGCGCCTCTGCGGGCCGGCGTTGCTCGCTGCGGGGGTGGCGGAAGGGCGTCCCCGGGGGGGGTGCCTTTCACCGTTGTGAGGGGCCTCTGAGGTCAGGCGCTCCCCCTCCCCCGACTGCCCGCCCACCGGGCGGGCTGTCGGGGTCCGCCACCCACGTGCTGTGGGCGCGGCTGTGTGGGTGTGGGGGCCCAGCACTGTCCCCTTGGCTTGCATGCCCTGTGAGGGCTGCGTGCCGCGGGGGTGGTGGGGGGCCGTCCCCGGGGGGGGTGGCCTGCCACCGTTGTGAGGGGCGTCTGGTGTCAGGCGCTGTCCCTCCCCCGGCTGCCCGTCCTCTGGGGCGAGCAGCCGGGGTTCCGCGACCCGTGTGTCCCGGGTGCGGTCGGTGCGGGCGTGGGGACCCAGCACCGGCCCCACAGCGTGCGCCTCTGCGGGCCGGCGTTGCTCGCTGTTGGGGTGGCGGAACGGCGTCCCCGGGGGGGGTGCCTTTCACCGTTGTGGGGGGCGTCTGAGGTCAGGCGCTCTCCCTCCCTCGACTGCCCGCCCTCCGGGCGGGCTGTCGGGGTCTGCCAGCCACGTGCTGTGGGCGCGGGTGTGCGGGCGTGGGGGCCCAGCACTGTCCCCTTGGCTTGCATGCCCTGTGGGGGCTGCGTGCCGCGGGGGTGGTGGGGGGCCGTTACCAGGGGGGGTGGCCTGCCACCGTTGTCTGGGGCGTCTGGTGTCAGGCGCTGTCCCTCCCCCGGCCGCCCGTCATCTGGGGCGGGCAGCCGGAACTCCGCGACCCGTGTGTCCCCGGTGCGGTCGCTGCGGGCGTGGGGACCCAGCACCGGCCCCACAGCGTGCGCCCTTGCGGGCCGGCGTTGCTCGCTGTGGGGGTGGCCGAAGGGCGTCCCCGGGGGGGGTGCCCTTCACTGTCGTGAGGGGCGTCTGAGGTCAGGCGCTCCCCCTCCCCCGACTGCCCGCCCTCCAGGCGGGCCTTCGGGGTCCGCCACCCATGTGCTGTGGGCGTGGGTGTGCGGGTGTGGGGCCCCAGCACTGTCCCCTTGGCTTGCATGCCCTGTGGGGGATGCGTGCCGCGGGGGTGGTGGGGGGCCGTCCCCGGGGGGAGTGGCCTGCCACCGTTGTGGGGGGCGTCTGCTGTCAGGCGCTATCCCTCCCCCGGCCGCCCGTCCTCTGGAGCGGGCAGCCGGGGTTCCGCGACCCGTGTGTCCTTGGTGCGGTCGTTGCGGGTGTGGGGACCCAGCACCGGCCCAACAGCGTGCGCCCTTGCGGGCCGGCGTTGCTCGCTGTGGGGCTGGCGGAAGGGCGTCCCCGGGGGGGGTGCCTTTCACCGTTGTGAGGGGCGTCTGAGGTCAGGCGCTCCCCCTCCCCCGACTGCCGGCCCTCCGGTCGGGCTGTCAGGGTCCGCCACCCACGTGCTGTGGGCGCGGGTGTGCTGGTGTGGGTGCCCAGCACGTTCCCCTTGGCTTGCATGCCCTGTGGGGGCTGCGTGCCGCGGGGGTGGTGGGGGGCCGGCCCCTGGGGGGGGTTGGCCTGCCACCGTTGTGAGGGGCGTCTGGTGTCAGGCGCTGTCCCTTCACGGCCGCTCGTCCTCTGGGGCGGGCAGCAGGGGTTCCGCGACCCGTGTGTCCTCGGTGCGGTCGGTGCGGGCGTGGGGACCCAGCACTGGCCCCACAGCGTGCGCCCTTGCGGGCCGGCGTTGCTCGCTTTCGGGTTGGCGGAAGGGCGTCCCTGGGGGGGGTGCCTTTCACCGTTGTGGGGGGCGTCTGAGGTCAGGCGCTCCCCCCCCCTGACTGCCCGCCCTCCAGGCGGGCTGTCGGGGTCCGCCACCCACGTGCTGTAGGAACGGGTGTAGGGGTGTGGGGGCCCAGCACTGTCCCCTTGGCTTGCATGCCCTGTGGGGGCTGCGTGCCGCGGGGGTGGTCGGGGGCCGTCCTCGGGGGGGGTTGCCTGCCACCGTTGTGAGGGGCGTCTGGTGTCAGGCGCTGTCCCTCCCCCGGCCGCCCGTCCTCTGGGGCGGGCAGCCGGGGTTCCGCGACCTGTTTGTCCCGGGTGCGGTCGGTGCGGGCGTGGGGACCCAGCAGGGGCCCCACAACGTGCGTTCTTGCCGGACGGCGTTGCGCACTGTGGGGGTGGCGGAAGGGCGTCCCCGGGGGGGGTGCCGTTCGCCGTTGTGAGGGGCGTCTGGGGTAAGGCGCTCCCCCTCCCCCAGCTGCCCGCCCTCCGGGCGGGCTGTCCGGGTCCGCTACCCACGTGCTGTGGGCGCGGCTGTGCAAGTGTGGGGGCCCTGCACTGGCCCCGTGGCTCACCCGCCCTGTGGGGGGCTGCGCGCCACGGGGCTGGCGGGGGGCGTCTGGGTTCAGGCGCACCCCCCCCCCTGCTGCCCGCCCTCTGGCCGGGCTGCCGGGGCCCGCTGGCCACCTGCGGTGCATGCCGTGGTGCGTGGTGTCGCCTTTCGCCTGTCCCTCTGGTGCCCCCCTCTCTGGTGCTTTGGTGCGGTGTTGTGCTCGCCGTGTGCCTGCCGTGCCCCCTTCCCTGTGCGCGTCCCTTGCTCGGCTGCTGGCTACCCCTGTTTCTCTCTTGGCTTCGTTGCTCTTTACCCTTTCCTTTTCTCCCTGTTGGCTCGCCCTTCTCCCTGGCATGCACTTTTTCCCTGCCTCCGCTCTGGTGTGTGTCTCGGTCTTTTTCCTTGCCGGCTCGTGTTTCTCTCTCGTTGGGCCCTGTGAGACAAATGAAGGATGGGGGTATGTGGGCCTTCAGCGGCTTGGTGGGGTCACCAGGTAACATACTGTACCCACGTTGGCACCATGTTCGTTGCAGTTGCGTTCACAGTTGCGCGGCGTATAACATACCTGTCTTTGCACTTGTGTCTACGTGTGTGCGCGCGCTCTTCACCCTTCGTGCCATACCATGGTGTGCTTGTCTGTGGCGGTGGCGGTTGTGTTGGGCTTGCGGGGACAGACATGTTTTTTGTGTCCCCACTCCTTTCCCCGCGTTGATGGCCTATAGAGAGAGGGAGGAGAGTGGCGTTGTGTACTTCGCTCTCGTTGTCCATCCTTGGTCCTCCCTTCCTCGTGGCGTTTGCGGCGGCGGGTTCGTACTCCTTCGCCATACCTTGCGTGTGTATGCTTGTGCGTGTGGGCACCCATACCATTCATACTATCCTCACTTCTTTCCGTTTCGGCTGCACCTGGGTATTCCCTCATACCACTCGTGTTCCGTTCCGCGGCGGTGGCGGCCTCTTGTCCTTCTTTTGTTCGTTGGCGGTGTCCACCAATTGGCGTTGGCGGCTTCCTCTCGTGTTGATGGCCTATAGAGCGAGGGAGGAGGGTGGTTTTCATGTCATTTGTTCGGTCGGCAGGTGCGCTGGTGTGGCGGCGTTGTGCGCTTCGTTCTTTCAGTCCGTCCTTGGCCCTTCGATCCCTCTGTCGTTTGCGGCGGTCGGCTCGGGCCTCTCCATACCTTGCTTGTGCTTGCTTGCGCGTGTGGGCGTACCACTTGCCCTTTTTGTGAGCTCGGGCTTGTGGTTTGTGTGTTCGGTGGCGGTGGTTTGTGCTCTCCGGTGGCGTGTGGCTCCCTTCTTCCGGTTTCGTGGTTTCCCGGTTTCATACCATCACTTTTTTCCGCTTGGGCTGCCCTTTAGGTATTGCCTCATACCACCCACTCATTTTCCGTCGCGGTGTTGGCGGCCTTTTGCTCTTTGTGTGTTCTTTGCCGGTGTCAACATTTTCCTCGGCGCCGGCAGCCTATAGAGTGAGATAGGCGAAGAAGAGAGTGGTTCTCGTGGCGGTTGCTTGGTCGGTGGGCGTGTTGGCGCCGCGGTTCGCTTGTGTCTCCATCCAGCGGCGCTTAGCGTGTACTTTTTTGTTTTTTAGCCATGCCTTTTGGCGCTTGCGGCGTTTGTCGGACCCTTGCGTGCGCGGGTATACCTCTTGCTCATCGTGTGCACTTGGGTTTGTGGTATGTGTGTTTGTGGTGGCGGTGGTGCGCTCTCCGGTGGCGTGTGGTTCCCTCCTTTCGGTTACGTGCGGGTGTCCCTCATACCATGCTTCTTCCCGTGCGGGCGGCCTAGAGTAAAGAGAGTATAGAATGCATACGTGGGCGGTTGGGCGGCGGCGTGGTGCTCCTGGCGGTGGTTTGTTCGGCAGCGGGTGGTTCATACCTTGGCCTGCTTGCGGCGGCTCTCACGGCGTGTGCGGGCATGGGCATACCGCTTGCGTTTGTTTCATGGTGTTTCATGGTTTCCCTGTTTTTTCGTGTGGCGCTTTGCGTTTGGGGGGTCTCCTCCCCTTGACGCTTTGACACACCTTGACCTTGCTTGTCTCATGGCGTCTTCGTCCTCTGCGTGCGGGGGATGTTCGCGGGCGTGCCCTCTTGTTCGTGGTGCGGCCGTTGTGTCCTTTCCCTTGTGCGTTGCGCACCTTGGCCCCCTTTTGTCGTGTGGCAGCGTGGCGCATCGTACAACATACTTGTTCCGGCGGCCGGCATGTTCGCGTGGCGCCTACCCTATGTTGTTTCGTTGTTTTGTTTTACTTATTGGTGTTGGGGCGCGCACAAGTCCCCTACTCCTACTGCATGCACTTTGCTAAGTGTTTTGGGGCACGCAACGTTCAGCTCACCCGTCTTGGCGGCTCTTGTGTTCGTCGTTGTTCTGTGAGTGTCCTACCATTTTTTACCTCGCCAAACAGCAACGTAAAAGTTTTTCGGGGGTTTCTGAGGTCGGAAAACATGATTGTACCATTTATTTCTGCTGGCTGTGCCTCTTTTTCTTAGTCTTATTTTTTCCCTGCTGCGATCGCGCGACGAGAAGGCCACATGTGTGCACAGAGGCACCACAAACAGCGCAGACCACACAAACAGCACAGAGCAAACGCACCAGCACAGCACCACACCGCAGCACACCACCACAGAACACAACACAGGGGAGCAGGGCACCACAGCAAACCGCACCAACCGCAGGGAAGCAGGCCGCGCGGCCAGACAGAGACACTGACACTAAAACAGGCCACTGAAGGAAAAAACCGCGGGCAATCAGACCCAACACCGCAGCACCCAACACCACAGGACAAAGCACAACACACAGCGACGCACCAAAGCACCAGGCACCACAAACAGCGCAGCCCACACGAACAGCACAGAGCAAACGCACCACCACATCGCGGCACAGCAGCGCACAGAGCGGATCGGACAGGGAACGGGCAGCAGGACACCCCAGGACACACACAGCACACACACACACAGCACAAAGCACAGCGGCAAACAACAGCACGTACCAACACACCACGGCACGACAGGCACAGCACAAACACACAGCGCGGGGGAAAACCAGAAAACACAGCGCCGGAGAGCACAAGACCACGGGGCGACGGACAGTGCCTGAAGGCATAACAGAGCAAGCAACGACATCAAACGAGCGACAAAACACAACAAGGCACTAAAACAGCACAACGCCAGACGGGGCGACGCAGCAACGCGGAGCAGCATCACACCCAGGAGCACAGCACAGGGCAGCTCAGCACACGGCACCGCAGACCCAAACAAGAAGGCACACCACCACGCGAACAACGCAGCACGGCAACACGATGAGAGACAGAGCACAACGACACGACCAGAGACACGGCACAACACGCAGCTGCCCGACAGCACAGCAAAAAAAAAGGGGGGGGGGCACACGGAGCGCCGAGCAGCAGGAGGCCCACGAAAAAATAGGGGGGGGAGGGGCAAAAAGAGCTGGAAAAAAAAGGAAACAAAAGAAAAAAAGGCAGGGAGGGGGGAGAAAGAGAAAAAGCAGAGTGGAAGAAAACAAACAGCGAAGCCAGCAGGCCGAGAGGAGAGGCAGGAAAAAAAAAACGGGGGCCGGGGGGGGGGGAGGCACGGAGCGCCAAGGCCCAGGACACCTGGGCCGGAAACCACGGAAAGCAAGAGACAACGGGGGCGCACGGAGAAGCGAAAAAATAGGGGGGGAGGGGGGGGGGGGGCAACGAAAGGACAGGAAAAGAGCTACCCCAGCCCGGAGGGGGCCGAGCAAAGCAGAAGGACAAAGCGGCGACAGGAAAGGTGAGCCGCACTAAAACGCGCCGGGGAGGCCGGCCTTTTAGACCCGGCCAAGAAGAGCGAGCACACGCACACACGCACAGGACCCGGGCGTGGCGTTCCCCATTTCGAAAGGGGAGGTGTCAGCGTCCACATGAAACGACCCCAGTGCACCGACCGAGGCCCCCGTCGAAAGACGGACGGTACGGGAAACCGGACGCGTCAGTGCCCGGGTGCACACACGAAAACCACCGCAGCGCACGCAGCCCGAGACCGACGCCGGAGGGATCCG
Organism: Eutreptiella sp. 'Long Island Sound 2002'; assembly: GCA_964036045.1. NCBI lineage: Eukaryota > Euglenozoa > Euglenophyceae > Eutreptiales > Eutreptiaceae > Eutreptiella > Eutreptiella sp. 'Long Island Sound 2002'. Next base: position 76,623,612 of record OZ038380.1, on the reverse strand, counting down.
CCACGGACAACCCCATCGTGGGGCCCCGAACGGGTACGACGCGGAGCGAGCCCAGCGCCCTTGCCTCGGCAGGGGCGCGCGGCAGGCACAGAGAGCCCGGTTCTCGAACGGCCTCGGAGTGCCCCGCGCAGCCGCCCAGTAAATCCGGGGGCAAAAGCCCTCGGGGTGGGGAAAAGCACCACGGTGTCGGAAAAGCCGACCGGAGCACCGACAGCGACCGGACCGGACAGGGCGCGGCGCACCACGCGGGGCCACGAGGCACGCCAGGGAGGCACGTCGCCGGCCACAACCAAGGCACACGGACAGGTGCCAAGCAACAACGGCCACCGGTTGCCCCCAACCCGGACAGCGCGCACAACACGCAACCAACCACGGCACGCGAACACGCGCCAGGCAACAGAGGTGCCATCCAGATGGACATGTGCGCACCCAGCAGCGAACCCAGCCCCTGCCGGCTACGAAACAGCCGCTGTCCGGATGGACATGTGCACGCCCGGCAGCGTACCCAGCCCCTGCCGGCTACGAACCAGCCGCCGTCAGGATGGACGTGTGCGCGCCCGGAGGGTACCCAGCCCCTGCCGGCTACGCATAGCCGCCATCCGGATGGGTGAGTGCGCGCACCGCAGCAATGCCCCACACAGCCAGGTGGCCCAGGACACCGCACATGTGACACAACACACCGAGCGGGCACACCAGTGAACAGGCGCCAAGTGGCCCAGGTCACCGCACACCCAGCACAACGCACGGAGCCACCACAGCGGTGAACAGGAGCCAAGTGGCCCGGGACACCGCACACGCAACGCAAGGCACCGGGCTGGCAAACCGGTGACCAGGAGCCAAGTGGCCCAGGACACCGCACACCCATCACAACGCACCCAGCGAGCACACCGGTGAGCAGGAGCCGAGTGGCCCAGGACACCGCAGACGCAACACCACGCACGGACCAGGCACGCCGGTGAACAGGAGCCAAGTGGCCGAGTACATCGCACACATGACACAACGCACTAAGCGAGCACCACGGTGAACCTCAGCCCAGTGGCCCAGGACACAGCACACGCAACACAACGCATCGAGAGGGCACACCGGTGAACAGGAGCCAAGTGGCCCAGGACACCGCACACGCAACACAACGAATCCAGTGAGCACACCGGTGAACAGGAGCCAAGTGGCCCAGAACACCTCACACGAAACACAACGCACCGAGCGGACACACCGGTAATCAGGAGCCGAGTGGCCCAGGACACCGCACAAGCGACACAACACACTGAGCGGGCACACCGAGGAACAGGAGCCAAGTGGCCTAGGACACCGCACAAGCAACACCACACACCGAGCGGGCACACCGGTGAACAGGAGCCAAGTGGCCCAGGACACCGCACACGCAACGCAACACAACACTGCGAGCGAGCACACCGGTGAACAGGAGCTAAGAGGCCAAGGACACCGCACGGACAACACAACGCACGGAGCGAGCACGACGTAGATCAGGAGCCAAGTGGCCCAGGACATTGCACAGGCAAGACAGCGCACCGGGCGGAGACACCGGTGAACAGGAGCAAAGTGGCCCAGGACACCGCACACGCGACACAACATACCGAGCGAGCACACCGGGAATCAGGAGCCAAGTGGCCCAGGACACCGCACACGCAACGCAACACACCGAACCGGCACACCGGTGAACACGAGCCAAGTGGTCCAGGACAGCGCACATGCCACAAAACATATCGAGCGGACACACTGGTGAACAGGAGCCAAGTGGCCCAGGACACCGCACACGCAACGCAACACACTGGACAGGCACATCGGTGAACAGGAGCCAGGTGGCCCAGGACACCGCACAAACGTGCGCCCCTAGGGCGACCGAGGGACGGGCATCAATGAAACAGACCCAATGGGTCGCTCGCAGTGGGGCGACTCAGCCGACCCACCAGGCCAGCAGCAGGGGCGGTACCCCAAGGCCGCTGGTCTGAGCCCGACCAGGCTGCTTCGGAACCATGGCAAACGTCACCCGGAGCCATGAAAGCAACCGTTGACAGGCGAGCCTGTACACAGTCCAGGTTTGAGGTTTGAGGTTTGATTTTGCAGGTACTAGACGCCTTTCGGCCCCGGGGGGCCACCTGGTCGGGCCAGGTGATACCCTTCCCACCAGATCCGAGTGGGGGGGCCTCCAAGACGCACCTCCTGCCTGGTGGCGGAGTCCCCCGGGTTCACAGGGCTCGGAGCCCCGTGCTTCCCCGGCTTCCCCATTTCGCCACTCCCCGGTCAGTGCATGAATTCGCAGCCGTGGCTGCGGGCGCTTACCCACTGCGTCGCCCCCCTAATGCGTGGTCGCCCGGGGCGCCGGCGCCGCCGGGCCTGTGCTACTGGCTTGTCGCCAGTGGGACCCCCTTGGGCTGGCGCGGAGGCTGCCTAGCCTAGGGGTTGGGGCGTGGCGCTGTGCGCCACTACTGCCTTGGCGGGTGCAGTGCCCCTGTCTGTGTGTGCGTGGCGCTCGCGGCCGGTTCGGGGGTTTCGGGCCGGTACCTGGTGTTGTGTTCCTCTTGTTTCCCCCTTCCCGCCCCGCGTGTTCCGCGCTGCGTGTGGCGGGCCGTCCCTTACCCTCGCTCGCTGGTACGCCATTCCACGCGGTCTGTGCGTTCTGCGCGCTCGGTCCGGTTGCCCTTCTGGGAGTCCCCGCGTGCCCTTTTCGTGTGTGTGCGCTCGCGCTCCCGCGGCGTCCGCCCCCCCCCCCCTCGGTTGTCTGGCGTGCGCACCTGGCGTGGTCCCGGCACTGGGCGCTGGTAGGGCCGTTCCACGTGGTCCGTGCCCCTCCGCGTGTCCTGCCCTGGTCCCTTGCTCCGTCTGGCGTGCTTGGGGGGGGGCGGTCCGGTCCCGGCTCCCCCTCACTTGGCTTGGGGTTGTGGGGGTGGCGGTAGGGCGTCCCGGGGGGGGGGTGCCTTCTACTGTTGCGAGGGGCGTCTGGGGTCAGGCGCTCCCCCTCTCCCGACTGCCCGCCCACTGGGCGGGCTGTTAGGGTCCGCGATCCACGTGTTGTGGGCGCGGGCGTGCGGGTGTGGGGGCCCTTCCCTGTCCCCTCGGCCTGCACGCCCTGTGGGAGCTGCGCGCCGCGGGGCGGGTCCGTGGCGTTCGTGTGCCGGGGGGCGGGCTGGGGGGGGGGGGGCGTGCGCCGTACCCCCCGTTTGTGCGGCCGGGGGGGGCCTGTGGGGCGGGGGGTCGCTCTGCCTCATTCCGTCCCTCTGCCTTCCCTGGGCAGGCAACAAAGCGGGTGTCACTGGCGTCATGCTGTCCACGGGGGGCGTGGCCCCCCGTACCACTCCAGTTCGTGCTCACTCACCTTCTCTGGGCGCGATCTGTGCGGCGTCCTGGCGCGTTGGCGCGGGCTTGCTTGTTCTCCGCGGCCCCCGTGGGAGCCGGGGGCTGGGGCGGGGGGGCGGGTCGCGCTCTGGCTCCTCTCTCGTGCTGGGGGGGGACCATCCCCCCTGCCTCGGGGGGTGGGGGCCGGGGCCCCCGCGGCTGGCGGGCCGTGGGGGGGGGGGGGTCGCGCCGCGGCCTCCCTCTTCCCCTCTGGGTAGCGGCCTGCGGTACTCAATCCTGGCCCCCCTCGTGTCGTCGGCGCACTCCCCATCCGGCGTGCGCGTGTCGTCGGGGTCGCAGTGCCACCCCGGGGTGGGGGGGGGTCAGGCGCGGCCCGTGGACCGCTCCCCCGGGGGCCCCTGCAGACCTTAACCCCCCCTCTGCCCTCCCTGAGTGGGCTGTGGTCACGGGAGGGTCATGTGGGGCGCGGACCCCATACTGTTCTGGTGCACGCGTTGCTCCGGCACGCTGGTGTGGGCTCGCCCCGCGGCCGCAACCCCCGCGGGAGCAGGTCCAGCCGCATCCCCCCCCCCCCCGCGTCGCGGTTACTTCTGGGGGGGGTGGCGTCCCCTCGGCTCAGGGGGGGGCGGAGGGCCGGTCCTGTGGCTCCCTAGCTGGGGGGGGTGCGGGGGGGGGTGGGGGGGCCGCCCTCCCGCCCCCCCGCCCCGTCGGGCGTCGGCCTGCCTTCCGTTGCCCCCGGCGTGCCCCCCCGGGGTATACTGGTGCCGTGGGGGTTGCCGGGCGGCCGCGGGCGTCGGGCGCGGTCCGGTCGGCCGCCGACGGGTCAGTGCGGCGGGGGGGGGGGGGGGGAGGGGGGGGAACCCCCCCCGCCCTGGTTCGCGCTCCTGTCTTCCCTGGGCCGGCCTCTGATAAGGCTGCTCCGTTTGCGCCGTCCCGGGCGTCGCCGGTCCGCCGTCGGCCGGCAGCAGGCAGGGCGTGTGGGCGCCTGCCTCGGCCGTGGTGCCCCCGCACCCCGGGTGCAGCGGCCTCTTCGAGGGGGGGTGTGGGGCCGCCGTTTCTTCGGTCTGCCTCTGTCCGCCCTTGGGCCTGAGTGGGACGGGGGGGGGGGTGGGGGGGGCCCTCTGGTCCCCTGGCGCCGCCTCCTGACAGCCCGGGGGGGGGGGCGGCATGGCGGTCCCGGCCCCGGGGGCCAGCCATCTGCTGGGGGGGCGCACCCTTCCCCTGCCCCCCTCTACCTAGAGCCGGACCCTCGTGCAGGCCCTCGCTGGGTACCCTCATCCCCCTGGCCGTCGTCGCGCGACTCCCGCCGGCCGGGGGCGGCCATGAGGGTTAGCGGTCAGCGGTTAGCGGGCTGCGGGGCAGCAGGTTCCCCCCCGCGCTCGTTGTCTCCGCCCTCCCTCCCGCGGGAGGTGGCGCGCTCTCTTGCGTCACGCCGTACCGTGGGGGGGGCGTAGGTCGGGGGGCCCAGCTCCCCCCCCCCCACTTTCTCGCGTCCGCCGTCTGGGCCGTCACCTGCGCCGCCGCTCTTGTGGGGCCCGGGCTGTGGCGGCGGCGGGTTACGCCGGCAGTAGCGCCAGTGGGCGAGGGCGCTGCGCAAGGCCTGGGGGAGCCAGTTGTTGGTGTCCGCATCCGTGATGCGGAGCACCGCTCCCCCTTCGAGGAAGGCCGGCCACGTCGGCTCCCTGTCGGGCCACGCCGCCCAGATCACTGACCTGAGGACCCTCTCATGGTCCTCCGGGGCTGCCCACCCCCCCGGGGGTACTCCTTGGTTTTCTTCCGTCTCTCCGGAGGAGCACGGCATCGAAGGGCCGGTTCCTCAACCCCCTGGTGGTCCCCTGGTTGGCCCAGCACAACCACCCGTACACCTCCCCCACCAGGGGGAGGGCCTCCTCCCCCAGAGGGTCCGGGACCGTGCCCCATTCCCGGTCCCACGGCCGGGCCCCCTCTGCCCCTTGCGCCGGCTCCCCTCGCTGCCCCTGTGCCTGCGGTGCCGATGCCGCGCCCGGCCCCCCCTCCGCCGAGGCCATCCGCGCTGGCTCCGCTCTTGGCGCGGGGGGGGCTGGCTGGTGCTGGGGTCGTGGGGGTTGGGGGGGGACGAGCTCGCCGGCGTCAGGGTCGATGTTGTAGAGGTGGTGGTGGTGGTGGTGGTGGTGGTGGTGGGTGTGGTGCGCCGGCATCTGTTGGATGCCGGGGGGGATGCACCTCACCGGCTGCACGTCCGGCTGCGGGGGCGCCTCGCTCCCCGCCCCCCTCCCTTCGTCCCGCCCTCCCCCTCGGGCTCCCATGCCCCGTCCCGCCTGTCTCTTGGGGCCTGCAGCGCCCTTGCCCTTGCCCTTGGGCCCCTCCCCGGCCCCCTGCCCGTGCCCCGGGTCCCGCCCCCCGTCCCCCACGCCCTGGCCCGCCCGCTCGCCCACCGCCCCTCGCCCCGCCCCCTGCACCTGGGCTCCCTGCCCGGGCCCCTGCGCGCCCTTCCCGTGCCCTGGTCCCTTCCCGGCCCCCTGCCCTGGATCGCGCCGTCTGCTGCATGCGCTCTGCCCCCCCCCCGCTGCTGCGCCCTTGCTCCCTGCCGCGCCTGCCCTGGCCTGCTCCTTGCGCGCGCTCCTGGGTACTTCCCCTGTCGCCTCCTGCCCCCCGCTCCGCGCTTCCGTGGCTGGCACGCAGCTCTGCCTGCGCGCCCTCCCCACCTTCCTGGATCACGCGCCTGGCGTCCCGCTGTCTTTGCAGCTGCGACAGCGTGACGCCCGGCGGCGAGCGCTCGGGCGCCGGGGGGCGGACGTGCCGCGCCCGCCCCGGGGGGAAGGGCTTGGGGGGAAACTGCTTGGGGGGGCTGGTGTGGGTGTGGATGGGGTTGGTGTGGGCGCGGTACTTCGCGCTCTCCCTGCCCACTGCTGCTGCTGCGGCGGCCGCCTGCGAGGCGCCCGTGGCCCGTGCGGGGTCCGTCCCCCGCTTTCGCAGCGTGCTGCGGGTCGCGGCGTGGCCCGCCGAGGCTGTGGCGCGGCCCGCCGGTGCCGCGGTCGCAACCCCTCACGCGCCCTCCTCGCTCTCCTCTGCGGCTGCGGCAGCCCTCGGCGACGCGCCCTGTTCCTGCGCCGGGGCTACCCCCCGTGTCGGCGGCGTGCCGGGGGCCGCTGTCGGGGCCACGGCGTGGCTCGCTGGGGCTGCGGTCTCCGCTTCCTGCGCGTCTGGGGCCCCCTCCCGGGGCGGGGCGGCAGGGCTTGCCCCTTGGGCGGCGGGGGCGGTCACCTCGGCTGGCTCAGGCTCCTGGGCCGGAAGCAGCGGCCCGACCAGCACCGCCGCCTCCGCCAGCATCCGCTCCTCACGCTCCGCGAGGGTCTCCCCCGTCCACTCCGGGGAGGCGAGGAGCGGGAGCGGGACCGGCGGTGGTTGCGGTTGTCCCGCTGGGGGGAGCCATCGGAGTCTGCCATCACTGTTATCCTGGTAGGCATGCGCGGCGGCAGGCGTGCCCTTCCCACTACCTCCTGGTGCATCAGTGCCGTGCCGTGGGCAGTGCAGTGTGGTGCTCTGCGGGGGGGGGGGGGGAGGGGGTGGGGGGCCGGCTGTGGCGTCAGCCCGGCACGGCCGGGGGCCGGCGGCCATCCATCGGCATTGGGAGGGGAGGTGGGGGAGCCACGCGGCCCACGCGTCGCGCCACAGCTCCGAGTCTGGGGCGGGGCCCAGGGCCCTGGGCCCCCGGGGGTCGTCGGGTGGTGTCGGGGGGAGCCGCACTAGGTGGATCCCCGTAACAGCGGTGACCTCCTGTATTCGCAGGAAGGTGTGTACTCCGCCCCGCGCCGCGGGCGCCAGGAGGGGGGGGCGGAGTACGGGTGCTGCCCCATAGAGGTGGGTGGGGGTGATCCCCAGGACCCGCCCCGGGTCCTCGCGGGTCGCGACGACGGGGAGGAGCAGGGGGGTGCCAGGGCACTCTTGCCAGAGGACCTGCCCCCTGTGGTGGGCACCCCTGGTTCTGGAGAGGGGGGGGGACAGGTCTGGGTTAGCCCAGCAGCGGGGCGCATGCATTGCCGGCGGGAGGGCGGGGCACCAAGTGGGCTCCCTGGGGAACGCCTCGCATACGACGGCGTACAGGGGGATAGGGCTGGTGCCGTCGTACACCGGGTTGGTCGGCCGGGTGTAGAAGGTGGAGCGCCGCATCCAGCTCGGACACTCCCCCCGGGTACGTGGCCCGCGCCTGGTTCATGTACGGGGCCGCGTCCCCGGGGTAGCGCGTCCTGAGGGCGTGCAGCAGGGCTGAGGCGCTGCTGCGGAGGGACATGGCGGACCCCGCTCCCGTCAGCTGCAGGGTATCCCCCATGGACAGGGGCCGGCCCGACCGGTTGGACTCCCGCCACTCCATCCAGTGCCCGTAGAGGGCCGCCTCCGGGCTGATGAACCCCTGGCTGGACGGCGTTCACGATCCGGTGCATCGCCGGGAGCAGCGTAGGGGCACCTGCACCGTTCAGGGCGCGGACGGCCGGGAGGGCGGTCTCGTTGAGGAAAGCCCTCGCACTGCCCGTCCGGTCATACCGTGCGGCAGCGTGCGCCTCGTGCGCCTCCGCCACCGCGTCCGTCACCAGGCCCCGGACGGCCGCCTCCTGCGCTTTGCGGCGGGCCCTGGTGTGTCCCGGCCCATTCCCCCGTCGGCGTGGCATGGTACTGCGGGCTCTGCAAAGGGCGGCGGCGGGTGGGGGTCAGGGCGCAAACACGTGCGACAGGTGCGCAACGGATGTGGGGTCCCGCAGGTGCACGTGGATCCACAGAAGGGCAGCGCCCGTGGGGCCCGCGCGTTCGTGTGAGGGGATCTGTGCCCCCTCGATGCGCCGGTGCAGGGCCTCCTCCTCTGTGCGCCTGCGCGGGCCTGCGGGAGGTTCGGGCCAGGGGCACGCGGCCACCTGGGCGCACCGCGCGCACCTGTTGGCGCCTGTCGACGCTGCTGAGGACACCGTGTCACATTCCCCGCAGAGCCGGCAGGTGTGTGGGAGGTGGGAGGGCGGCGACCAAGGGTCGAGATGGCGGAGCCAGAGGTCGTCCCACCTCTGTCGGAGGGGGTCCCTGATCTCCAGCAGGCGGGCGCGGACGCGGCGCCGGTAGTCCCTGCCAAACGTCTTCCGCTGGACCTCCCGCCATGTGTCGTCGGGGAGGATCCCGTGGTCGTGGAAGGCGGCGATGAGGTCGTCCCACGCCGGGCGGGGGTGCCCCTGGGGGGGTGTTGCCATGTACACGTGGCGCCCGGTGAGGTGGGGCGTCAGCGCATCCCATCGACACCCGTTCGCGGTGTCTCGGGGGAGGAGGGCCTGCAGGGTGCCGTCCGCGACTGCCTCCCATCCCACTCGCAGCCCTTCGCAGCAGTCCAGCTCCTGGCACAGCGCGGCTGCAATGTCGGTGGGGAGCATGAGGATCAAGGGCCCGTGGGTGTCGCCCAGCCGGGAAAGGGCGTCCTCGTATACCGGCCCCCCAGCTTTGAAGTGCGCCACGGCGAGCTGGGCGGCCCCGCCCTCTGAGGGGTGCCACCGGACGGTGGCCGCGGAGTGTCCCCATGTGCGTATCTCCGTAGCCCGGAGTACATTGGCGGCGTGAAGGACGATGCGGGGCGGGACGGGTGTCCTGACGAGTGAGGACACGTCCCCAGTCCATCCCGTTTGCGGCCCCGGGGCCGCCTGCAGCCATTCCCCAGTTGCCGCGCCCCACGGGTGGTCAGGTCCCGCCCCGCGGATCGCGGTGGGTCTCGGCCGGGTGTTCAGCCCCCATCCCTTGAGCGGGATGGCGGCGTATTGTTGCGCAGGGGTCTCCGGGGCGCGCGTGGCGGCGCACCACCGGCCCCACTCGCGCGCCCATTCCTCACCCAAGATGCGCGCCTCCCACGCGGTCATGGAGCCGCGCCCGATGATCCACGGTGGGAAGAGGGCGTCTTGTAGGTGCTACGAGAACCCCCCCGGCAGGTCCTGGTACGGGTGGGGGCCCGCTTGGGGCGGGCACTCCAGAGTGCCATTCGCGACACGGAGGGAGGCTGGGAAGTCGTTGTCAGGGCGCGGGGGAGGGGGAGGGTGGTTGCCCTCCGCCGCAGTGAGCCACCGGTGTGCCCGGGCCGCCGCGCTTTGGGGCTCGCGGAGGAGTTGCTCCAGCTGGTGGTTGCGAAGCTCCCATGCGAAGTCCCCCTGCCGGAGCATGTGGTGGAGGAAATCGTCCACAGAGGTCCCTCCCGGCGGGTCGTAGCCGGCTATGGCGCGGGACTGCGCCTCCGCGTCCTCGGGCACCAGTCCGGAGCAGAAGACTTCCGTCCATGTGGCGCCTGCGGAGCGCCACGAGGCCACCCACAGGGCTTTGTCCCCGGGTGGGAGGTGGCGGGCCGCCTCGTGTACTGCCTGGCAGTAGTGGGGCCAGAGGAGCTGTGAGTGGGCGCACCCCACGTGCATGTGCACCGGGGTCTCCTCAGGGCCGCCGCATAGGAGGCACGGTTGTGGGACGATGGCAACGCCGGAGAGCCGCTCCTTACGGACGCGGAGCCTGCGCTGCACCGGCGTGTGGCCGTCTCGGGCCCGCAGCGCCCGTCGGTTGGTGGCCGTCGCCGTGAGGTCCCGGGCGTGGACGTAGGCTGTGGCGTGGGCCGAGCCAAAAGGTGTGTGTCCCCGGTGCGTCAGCGCATGGTCCGTCTGCACCCGCTGCGCGACCTCGCCAAGCACCCGCATCGTGGGGGGCCGTAGGTCGAGATGGCAGTCACGGCCGGCGACAATGAGTTGGGCGTGGCCAGGGTCCGGGGGCGTGTTCTGCACGACGGTGTCCTGGGACGCCGCCCAGTCCGCCTTGTGCAGTAGGGCGTCACTGTGGTGCGAGGTGGCTCGGACGTACCAGAACGGGTGCCCGGCGTGTTGCCCTCGCGCGCACAGGCTGTCCCGGAGCCACCGCAGGGGCATCGGGTTGACCACCTTCGCTGCGCCCGCGGGGACCCCCGTGGTCCGCTCGCGATCTGCGTGCCGCAGGAGGTGCAGGATGACTTCGGCGTCCACCGTGTGGACCCATGGTTGGTGGGCACCGTATTGTAGGGGGAGGGAGGCGGCCACCCGCTCCCCGTCGGGCACCGTGCCCGAGAGGGGCACTGCCCACGTGCGGGTGAGGTCGGCGGCGAGAGCGACGCTGGTGGCGTGTTTGCAGGGTCCGCCCCCGGACGCGTCGGAAGAGGTGTGGCTCCAGGCCTCCGGGATCCAGTAGTACCCGGTGGGGCTGAGCCACCCCGCGTTGAGGTCGGCAGAGTGCCACCGGACGTGGGGGTCGCTGGGGGTCAGTTGGTCCACGGTCAGCGCCCTGGTGTCGCCGGGGCTGATCGCCGGGTGGTCGTGCAGCCGGATCTCCGCTCCGGTGATCGGGCTTGCCCAGGACCGAAGTGCCGTCACATGTTCCTTGAGCCACGCCAGGCCTCCGCGCTGGTGCACCACCAGGTGCCCCGTGTCCTCCGGCTGGTCCTCGGACGCGTGCACTGCCATGTGTGGGTCGTGGGGCAACCCCGTAGCTACCAGCAGAGCGGTGCCACGGGAGAGCCCCAGGGGTTCAGGCTGGCCCGCCCCCACCTGAACTATTACCGACTCGGCCCGGAGCTGCGCTTGCCCCGTCGCTTGGGTGCATTGGTCGTCCGTGGTCACCAACCACAACGGCGTCGGCGCGTGGGGCCGGGGGCGCAGGGGCTCGGGCCATGCCACGTCCGCGTTAGGCTCTTGGTGCTCGCTTTCCGCGGGTACGTCGCGGAGGATGTACATGAGGGCTGCCGCCGGGTGGTACGCCGCCCCCCCGCGTGGGGGGGGATAGGCCGCCCCGGCGGTGGTAGCCCCCGACGTGGAGGTGCAGGCCGTCCGGGGTCGGCCGTAGGCCGGTGTGGGCGTCCTGCTTAGCCCTCGTGGGGTGGACGAGTCTCAGGCGGGGGTCCCGCGTGCCGGTGGTGTGGAAGAGGTGGACCAAGGCGTCGCGCCACCCGGGGTGGTTGGTGGGCTCTTGCTCGCGGCGGCAATAGTGGAGGTGTTCATCGCCGCATTGGTTGAGGCATTCCCGCACCGCTGTCGGCCACGGGTTGTCGTTGTCGGGGAAGGGGTGGCGTGGCCCGTGGTGCCCATGCCACGGCGTTGTGTGCGGCACCGTCATAGTAGTACAGCCCCACTCCCAGGGCGGCCAGGGCCCGGGGTATGCGGTGGACCCAGTCGCCCCCCGCTAGAGTTGCGAACTCCGGGACGGGGTAGTGCACCTCAAGACATATTCCGTGCGCGCCAGCTATTTCCCAGAACATCTTGGTGACCTCGGCGCGCACGGAGGTTGAACGATGGTGGACGAGTGTACCCACCAGGGCCACCGCTGCCTGCTGGCACCGCGTTGGCACCCGTGTGAGCCCCAGGGTCCGGTCATCCTGCAGGCTGTCCCGCGAGGCGTCGAAGGCGTACCGCGCCCTGTCTTTCGCGACCTGGACCGTGATGTGGTCCAGGTGGCGTGCAGTGTCGGAGTCGTTGGCAATGAAAGGGGCGACGTACTGTGTCACCCCCCCGAGGATCGCCAGGATGACGTCCTGCACCACTTTTGGTGGCGCAAGTGTGTTAAGGAACCAGTGGTACACCGCTGCCAGGCGTAGCCGGTGCTTGCGCTGCAGGGAGAACTCCCCGTCTGCCTGCAGCTGGAGTCCCAGGTAGGGGACGGAGTCCGCCGCTGGTACCCAGTGCCACGGATTTTCCAGGTGGGGAAAGAGGCGCAGCTGCAGGCCCGGGACCCCTTCTGTGGTGGCCATGGCGCACTTGCGGGGGTTGAGCTCCATGCCCATCATCCCCAGGTACGCGGCCACCGCCTCCACGCCCTCGACGAAGTGCTGCAGCGTGTTGGCCACCACCAGCAGGTCGTCGATGTAGGCCTGGATGAGGCCGTGCTCGGCCCTCCCGGCGGGCGCAGGCGGTGCCCCTGCGCCCTGAGCAGGGGCTCCAGGAGGAGCGCGTACAGCAGGGGGCTCTCGGGGTTGCCCTGCCGGACGCCGCGCAGCATGTAGACGGGCTGCGTTAGCCCGTGTGCGGTGACGATGCGCAGCAGAAGGTCCCTACCAGGACCGGCCCCCGCTGTGCCCCTTCCGCCTGTAACCCCTGCCGATTTGCTCCTGATCAACGATTGCATTGCTCAAAATCCAAGGTTCCAAATCCAAAAATATAGAAAATAAAATGCTCCTTCAACCCTGAATGGCAACCAGATCCCACAAATACAGCAATAACCCAATTCACAATCCAAATCAGGCTGCGGGCTTCTGTTCAGCACACCGGTCGTCTCACGGTGGCGGGCATGTACAAGAATTGCACCAAGGAAGAAAGCCCTGAAATTGGCATATGAACACAAAAAGAGCAAAGTTGGGGAAAGAGGTAAACATACACATTCACAGCCATAAACCCCTCATTCCCTGAACTCAAGACCTTCCCTTGACTCACCAACATATTGCCCTGAACCAGGTCAAATGAGATGGCTGAATGCCATGTGTCACAATTCACTACATGAACCCCAAAAATGTGTTCACTCCCAAGCCTCTAAATCCTAGCCCAATAGGGGAGGTGGCGTGTCATAACCTAGAGTGGCACTCAGGACCATGCCCTACCCTGACAAAACCTTGGTTGGACTTGGAATCGAATGGACTTAGAGGAATGACCTATGAGTTTGAACTCATAACATGCCAAAAAACTGCCAATTCACACCCTATTGGCCATGTATCACATATATGCTCAAAATTGAAGTTACCACTTATCCGAAGGCTCAAAGCATGCATGGAATCGAAGTCTAGTATTCATGGAGGATATAGACCAAAGGTCAATGCCCATGTACATCCCCACCTTACCCTCGAAACCCCTTCGGATATGGGCACCACACACTGCCCAAGTCAGCCAATGATCTTGAGACCAATTCTTGTAATCCTTCGTGCGCCAAGCCAAATGGAGTACACGATCCGGCATATGGTGGTGTTCAACTCCAAAGCATATGCCAACATATGAACAATGTACCATGGTTCGACTCCCCATAGGCTTCTTGCTGTTCGCCGACCAGGTAAGTACACAAAACGCAAAAATGAGCAACAACTGAGGTCAAAAACATGAAAATATGACCAAACACAAAGTTGTCATGATAGTATATCTCTATGCTCACCCATGATATCCGCTCATGATTCAATACAAAAATGATTGGAACCATTTGGGAACAATTCCCCCACTTGGATCCCGAATCGGGCGCATGCAGATACCTTCGCCACTCATATCTACATGCCCCATGAAAATGAGAGTGCACTCATGGATCTCTTTGCCAAACATACCATGAGCAATACATATGCGGTAGATTTAGTCTAGCGCTTTGAATTCCACAATTCGGACATGGGCAAGGCCCTTGTCACGTGTGGCTCCCCATCTCTTCGGCCACACTAAGATATATAACATGGGCGTGAGCACATCAAGACATATACCATGCATATAACACATACCCTCAAAATGTGGCTCCCACCACGATATGCCATGTCCCTCCATGGTCATAACTTCACGTTAAAAATACGTGGGAACCCAAGGAAGGTATCTATGCAACCCCAACACTCATGCGGTACACTCGAACGTCGCATTAAAATATTCGGTTGGACGGTCCAAGAGTTATATATCACTTTATACCCCCTTGACCATTATCACTTGCTACATCGGGCATGTGTACACACCAAAGGCGTTTGATGCTTCCCAAATTAACTTGAGACTAATGCGCTTGCAACCCTACCTTGCTTATTCTCTTTCCTCACACTCGCGCGTAGATATGGCCCTTCAAAGTGGTTCCACGATTCGCTTTTGTTTCCCTTATATCTCCAAGTCAAACGGGTGGCAGGTATAAGGGAAACCTGATTCGGGCATAGGGAAAAGAGTATCACACTTGAAGAAGTCCAAATCAAGTGCGGCGATGTCGAAGTCGAAAATCCGATTTCGACATCGCGAAAAATTCAGATTAAAATTTCGAGTGCTTATTTAGAAAATTGCGGAAGCAACGAACCCTTTGCTGATGAAATCTGACCCTTCATCGGGGTTTCCGCCAAAATATCTGGAAATAACAGTTAACCAATCGGTTAACGCAAAATAGCGAGCCAACTGACAGTCGCCGATACATTGACCATCAGAACAGAAGGCTGAAAAATTACGGAAACATTATGATAATAAAACCCTGTTGATTCCTGATATTCCGATATATAAATCTCCGCTGGCGGTGCCTCAGTACTGAATATGGCCGCTCGTAGCCGGAATGGCCAAACCTATCACACTATCACATCGGGTTAGTTCAGGTGGATGGGAGAGTATGATATCAGCCAATGTCGGCTTGCCGGCACATAGATACACACCCCAAGTGACCCCAAGATGGCCACGGGGGTCCGAACCGGCTTCACCCCCCTTCTCAGAGCGTTGTTACCGCTCGGAAGTCATTGAAGAGAGGACGGGAGGACCCCAATGGGCTCCAACCCCCCCACCCATGTCCCAAGGACACATGGAGGCCCCACACACATCGTAGGCGTCCCCCCCGCCCCAAGGGAGGGGTGAGGACACTGATACTCAGCGCCCTACGCCATATCCGGTCTCCTCTTGATCTACAACATGGACCAAGGGGATCAAAGATAGAAAAACGTCGTCGGTCGACCTAAATAAGTATACCACAATGAAATATATATGTGGAGATCGAGTGAAGGGGGTAGATTTCCAATCAAGTCCCAAAAATCCCCGGATGAACGCCCTCACCCATCTCCCCAAGCACAGAAACAAACAAAATGCCAAGGGGGATCCATTATGGTGCTACAGCAGCTACCAAGTGGACCAACACGTCCTTGACATCCAAGGAAATGTTCTTTTTCTTTAGGTAGTCCATCCAGACCGTGGTGTACCTCGGCACAAAACTGCTCGGAGGCTCCCACGAATCCCTGAATGCGGCAAAACTCTTCCAACGGACTTTATAAAGCCTACCCCCAGGCGTCCCCGTGTCCTGCTTGTCCGCCAGGATTTTCTTGGCGGTGAAGTCGTCGTCCTCACCCTCGTCCCCCGAGTCCACATCGCCGGCCGTGAACTCGAAGGTGACGGGACGGAGTGTCGGAGTCGTTGGCGATGAAAGGGGCGACGTACTGCGTCAACCCCCCGAGGATCGCCAGGATGACGTCCTGCACCACTTTTGGTGGCGCAAGTGTGTTAAGGCACCAGTGGTGCACCGCCGCCAGGCGTAGCCGGTGCTTGCGCTGCAGGGAGAACTCCCCGTCTGCCTGCAGCTGGAGTCCCAGGTAGGGGACGGAGTCCGCCGCTGGTACCCAGTGCCACGGGTTTTCCAGGTGGGGAAAGAGGCGCAGCTGCAGGCCCGGGACCCCCTCCGTGGTGGCCATGGCGCACTTGCGAGGGTTGAGCTCCATGCCCATCATCCCCAGGTACGCGGCCACCGCCTCCACGCCCTGGACGAAGTGCTGCAGCGTGTGGGCCACCACCAGCAGGTCGTCGATGTAGGCCTGGATGAGGCCGTGCTCGGCCCTCCCGGCGGGCGCAGGCGGTGCCCATGCGCCCTGAGCAGGGGCTCCAGGAGGAGCGCGTACAGCAGGGGGCTCTCGGGGTTGCCCTGCCGGACGCCGCGCAGCATGTAGACGGGCTGCGTTAGCCCGTGTGCGGTGACGATGCGCAGCAGAAGGTCCCTACCAGGACCGGCCCCCGCTGTGCCCCTTCCGCCTGTAACCCCTGCCGATTTGCTCCTGATCAACGATTGCATTGCTCAAAATCCAAGGTTCCAAATCCAAAAATATAGAAAATAAAATCCTCCTTCAACCCTGAATGGCAACCAGATCCCACAAATACAGCAATAACCCAATTCACAATCCAAATCAGGCTGCGGGCTTCCGTTCAGCACACCGGTCGTCTCACGGTGGCGGGCATGTACAAGAATTGCACCAAGGAAGAAAGCCCTGAAATTGGCATATGAACACAAAAAGAGCAAAGTTGGGGAACGAGGTAAACATACACATTCACAGCCATAAACCCCTCATTCCCTGAACTCAAGACCTTCCCTTGACTCACCAACATATTGCCCTGAACCAGGTCAAATGAGATGGCTGGATGCCATGTGTCACAAGTCACTACATGAACCCCAAAAAATGTGTTCATCCCCAAGCCTCTAAATCCTAGCCCAATAGGGGAGGTGGCGTGTCATAGCCTAGAGTGGCACTCAGGACCATGCCCTACCCTGACAAAACCTTGGTTGGACTTGGGGTCGAATGGACTTAGAGGAATGACCTATGAGTTTGAACTCATAACATGCCAAAAAACTGCCAATTCACACCCTATTGGCCATGTATCACATATATGCTCAAAATTGAAGTTACCACTTATCCGAAGGCTCAAAGCATGCATGGAATCGAAGTCTAGTATTCATGGAGGATATAGACCAGAGATCAATGCCCATGTACATCCCCACCTTACCCTCGAAACCCCTTCGGATATCGGCACCACACACTGCCCAAGTCAGCCCATGATCTTGAGACCAATTCTTGTAATCCTTCGTGCGCCAAGCCAAATGGAGTACGCGATCTGGCATATGGCGGTGTTCAACTCCAAAGCATATGCCAACATATGAACAACATACCATGATTCGACTCCCCAAAGGCTTCTTGCTGTTTGCCGACACAAAACGCAAAAATGAGCGACAATTGAGGTCAAAAACATGAAAAAATGACCAAACACAAAGTTGTCATGATAGTATATCTCTATGCTCACCCATGATATCCGCTCATGATTCAATACAAAAAATGATTGGAACCATTTGCGAACAATTCCCCCACTTGGATCCCCAATCAGGCGCATGCAGATACCTCCGCCACTCATATCTACATGCCCCATGAAAATGGGAGTGCACTCATGGATCTCTTTGCCAAACATACCATGAGCAATACATATGCGGTAGACTTAGTCTAGCGCTTTGAATTCCACAATTGGGACATGGGCAAGGCCCTTGTCACGTGTGGCTCCCCATCTCTTCGGCCACACGAAGATATATAACATGGGCGTGAGCACATCAAGACATATACCATGCATATAACACATACCCTCAAAATGTGGCTCCCACCACGATATGCCATGTCCCTCCATGGTCATAACTTCACGTTAAAAATACGTGGGAACCCAAGGAAAGTATCTATGCAACCCCAACACTCATGCGGTACACTCGAACGTCGCATTAAAATATTCGGTTGCACGGTCGAAGAGTTATATATCACTTTATACCCTCTTGACCATTATCCCTTGCTACACCAGGAATGTGTACACACCAAAGGCGTTTGATGCTTCCCAAATTAACTTGAGACTAAGGCGCTTGCAACCCTACCTTCCTTATTCTCTTTCCTCACACTCGCGCGTAGATATGGCCCTTCAAAGTGGTTCCACGATTCGCTTTTGTTTCCATTATATCTCCAAGTCAAACGGGTGGCAGGTATAAGGGAAACCTGATTCGGGCATAGGGAAAAGAGTATGACCACTCGAAGAAGTCCAAATCAAGTGCGGCGATGTCGAAGTCGAAAATCCGATTTCGACATCGCGAAAAATTCAGATTAAAATTTCGAGTGCTTATTTAGAAAATTGCGGAAGCAACGAACCCTTTGCTGATGAAATCTGACCCTTCATCGGGGGTTCCGCCAAAATATCTGGAAATAACAGTTAACCAATCGGTTAACGCAAAATAGCGAGCCAACTGACAGTCGCCGATACATTGACCATCAGAACAGAAGGCTGAAACATTACGGAAACATTATGAAAATAAAACCCTGTTGATTCCTGATATTCCGATATATAAATCTCCGCTGGCGGTGCCTCGGTACTGAATATGGCCGCTCGTAGCCGGAATGGCCAAACCTATCACACTATCACATCGGGTTAGTTCAGGTGGATGGGAGAGTATGATATCAGCCAATGTCGGCTTGCCGGCACATAGATACACACCCCAAGTGACCCCAAGATGGCCACGGGGGTCCGAACCGGCTTCACCCCCCTTCTCAGAGCGTTGTTACCGCTCGGAAGTCATTGAAGAGAGGACGGGAGGACCCCAATGGGCTCCAACCCCCCCACCCATGTCCCAAGGACACATGGAGGCCCCACACACGTCGTAAGCGTCCCCCACGCCCCAAGGGAGGGGTGAGGACACTGATACTCAGCGCCCTACGCCATATCCGGTCTCCTCTTGATCTACAACATGGACCAAGGGGATCAAAGATAGAAAAACGTCGTCGGTCGACCTAAATAAGTATACCACAATGAAATATATATGTGGAGATCGAGTGAAGGGGGTAGATGGCCAATCAAGTCCCAAAAATCCCCGGATGAACGCCCTCACCCATCTCCCCAAGCACAGAAACAAACAAAATGCCAAGGGGGATCCATTATGGTGCTACAGCAGCTACCAAGTGGACCAACACGTCCTTGACATCCAAGGAAATGTTCTTTTTCTTTATGTAGTCCATCCAGACCGTGGTGTACCTCGGCACGAAACTGCTCGGAGGCTCCCACGAATCCCTGGATGCGGCAAAACTCTTCCAACGGACTTTATAAAGCCTACCCCCAGGCGTCCCCGGGTCCGGCTTGTCCGCCAGGATTTTCTTGGCGGTGAAGTCGTCGTCCTCACCCTCGTCGTCCGAGTCCACATCGCCGGCCGTGAACTCGAAGGTGACGGGACGTCCGCTGGGGTCTGGTGCTCGGGGACGAAGCTGGGTATGGTCGCGGTCCAGGATCCTGTTATCCCCCACACGAACCGCATACACATCCTGCCCGACCTTCCGCACGATTACCCCCGGCACATACCAAGATGCCTGCCGATGCCTGGACAGGACATCCTTGTGGTGCCGATCCACCCACACGGTGTCTTGGAGAGCATACTTCTGGACCTTTCCCTGCTTGAAGTACTTGGCCCCCTTGTCATGCTCGTCCTGAAGTGCCTTGCACACCTTGGCCGCCGTGTCGTCCGCCTCAGCCATCATAGCGTTCGCATCCCGGGCCACTTTGCCATGGTTCAACCACGGGAAGGTGCGTGACCCTCGATCCCGTAGGAACAGGATGCGATGGGGCGACAGTCCAGTGGGTCCCAGAAGGTCGTGACACGCTTGGAGCACTCTCCACAGCGAGTTATACCAGTTCCGGCCCGGTTCGTCAATGTGCAGCTGGCGGAACTTCTCGAACATCTGCCACCCGGCCACCTCAGCACGGCCATTCGACCGGCTGTGGTACGCCACGGTCTTGGCGTGCCGAATCCCCATGTGCTTGCACATCGTCTTGAACCACGTCCCCACGAATTGACTGCCCCGATCGCTGCAGATGACAGCTGGGACATCAAAAATCGTCAACCAATGCCTGATCATGGCATTAGCGACGGTCTTGGCCTGCAGCCCCACTCCCTGCTTGTCCTTCTTGTCCTTCTTCTTGGACTTCTTGCCAGGGACCGCCACGATATACCCACTGTGCCTATCCACCGCCAGGATGACACAGTCGTAGGTCTCTCCTTCCACGGTGACCTCAGGCATGGCGAATACATCCATGGCCACGGACCGCATAGGGGCCTCCGGTATAGCCGTATACACCGGGTTGCCCGCTGTGGAGTGGTTGGGGCTCTTCGTGGCCCAACACACGGCACAGTCGCTGCAGTACCTATCCAGGATGGCGTAGTACCCCGGAGGGAACTTGAAACGCCACTCCAGGTCCTGCTGCATCTTGTCTCGGCCAGGGTGCATGAGCTGGGCGTTGTGCCAATGGTCAATGAGCTCCTCTACTCGGTTCTCGGGCACCAGCAGCTTGTCCTTGAGGAACAACTTGTCCCCATCGTCGGTCAAGCCCTCAGGCCACTCGTCGTCCGACGGGGCGCTCACGGCATTCCAGTACTTGCTCCAGTGCTCGGATGCCGCGTAGTCATCCGACCAGTCCTCTGTGAGCACCGACCTGACTAGCTCTACAGGGGCCACCATCCACTGCTTGAGGGTTTCCTCTCGAATAGCTTGGACGCGGGCACCCCGGAACTTGGCCAGGTCCGTACGGTTTGCCATCACCACGAAGCACTTGACCCCCTCTTGCACCATGGCCTTCTCCATCTCGATGATGCGCTTAGCCTCCTTGGTTTCCTCGGCGTCCCCATGGCTGGATATGTCCATCCAAGCCTTGCCCGCGGGGTAGGCCCATCGACTGAGGCAATCTGCCACAGTGTTGTCCTTCCCCGGGACGTATACGACGCTGAGGTCGAACTTGGCGAACGTCTCATGCCATCGGGCCCTCCTTGCCGCCGGTCCCGAGGGGGTGTCGACGTGCTCCTTGTGCCGGCTCTGCAAGGACTGATGGTCCGTGCAAACCACCGACGGTTGCAATCCGATGTGGACAGACCACTTCCTGAGCGCACATACAATGGCGTACGTCTCCTTCTCCCTCGCGGTCCAGGTGCGGCGTTAGCCCTCGGCCAGGATCCGGCTCCAGAACGCCACGGGTACATGTGACCCGTCGTCTCGGATCTGCTCGAGGACTGCCCCCACAGCATAGTCCGGAGCGTCCGTCCGTAGCACGAATTCCTTGTCCGGGTCCACCAGGAATAGCCCCAATTGCCCCAGGAGTCGCTCCTTCAGGCGGCTGAACGCATCTTCGGCCTCAGGGGTCCAAGCAAGCTTCTTCTTGCTCCCCTTCCGGCCATCAAACTTGCCCACTTGCAGCATCTTGTGCAGCGGCCCCGACAGTTCTGCATACATCCGGACATAGCCCGTATACTAGTTGCAGAACCCCATGAAGGACCGGAGTTCGCTGATGGTCTGGGGCTTATCCCAGTGGTGCAGGGACGCCAGCTTCCCAGGCATGGGACGGCGTTGCCCGTGACCAACCACGTGACCCGCGATATCCACTTCCTTCACGAAGAGTGAGGCTTTAGTGGGCTTGCACACCATGTTGTGCTTGTCCAACTCGCTGAGCATTCGGCGCAGATCCTTCTCATGCGCGTCGATGAGCTCGTCCTCAGTCATGTTCTCCGTGCCGGACCCGATGATGATGTCATCCACGAAGGGGTTGGCACAGTCCCGGACAGGACCGAGTAGGTCCTCCATCATGCGCTGGAAAGCGGCGTTGCCATTCTTGGCGCCCATAGGCACCACTTTCCACTGCATGGGCCCCAGCGGCGTCGACATCGCTGTGCAGGGCCTGGAGTCCGGGTGTAGCGGCATCTGGTGATAACCGTGTTTCAGGTCCAGCACCGTGAAAATCCGCTTTTTCCGTTGTTTTTGGAGGATGGAGTCGATCAGGGGGAGCGAGTACGAGTCGTGCTCAGTCTGCTCGTTCAAACCTCTGTAATCAACCACCAACCTCCACTCGCCCTTCTCTTTCTTGGGCACGATGAAGGCTGGGCTGGCCCACTCACTGTCGAAGGGTTCGATCCATCCCCGCTCAATGAACTCGGCCAACAGCTTCTTCATGGCCTCGGCCCGATCGCCCTGAAGTTGGTACTCCCGATGACGATAGATCTTCGGGTTCGGCTTCAGCTTGATCTTCGCTGTACCAGACCTCCCACGATCTGGAGGGTTCTTGTTGGCGACGCCACTGAATAGCCGCGGATGGGCATTGATCAGCCTCTCCTTCAGCTCGGCGACCTTCGGGTTCTCCTGGGCCTCTTCAGCCGCTTGCTTCGGTATAGATACAACCGACCGCACTGCGGTATAGGCCTCTTCTGGGTCCGATTCCGACTTCTCCCCGTCCGATATGCCGTCTTCATCGTCTTGGGGTGCACTTCCCACCGATAATCTTCGGAAATTTGCGGCCTCTGTCTGGTGACTGTCGCTATCGGCTCCCATTCTTGGAAAATCCCATGTTGGTGGGTCCGACCCAACCGGACCATCGTATTGGTCCGCGATGTGATCCATGACCCTCGCCACGAACTCGTCCTTCTCGTACATGCCGGTGACCAACATCTTGTCATCCCACCAATGCGGAGATGTGACCATGGCCCGCCTCTTCTTGGCTGCCACACAATCGTGCATCCCCATCCGCATGTAGTTGACGACGTCGTCGATCTCGGCGTGGGACAGGACATCAATGCCATCAATAGGCTGATCCGTCCCCTCCTTGGGCTCAAACATGACCTTCATGGGCACCGCCTCCACCCTACGGATGAATGCTTCATCACCCGTGGGCTGGGCTTGCGCCCCATCCACCAGGAAAGCCTTGGTACCCCACGCTCGACCCGGGGAGGGCATTGATACACCCTTGGCGTCGATGAACAACTCCTCTTCTGGCCCGAATGACATCTCGTTCAGGGTGATGGAGTCCAGCGTCGACTTGGGACCCTCCAGCGGACATGGGGTGGATCCTATGCCGGTTATGACCAGGATCCCCTTCGCCCTATCCGCGATGATCTTCTCCACCATACGTCTGGTATTGTCCAGGGAGCCATGTCAGTACATGGGTCCCCACTCCTTCAAACCCCAATGCCGGTGCCAGGCTGAGTCTCCTCGATGCCAGTGCCGCCTACACTTCCTCAGAAGTGGGGCATCCCGGAAAGCAAAGACGTCCGTCTCGGGCGTTTCGGCTCCTAGCGTCTGGATCATCCTGGCATACACCTGTGGCGCCATTCCATACTCCGTGAGCTGAACTCCGCGGTCCCCTCTGGACTTGGCACCCACAGCTTGCACCGCTCGGACGATCCGATCCTCTTCCTCAGCATTCCATTGGGATGATCCGCATGCATAGTCCGTGGACAGCCATGTGAGGCATTCATCATCCTCCCGGACCAGCGTTGCACGATGGGGAAGGGCTCCAATGGCGTTCGCCACCATGAAGTCATACCCCATGATCATATCCCAATTGGTAATGTCGGCCACATAGAAGTTCCCGGATAGAGTGCTTCTCTTCGCCTGATCGGGACGGTTCAAGCGCTCATGCTCCCAGAATTCCATACTGATGGTGGCCTCATGGGTGCCGCCACCCATAATCTCTCCGTTGGCGACCTTCAGGCGGACCGGTCTCCGGCTGGGCTGCAGGAGTTCCTCCTTGAACAACCCTCTCCGGACCAGGCTCACCTGGGCACCCGTATCCACTAACACATCCACCACCTTCTCCTCTCATCCGCACCGTACTCGCACTTTCAAGTGCAACTGCCGCTCGTCGCCATGAGGTGTATGGACGGCTCTCACGGCATGCAACTCTAGCACGTCCGGGTGCATCAGGACTTCAAGGGTATGGTCACGGATGGTGTAGATCTTGGGTTGGTCCTGCCCGTCCACGGGGCTCTCCGTGGTCGCTCCTTCCTTCTTGCCATGTCCCGTACCCACATGTACTTCCCTTGGCAGGGCGCTCCAGGGGTTGGGAGTGGCGAAGCTCAGTGGTTTTGGCTCTTCTGGAGCCTTCTTTGGCACCCGATGTGCCTTCGCTTTCTCTCGGATTCCACTGATTTTCGGAGGAGAGACCTCCGAGGTCCCACTCCCGTGGGGGCTCCTCTAGACTTGGCTTCCCGCAGCCCCTTCCGGCGGCGATCCGCCAGGACTTTGTCCACCACGTTGCTGGGCTTTGAGTTCCTCCAACGTCCTCAACATGTCCTCAGCAACCTCCTCGATCGACCTCACTCGTCGGTCTTGGCCAGGTCCACCACCATAGCCTCTTCCTCCGCCTTTTCCTTGGCCTTTGCCTTGGCCTTTTCCCCCGTCTCCGCCCTTCGCCTTCCAATCGGAAATCCGCTGCTCCTTGGGCTTCTTCTCGGGGTGGGCAGCGAAGTAGGCCTTCTTGTCCGCCTCATACTCCTTGCACTGACGGTGGTCATGTGCATGGTTGTTTCCCTTGCCATAACAGACCCAGCACCCGTCGTGCTGAGACCTGTACTCCCGGAACGAGAGCGGTGGGTTCCCGATCCTCCTTGGCGCTCTGCTCTTATTGGGTCCCACCTGGCTCCATCTGGACCGATCCTGCCCATGGTTCCTCACGTTGTGCGCCACAAACGCGAAGAAGTGGGCCTCCTCATGATCCTCCTGGGACCCGGTCCAGTGGTCTTGGCCACTTCCACTACCATCCTCCGCGGAGTTGGTCGTATCCTCCTGGATCTCCCGATGATGGCGGTCTTCTCGGTGGCCTCGTTTTCCATGACCATGTCGATCCTGCACGTGGGCCTCGTTCTTCGCATTGAGCTTCAACTCCACCGTGATGTACTTTACGATCTCGTCAAGGCTCATGCGGGCGAAGATGACTTGCATCCTCAGCGGCTCCCCGCGCCTCCACTCCACGTTGTTGAGGCGCAGCAACCTTTGCCCCATGGAGTCTCCAAACACCTCCACGTACACGGCGTTCTTCAGTCCCTACATCCGGTTGGGTTCGCCCAGGTTCCTCCTGGAGAACTCCATGATACCCGCATGGGTATCCTCCGCCGCCATGATCCTCACCGCCACCCGCTTCTTGGCGCGCTTCTTCTCCTCGTCCTCCACTCGCCTCTTCCATTGGCCGGGGAGGACGTCCTTCAGGAGGTGGCGGATCTCGCTGGCCTCGTTTCAGTCCTCCACCAGCTTGAGGCATCTGCGATACTTCCGCAGATACCGGTTCCACTCCCGGACCCGCAACTCACCGCGGTCCAATGGCAGCGGGATGGACCACAAGTCCTCCAGCTTCTGGTTCGGAGCGTCCACCCGCTCCTCATCCTCCAACCACTGGAGGCAGGCCTGCTCCGTCCTGATCAGTCCTTCCCGGATCTGATCCCGCAGCTCCTCCTTCAGGTCCTGCGCCAGCCGGTGTGGTAATGTCCGGCATACCAACTTATCCCTCGGCGCTCCCCGCATCTCGCCGACGACCTCCTAAGCAAAGTCCTCCCAATCCAGGATGAAGTCATCCAGGTTGGAGGGGTTGCCATCGTAGTAGGGGATTTTGATTCCTCTGAGGTCGTCAATCCTGATGGCGTTTCCGACGTCTCCAGCCACCACTCCACCGAGACGGATACCACCTGTGGCCGGGGGGTGTGAGTACACTCCCCGTACATCCCTCTCCTCCATGGAGTGCGGTCCAGTTGGGCCTGAACCCATGGGGTTTGGAATGCGGGAAGGACTTGCTCCATCGGCCGTCCATATCCCCGTATTTGGGTCCTTCGCCCACAGGTTTCCGCTTGGATGGCCTCGACATGTCCGTCGGCGCTTCCCATGGTTCGCCCCTGCATGGTCTGGTTCTGGATCTCGTCTTCCGCAGATACTACCATATTCGTCGTGATCGGTAGATTCTGGGCGGCATGGGACATCTGTACCGTCAGGCTCCTCGGGTCCGTGGTTACGTGCCCTTCCCGCATGGACCCAGCCGGTGCCGTGTGTTCCCCGAGCATTGTGGATTCGCTGAACATGGGAACAAACGGCAGCGCACCCGGGTCAACACGCGGAGGCGCGTAGGGTGCCTCTGCAGGGCCGCCCATGGGTTTATCCATGGCGCTCCTGAGGGTCTTAACCCGCTCCACCAGCTCTGCCGCGGCCGGCTTTGCCGGGAGCTCCGGACCCGAGGCGAGGGGCTGTAGCTCCTCTAGCCTTTTCAGGCGTCCCGACATGTCCTCCACCAGGTGGAGGAGGCTGTCCACCACTCGCTGCTGCTTCTCCAGGGCCAGCTCCAGATTCTCCCGGTACTGGTCCCGTTCCGCTCGCAGCTCCTCCATGTCTTTCTCCGCGGCCGACTGGTCATCCAGAATCCCCGCGACGTCCTCCTCTAGACCGTCCTTGGCGTTGTCCAGGCGGTCAAGGTGATGCACGATGGCGTCCATCCCCATCTTCGGGTACTTGCCCATGAGGAAGGACACGTGCTCGCAGTGGCACGCAGCGTGCTTTCCGCCGGATTCAGCACATCCCGCGGTTCCCGGCACCTCGGACTCATCGCCCATGGGCGTATCGCCTATGGCGTCCGTCCCTGGTCCCGTGTGCCGGGGCACAGGTGCTGTCCGGGCCCTGGCTGGCCTCTGGAAGCCCTCGGTGTCGTGCTGCAGGGCGGGCTCCGGGGCCGTATGCGCCCTGGCGATCGGCGCGGGCGTCTCCGACTCCGAAGGTGGCTCGTAGGCTGTCCGATAGCCCTCAGAGTGCCCCTCGGATTCCCAGAGCCTGACCGGGCTGGGTTCTGTGTCCATAGCCCCGGCGTCCCTTGCCGCTGACTTGGGTGACCCGCGCTTCTGGTAGCGCCGGGCCCGTCCTCCACTGCTGCCTGAATGGCATGCCTCGTCAGAGTCCTCCGCGGCGGAGCGGAGGTTGCATGCCTTTCGGCAGCGACGCTCACACATGGAGACCAGGTCCTCCATGTCACGTCCTCCTCTTCCCGAATGTCGTACTTCTCTTCGGGCTTCAACTTCCGGATTTCGCCATGCTCTTGAACGTCTCGGTTCTTCTATGGCTCCAATCTCCGGCGTGGTCTCCACCGAGTCCACAATACGCACCCGGGGCGTACTTGGGCAGGGCTCATAAGGGCCCAAGTCCCCGGGTCGGCGGTTGGTAGGGGCAGCAGGTAAGCCTCTGCTACCATAAAGAAGGTCCATACCAGGACCGGCCCCCGCTGTGCCCCTTCCGCCTGTAACCCCTGCCGATTTGCTCCTGATCAACGATTGCATTGCTCAAAATCCGAGGTTCCAAATCCAAAAATATAGAAAATAAAATCCTCCTTCAACCCTGAATGGCAACCAGATCCCACAAATACAGCAATAACCCAATTCACAATCCAAATCAGGCTGCGGGCTTCCGTTCAGCACACCGGTCGTCTCACGGTGGCGGGCATGTACAAGAATTGCACCAAGGAAGAAAGCCCTGAAATTGGCATATGAACACAAAAAGAGCAAAGTTGGGGAAAGAGGTAAACATACACATTCACAGCCATAGACCCCTCATTCCCTGAACTCAAGACCTTCCCTTGACTCACCAACATATTGCCCTGAACCAGGTCAAATGAGATGGCTGAATGCCATGTGTCACAAGTCACTACATGAACCCCAAAAATGTGTTCACTCCCAAGCCTCTAAATCCTAGCCCAATACGGGAGGTGGCGTGTCATGGCCTAGAGTGGCACTCAAGACCATGCCCTACCCTGACATAACCTTGGTTGGACTTGGAGTCAAATGAGCTTAGAGGAATTACCTATGAGTTTGAACTCATAACATGCCAAAAAACTGCCAATTCACACCCTATTGGCCATGTATCACATATATGCTCAAACCTGAAGTTATCACTTATCCGAAGGCTCAAAGCATGCATGGAATTGAAGTCTAGTATTCATGGAGGATATAGACCAAAGATCAATGCCCATGTACATCCCCACCTTACCCTCGAAACCCCTTCGGATGTGGGCGCCGGGCACTGCCCAAGTCAGCCCATGATCTTGAGACCAATTCTTGTAATCCTTCGTGCGCCAAGCCAAATGGAGTACGCGATCCGGCATATGGTGGTGTTCAACTCCAAAGCATATGCCAACATATGAACAACATACCATGGTTGGACTCTCCATAGGCTTCTTGCTGTTTGCCAACCAGGTAAGTTCACAAAACGCAAAAATGAGCCAAATTTGAGGTCAAAAACATGAAAAAATGACCAAACACAAAGTTGTCATTATAGTATATCTCTATGCTCACCCATGATATCCGCTCATGATTCAATACACAAATGATTGGAACCATTTGCGAACAATTCCTCACTTGGATCCCCAATCAGGCGCATGGAGATACCTTCGCCACTCATATCTACATGCCCCATGAAAATGGGAGTGCACTCATGGATCTCTTTGCCAAACATACCATGAGCAATACATATGCGGTAGACTTAGTCTAGCGCTTTGAATTCCACAATTGAGACATGGGTAAAGCCCTTGTCACGTGTGGCTCCCCATCTCTTCGGCCACACGAAGATATATAACATGGGCGTGAGCACATCAAGACATATACCATGCATATAACACATACCCTCAAAATGTGGCTCCCACCACGATATGCCATGTCCCTCCATGGTCATAACTTCACGTTAAAAATACGTGGGAACCCAATGCAAGTATCTATGCAACCCCAACACTCATGCGGTACACTCGAACGTCGCATTAAAATATTCGGTTGCACGGTCCAAGAGTTATATATCACTTTATACCCTCTTGACCATTATCCCTTGCTACACCCGGCATGTGTACACACCAAAGGCCTTTGATGCTTCTCAAATTAACTTGAGACTGAGGCGCTTGCAACCCAACCTTCCTTATTCTCTTTCCTCACACTTGCGCGTAGATATGGCCCTTCAAAGTGGTTCCACGATTCGCTTTTGTTTCCCTTATATCTCCAAGTCAAATGGGTGGCAGGTATAAGGGAAACCTGATTCGGGCATAGGGAAAAGAGTATGACCACTCGAAGAAGTCCAAATCAAGTGCGGCGATGTCGAAGTCGAAAATCCGATTTCGACATCGCGGAAAATTCAGATTGAAATTTCGAGTGCTTATTTAGAAAATTGCGGAAGCAACGAACCCTTTGCTGATGAAATCTGACCCTTCATCGGGGTTTCCGCCAAAATATCTGGAAATAACAGTTAACCAATCGGTTAACGCAAAATAGCGAGCCAACTGACAGTCGCCGATACATTGACCATCAGAACAGACGGCTGAAAAATTACGGAAACATTATGATAATAAAACCCTGTTGATTCCTGATATTCCGATATATAAATCTCCGCTGGCGGTGCCTCGGTACTGAATATGGCCGCACGTAGCCGGAATGGCCAAACCTATCACACTATCACATCGAGTTAGTTCAGGTGGATGGGAGAGTATGATATCAGCCAATGTCGGCTTGCCGGCACATAGATACACACCCCAAGTGACCCCAAGATGGCCACGGGGGTCCGAACCGGCTTCACTGGCGCACGTGTGGAGGAAGAGCAGGAGGTCAATGACGTCCGGCGGCACGGAGAGGTGGCGCAGGATGAGGTGGAGGGCGCCGTGCGGGGCGGTGTCGGAGGCCTTGCGGGCGTCGAAGGAGAAGAAGTATTTGGGCCTTCCCCGCTGGAGCTGCCGCTGCGCCATGAACAGTGGGGAGCCTGTGTTGGAGCCAGGGAGGGCCCCTTGCTGCCAGTCGCTGACCACTCCGTGCCGTGTGAGCACTTCCGTGATGCGCTGGGTGAGGGGGCCCGTGAGTAGCTTCATGTCCAGCTGGCCCAGGGCTATGGGCCTGTAGTCGTCCAGTCTGGTAGAGCCCGGTACCTTGAAGCTGAGCCAGATGTGCGCGTCCCTCCAGTGCATCGGCGGCGGGGCGCCGCGGAGGATGGCCCGGTAGGAGTGGACCAGGAGCCACTGGACGGGTGCCGGGAGGGCCTTGATGAAACAGGCCTCCACGCGGTTGGGACCTGGGGCCTTGCCATCGGCCTTGTCCAGGGCGGACTTCAGGTCCTGCATGGAGTACTGCTGGACCTGTGTCCAGGCCCCTTCAGGGACCCGGGGGACATGGCGGCCGAGGACTGCCTGGAAGCCTGGGAGGTCCACCGGGCGTTTGTCATACAGTTCATACAGAAGGCGCGAACTGCGAACATCACGTCGTGGGCCTCCATGAGGAGCGTTTGGGTGTTGGGGACCCGCACGTTCCAGAGGCATGAGGGGCCCGGGGCCTCTACCTCTATGGCTCCCTGCATGGCTTTCCATCGCTTGGCGATGTCGGGGGCGTGGCGGCGCCAGAAGTCCTTGATGGCGCGATTGCAGTCTGCCGCCAGGAGTGCGCGGAGCTGGCGAATGTCCTCCTCGAGGGCGGCTGCTTGCCTCTCCAGCTTCTCCTTTAGCTGGCCCTGTGTGGTCGGGCGGAACCCGGGTGACACACCCTGCAGCTCCTCCGTGAGCCAGAGCGCCGCCTCGAACCGGATGCCATGCCGTGCCGCGTCCGCCTGGTACGCTGCCGGCGCGCGCGCTGCCAGAGTGTCGTAGCGGAGGACCGCCGCTTGGAGCCGCTTTCCGCTCTCCGGGAGGTCCCCCTCTGCCGGGTTTTTCTCCGCCGGGGACGGCTGCCGGCATCCCACCACACGCGTCAGGGCGTCATGCGTCGCGTGGAGGTTTTCGAACACCTTGTCCACCGCGGCCACGGGCATGAACCCGTAGTCGTGCTGCTCTGCGGGACCCCGCCAGGGCGCCAGGGAGGGTTCATCCTGCGCGGCGGTGACCGCTGCCCACAGGCAGTGTTGGACGGGTGCAGCCTCGGCGTCGTACGGGAGGAGGCGGCCCTCCGTGTGGCTGTAGGGGGTGGGCATCGCCGCGCGCCCCGCTGCGCTGAGGAGGCCCTGCAGGGCCAGGCAGACCGGGAGGTGGTCCGACCCAACCACCTGGGGGTGTGCCATGCCGCGAGCCCAGACGCTTTCCCGCAGGGACCACGGCAGGAGGAACTCGTTGACCAGGAAGGTGTCCACCCTGTGCCGGGACGGGTGAAGCGTGGGGGTCATGTCCTCCTCGCCGCCTGCCGCGGCCCTCCGGAACCCGCAGGCCTCCCAGCCCGCTCGGAAGTGCCCTGTGGCCGGGTTGGTGGGGACATCTATGTAGATGTTGGTGTCGCCGGCGATGAACACCGAGGCTGCGTGCCGTGGCATACATTTGTATGTCGGCCCAGAACGCCGCCCGTCCCGCCCACGGAGAGCAGCCTGCTTGCGGCCCGTGGACGTTGATGAGGGTGAGGCCTCCCCCGTCCGTGCGGATCTCCAGGGCCGCGGCCTTCCCGGGGATGATTCCCGTGAAGCTGAGCACCTCGTGCTCCGCCACGTACTTGCTGCTGACCGCGATGAGGAGGCCCCCCCCTCTCGAGGTGGAGGTGGCTCCCGTCTCCGCCAGCCGGCTGCTGAAGAAGGCGGTGTACCCCTTGTCCCGGAGCGCCGCGGCCACGTGCATCTCCTGCGCCCGGGTGGCGATCCCTGTTTCCTGGAGCATGATGGCAAAGCCCCCCTCCTGGGGTAGCATGCCGGTGATGAGGTGCTCCTTGTCGGTACAGGCTGCCGGCCCCCGGCGCCGCCGAAGAGTGTCCCGGAGGGACCGGTCTGGCGAGATGAGGCCACTGCGCAGGTTCCACGAGAGGAGCCACAGGGCGTCGCCCGCCATGTCCTCCTGGAGTCAGCTATCCCGCATCGGCATCGCCGCCGGGTTCGCCGCCGCACCCAGGGCATCCGGGTGCGCCGCATCCGCTGAGCCCTTTCCCAGCGGGGCCCACAGGGGGGCCCGGGGGGCCGGGTGAGCCAGGGGGGCCAGGAGGGCCAGCCCCGCGGGGATGGACATGGACCCTGGTTGGACCGCACCGCCGGCCCCAGGGGCCACTCCGGGTGCCTCCTCATCGCCGTCTGCGTGGTCGGCTGCCTGGGGCGGGGGGCGCCGGGCGTACAGGGGGTGCCATGGGGACCTCCGTGCTCTCCCTTGCAGGATGTGGGAGGCCGCCTCCTTGTAATCCGCCGGGGCTGCAGCGTGCACCGCGTGCCACGCCAGGTGTTCCAACATTGCCCCGCTTCTGTAGTACTTGTCTGCACACAGCGGACATTTCGTCGGCTCCGTGGCCCCTCGGGCCGGGGGGAGCGGCACCGACTTCCAGGTGGCGCTCTCTGCCGCTGGTTCGAAGGGCTGGTTGGCCAGTGGCACCGTGTGCGGCGCCAGTGTGCGGCCCGGGGCCGCCGCATCGAGGGCTCGTGTCGCGGGCGCGGGCCGGAGACCCCTGATGGCATCGCGCTGCGCGTCTGCTTGCAACCACGTTTGCCAGTGCGTGGAGCTGATTTGGCGGTCGGGTTTGCCCCTCCATCGACTGTGGTCGGGACCGCCAGCTGGAGCTCTAGGTCGGCGGGGTGCGCCGCTGCCGGCCACACCCCCGGCCTCGCCGCCCGGGCTTTGTCCTTCAGCCTGACCTGGGGCAGGAGGGCGTGGTGCTCGCCCTCCCGTAGCGCCTTGACGATCATGCGGGTGCAGTCTGCCACGCGGACCACGGCTTCGGGCCCCGGCAGGCGCTCGGGGTCGCAGACGACGATGTGCGCGTCCGCCGGGCTGAACATGCAGACCACCCACTGCGGGTTCTGCTGTCGCCATTGCATATGGGACTTTGGGCGCCGCTCTGCTCGCTCTGCTCGCTGTCGCGCAATCGCAGCAGAAGAAAAATAAAATACCAAGAAAATGACGCACCGCCAGAAGAAATAAAGCGAAAAATCGTCTTCTCCGACCTCAGAAACCCTGCCAACAATTTTACGCCGCTGTTTGGCGAGGTCGCAAAATTTAGGACACTCACCAAAAAAAACGAACAATAGAGTCGCGACGGCAAACAAGCTGAGCGTTGCTTGCCCCAAACCTCCTAGCAATGTGCGTGCCCTAGGCGCTAGGGACTTGTGCGCGCCCCAAAACAAACCACACATAGACAACAACAACGCCACCGGCCGCCGACAAACAAGTATGTTATATGCCGCGCAACGCTAGAAACCAACGAAACAAGCACAACGCGGTAAGAGGTAGACAAGGAGAGAACAAGTAGGTAACGAACCGCACCACGGTGGAGATATACCACAAGTACACGACCAAGCAAGGCAAGCCCACTCGCATAGGGAATACGACGACGCCGTAACACGCGAGGGAGATCACAACAAAAGAAAAAAGAAGCCGCACAAGTATGTTGCATGTCATGCATGAATAATACACACAAGCAACAACAACGCCACCGGCCGCCGAAACACAAGTATGTTATATGCCATATGTTATATGCATTACGCCGTAACAAACGCAATACAAGGAAGTTACGTGTCAAGCAACGCCAAAGTGCGCCGCAACGAAAAGCGCAACGAAAACCGCACCGGAAAGGAAAACCAACAAGAGGTGACACCGAATGAATGCCTATGCTCACCCCCGCACACATAGGGAAAGAAAGGTATGCCCGTACGTGCGTGCCCGGATCGCCGCAAGGTCATCACCGCCACGGACGAGCAAAATGGTATGAAGGGACACGACGGGGGAACAAAAAACCAACAAAGGAGAGGTGACCGCGGGAAGGAGGCCACACACCACCGAGGTGAAGCACAACACACAGAGAAGCACACAAACAAAAACTAAACATACACAACGTGCACACGTGGCTAGTTGGATCCAAGTATGTTACATGCCCTGCTACGCTACGCAACGAGCACGAGATAAGAACGGCAAACACGCCAACAAAAGCAAAGGGTGACCACGAGGCGTAACCGAGACGTGCCCACCCCCCACCCGCACGCCCACTTACGTAGGAGGCGAAAGGGAGCGAAAGGGGACAAAAGGTATGCCGCCGCATGCAAACAAATAGTAGGCAAGCCACACACCGCCACCAAGAACGCAAGTATGTTACCATGTCGTGCCACGCCGCCAACCGCCCGGCCCGCGCCACCAACCGAGACGGGGACAAAAGAGATGGCCTTCGGCCAGGGAGTGGTTGTCACGGGGGGCTAACGGTCCTGCCCTGCGGTGCAATGCGGGGCAACCGTGACAACCGCTCTTACAGCACAACCACCCTTTTTGTTGCGCTGATTAGAACATACACACAAATAGCATAGCGTCGTCGTGTGCCGGATTCCGACAAGCACACGTTGCCACGCTACCTTGTGCATGCACCCACGTCCCCTTCCCCTCACAGGTCCCAAAGAGAAGTGTATGCTCGTGTTTGCGTCGTTTGGGCGTTAAAGTAGGGTTGTCTTAGACGCTTAGGCATGTTTTTTTTTGTTCCTAACCGCATCAACTTGTTCTGGGGCTGACGTCACCCAATGAAGGTATTTACATCAACATATAAAGATATGTACACGGCTGCTCTGATGGTTAGGTTAGATGAACGCTGATTTACCCTGTGGGGAAGGGGGGGGGTTCCAGAAGGGGCGGAGGGCTGAAGGGGTCGAGAGGAGACAGAAGTTCACTGGATGGGCGGAAAAAATTCCGGATGTCCCGGGAGGCGTTGGAGTGGGGGGGGGCAGGGGCAGACGGCCCTGGGCACCTAGTAAGGGTGGGCCTTGAGGGGAGAGGTAGGCGTGTTTGACGGTAGCGTGCCTTGGAGCTTGGGGGTGGGAGGGGGGCGGTCTTGGCGCGTTTTGGGGGCGCCCAAACGATTGTGGCCTGATGGGTTTGTGGTGATCGATGGCGTTTTTGGGGTGGCCGTGGGCGTGAGTGCTGGGGAGGGCGGGAAATGGCCGAGGGGGGGGGGGGGGCGTGGTGCGGATGCGCGGCTGGACGGGCGTTTGGAATTTTTTTGGCGCGCGGCGCGTGGTTGGTTGTGCTTTGGCTGACGCTGGCTTGGACGGTTTTTTTAAGGCGTGTTTAGGGAGAGGTGGGGGGTGCTGGTATACGGGGCGGGTCCGAGGGGGCATGTGGACGGAGGTACTGAACGCACCGTGCGAAACCGAGAAGGGGTTGAGAGGGTCGGAGGCGTGCGCCCAAAGTATTGGGTCCCAAGGGAGAGGATTCCGACAAGCACACGTTGCCACGCTACCTTGTGCATGCACCCACGTTCCCTTCCCCTCACAGGTCCCAAGGAGAAGTGTATGCTCGTGTTTGCGTCGTTTGGGCGTTAAAGTAGGGTTGTCTCAGACGCTTAGGCATGTTTTGCGTCGTGCCATCGTCTCTGATTCGCGAACGCTCGGCCCGCGCCATACACACGTAGGCAAGGCGGGAGGACTAGGACACATTAAGTTAGTGGGGAAAGAAACAAGTATGTTGTATGTCACGCCGCGCGCGCGGAACGGGCAACAGGCAAAGGTAGCGGCCAAAGGGGTGTGTGGAGCCAAGACGAGAGCAAGTAGAAAATAAACCTACGCACATGCCTGTCGCACACGCATGTCGCATGACGTACCAGCCAGCTCGAGGTGCCGTGTCGCGACAAAACCGCCGCCGCCGCACGCTCGTTTACACCCTCTCTCTATGCAGGTTCAACGGAGAAAGCCCAACGAGAGAGCATGGCGAGCCGGGAAGGAAAAAGACCGAGACACGCAACAAAGCGGAGGCAGGGAAAGAGTGCATGTCAGGGAGAAGGGTAGAGGAAAGGGTAAAGAGCAACGAAGCCACGAAAGGAACAAGGGGTAGCCAGCGGCCGAGCAAGGGGCGCGCACAGGAAAGGGGACACGGCAGGCACACGGCGAACACAACACCGCACCGAGACACCGGAGAGGGGAGCACCAGAGGAACAAGGGAAGTGCGGCACCACGCACCACGACACGAACGGCACAGACACCACACACACCGCACACACCCGACGAGCCCCGGCAGCCCGCCCAGTGGGCGGGCAGTCGGGGGAGGGACAGCGGCTGACCTCAGACGCCCCTCACAATGGTGGAAGGCACCCCCCCCGGGGACGCCCTTCCGCCACCCGCACAGCGAGCAACTCCGGCCGGCAAGGGCGCACGCTGTGGGGCCGGTGCTGGGTCCCCACGCCCGCACCGACCGCACCCCGGACACACGGGACGCGGAACCCTGACTGCCTGCTCCAGAGGACGGGCGGCCGGGGGAGGGACAGCGCCTGACACCAGGCGCCCCTCACAACGGTGGAAAGCAACCCCCCCCCGGGGACGCCCTTCCGCCACCCCCGCAGCGAGCAACGCCAGCCCGCAAGGGCGCACGCCGTGGGGCTGGTGCTGGGTCCCCACGCCCGCATCGACCGCACCCGGGACACACGGGTCGCCGAACCCTGGCTGCCCGCTCCAGAGGACGGGCGGCCGGGGGAGGGACAGCGTCTGACACCAGGCGCCCCTCACAACGGTGGCAGGCCACCCCCCCGGGGGACGGCCCCCCACCATCCCCGCGGCACGCAGCCCCCACAGGGCATGCAGGCCAAGGGGACAGTGTTGGGCCACCACACCCACACACCCGCGCCCACAGCACGTGGGTGGCGGACCCCAACAGCCCGCCCAATGGGCGGGCAGTTGGGGGAGGGACAGCGCCTGACCTCAGACGCCCCTCACAATGGTGGAAGGCATCCCCCCAGGAAACGCCCTTCCGCCACCCCCACAGCGAGCAACGCCAGCCCGCAAGGGCGCACGCTGTGGGGCCGGTGCTGGGTCCCCACGCCCGCACCGACCGCATCCGGGACACACGGGACGCGGAACCCTGGCTGCCCGCTCCAGAGGACGGGCGGCCGGGGGAGGGACAGCACCTGACACCAGGCGCCCCTCACAACGGTGGAAGGCACCCCCCCCCGGGGACGCCCTTCCGCCACCCCCACAGCGAGCAACGCCAGCCCGCAAGGGCGCACACTGTGGGGCCGGTGCTTGGTCCCCACGCCCGCACCAACCGCACCCAGGACACACGGAACGCAGAGCCCTGGCTGCCCGCTCCAGAGGACTGGCGGCCGAGGAGGGACAGCGCCTGACACCAGGCGCCCCTCACAACGGTGGAAGGCACCCCCCCCGGGGACGCCCTTCCGCCACCCCCACAGCGAGCAACGCCAGCCCGCAAGGGCGCACGCTGTGGGGCCGGTGCTTGGTCCCCACGCCCGCACCAACCGCACCCAGGACACACGGGACGCAGAGCCCTGGCTGCCCGCTCCAGAGGACGGGCGGCCGGGGGAGGGACAGCGTCTGACACCAGGCGCCCCTCACAATTGTGGAAGGCGACCCCCCGGGGACGCCCTTCCGCCACCCCCACAGCGAGCAACGCCGGCCCGCAAGGGCGCACGCTGTGGGGCCGGTGCTGGGTCCCCACGCCCGCACCGACCGCACCCGGGACACACGGGACACGGAACCCTGGCTGCCCGCTCCAGAGGATGGGCGGCCGGGGGAGAGACAGCGCCTGACACCAGGCGCCCCCCACAACAGTGGAAAGCACCCCCCTCGGGGTCGCCCTTCTGCCACCGCCACAGCGAACAATGCCAGCCCGCAAGGGCGCACGTCGTGGGGCCGGTGCTGGGTCCCCACGCCCGAATCGACCGCACCCGGGACACACGGGTCGCGGAGCCCAGGCTGCCCAATCCAGAGGACGGGCGGCCGGGGCAGGGACAGCGCCTGACACCAGGCCCCCCTCACAACGGTGGCAGGCCACCCCCCCCGGGGACGGCCCCCGCACCACCCCCGCGGCAAGCAGCCCCCACCGGGCATGCAGGCCAAGGGGACAGTGTTGGGCCACCACACCCACACACCCGCGCCCACAACACGTGGGTGGCGGACCCCAACAGCCCGCCCAATGGGCTGGCAGTCGGGGGAGGGACAGCGCCTGAGCCCAGACGCCCCTCACAATGGTGGAAGGCACCCCCCCAGGGGACGCCCTTCCGCCACCCCCACAGCGAGCAACGCCAGCCCGCAAGGGCGCACGCTGTGGGGCCGGTGCTGGGTCCCCACGCCCGCACCAACCGCACCCGGGACACACGGGACGCGGAACCCTGGCGGCCCGCTCCAGAGGACGGGCGGCCGGGGGAGGGACAGCGCCTGACACCAGGCGCCCCTCACAACTGTGAAAAGCAGCCCTCCCGGGGACGCCCTTCTGCCACCCCCGCAGGTAGCAACGCCAGCCCGCAAGGGCGCACGCTGTGGGACCGGTGCTGGGTCCCCACGCCCGCACCGACCGCACCCGGGACACACGGCACGCGGACCCCTGGCCGCCCGCTCCAGAGGACGGGCGGTCGGGGGAGGGACCGCGCCTGACACCAGGCGCCCCTCACAACAGTGGCAGGCCACCCCCCCCGGGGACGGCTCCCCACCACCCCCGCGGCATGCAGCCCTCACAGGGCATGCAGGCCAAGGGGACAGTGTTGGGCCCCCACACCCACACAGCCGCGCCCACAGCACGTGGCGGGCGGACCTCAACAGCCCGCCCAATGGGCGGGCAGTCGGGGGAGGTACAGCGCCTGACCCCAGACGCCCCTCACAATGGTGGAAGGCATCCCCCCAGGAAACGCCCTTCCGCCACCCCCACAGCGAGCAACGCCAGCCCGCAAGGGCGCACGCTGTCGGGCCAGTGCTGGGTCCCCACACCCGCACCGACCGCACCCGGGACACACGGGACGCGGAACCCTGGCGGCCCGCTCCAGAGGACGGGGGGCAGGGGGAGGGACAGCGCCTCACACCAGGCGCCCCTCACAAAGGTGAAAAGCAGCCCCCCCGGGGACGCCCTTCTGCCACCCCCGCAGCGAGCAACGCCAGCCCGCAAGGGCGCACGCTGTGGGACCGGTGCTGGGTCCCCACGCCCGCACCGACCGCACCCGGGACACACGGGACGCGGAACCCTGGCTGCCCGCTCCAGAGGACGGGCGGCCGGGGGAGGGACAGCGCCTGACACCAGGCGCCCCTCATAACAGTGGCAGGCCACCCCCCCCGGGGACGGCCCCCCACCACCCCCGCATCATGCAGCCCTCACAGGGCATGCAGGCCAAGGGGACAGTGTTGGGCCCCCACATCCACACACCCGCGCCCACAGCACGTGGGTGGCGGACCCCAACAGCCCGCCCAGAGGGCGGACAGTCGGGAAAGGAACAACGCCTGACCTCAGACGCCCCTCACAATGGTGGAAGGCACCCCCCCCCGGGACGCTCTTCCGCCACCCCCACAGCGAGCAACGCCAGCCCGCAAGGGCGCACGCTGTGGGGCCAGTGCTGGGTCCCCACGCCTGCATCGACCGCACCCGGGACACACGGGTCGCGGAACCCAGGCCGCCTGCTCCAGGGGACGGGCGGCCGGGGGAGGGACAGCGCCTGACACCAGGCGCCCCCCACAACGGTGGCAGGCCGGCCCCCCCGGGGACGGCCCCCCGCCACCCCCGCGGCACGCAGCCCCCACAGGGCATGCAGGCCCAGGGGACAGTGTTTGGCCCCCACGCCCACACACCCGCACCCACAGCACGTTGGTGGCGGACCCCGACAGGCCGCCCAATGGGCGGGCAGTCGGGGGAGGGACAGCGCCTGACCCCAGACGCCCCTCACAATGGTGGAAGACACCCCCCTCGGGGATACCCTTCCGCCACCCCCACAGCGAGCAACGCCGGCCCGCAAGGGCGCACGCTGTAGGGCCGGTGCTGGGTCCCCACGCCCGCATCGACCGCACCCGGGACACACGGATTGCGGAACCCTGGCTGCCCGCTCCAGAGGATGGGCGGCCGGGGGAGGGACAGCGCCTGACACCAGGCGCCCCTCACAACGGTGGCAGGCCACCCCCCCTGGTGACGGCCCCCAACCAACCCCGCGGCATGCAGCCCCCACAGGGCACGCAGGCCAAGGGGACAGTGTTGAGCCCCCACACCCACACACCCGCACCCACAGCACTTGGGTGGCGGACCCCAACAGCCCGCCCAGTGGGCGGGCAGTCCGGGGAGGGACAGCGCCTGACCTCACCGCCCCCCGGGATGCCCTTCCGCCACTCGCACAGCGAGCAACGCCGGCCCGCAAGGGCGCATGCTGTGGTGCCGGTGCTGGGTCCCCACGCCCGCACCGACCGCACCCGGGACACACGGGACGCGGAACCCTGGCTGCCCGCTCCAGAGGACGGGCGGCTAGGGGAGGGACAGCGCCTGACATCCAGGAGGCCGTCGACCAACTCAGCCACGCGGGACAGGCGGCAGTGGCCTTGCACACCCGGGGTAGCCACGGCGGACCCGCAGAGGGGATCATTGTGGAACCCTCGGGAATGGTGCTGGTCCTGGCGGCGGACATGGTCCGAGGGGTGCTCCACGCGTCCCGCGTGCGGCGGGCGTGCCCACAGTGGACCATCCAGGTGTACACCCCCCCGCGGGCGTGGCCCTTCTCCACGTGGGCGGTGCTCGCCGTCATGTGGCACCTGGCACCGGAGGACGCCCCCACAGGGACCGCGGAGGACATCGCCCGGGACCTCCACACCTGGCCGGCCGACCAGGATTACCCCTGGCGCAGGCCCCGGGGCGGCCTCCCGGTGGCACCCGCTGCAGAGGGGCTCAGCCTCGCGGCAACCCTCCAACGGCACCCCGACAAGAAGGCACGCCACTTCCTGCAGACGGGCACGGTCCCGGCCAGCCCGCCAGACTCCGAGTGGCGGTGGGACGCAGGGGTGGCGCAACCGCTGCCGGGCCCCTGGACCCTCCCGTTGTGGTATTTGCCCATGGGCACCCTGGCCCACGCCACCCAGGCCGTCAAGGGGGCTTTCCCGCAGCCGCTCCTCCACGGCGTGGCCCTGCTCCGCAGCCTGCAGGCGGGGGCCGCCTGGGTACGGTGGAAGGAAGGAAAGGGGCGCTCGAGCCCCTATTTCCCCCTGGTCCAGGGCCAGGCGCTGATCCACGCCGAGGGCATGGGGACCGTTGAATGGGGGGCGATCGTGCCCGGCACGGCGTGCAGGTGGATCACAGCGGCCGCCCCACAGCCCATGCGATCGCCGCGGGCCTGCCACCGACTCCTACGGATGGTCCCCTCTTTGGCCCCCCAGCACGCTCTCACGAGGGACGTGTAAAGAGCCGTGCTGAGCCACACCAGGGAGTGGCTAACGAACCCAGATGCAGGGTACCTGCCGGGGCCGTTGCTCCAACAGCTCACGGCCCCCACACCCGGGGTCCTCCACGCCCTGCACAGGGCGTCAGCTCCCACGGAGCAGCTCAACGACGAAGTGCTGGACCTGGCGCTGGAGCCGCTGCGGGTGCTTTACCCGCAAACCCACGTCCCACCCGCGGGCACGTCCAACCGCCTAGGCCGCCTGGGGTTGCAGCGCCCCATCGAGGCCGCGCACCCAGGAGGCGTGGTGGAACAGTGGCTAACGCTCCGCAACCCGTCCACCGCGGAAGGCCACTGGTACCTGCACCAACTCCTCTTCCAACCACGGGCAGCCCCGGAACACCGCCGGCAAAACCCATACCGCACGCACCCGGAGCGCCGAGGCGCGCAGGACTTCCCGCAGCCAGTCCCGCCCGCCCTCCCGCCGGGACAGGACCAGGAGGCGCTACAGCAGGGCCCCCCGCTCGACACCGCCACCCGGGCGGCGCGGACGGTGCCGAACCGGACGTCACGAACTGCGGAGCGTTGGCCTGGATGGCAGCCTGCAGGCACCTCGCCCGAGATACCACGGGGCTCCGGCAGTACAGACCAACGGACCGCACGGTGCTGGTGTCCGCGGTCGCGGCCGTCACCATGGGTCCCGTGGCGGCGTGGCCGGCGCAACTGCTGCCCCACGTCCCCTGCCGCGACACGCAGCCCCGCCGGCCGGCCGCAACGCACGCGCCGACGGCACCCCTCACGGCGGAGCAGCTATACGTCGTCGCGGCGGCGTTGCTAGCGGACGGCGGGGAGAGCTTTGTCCACCACCACGGCCCGGTGCAGACTGCGGGAAGCATACAAGGGCCACAGCGCGATGCACCAGACCCGTGGCATGCCACACTCCGCGGGCGCACCCGCGTCTGGGATGCGGGCGATGGCACACCCCCACCCGGGCCTAAGCAGGGGGAGGCACTGGTGCTGCAGACGGCAGGCTATCAGGCCATCCTACACGGCTACGCCGGAGGGTACCGGTCGCACGTCCTGGCCGGAGGCCGCTGGACTGTCTGGCACAGCACCGCCAGGCAAGGGGCATTCCCGCCCCTGCCCCACGTCCACTGGCAACAGCGGCCCACCCAGGCCTACTATATGTCGGCGGACCCCTCGCCGCTGGTGGTCCTGCTACACACCGTCAGCGCCCCCAACAAGAGGCAGGAACCGGGGTGGGTCAACCCCCCCACACTGGTGTGGAGCCCCGACCAGGAGGAGCATCTACGGGCCGCGTGGCAGGGACACGCCATCAGGGCCACGGACGTCCCGGACCTCCACGCGGGGCCAATCACGCACGCCCGCCCAGCGGCTACCCTGGCCATGGCCCAACGGGGACAGCGGAACCCACAGTGGGTGGTCTGCATGTTCAGCCCGGCGGACGCGCACATCGTCATCTGCGACCCCGAGCGCCTGCCGGGGCCCGAAGCCGTGATCCGCGTGGCAGACTGCACCCGCATGATCATCAAGGCGCTACGGGAAGGCGAGCACCACGCCCTCCTGCTCCAGGTCAGGCTGAAGGACAACGCCCGGGCGGCGAGGCCGGGGATGTGGCCGGCAGCGGGGCACCCCGCCGACCTAGAGCTCCAGCTGGCGGTCCTGACCGCAGTGTACCACTGGCTACAGGCCTTCCACGACCTGCGATGGAGGGGCAAGCCCGACCGCCAAATCAGCTCCACGCACTGGCAAACGTGGCTGCAAGCAGACGCGCAGCGCGATGCCATGCGGGGTCTCGGGCCCTCGCCCGCGACACGAGCCCTCAATGCGGCGGCCCCGGGCCGCACACTGGCGCCACACACGGTGCCACTGGCCAACCTGCCCTTCGAACCAGCGGCGGAGGGCGCCATCCCGAAGTCGGTGCCACTCCCCCCGGCGAGAGGGGCCACGGAGCCGACGAAATACCCCCTGTGTGCAGACAAGTACTACACAAGCGGGGCAATGCTGGGTCACCTGGCGTGGCACGCGGTGCACGCTGCAGCCCCGGCAGACGACAAGGAGGCGGCCACCAACATCCTGCAGGGGAGAGCACGGAGGTCTCCATGGCACGCCCCGTACACCCGGCGCCCCCCGCCCCAGGCAGCCGACCACGCAGACGGAGATGAGGAGGCACCCGGAGCGGCCCCTGGGGCCGGCGTTGCGGCCCAACCAGGGTCCATGTCCATCCCCGCGGGGCTGGCCCCCCTGGCCCCCCTGGCTTCCCCGGTCCCCCGGGCCCCCCTGTGGGCCCTGCTGGGAACAGGCTCAGCGGATGTGGCGCACCCGGATGCCCTGGCTGCGCCGGCGAACCCGGCGGCGATGCCGATGCGGGATAGCTGACTCCAGGAGGACATGGCGGGCGACGCCCTGTGGCTCCTCTCGTGGAACCTGCGCAACGGCCTCGTGCCGCCGGACCAGTCCCTCCGGGACACACTCCGGCGGCGCCAGGGGCTGGCGGCCTGTACCGACAAGGAGCACCTCATCACCGGCATGCTGCCCCAGGAGGGGGGCTTTGCCATCATGCTCCAGGAAACAGGGATCGCCACCAGGGCGCAGGAGATGCACGTGTCTGCGGTGCTCCGGGACAAGGGGTACACCGCCTTCTTCAGCAGCTGGCTGGCGGAGACGGGAGCCACCTCCACCTCGAGAGGGGGGGGCCTCCTCACCGCGGTCAGCAGCAAGTACGTGGCGGAGCACGAGGTGCTCAGTTTCACGGAAATTGTCCCCGGGAAGGCCGCGGCCCTGGAGATCCACACAGACGGAGGAGGCCTCACCCTCATCAACGTCCACGGGCCGCAAGCAGGCTGCTCCCCGTGGGCGGGACGGGCGGCGTTCTGGGCCGACATACAAATGTATGCCACGGCACGCAGCCTCGGCGGGAGGCACCCGGTGGTCATCCCCCGCGACACCAACATCTACAATGATGTCCCCACCAACCCGGCCACGGAGCATTTCCGAGCGGCCTGGGAGGCCTGCGGTTTCCGAGGGGCCGCGGCAGGCGGCAAGGAGGACATGACCCCCACGCTCCACCCGTCCCGGCACAGGCAGGACACCTTCCTGGTCAACGAGTCCCTCCTGCCGTGGTCCCTGCGAGAAAGCTTCTGGGCTCGCGGCATGGCACACCCCAAGGTGGTCGGCTCGGACCACCTCCCGGTCTGCCTGGCCCTGCCGGGTCTCCTCAGCGCAGCGGGGCGCGCGGCGATGCCCACCCCCTACAGCCACACGGAGGGCCGCCTCCTCCCGTACGACGCCGAGGCCGCACCCGTCCAACACTGCCTGTGGGCGGCGGTCACCGCCGCGCAGGATGAACCCTCCCTGGCGCCCTGGCTGGGTCCCGCAGAGCAGCACGACTACGGGTGCATGCCCGCGGCCGCGGTGGACAAGGTGTTCGAACACCTCCATGCGACGCATGACGCCCTGGCGCGTGTGGTCGGACGCCGGCAGCCGTCCCCGGCGGGGAGGAACCCGGCTAAGGGGGACCTCCCGGAGAGCGGAAAGCGGCTCCAGGCAGCGGTCCTCCGCTATGACACCCTGGCAGCGCGCGCGCCGGCAGCGTACCAGGCGGACGCGGCCCGGCATGGCATCCGGTTCGAGGCGGCGCTCCGGCTCACAGAGGAGCTGCAGGGTGTGTCGCCCGGGTTCCGCCCAACCACACAGGGCCAGCTACAGGAGGAGCTGGAGAGGCAAGCGCGCCATCAAGGACTTCTGGCGCCGCCACGCCCCCGACATCGCCCAGCGATGGAAAGCCGTGCGGGGAGCCATAGAGGTAGAGGCCCCGGGCCCGACAGGCCTCTGGAAC
The DNA here is from genome assembly GCA_964036045.1 of Eutreptiella sp. 'Long Island Sound 2002'. Lineage (NCBI taxonomy): Eukaryota > Euglenozoa > Euglenophyceae > Eutreptiales > Eutreptiaceae > Eutreptiella > Eutreptiella sp. 'Long Island Sound 2002'. The sequence goes on along the minus strand of OZ038380.1, from coordinate 76,579,124 downwards.
GTGCGGGTCCCCAACACCCAAACGCTCCTCACAAAGGCCCACGACGTGATGTTCGCAGTTCGCGCCTTCTGGCGAGAATTGTATGACAAACGCCCGGTGGACCTCCCAGGCTTCCAGGCAGTCCTCGGCCGCCACGTCCCCCGGGTCCCTGAAGGGGCCTGGACACAGGTCCAGCAATACTCCATGCAGGACCTGAAGTCCCCCATGGACAAGGCCGATGGCAAGGCCCCAGGTCCCAACCACGTGGAGGCCCGTTTCATCAAGGCCCTCCCAGCACCCGTCCAGTGGCTCCTGGTCCACTCCTACCGGGCCATCCTCCGCGGCGCCCCGCTGCTGATGCAGTGGAGGGACGCGCACATCTGGCTCATCCCCAAGGTACCGGGCTCTGCCAGACTGGACGACTACAGGCCCATAGCCCTGGGCCAGCTGGACATGAAGCTACTCACGGGCCCCCTCAGCCAGCGCATCACGGAAGTGCTCACACGGCACGGAGTGGTCAGCGACTGGCAGCAAGGGGCCCTCCCTGGCTCCAACACAGGCCCCCCGCTGTTCATGGCGCAGCGGCAGCTCCAGCGGGGAAGGCCCAACTACGTCTTCTCCTTCGACGCCCGCAAGGCCTTCGACACCGCCCCACACGGCGCCCTCCACCTCATCGTGCGCCACCTCTCCGTGCCGCCGGACGTCATCGACCTCCTGCTCTTCCTCCACATGTGCGCCAGGCTGCGCATCGTCACAGCACACGGGCTAACGCAGCCCGTCTACATGCTGCGCGGCGTCCGGCAGGGCAACCCCGAGAGCCCCCTGCTGTACGCGCTCCTCCTGGAGCCCCTGCTCAGGGCGCAGGGGCACCGCCTGCGCCCGCAAGGAGGGGCCGAGCACGGCCTCATCCAGGCCTACATTGGCGACCTGCTGGTGGTGGCCCACACGCTGCAGCACTTCGTCAAGGGCGTGGAGGCGGTGGCCGCGTACCTGGGGATGATGGGCATGGAGCTCAACCCCCGCAAGTGCACCATGGCCACCACGGAGGGGGTCCCGGGCCTGCAGCTGCGCCTCTGCCCCCACCTGGAAAACCCGTGGCACTGGGTACCAGCGGCAGACTCCGTCCCCTACCTGGGACTCCAGCTGCAGCCGGACGGGGAGTTCTCCCTGCGGAGCAAGCACCGGCTACGCCTGGCGGCGGTGCACCACTGGTGCCTTAACACCCTCGCGCCACCAAAAGTGGTGCAGGACGTCATCCTGGCGATCCTCGGGGGGGTTACGCAGTACGTTGCCCCTTTCATCGCCAACGACTCCGACACTGCACGCCACCTGGACCACATCATGGTCCAGGTCGCGAAGGACAGGGCGCGGTACGCCTTCGACGCCTCGCGGGACAGCCTGCAGGACGACCAGACCCTGGGGCTCACACGGGTGCCCACGCGGTGCCAGCAGGCAGCGGTGGCCCTCGTGGGTACACCCGTCCACCACCGCTCAACCTCCGTGCGTGCCGAGGTCACCAAGATGTTCCCGGAAATAGCTGGCGCGCACAGAATATGTCCCGAGGTGCACTACCCCGTCCCGGAGTTCGCAACTCTGGCGGGTGGCGACTGGGTCCACCGCATACCCCGGGCCCTGGCCGCCCTGGGAGTGGGGCTGTACAACCCCATCGCGTGCCCCAGGGCGGCCCATGTCCAACTAAAGTCCCCGCCGGGCAACATCGTCACGCTGCGCACCGCCAAGTGGCAACACCGCGACAGGTGCCGCCTGACGGTGCCACAAAGTACGCCGTGGCATGGGCACCACGGGCCACGCCACCCCTTCCCCGACAACGACGACTCGTGGCCGACGGCGGTGCGGGAGTGCCTCAACCAATGCGCCGATGAACATCTCCACTATTGCAGCCATGAGCAGGAGCCCACCAACCACTCCGGGTGGCGCGATGCCTTGGTCCACCTCTTCCACACCACCGGCACGCGGGACCCCCGCCTGAGACTTGTCCACCCCACGAGGGCTAAGCAGGACGCCCACACTTGCCAACAGGTGACCGCGGACCGCCTGCACCTCCACGTCGGGGGCTACCGCCGCCGGGACGGCCTATCCCCCCCTACGCGGGGGACGGCGTACCACCCGCTGGCAGCCCTCATGTACATCCTCCGCGACGTGCTCGCGGAAAGCAAGCACCAAGAGCCTAACGCGGACGTGGCATGGCCCGAGCCCCTGCGCCCCCGGCCCCACGCGCCGACGCCGTTGTGGTTGGTGACCACGGACAACCAATGCTCCCCAGCGACAGGGCAAGCGCAGCTCCGGGCCGAGTGGGTAATAGTGCAGGTGGGGGCGGGCCAGCCCGAACCCCTTTGGCTCCCCCGTGGCACCGCCCTGCTGGTAGCTACGGGGGTGCCGCACGACCCACACATGGCGGTGCACGCGTTGGAGGACCAGCCGGAGGACACGGGACACTTGGTGGTGCACCAGCGCGGGGGCCCGGCGTGGCTCAAGGAACATCTGACGGCACTTCGGTCCTGGGCAAGCACGATTACCGGAGCGGAGATCCGGCTGCAGGAACACCCGGCGATCAGCCAAGGCGACACCAGGGCGCTGAGCGTGGACCAACTGACCCCCAGCCACCCCGACGTCCGGTGGCACTCCGCCGACCTCAACGCGGGGTGGCTCAGCCCCACCAGATACTACTGGATCCCGGAGGCCTGGCGCCACACCCCTTCCGACGCGTCCGGGGGCGGACCCTGCAAACCCGCCACGAGCGTCGCTCTCGCCGTCGACCTCACCCGCACGTGGACGGTGGCCATCTCGGGCACGGTGCCCGACGGGGAGGGGGTGGCCGCCTCCCTCCCCCTACAATACGGTGCCCACCGACCATGGGTCCACACGGTGGACGCCGAAGTCATCCTCCACCTCCTGCGGCACGCAGATCGCGCGCGGACCACGGGGGTCCCAGCAGGCGCAGCGAAGGTGGTCAACCAGATCCCCTGAGGTGGCTCCGGGACAGCCTGTGCGCGCGAGGGCAACACGCCGGGCACCCGTTCTGGTACGTCCGAGCCACCTCGCACCACAGTGACGCCCTACTGCACAAGGCGGACTGGGCGGCGTCCCAGGACACCGTCCTGCAGAACACGCCCCCGGACCCTGGCCACGCACAGCTCATTGTCGCCGGCCGTGACGGCCATCTCGATCTACGGCCCCCCACGATGCAGGTGCTCGGCGAGGTCGCGCAGCGGGCGCAGACGGACCATGCGCTGACGCACCGGGGACACACACCCTTGGGCGCGGCCCACGCCACGGCCTAGGTCCACGCCCGGGACCTCACGGCGACGGCCACCAACCGCCGGGCGCTGCGGGCCTGAGACGGCCACACGCCGGTGCAGCGCAGGCTCCGCGTCTGTAAGGAGCGGCTCTCCGGCGTCGCCATCGTCCCACAACCGTGCCTTTTATGCGGCCGCCCGGAGGAGACCCCGGTGCACATGCACGTGGGATGCGCCCAGTCACAGCTCCTCTGGCCCCACTACCGCCAGGCGGTACACGAGGCGGCCCGCCACCTCCCACCCGGGGACAAAGCCCTGTGGGTGGCCTCGTGGCGCTCCGCAGGCGCGACATGGACTGAGGTATTCTGCTCCGGACTGGTGCCCGAGGACGCGGAGGCGCAGCTCCGCGCCATAGCCGGCTACGACCCGCCAGGAGGGACCTCTGTGGACGATTTCCTCCACCACATGCTCCGGCTGGGGGACTTCGCATGGGAGCTTCGCAACCACCGGCTGGAGCAACTCCTCCGTGAGCCCAAGAGCGCGGCGGCCCGGGCACACCGGTGGCTCACTGCGGCGGAGGGCGACCACCCTCCCCCTCCCCTGCGCCCTGACAAGGACTTCGTAGCCTCCCTCCGTGTCGTGAATGGCACTTTGGAGTGCCCGCCCCAAGAGGGCCCCCACCCGTACCAGGACCTGCCGGGGGGGTTCTCGAGGCACCTACAAGACGCCCTCTTCCCACCGTGGATCATCAGGCGCGGCTCCATGACCGCGTGGGAGGCGCGCATCGTGGGTGAGGAATGGGCGCGCGAGTGGAGCCGGTGGTGCGCTGCCACGCGCGCCCCAGAGACCCCTGCGCAACGATACGCCGCCATCCCGCTCAAGGGATGGGGGCCAGACACCCGGCCGAGACACACCCCGATCCGCGGGGCGGGACCTGACCACCCGTGGGACGCGGCGACGGGGGAATGGCTGCAGGCGGCCCCGGGGCCGCAAACGGGATGGACTGGGGACGTGTCCTCACTCGTCAGGACACCCGTCGCGCCCCGCATCGTCCTTCGGGCCGCCAACGTACTCCGGGCTACGGAGATACGCACGTGGGGACACGCCGCGGCCACCGTACGGTGGGACCCCCCAGAGGACGGGGCCGCCCAGCTCGCCGTGGCGCCCTTCAAAGCTGGGAGGCCGGTATACGACGACGCCCTGTCCCGGCTGGGCGACACCCAGGGGCCCTTGCTCCTCTTGCTCCCCACCGGCATTGCAGCCGCGCTGCGCCAGGAGCTAGACGGCTGCGAAGGGCTGCGCGTGGGATGGGAGCCAGTCGCGGACGGCACCCTGCACGCCCTCCTCCACCGAGACACCGCCAACGGGTGCCCATGGGATGCGCTGACGCCCCACCTCACCGGGCGCCACGTGTACATGGCAAGCCCCCCCCAGGGGCACCACCGCCCGGCGTGGGACGACCTCATCGCCGCCCTCCACGACCACGGGATCCTCCCCGACGACACGTGGCAGGAGGTCCAGCAGAAGACGCTTGGCAAGGACTACCGGCGCCGCGTCCGCGCCCGCCTGCTGGAGATCCGGGACCCCCTCCGACAGAGGTGGGACGACCTCTGGCTCCGCCATCTCGACCCTTGGTCGCCGCCCTCCCACCTCCCACACACCTGCCGACTCTGCGGGGAATGTGACACGGTGTCCTCCGCAGCGTCGACAGGCGCCAACAGGTGCGCGCGGTGCGCCCAGGTGGCCGCGTGCCCCTGGCCCGGACCTCCCGCAGGCCCGCGCAGGCGCACAGGGGAGGAGGGCCTTCACCGGCGCATCGAGGGGGCACACACCCCCTCACACGAACAAGCGGTCCCCGCGGGCGGTGCCCTTCTGTGGATCCACATGCACCTGCGGGACCCCACATCCGTTGCGCACCTGTCGCACGTGTTTGCGCCCTAACCCCCACCCGCCGCCGCCCTTTGCAGACCCCGCAGCACCATGCCACGCCGACGGGGGGATGGGCCGGGACACACCAGGGCCCGCCGCAAAGCGCAGGAGGCGGCCGTCCGGGGCCTGGTGACGGACGCGGTGGCGGAGGCACACGAAGCGCACGCTGCCGCACGGTGTGACCTGACGGGCAGTGCGAGGGCTTTCCTCAACGAGACCGCCCTCCCGGCCGTCCGCGCCCTGAACGGAGCGGGGGCCCCTACGCTGCTCCCGGCAATGCACCGGATCGTGAACGCCGTCTAGCCGGGGCTCATCAGCCCAGAGGCGGCCCTCTACGGGCACTGGATGGAGTGGCGCGAGTCCAATCGGTCGGGCCAGCCCCTGTCCATGGGGGACACCCTGCGGCTGACGGGAGCAGGGTCTGCCATGTCCCTCCGCAGCAGCGCCCCAGCCCTGCTGCACGCCCTCAGGACGCGCTACCCCGGGGACGCGGCCCCGTACCTGAACCAGGCGTGGGCAACGTACCCGGGGGGATTGTCCGAGCTGGATGCGGCGCTTGACCTTCTACACCCACCGGACGAGGACCTGGAGGTGGGCGAGATCACGGTGTTCGTGGAAGGCGCGGACGAGGCGTCCGCCCGCCCCCGGCCGACCAACCCGGTGTACAACGTCACCAGGCCTACCCCCCCGTACGCCATCGTATGCGAGGCGTTCCCCAGGGAGCCCACTTGGTGCCCCGCCCTCCCGCCGGCGACGCACGCGCCCCGCGGCTGGGGTAACCCAGACCTGTCCCCCCCCCTCTCCAGAACCAGGGGTGCCCACCACAGGGGGCAGGTCCTCTGGCAAGAGTGCCCTGGCACCCCCCTGCTCCTCCTCATCGTCGCGACCCGCGGGGACCCGGGGGTGATCCTGGTGATCACCCCCACCCACCTCTATGGGGCAACACCCGTACCCTGCCTTCCCCTCCCCGCGCCCGCGGCTCGGGACGGAGTACACACCTTCCTGCGAACACAAAAGGTCGCCGCCGTTACGGGGGTCCACCTGGTGTGGCTCCCCCGGACACCACTCGACGACCCCCGGGGGCCCAGGGCCCTGGGCCCCGCCCCAGACTGGGAGCTATGGCGCGACACGTGGGCCGCGTGGCTCCCCCGCCTCCCCTCCCAATGCCGGTGGATGGCCGCCGGCCCCCGGCCGTGCGGGGCTGACGCCACAGCCGGCCCCCCACCCCCTCCCCCCCTCCCCCCCGCAGAGCACCACACGGAACTGCCCACGGCACGGCACTGATGCACCGGGAGGTAGTGGGAAGGGCGCGCCTGCCACCATGCATGCCTAGCAGGATAACAGTGATGGCAGACTCCGATGGCTCCCCCCAGCGGGACGACCGCCACCACCGCCGGTCCCGCTCCCGCTCCCCCGCCTCCCCGGAGTGGACGGGGGAGACCCTCGCGGAGCGCGAGGAGCGGAGGCTGGCGGAGGCGGCAGTGCTGGTCGGGCCGCCGCCGCCGGCCCGGGGGCCTGAGCCAGCCGAGATGACCGCCCCCGCCGCCCAAGCAGCAAGCCCCGCCGCCCCGCCCCGAGAGGGGGCCCTGGACGCGCAGGAGGCGGAGACCGCAGCCCCAGCGAGCCACGCCGCGGCCCCGACCGCGGCCCCGAGCACGCCGCCGACACGGGGGGTAGCCCCGGCGCAGGAACCGGGCGCATCGCCGAGGGCTGCCGCAGCCGCACAGGAGAGCAAGAAGGGCGCGAGGGGTTGCGACCGCGGCCCCGGCGGGCCGCGCCACCGCCTCGGCCGACCATGCTGCGACCCCCAGCACGTCGCGGAAGCGGGGGCCCGCCCCCAGCACGGGCCACGGGCGCCTCGCTGGCGGCCGCCACAGCAGCGAAGGAGAGCGAGGAGGGCGCGCGAGGGGCTGCGGCCGCGACCCCGGCGGGCCGCGCCACCGCCTCGGCCGGCCACGCCGCGACCCCCAGCACGCCGCGAACGCGGGGGACGGACCCCGCACGGGCCACGGGCGCCTCGCCGGCGGCCGCCACAGCAGCAGAGGAGAGCGAGGAGGGCGCGAGAGGAGTTGCCACCGCGGCCCCGGCAGGCCGCGCCACCACCTCGGCCGGCGACGCCGCGACCCCCAGCACGCCGCGCAAGCGAGGGAAGAACCCCGCACGGGCCACGGGCGCCTCGCCGGCGGCCGCCGCAGCAGCGGCAGTGGGCAGGGAGAGCGCGAAATACCGCGCCCACGCCAACCCCACCCACACCCACAAGAGCCCCCCCAAGCAGTTCCCCCCCAAAGCCCTTCCCCTCGGGGCGGGAGCGGCACGTCCGCCCCCCGGCGCCCGAGCGCTCGCCGCCGGGCGTCACACTGCCGCAGCTGCAAAGACAGCGGGACGCCCGGCGCGTGGTCCAGGAAGGGCGCAGCAGCGGGGAGGAGCAGAGCGCAGGCAGCGGACGGCGCGACTCAGGGCAGGGGGCCGGGAAGGGGCCAGGGCACGGGAAGGGCGCACAGGGGTACGGGCAGGGAGTCCAAGTGCAGGGGGCACGGCGAGGGGAGGTGGGTGAGCGGGCGGGCCAGGGCGTGGGGGACGGGAGGCTTGACCCGCGACACGGGCAGGGGACTGGAAAGGGGCCCAAGGCCAAGGCCAAGGGCGCCGCGGGCCCCAAGGGACAGGCGGGACGGGGCATGGGAGCCCAGGGGGGAGGGCGGGACGAAGGGAGGGGGGCGGAGGGCGGGGCGCACCCGCAGCCGGACGTGCAGCCGGTGCGGTGCATCCCCCCCGGCATCCAACAGATGCCGGCGCACCACACCCACCATCACCACCACCACCACCACCACCACCTCTACAACATCGACCCTGACGCCGGCGAGCTCGTCCCCCCCCAAACCCCCACGACCCCGGCACCAGCCAGCCCCCCCCGCGCCGAGGGCGGAGCCGGCGCGGATGGCCTCGGTGGAGGGGGGGCAGGGCGCGGCATCGGCGCCGCAGGCACAGGGGCAGCGAGGGGGGCCGGCGCGGGGGGCAGAGGGGGGCCGGCCATGGGACCGGGACTGGGGCGCGTTCCCGGACCCTCTGGGGGAGGAGACCCTCCCCCTGGTGGGGGAGGTGTACGGGTGGTTGTGCTGGGCCAACCAGGGGACCTCCAGGAGGTCGAGGTACCGGCCCTTCGATGCCGTGCTCCTCCGGAGAGACGGAGGAAACCGAGAGGTACCCCCGGGGGGGTGGGCAGCCCCAGAGGACCATGAGAGGGTCCTCAGGTCAGTGATCCGGGCGGCATGGCCCGGCAGGGAGCCGACGTGGCCGGCCTTCCTGGAAGGGGGAGCGGTGCTCCGCATCACGGATGCGGACACCAACAACTGGCTCCCCCGGGCTTTGCGCAGCGCCCTCGCCCACTGGCGCTACCGCCGGCACAACCCGCCGCCGCCACAGCCCCAGCCCCCACACAAGCGGCGGCGCAGGTGATGGCCCAGACGGCGGATGCGCGACAGTGGGGGGGGGAGCTGGGCCCCCCGACCCACGCCCCCCCCACGGTACGGCACGACGCAAGAGAGCGTGCCACCTCCTGCGGGAGGGAGGGCGGAGACAACGAGCGCGGGGGGGAACCTGCTGCCCCGCAGCCCGCTAACCACTGACCGCTAACCCTCACGGCCGCCCCCGGCCGGCCAGCGCCGCGCGACAACGGCTGGGGGGATCGGGGGCCCCAGCGAGGGCCTGCACGAGGGTCCGGCTCTAGGTAGAGGGGGGCGGGGGAAGGGCGCGACCCCGCAGCCGATGGCTGGCCCCCGGGGCCGGGACTGCCATGCCGCCCCCCCCCCCGGCCGTCAGGAGACGTCGCCAGGGGACCAGAGGGCCCCCCCAACTCCCCCCCCCCTCCCACTCAGGCCCGAGAGCGGGCGGGGGGGCGCCCCCCCCCCCCCCCCCCCCCCCCCCCAGAGGCTGGCCAAGGAGCGATGCAGGCGGTATGCGCCAAGTGCAGCAGGCTGATGTGTCGTGCGGTCGTCCTCTTTCTGGTGGCGGAGTGTGCTCAGACTACTCCGATGATTGCGCCGCTCCCGGGGGACCCAAATTTTTCAACTGACGGGTCCGTCGCGTTTTTCAAGTCGGGAGAGTCCAACCCAACCCAACCCAACCCCCCCCCCCCCCCCCCGCACCCCCCCCAGCTGGGGAGCCACAGGCCCGGCCCTCCGCCCCCCCGGAGCCGAGGGGGCGACGCGGTGGCGGGAGCGGCGGCTGGACCTGCTCCCGCGAGCCCACACTGGCGTGCCGGAGCAACGCGCACAACTGAACAGTATGGAGGCCGCGCCCCACATGACCCTCCCGTGACCACAGCCCACTCAGGGAGGGCAGAGGGGGGGTTCAGGTCTGCATGGGGCCCCCGGGGGAGCGGTCTACGGGCCGCCCCTCACCCCCCCCCAGCCCGGGGCAGCACTTCGGCCCCGACCGCACGCGCACGCCGGAAGGGAGCGCGTCGGCGACACGAAGGGGGCCAGGATTGAGTACCGCAGGCCGCCGCCCAGAAGGGGAGCAGGGAGGCCGCGGTGCGACACCCCCCCCCCGCCCCCCCACCGGCCCGCAGGCCGCGGGATCCCCGCCCCCCCCCCCCCCCCCAAGGCAGGGGGGATGGCCCCCCCCCCGCCCGAGAGAGGAGCCGGAGCGCGACCCGCCCCCCCGCCCCAGCCGCCGGCTCCCATGGGGGCCGCGAAGAACAAGCGAGCCCGCGCCTACGCGCCAGGACGCCGCACAAGTCGTACCCAGAGAAGCCTGGTGAGCACGAACCTGAGTGGTGGGGTGCCACGCCCCCCATGGACAGCACAACGCCAGAGACACCCGCTTTGTTGCCTGCCCAGGGAAGGCAGAGGGACGGAATGAGGCAGAGCGACCCCCCGCCCTACAGGCCCCCCCCCGGCCACACAACGGGGGGGTACGGCGCACGCCCCCCCCCCCCCCCCAGCTCGCCCCCCAGCACATGAACGCCACGGACCCGCCCCGCGGCGCGCAGCCCCCACAGGGCGTGCCGGCCGAGGGGACAGAGCAGGGCCCCCACACCCGCACGCCCGCGCCCACAACACGTGGATCGCGGACCCCGACAGCCCGCCCAGTGGGCGGGCAGTCGGCGGAGGGGGAGCGCATGACCCCAGACGCCCCTCGCAACGGTAGAAGGCACCCCCCCCAGGGACGCCCTGCCGCCACCCCCACAACCCCAAGCCAAGTAGGGGGGAACCGGGACCGGACCGCCCCCCCCCAAGCACGCCAGACGGAGCAAGGGACCGGGGCAGGACACGCGGAGGGGCACGGACCACGTGGAACGGCCCTACCAGCGCCCATCGCCGGGACCACGCGAGGTGCGCACGCCACACCACCCAGGGGGGGGGGGGAGCGGACACCGCGAGAGCACGAGCGCACACACACGAAAGGAACACGCCGGGACTACCAGAAGGGCAACCCGACCGAGCGCGCGGAACGCACAGACCGCGTGCAATGGCGTACCAGCGAGCGAGGGTAAGGGACACCCGGACGGGACGGCCCGCCACACGCAGCGCGAAACACGCGGGGCGGGGAGGGGGAAACGAGAGAGACACAACACCAGGTACCGGCCTGAACTCCCCGAACCGGCCGCGAGCGCCGCGCACACACAGACAGGGCACTGCACCCGCCAAGGCAGTAGTGGCGCACAGCGCCACGCCCCAACCCCTAGGCTAGGCAGCCTCCGCGCCAGCCCAAGGGGGTCCCACTGGCGACAAGCCAGTAGCACGGGCCCGGCGGCGCCGGCGCCCCGGGCGACCACGCTTTAGGGGGGCAACGCAGTGGGTAAGCGCCCGCAGTCACGGCTGCGAATTGATGCACAGACCGGGGGGTGGCGAAACGGGGAAGCCGGGGAAGGACGGGGGTCCGAGCTCTGTGAACCCGGGGGACTCCGCCACCAGGCAGGAGGTGCGTCTTGGAGGGCCCCCCACTAGGACCCGGTGGGGAGGATATCACCTGGCCCGCCCAGGTGGCCCCCCGGGGCCGAAAGGCGTCTAGTACCCGCAAAATCAAACCTCAAACCTCAAACCTCTGCTGTCCCCGTTGGGCCACCGCCAGGGTAGCCGCCAGGCGGGCATACGTGATTGGCCCCGTTTGGAGGTCCGGGACGTCCGTGGCCCTGATGGAGTCTCCCTGCCACGCGGCCTGTAGATGCTCCTCCTGGTCGGGGCTCCACACCAGTGTGGGGGGGTTGACCCACCCCGGTTCCTGCCTCTTGTTGGGGGCGCTGACGGTGTGTAGCAGGACTGCCAGCGGCCAGGGGTCCGCCGACATATAGTAGGCCTGGATGGGCCCCTGCTGCCAGTGGACGTGGGGCAGGGGCGGGAATGCCCCTTGCCTGGCGGTGCTGTGCCAGACAGTCCAGCGGCCTCCGGCCAGGACGTGCGACCGGTACCCTCCGGCGTAGCCATGTAGGATGGCCTGGTAGCCTGCCGTCTGCAGCATTAGTGCCTCCCCCTGCTGAGGCCCGGGTGGGGGTGTGCCATCGCCCGCATCCCAGACGCGGGTGCACCCGCGGAGTGTGGCATGCGACGTGTCTGGTGCATCGCGCTGTGGCCCTTGTATGCTTCCCGCAATCTGCGCCGGGCCGTGGTGGTGGACGAAGCTCTCCCCGCCGTCCGCTAGCAACGCCGCCGCGACGACGTAGAGCTGCTCCGCCGTGAGGGGTGCCGTCGGCGCGTGCGTTGCGGCCGGCCGCCGGGGCTGTGTGTCGCAGCAGGGGACGTGGGGCAGCAGTTGCGGTGGCCACGCCACCACAGGACCCATGGTGACGGCCGCGACCGCGGACGCCAGCGCCGTGCGGTCCGTTGGTCTGTACTGCCGGAGCCCCGTGGTATCTCGGGCGAGGTGCCTGCAGGCTGCCATCCAGGCCACCGCTCCGCAGTTCGTGACGTCCGATTCGGCACCATCCGCGCCGTCGCGTCCCCCTTGTTGTACCGTGGTAGCGGTGTTGAGCGGGGGGCCCTGCTGTAGCGCCTCCGGGCCCTGCCCCGGCAAGAGGGCGGGCGGGACTGGCTGCGGGAAGTCCTGCGCGCCTCGGCACTCTGGGTGCGTGTGGTACAAGTTTTGCCGGCGGTGTTCCGGGGCTGCCCCTGGTAGGAAGAGGAGTTGGTGTAGGTACCAGTTGCCTTCCGCGGTGGCAGGTTGCGGAGCGTTAGCCACCGTTCCACCAGGCCTCCTGGGTGCGCGGCCTCGACGCGACGCTGCAACCCCAGGCGGCCTAGGCGGTTGGACGGGCCCGCGGGTGGGATGTGGGTCTGCGGGTAAAGCACCCGCAGCGGCTCCAGCGCCAGGTCCAGCACCTCGTCGTTGAGCTGCTCCGTGAGAGCCGACGCCCTGTCCAGGGCGTGGCGGACCCCGGGTGTGGGGGCCGTGAGCTGTTGGCACCGGCCCCGGCGGGTACCGTGCACCCGGGTTCGTTAGCCACTCCCTGGTGTGGCTCATTATGGCCTTCCACACGTCCCTCGTAAAGGCGTGTTGGGGGGCCAAAGAGGGGACCATACGTAGGAGGCGGTGGCACGCCGGCGGCGATCGCATGGGCTGTGGGGCGGCCGCTGTGATCCACCTGCACGCCGTGCCGGGCACGATCGCCCCCCATTCCACGGTCCCCATGCCCTCGGCGTGGATCAGCGCCTGGCCCTGGACCAGGGGGAAATAGGGGCTCGAGCGCCCCTTTCCTTCCTTCCACCGTACCCAGGGGGCCCCCGTCTGCAGGCTGCGGAGCAGGGCCACGCCGGGGAGGAGCGGCTGCGGGAAAGCCCCCTTGACGGCTTGGGTGGCGTCGGCCAGGGTGCCCATGGGCAAATTCCTCAACGGGAGGGTCCAGGGGCCCGGCAGCGGTTGCGCCTCCCCTGCGTCCCATCACCACTCGGAGTCTGGCGGGGTGGCCGGGACCGTGCCCGTCTGCAGGAAGTGGCGTGCCTTCTTGTCGGGGTGCCGTTGCAGGGTTGCCGCGAGGCTGAGCCCCTCTGCCGCGGGTGCCACTGGGAGGCCGCCCCAGGGCCTGCGCCAGGGGTAATCCTGGTCGGCCGGCCAGGTGTGGAGGTCCCGGGCGATGTCCTCCGCGGTCCCTGTGGGGGCGTCCTCCGGTGCCAGGTGCCACTTGACAGCGAGCACCGCCCACGTGGAGAAGGGCCACGCCCGTGGGGGGGTGTACACCTGGATGGTCCACTGTGGGCACGCCCGCCGCACGCGGGATGCGTCGAGCACCCCTCGGACCATGTCCGCCGCCAGGACCAGCACCATTCCCGAGGGTTCCACAATGATCCCCTCTGCGGGTCCGCCGTGGCGGCCCCGGGTGTGCCAGGCCACTGCCGCCTGTCCCGCATGGCTGACTCGGTCGACGGCCTCCTGGATGTTCACGCTGCCGCGCGCGGTCTCATCCAGGATCCAGCCCTGCGCCACCCCGTAGCGTAGGGCGGCGCATGCGGCCGCGGGTTTCACCTCGGGCAGCGCTCCGTCATCAGGGCCGGGCTGAGGGTGCTGTTTGGGGCACCAGCCTTCGCAGGTGCAGTGGCCCCGTTTCCACGCGGGGCAGAGTGTGGGCAGGCTGCCCGCCGGCGGCGCAGGTTCCGCGGGCGCGCCTCACGTGTGGGGCTCCGGTACTGCCTCCAGGTCGGAGTCCGTGCCCGCGTCCCCTTGTTGGGGGTCTCTTTTGCCGTCTCTGAGTCCCAGCGCCCTGATGACCTCCTGTGCTTCGTCCAGCGTCGGAGATCGAGGGCGTGTTTTGCGTGGGGCCACGAGTTCCGCCATTGTTGTGTCGCTGCGCCTAAGAGCAGGGGGTGGGGTGCGGATGTCCCGTGGCTGGTGCGTTGGTGCGTTGGTGCGTTGCTCGTTGTAGGGGTGGCGGAAGGGCGTCCCCGGGGGGGGTGCTTTCCATCATTGCGAGGGGCGTCTGGCGTTAGGCGCTGTCCCTCCCCTGTCCGCCCGTCCTCTGGAGCGGGTAGCCGGGATTCAGCGACCCGTGTGTCCCGGGTGCGGTTGGCGCGGGCGTGGGGACCCACACCGGCCCCACAGCGTGCGCCCTTGCGGGCCGGCGTTGCTCGCCGTGGGGGTGGCGGAAGGGTGTCCCCGGGGGGGGCGCCTTCCACCATTGTGTGAGGGGCGTCTGAGGTCAGGCGCTGTCCCTCCCCCGACTGCCCGCCTATTGGGCGGGCTGTTGAGGTCCGCCACCCACGTGCTGTGGGCGCGGGTGTGTGGGTGTGGGGTCCCAACACTGTCCCTCTGGCCTGCATGCCCTGTGGGGGAAGCGTGCCGCGGGGGTGGTGGGGAACCGTCCCCGGGGGGGGTGGCCTGCCACCGTTGCGAGGGGCGCCTGGTGTCAGGCGCTGTCTCTCTCCCGGCCGCCCGTCCTGTGGAGCGGGCAGCCAGGGTTCCGCGACCCGTGTGTCTCGGGTGCGGTAGGTGCGGGCCTGGGGACCCAGCACCGGCCCCACAGCGTGCGCCCCTGCGGGCCGGCGTTGCTCGCTGTGGGGGTGGCGGAAGGGCGTCCCCCGGGGGGATGCCTGCCACCGTTGTGAGGGGCGCCTGGTGTCAGGCGCTGCCCCTCCCCCGGCCGCCCGCCCTCTGGAGTGGGCAGCCAGGGTTCCACGACCCGGTGTCCCGGGTGCGGTCGGTGCGGGCGTGGGGACCCAGCACCGGCCCCACAGCGTGCGCCCCTGCGGGCCGGCGTTGCTCGCTGTGGGGGTGGCGGAAGGGCGTCCCCGGGGGGGTGCCTTCCATCATTGTGAGGGGCGTCTGAGGCCAGGCCCTGTCCCTCCCCCGAGTGCCCGCCCACTGGGGCGGGCTGTTGGGGTCCGCCACCCACGTGCTGTGGGCGCGGGTGTGTGGGTGTGGGAGCCCAACACTGTCCCCTTGGCCTGCATGCCCTGTGGGGGCTGCATGCCGCGGGGATGGCGAGGGGTCGTCCCCGGGGGGGGTGGCCTGCCACCGCTGAGAGGGGCGCCTGGTGTCAGGCGCTGTCCCACCCCCGGCCGCGGTACACAGTCCAGGAGGCGGTCGCCTGCCAAGCAGCGGGGCCCCGCAACTCAAGCGACAGGGGTGAGGCGGTCGTACCGTATACTCGCGGGAGCAATATCCCCTCTGCTGAGAGATACTCCAAACGGCTAAGCAGCCCCCAGAGCTGCCGCCCAAAGGAGGGAACATGTGGCCCTACCCATGGACACATGTGGAAACACACTCCCACCCAGGACACCTGAAATGGGTGGCGGCGATACTGCCTTCCCAAACACCTGCGGGAGCGGCTTAAGAGGCACCTGAACTAGGGCAGTGGGAGGGACAGGACGTCCCCTTGGTAAGACCTTCTTCCTGCATTGTCAAAAGAAGGCATCCCGAGCTCCCGAAGATACCTACCTACCTACCTCTTCTTCGAGGACCTCAGCAGGTACATGTGCACACTGACCATGAAAGCCTTCGCTATCGCAAAACGTGTCATCAACCACTGACACCACAGCAAGCACGCTGGTCCCATTTTCTCGAGGAATACAACCTCACATTGTGGTATGTTCCGGGTCTAGAGAATCCAGCAGCGGATGCCTGTTCCCGCCTGACGTCAAGACAATTGATGGACATCAAGAATGCTACACGCACGCGACCCTTCTAGGTACCCTTGGTCCGGAACTGGGTTTCACCTGAAGGAGAACCTGTTGATGAGTTCCTACACGTGCTTGAAGATTCGTTCTCACACGACGAAGTGTGGCCCCAGCCATACCATCACCTGTACGTGTCACTTCGAAGTGGACGCTCCTTACAGAAGGATCCTGACGTTGACGTTGACGCTGCACCAGCACTCCAATTCGACACAGAACCAGCCATCGAGCCGGAAGAGGTGGGGCCAATGCCAACTGACGAGGTGTCGACTGAAGATTCACACGAGCCCGCTGCACGCCTCAAAGACGCTGGCAATAAAATACCAGACCAGTCAAATGATCCTGATGATCTTCCCGAAGTGGACGTGGAGCGCCCTCTTTGAGTTACCTTTGGCAAAGAACTTCGATATGCCCCGACCTTGACGGAGTTGATCCGCTGTTGACGCCACCGACACAGTACAGTGCAGCCAATATCCTTACCCAACGTTGGTCCAAATACGACGTACCCCTGTAGCCTTAAAGGCACACACTGCCGAGTACAGCGACATTACCAATGCAAAGATTTGACTTCGACAGCAGTGTGGGCAGCGGCATATCCAGAAGACCGAGGCACCAGGCCCATTTACGAGACCGCCATGGGAAGCCCTGCAGCACGACAGCAACTCCGAGACACCAAGCTGTCCTTCGGCGACGGTAAGTACTTCCACCGGTCTACAGTGGGCGAACGTATTCTTGTACCTCGAACGCTCATAACATCCATTGTGGCCACCTACCACAAGTCCCAGTTCTACGGCCATTCAGGAGTACTTCGCACTATGGCATTGATCAAACGTGACTATGCCTGTTCCCATCTTCGACACTACGTGGTGCGTTACATCTTGAGTTGCGACGTGTGCCAAGGGGCTAAATCACGATGCTTCAACACTGCCAAAGGCAGCCCAGACCCCTACCGGTGACCGACACCAAATGGCATAGTGTGTCTGTCAATTGGGTTTTTGGACGGCCCCTGACCTAACAAGGTCATGATGCCATCATGACTGTAGTCGAGCGGTTTTCAAAGCGCGGAATGTTCATCCCTTGCCGAAAGGACATGACAGCTGATGACCTCGTCTACGTGTTCTTGCGCGAAGTGATTCCACTCAAAAGATGCCTTCGACAAATTGTTTCTGATCGAGACAAGCTGTTCGAGTGCCAAGCGTGGAAGAAATTGGCGCACCACTTCAAGATTGAGATGCATCAGACAGTGCCCAACTGCCCTTGAGGCAGTGGCCTGGCGGAGCGAGGCAACCAGTCGATCCTTCAACGTTTGCGCACACAAGGCATTTTTGGCAACAACCAGTGGGATGTTGAGCTCTTGTTTGCCGAGGTCCAGTTCAACAACCTAACATCCAACAGTCTTTGACTGAGACCTTTTGAGGTTGATGAGGGATGCACACCCCACTTTCCGTTGGATTTTCCCAGAATGACATCTCATGCACATGAACCTTCGACCTTGAGTGATTACATCAATCAGGCTGAATGTACCTTCGATTGTGTGCGCGCCATGCTCGCTGAGGAACATCAAAGCCAAATGCATGTGGTCCTGCAAGTGGACCGACGTGTTCGAGTGCCTGAAGTGGGAGAGCGATGGTGGGTGTTAGTATTCGAATATCGACACAAAGGAAAATTTGATGTTGTTTGGTGTGGCCCATACAAAGTTCTCGAGCTGCTCAACAAGGGCGAGAATGTTAAACCGGACATCGCTGCCCCCTTGGACGAGTTGTGTGTTTTCCATCGCGACAGCATAAAGCCCTACATCCATCAGGAGGGACAAGCAGGGTGGGAATTTCCGATGCCACCTGTCAAGACTGGAGCTTCACCTCAACTCATTAAGATTCTGGCTAAACGTCAAGCAGGGTCCAAAAAGCGCCGCACATTCCTGTACCGCTGTGAATGGGATGATGACACCAGGTCTTGGGAATCGAGTAAGGGTGTAGAGGAGGATCCAGTGTACCTTGAGTTCCTTCAACTCCACCCTGAGCAACTTCACCTCTTTGTAGTGTGAATGTTCGAAAACTCATGCATGGGTCCAGATCGATTGCTGGAGCCTCAGAGACCTTTTCGACCTACAGTTCTGCCACCCGAGCATCCCGGACTTCCTCTCCAGCTCCACCCTCTGGAGCATCTGCGTCAAACGTCATCGATGTTGACAAGATGAACGACGATAGCGGTGCCGCATCAACTTCAGTTGCACCGACCCTAGTGCACTGCTGTCGATCAATTGCGTCAGCGTCAACCCAGCCAGGCCGATCAATGGCACCCACCTCAGCACAGCCGAGCTATAGTCGATCAGCTTACGCGGACAGCTCGAAGGGCAAAGGAGACAAATCGGCGTCGACAGGAGGCAAAGTAGCTTGGAGCTACCTGGAAGGTGTGTCCCCCGAGGGACATTTGCGGGGATAGCACCAAATGGTCGAGTCATCATCTCAGAAGGCACGACTGGCTTAGGGATACTGGAACGAGCGCTTGCCAACATGCCTGTCATAGTGTCGACCTGGGAGGGGGGACCCCAAACCGACATTGACTTCAAACTCTATAAGTTGCCACGGTGCCCTCCCCCGGATGACGCCGAATACCTTCGACAACAATGCCAGGACGTTTGGGAGCCTGATGGTCAGTCCAACTCTTCGGAAGAGTGGTTGCCTCGCATGCGGAGTGGTTCGATCCATAGAAAGAGGCGGATTTCGATTGCTACACGGGATACGACTGAATCCCTTTGTTCTGCTCAGTAGCCGGATGGAACGAACCATGGGTCGAACAATCATGGATGAGACAGTCAAACGCCCCCAAGACGCAAGCCACCACTCGATCCGCTCAAACGACCACCTACACCGAAGAAGACCCCGACGACAATGGCACGACTGTCGAGGACTATGATATGCAAGACTGGTCGTATTCGAATCAACCAGCCAGCTATAACCAAGTCCATCGACCGGAATCACTGTGGCAACCGTACTACAGGGAAGCTGATGAGAACGAGGTGGAAACCGTCGATGAACTCCAACATCTGGGCAAATTTGGAATGAAACCACCCTATCAATTTGGGACTCACGAGGAGGATCTGCTCGCTCCATTGTATAACAAACTTGACCCGAATTCGCTTGTAATTGCATCAAACCCAGTGGACGTGCATCGCTTTCTGAGCCAGCGACACGCACATGATGTGTCGAGAACAACAGCCTGCATTTACGACCTGCGTGAGGTTATTGACATAGACAGTTGGCGCAAGACGGCACTTTTTTGCTACGAGTCCATGCGAGCTGATCCTGACACGTCCTTCGACCACAATGGAACCCCTGGCAGCGCGCCAAGGTACCAGTGGTACACCAAGATCCAAGTGGCCTGTCAAAATCTTCTATCCGCTCTCGTCGCCTGGCAACATTGCGACGAGGAACTCGATTGGAAGTTCAGAAGTTACCTCGAAGAGGAGAACCTGCCCAACCAATCCACCCCCTGAATCGCATGCATCGAGGGCTCTGTGGGATGGACGACCTGAATCATGCCTCTGACGGAATCAACCTGTTCTTTAGATACCGACGTTACTGGACAGTAGGGAAGATGCGTCGAGAGGCCCCATCAGCTATCTCAATTCTCGGGATCATTCGGGACCTCATAAAAGTCTGTCAAGCATCCGATTGGTTATTCGAGGACCGAGCAATCTTCCTCACGTACAAGACTGAGTTGCTCCTTCGGGGGCATCAACTTTGAGCCCTTTGAGGTACCGTTCCACTTGGGTACAAGAGGTACCAATGTGCCCCGGTTCGAACCCAAGACCTCATGGTCCAAGTGAAGGAATATCATCCATTACGGCAGTCAACTAGTCCGTACCCCTACAATGCGGCCGCCCCTGAGGCGCCAATCAATTTGGTTCAGCTGTGGACGACCTACCGGATCAGCAGTGGACGAGTCAAATACCACGACTTCGAAAAGGAGATCCAAAAGGTTGCACGCCTACCGCCGAACAACAGAAGGTATATCACCCTGTTCCCTTCCGAAGATTGTGCAGATCTTGCCGAGCGCCTTAGAACTTCAAAGTACCTCCTGTCCCCCTGGGAAAGTGGATATGACGGCCAGGGGAATTACTGGCCCCGACAGGTTCCCTATTGAGGAGATGTGTATGTCGGCGAACGAGAGGAGCTCAAATCCTGCGGTTCAGCCGCGAGCGACCCCTTTCACCCGGATCGTCTCGACCACGGGTCCTTGCCGCCAGATTCGGACGTTCATCAACATCACTTCGATGTGCCGATGTTCAAGTTCTTCTCGCGGACTAAGACCGACTTCCAAGCTGCCCATCCACGGAATGTACACTGGCGAGATTTTGCCTTCAATGTCATCGTCGACACGGCCTCCAGGTTTGTGACTGCAGAGGCGGTTCGATTCGCCGTGTAGAGTACTCTCACCGACGGGCAGTACGCGCATCAACATCTCCGTTGACTTCAAGCCGATTCTCAACCAGAAACCCTCGAGATTATAGATATATTCGCCCTCAGCCCTGATGACGGCGACGTCAGCGCGATCATCGTTGCTCGGAGGCTCTCGATCGCCGACACCCAATGGTGGCGTGTCGATACGAGAACTGGCCAGTTTTACTACAGTGATGCCGCCGGTTCTGGTTCGAGTCAGAAGTACGGTTGGACTTTTGGTTGGCCTAACGCGCAGTCCTTTCAGACCACTCGTCCAAGGGATTTTTGGAATCCTTCCATCTGGGAGCAGTCGCGTCTCTGAGACTTCTACACCGCCAGGGCGCAGACACCGGGAACGGGACAGCATCGAGCCCTTGCCCATGGGCATGTTTTCATTTTGCAGTCCCAATGCCGTGTCGACGGACGGCCTGGTGACCCCAATCTTCGATTGATCAATCATCGATCTGGAGTCCTGATCCAGAAGCGTGCCTTCCAAAGCAATATCAGTCCACATTGCACCGGGCACGATACCTTCAAGTTCATGGCCAGCGCTGAAACGCTGAAGGAGGTGCACGAAATTTGTCGACTTCCTGTGAAGGAATCGTCCACGTTTCTGTGGAATGCTGACTGCTAATTCGACCAATCAGGATGCCAGGTAATGGCGACAACTGACTTAATATGCCGTGTAGATTCCGACAGATGTGTCCCGTTGGCTGTTTCTTTGCCGGACACTTGGCTTCCATGGCTGCGTGCTTGTGTTATGGTATCTCGACGAGCCCGCAGCCTTGCGGTGGGTAGCGGCGTACCCTGGCGAGGCTTCTGCAGCCTGACGGAGACACGGCGGCAAAGTCAAACACGGCGTGCGAATAGGCGCTGATGACAGGTGTTCCCTGCACTCGAGCCAGGTCTGTGGTTCACTAGTATGTTTCAGGATACCAGCACATGTCGAGGTCCAGAGAAACATTTTTCTCTGCGCCTGTTTGCCCAGGCTTCAAAAGTGCAGCGCCCACCCAGATGAGTGAGACCTCTTCGAGTCTCAGGAGGGGGTACTGTTATGGTTTCGATCAGCAGCAGCAGAGCGATGGCGGGAACGCGCCATCGCGCACTGCAGTCTGCTAGAAATATGAAACGTCGAGATGCCAGTTGCTGTGAACGAAATGTGTATCATATTTCGATATCTGTGAAGAGGGTTTCTGTCTTCAAATTGTGGATGGGGTTCGATTTGGTACCGCGCTTAAAGATCCTGCGCAAGCATTTGTCGTGTTGTGGGATTTTGGAGAAACAGGACACTTCCCATGTCAAAACACAACACCCGCCCACAAGGTTCAGGCGACAACGCGGCACCGTTGGGACCGCCTCAAAAAAACCCTCGCCCGCTGTGCGCCTGAGCGCCGAATGTTATGGCGCGGCACGTGCCCGTGAGGAACCAGCGGCGAGCGGTCCCACCTTATATGCGCCGCGGCGTCCGGCGAGGACCCAGGCCACAACAAGCGCATCCAGAAATGCCGTGAACACTATACGGGGGGGCACACACCACGCAATGCGCACAGGCACAGACCGACCTCACTAACCCCGCCGCGACGTGGGGAGGGACCAGACGGCACCAGGAACCCGCTAAACACAGCACTATTTCCTCCAGTATGCCCTGCGGATGGACCACTCCCTCAGGGAGCAGGAGTGTTACCGCCGCTACGAGGTGGAGTCTGACACACAGATGCGCTCCCGAGGACCGGGCTCGGAGATCCGCACCGACACCTGGCGACATCAGCGAGCACAAGAGGCAACCCTCCTGCACCACAACGCATGCACCTGGCGCAACCACGGCTGACAGGCCCCATCTCTGACGGATCCATGAACCCAGGGACACCGCCAAAACAGGAAAGCGCATTGCATTGCGGCGCGTGCCGACCCCCCTGAACCCAACCAAGAGCCCCTCCCCTGCCCTGTTTATTCGAGACTGGACACGGAATCTACCTGCGGGACACAGGGGGCCCTGCTAACCACACACCCGCCGGGCCGCCATCCCCCGCAGACAACAGTCAGAAAGGCTACGCCGGGCGACCGTCATCACAGGTGACCTTATCAGAAAATTATACACCGGGACTCAGTACCGAGGAACACCTAAGCCAGGGAACCGAGGGTCACAAGCACTAACGGGCCGCACTAACCAGAGCAACGCCGAACCAGCACGCCAAACCGCCCTAAGGCACTGGCACACATACGCGCAACCACGACACAGCTGAAAGACGCACGAACACGAGCACAAGGGGGCACGACACGGTGTGGGGTGACAAGACGCAGTCCTTCGAGGGCCGGACAGGGGAGACAGATCTGGGCGCATGGACCACCACGCACACCAGGCGCCGCAAGGCTTCCCTGGGGAGCATGGGGGCGCAACAGCGGGGGACACCGACCGGAGGGGCTTGGCCACCCACCTACAGTTTTATGGTAGGAAGACGTCTCTAAATGCCTCCTTTATTTCCTTTTTCAGCTTTTAGATCCGAAACATAATTCCAATTTACACTGCTTGCTTGCATTACAATACACCTTGACACTACAGCCAGTATACTGCTCGTAACATTGTATTTCTGCATCAATACGTGGAATCTTCTTGCATAAATGAGGATGGAACATACAGTGACAAACATTTACTTCCCAAAGTACTTGCCAACAGACATGTCTACCATGCAACAACCAAGGGGTGCTTACCGGACCTCAATTTTAGCCGCATGCAAAGTTGCTCCATGTACCTGGTTAGTGGCCCCTTCTTTCGCCATGGATCCTTGGATGCACACAAACCGTGTACCAAGACCGAATTCGCACGTCCTGTGACAGGAAAAAGCTTCCCAAGTCACATCACGTTGTATTTTGCGTTCTGACAACTTTATTACTTTGAAAATGCACATGATTGGAACTAGGCTAGGAAATTAGGCTATCCATAGGGTAGGGTTGCTCAGCTATTCTTTCAAAATCTATTAGATCGTGAGATGAAGGCCTGTGGCACGCAAATGCGCCTCACAGGCCTTGCCAGCAGACACACACGCACCCCGTGAAAATGGCTAGATAAGCACCTGAGTACCAGATTTCAAGATTGCTCGAACAACAAGAGTATGTGAACTGCTCATTTGCAAAAATCCTGCATATGTTTTATGCTGGCACGTTCTGTGACACGCAATTGCATCCCATTACCTGTGCCTGCTGCACGATGTGCGACTGCAGAAAGACACTCAAAAAAATGAAAGCAAGAATACTCCACTGCATGGTGCCCAGTTCCTTACAACAGTGAGACAGAATGTGTCTGAATTGAAGCGGCGAGTAGATGCCTTGCACACGAAGCAAGAAGAGGTACAGCAGGGACAAGAAACAACATTGTCAGAGTTGAGAACATTAAATGGTCTTGTAAGTTCCCGCTGCAATGATGTGAATGAAGTGAAGAGCCCGAGGACGCAAGATCAGCCACATGTAGCACTTGGGTGGCCCATGGGGTTGAGTCAACACTGGGCACAATGATTGTGAAATATCCAAGACTGGTAGAGCTCTTGCTTTTCTGTTTTGTCTTGTGTCCTTTTTTTTTATCAAACCAACCATACTGCAAACAGTTGAGCAGGAAGGAGCACAAGAAACATTATGAACCCTGGGTTGGCTGGTCGAATGGGACAACATTTACTTGCCATTGTGCGTGCCATTTTTCATACTCGTCAAAGGGTGCCACACAGAATTGCATTGACCTGAAATGACAGTGAACAATGGAAGTCAGTAGTGGATAATCGAGTTATGCTCAATCACATGGATGCTAAGAGTCCCACAGTGCAACGTTCAATTGGCAGGTAGAATGGCCCACCTTTTGCGTGCCATCTGACTCGCCAACTGTTATTTTCATGAAGCGGTCGAAGAGGAAACATGATCAATGAAGGATGAAAGCACGTCCTGGAAGCCTGTACCGCATTGTAAGTGTGTTGGCCATCATTGAGTAACGGAATCGCTTCATCTATGTGCTATAGTCGCAATATTACTTGGCACGTAGCATGAGACGCAAACTTTATGCCACACTATTTACCAATTTCATTATCCCAAAAAGGCAGAACATATTGTTTGTACTTGTAAAAAAGGATTTTTGCACATGCTGTACGAGCGATTGTCTTCAGAAAACAATCAGCGTTTCGGCAATGTAGGCCCGGGCTCGCCACATTAAGTGGATTGCGGGTCTTTTTGGGAAATTTATCCACCCTAAAAGCCTAGGTGCCTACGGTACTGTACATACGGTACGGACACATGGGACCATGAGAGCGACAGCACCGGCAAGGCCATGCGTAGCGAGGTGCGGAATTGTGCATGCGGCGAGGGCCCAAGGGCAGAGGTAGACGGATAAGTGTTTTCTTGGCAGGGACCGGCCGAGGCCTAGCGCACCCCGATCAAAGCAGACAGACCACCACATCCGACAGGACAACCACATCGACACCCACGAACCGACCGAGACGACCACATGGACAGCCACCGGATGCACCAGGACCCGCAGCAGCGAAAAAGACCCACCGGCGAACAAGCGGCCCATGAGGCGGCTGACACAACTAAGCACCAACCAAACCGCTGTTGAAACCATAAGCCGGCCAGTGACAGACCACAAGCAGGCCAGCCAAGACCACACCGGCCAGCCGTGCAGTGGTCAAAACGGGAACAGCGCCCCGCGGGTTGGAGGCACCATGGCCGAGGAGCAGCAGCGAAGCGGAGACGGGGCCAAGGGGCCAGAGGGCCCCGGATGTTCCAGTCCGGGGCGTCCGCCGGCACTTGTCCCTGGATGTTCCAGTCCAGGGTGGCGGCGGCTCCTCCTGCTTGTTCCTCCCCGGATGCTCCTGTCCAGGGCGCCAGCTTGCCACTTGTCCCTGGATGTTTCAGTCCAGGGGGCGGTGGCTCTTGCTGCTTGGTCTGCCCCAGATGATCCTGTCCGGGGCGTCTTGTGTCCTGGGCCAGAGCAAGCAGCAGGAGGCGCCGCCCCCCGGAGTGGAGCATCGAGGGACAAGAGGCGGAAGACGCCCCGGATCGGATCATCCAGGGCAAAACAGAAAGGAGACACCACAGGCCCCAGGACAGGATCACCGGGGAAAAGTGGCCAGACGCCCAGGGCACCATCGTCCGGGGCGGAACAAGCAGGAGGAACCCCCGCCCCCCGGACAGGTCCGGAAGCAACACAAAGTACCACGCCAGGGAGGAACACTGAAGCAGGGCAAAGGATGAGGCCCAGGAGATGCAGAGCAGCAAAGATGAGGCGGGGCCTAGGGGAAGCAGAGAAGCAGTCCAGAGAGAAAGGCCGCGCGGAAGCAGAGAAGCGGAGATGACGACAAGGCCGAGGAGAAGCAGAGAAGCCATGAAGAGGAAAAGGCCCAAGGTGAAGCAGAGGTGCACACAAGTGGACGAGGCCGAGAGGATGCGGCGCAGCGGCCAAGAAGAAGAGGCCGAGGAGAAGCAGTGAGGCAGCCAAGATGAAGAGCCCGAGGAGATGCAGTAAGGATGAGGCCAGGAGAAGGCCGTGGAGATGCAGCGAAGTGGTGACGAGACCAAGAAGTGCCCTGGACTGGATCATCCGGGGCAAAACAAGAAGGAGCGGCCAAAACAAAACGAAGGCAAAAAGCGGAGAGAGGAGACCCGACGCCCCGGACTGGATCATCCGGGGCCGAACAAGCAGCAGGAGCCGCCGCGCCATGCACTGGATCATCCGGGGCGGAGCAAGCGGCAGGAGCCGCCGCCCCGAGCACTGAGTCAACCGGAAACAAGTGGCGGCTACACGCACCAGACTGGATCATCCGGGACAGAACAAGCAGGAGGAGCTGCCGCCCCCCGGACAGTATCATCCGGGGACAAGCGGCGGCCTGACGCCCCGGACTGGATCTTCCGGGTTGGATCAAGCAACAGGACCTGGTGCACCCCGGACTGGATCAGGCGGGGCAGAACAACAAGGAGCGGCAACGACCCACAGGGCTGGATCATCCGGGGAAATGAGGCCTGCCGCCCCGGGCAGGATTCCCTGGGGCGGATCAAGCGGAAGGAGTCCCCATCCCCCGGGCTAGAGCGTCCAAGGGAAAGAGGCGGCCAGAGGCGAAGGAAACAAGAGGCTGAGGCCAAGGAGGTGCAGCGATGGAGGCATGTCCGGAAGCAACGCAGGGGACAACGCCATGGGAATGCAGTGATGCAAATATGAAGACGCGCCGAGGAGACACAATACAGCAATGATAAGGACAAGGCCGAGGTGAGACAGAGAAACAGACCAATGGATATGGCCGCAGTGATGCAGAGAAGCAGCAAAGAGGACAAGGCTGTGGTGATGCAGAGAAGCGGGGATGAGGGCAAGGCCGAGGAGAGGCAGTGCAACCATGCTGAGGACAAGGCCGTGGTGATGCAGTGAGGTAATCAAGTGGACTTGGCCACGGTGAAGCGGAACAGCAGCCAAGAGGACGAGGCAGTGGAGAAGCAGTGATGTTATTGTTTCGAGCAGCAGCAAGTCAAACCACAACAGTGAAGTAGCCAAGAACAGGGTCCCATGGTGATGCAGCAAAGCGGTGACAAGACCATGAAGTGCTCAGGACTCGATCATCCTGGGCAGAACAAGGAGGAGCGGCCGAAGCACGACGAGAGCATCATCGGGTAAACTAAGACCTGACGCCCCGGACTGGATCATCCGTGGCGGATCAAGCAGCAGGAGCCGCCGCCCCCCGGACTGGATCATCCAGGGACAAGAGGTGGCCGAACCGAACTGCACGAACTGCGGAGCAGTGGCCTGGGCGGCGGCCTGCAGGCACCTCGCCCGAGATACCACGCGGCTCAGGCAGTACAGGCCAACGGCCGCACGGCGCTGGCGTCCACGGTCGCTGCCGTCACCATGGGTCCCGTGGCGGCGTGGCCAGCGCAACTGCTGCCCCACGTCCCCTGCCGAGACACGCAGCCCCGCCAGCCAGCCGCAACGCACACGCCGACGGCACCCCTCACGGCAGAGCAGCTATACGTCGTCGCGGCGGCGCTGCTGGCAGAGGGCGGGGAGAGTTTCGTCCACCACCACGGCCCGGCGCAGATCGCGGGAAGCATGCAATGGCCGCAGCGCGACGCGCCCCAGCCGTGGCACGCCACACTCCGCGGGCGCACCCGCGTCAGGGACGGAGGCGGCGGCGCACCCCCTCTCGGGCCTCAGCAGGGGGAGGCACTGGTGCTGCAGACGGCAGGCTACCAGTCCATCCTGCACGGCCACGCCGGAGGGTACCGGTCGCACGTCCTGGCCGGGGGCCGCTGGACCGTCTGGCACAGCACCGCCAGGCAAGGGGCATTCCCGCCCCTGCCCCACGTCGACTGGCAGCAGGGGCCCACCCAGGCCTACTATATGTCGGCGGACCCCTGGCCGCTAGCAGTCCTGCTACACACCGTCAGCGTCCTCATCAAGAGGCAGGAACCGGGATGGGTCAACCCCCCCGCACTGGTCTGGAGCCCAGACCAGGAGGAGCATCTACGGGCCGCATGGCAGGGAGACGCCATCAGGGCCACAGACGTCCCGGACCTCCACGCGGGGCCAATCACGCACGCCCGCCCGGCGGCTACCCTGGCGGTGGCTCAACAGGGACAGCAGAACCCGCAGTGGGTGGTCTGCATGTTCAGCCCGCTGGACGCGCACATCGTCGTCTGCGACCCCGAGCGCCTGCCGGGGCCCGAAGCCGTAGTCCGCGTGGCGGACTGTACTCGCATGATCGTCAGGGCGCTGCGGGAGGGCGAACACCATGCCCTCCTGCTCCAGGTCCGGCTGAAGGACAACACCAGGGCAGCGAGGCCGGGAGTGTGGCCGGCAGCGGCGCACCCCGCCGACCTAGAGCTCCAGCTGGCGGTCCCAACCACAGTGTACCACTGGCTACAAGCCTATCCACGACCTGCAATGGAGGGGCAAGCCGGACCGCCAAATCGGCGCCAAGCACTGGCAAGCGTGGCTGCAGGCAGACGCGCAGCGCGACGCCGTCCGCAGTCTCGGGCCCGCGCCCGCAACACGAGCCCTCGATGCGGCAGCCCCGGGCCGCGCGTTAGCGCCACACACGGTTCCACTGGCCAACCTGCCCTTCGAACCAGCGGCGGAGGGCGCCATCCGAAAGTTGGTGCCGCTCCCCCCGGCGCGAGGGGCCACAGAACCAACGAAATGCCCCCTGTGTGCAGACAAGTACTACACAAGCGGGGCGATGCTGGAACACCTGGCGTGGCACGCGGTGCAGGATGCAGCCCCGGTGGACGACAAGGAGGCGGCCGCCCACATCCTCCAAGGGAGGGCACGGAGGTTCCCGTGGCATGCGCCGTACGCCGGGCGCCCCCCGCCCCAGGCGGCCTGCCACGCAGAAGGCGAGGAGGAGGCACCCGGAGCGGCCCCGGGAGCCGGCGGTGCTGACCAACAAGGATCCATCCCCGCGGGACTAGCCCCCCTGGCCCCCCTGTGGGCCCCGCTGGGAACGGGCTCCCCGCACCCTATGGCCCCGGCGCACCCGGGAAACCTGGCTGCCCCAGCGGACCCAGCGGCAATGCCGATGCGGGACAGCTGACCCCAGGAGGACACGGCAGACGACGCCCTATGGCTCCTCTCATGGAACCTGCGCAACGGCCTCATCCCGCCGGACCGGTCCCTCCGGGACACGGTCCGGCGGCGCCGGGGGCCGGCGGCCTGTACCGACAAGGAGGACCTCATCACCGGCATGCTACCGCGGGAGGGGGGCTTTGCCATCATGCTCCAGGAAACAGAAATCGCCACCCAGGCGCAGGAGATGCACCTGGCCGCGGCGCTCCGGGACAAGGGGTACATCCCCTTCTTCAGCAGCCGGCTGGCGGAGACAGGAGCCACCTCCACCTCTAGAGGGGGAGGCCTCCTCACCACGGTCAGCAGCAAGTACGTGGCAGAGCACGATGTGCTCAGTTTCACGGAAATCGTCCCCGGGAAGGCCGCGGCCCTGGAGATCCGCACGGACGGGGGAGGCCTCACCCTCATCAGCGTCCACGGAACACAGGCAGGCTGCTCCCCATGGGCGGGAAGGGCGGCGTTCTGGGCCGGCATACAAATGTATGCCACGGCACGCAGCCTCGGTGGGAGACACCCGGTGGTCATCGCAGGCGACACAAACGTCTACATGGATGCCACCTCCAACCCGGCCACGGAGCACTTCGGCGCGGGCTGGGAGGTCTGCCGTTTCCGGGGGGCCACGGCAGGCGGCGCGGAGGACATGACCCCCACGCTCCACCCGTCCCGGCACAGGGTGGACACCTTCCTGGTCAACGAACCGCTCCTGCCGTGGTCCCTGCGGGAAAGTGTCTGGGCCCCCGGCATAGCACATCCCAAGGTGATCAGGTCGGACCACCCCCCGGTCCGCCTGGCCCTGCCAGGCCTCCCCAACGCGGCGGGGCACGCGACGATACCCACCCCCTACAGCCACACGGAGGGCTGCCTCCTCCCGTACGACGCCGAGGCCGCGCCCCTCCAACACTGCCTGTGGGCAGCGGTCACCGCCGCGCAGGATGAGCCCTCCCTGGCGCCCTGGCTGGGTCCCGCAGAGCAGCAGGCTACGGGTCCATGCCCGCGGCCGCAGTGGACAATGTGTTTGAACATCTCCACGCGGCGCATGACACCCTGGGGCGGGTGGTGGGATGCCGGCAGCCGTCCCCGACGTGGACGGACCCGGCGGGGGGGGACCCCCCTGAGAGCGGGAAACGGCGCCAGGCGGCGATCCTCCGCTACGACACCCTGGCATCGTGCGCGCCAGCAGCATACCAGGCGGACGCGGCACGGCATGGCATCCGGTCCGAGGCGGCGCTTCGGCTCACAGAGGAGCTGCGGTGTGCGTCGCCCGGGTTCAGCCTGGCCACGCAGGGCCAGCTACAGGAGGAGCTGGAGAGGCAAGCAGCCGCCCTCGAAGAGTACATCTGCCAACTGCGCGCACTCCTGGCGGCTGACCGCAAGCGCGCCATCAAGGATTTCTGGTGCCGCCACGCCCCTGACATCGCCCAGCGGTGGAAAGCCGTGCGGGGGGCCATAGAGGTAGAGCCCCTGGGCCCGTCAGGCCTCTGGAGCGTGCGGGTCCCAAACACCCCAACGCTCCTCACGGAGCCCCACGACGTGATTTTCGCGGTTCGCGCCTTCTGGCGGGAACTGTATGCAAAACGCCCGGTGGACCTCCCCGGCTTCCAGGCGGTCCTCAGCCGCCAAGTCCCCCGGGTCCCTGACGGGGCCTGGGCCCAGGTCCAGCAGTACTCCATGCAGGACCTCCAGTCCGCCCTGGACAAGGCCGATGGCAAGGCCCCGGGTCCCGACCACGTGGAGGCCCGTTTCATCAAGGCCCTCCCGGCACCCGTCCAGTGGCTCCTGGTCCACTCCTACCGGGCCATCCTCCGCGGCGCCCCGCCGCCGATGCACTGGAGGGACGCGCACATCTGGCTCAGCCCCAAGGTACCGGGCTCCGCCTGACTGGACGACTACAGGCCCATAGCCCTAGGTCAGCTGGACATGAAGCTGCTCACGGGCCCCCTCACCCAGCGCATCACGGAAGTGCTCACACGGCACGGAGTGGTCAGCGACTGGTGGCAAGGGACCCTCCCTGGCTCCAACACCGGCCCCCCCCTGTTCATGGCGCAGCGGCACCTCCAACGTGGAAGGCCCAACTACGTCTTCGCCTTCGGCTCCCGCAAGGCCTTCGACACCTCCCCGCACGGCGCCCTCGGCCTCATCCTGCGCCACCTCTCCGTGCCGCCAGAGGTCATCGACCTCCTGCTCTTCCTCCACACGTGCACCAGGCTGCGCATCGTCACCGCGCACAGGCTAACACAACCCGTCCACATGCTGCGCGGTGTGCGGCAGGGCAACCCTGAGAGGCCCCTGCTGTACGCGCTCCTCCTGGAGCCCCTGCTCAGGGCCCAGGGGCACCGTCTGCGCCCGCCCAGAGAGGCCGAACGAGGCCTCATCCAGGCCTACATAGATGACCTGCTGGTAGTGGCCCACACGCTGCAGCACTTCGTCGAGGGTGTGGAGGCGGTGGCCGCATACCTGGGGATGATGGGCAAGAAGCTCAACCCCCGCAAATGCGCCATGGCCACCACGGAGTGGGTCCCGGGCCCGCAGCTGCGCCTCTGTCCCCACCTGGAAAACCCATGGCACTGGGTACCAGCGGCAGACTCCGTCCCCTACCTGGGGCTCCAGCTGCAGCCGGACGGGGAGTTCTCCCTGCAGCGCAAACAGCGCCTGCGCCTGGCGGCGGTGCACCACTGGTGCCTCAGCACCCTCGCGCCACCGAAAGTGGTACAGGATGTCATCCTGGCGATCCTCGGGGGAGTGACGCAATACGTTGCCCCTTTCATCGCTGACGACTCCGACACCGCGCGCCACCTGGACCACATCACAGTCCAGGTCGCGAAGGACAGGGCGCGGTACGCCTTTGACGCCTCGCGGGACAGCCTGCAGGATGACCCGACCCTGGGGCTCACACGGGTGCCAACGCGGTGCCAGCAGGCAGCAGTGGCCCTCGTGGGTACACTCGTCCACCACCGCTCCGCCTCCGTGCGCGCCGAGGTCACCAAGCTGTTCTCGGAAATCGCCGGCGCGCACGGAAGATGCCCCGAGGTGCACTACTTCGTCCCGGAGTTCGCAACCCTGGCGGGAGGCGACTGGGTCCACCGCATACCCCGGGCCCTGGCCGCCCTGGGAGTGGGGCTCTACAACCCCATCGCGTGCCCCAGGGCAGCCCACGTCCAACTACAGTCCCCGCCGGGCAACATCGTCACGCTGCGCACCGCCAAGCTACGACACCGCGACACGTGCCACCTGACGGTGCCGCACACGACGCCGTGGCATGGGCACCACGGGCCACACCACCCCTTCCCCAACAACGACGACCGGTGGCCGACGGCGGTGCGGGAATGCCTCAACAAATGCGCCGACAAACACCTCCACCATTGCCGCAGCGAGCAGAAGCCCACCAACCACCCCGGGTGGCGGGACGCTCTGGTCCACCTCTTCCACACCACCGGCACGCGGGACCCCCGCCTGAGACTCTTCCACCCCACGAGGGCTAAGCAGGACGCCCACACTGGCCCACGGGTGACCCCGGATGGCCTGCACCTTCACGTCAGGGGCTACCGCCGTCGGGGCAGCCTATCCTCCCCCATGCAGGGGGCGGCGTACCGCCCACCGGCGGCCCTCATGTACATCCTCAACGATGTACTCGCGGAAGGCGAGCACCAAGAGCCTAACGCGGATGTTCCGTGGCCCGAGCTTCTGTGCCCCGGGCCCAACGCGCCGACGCCGGTGTGGTTGGTGACCACGGACGACCAATGCACCCGGGCGACGGAGCAAGCGCCGCTTCAGACCGAGTGGGTGATAGTGCAGGTGGGGGCAGGCCAGCCCAGGCCCCGTGGACTCCCCCGCGGCACCGCCCTGCTGGTAGCTACGGAGGTGCCGCACGACCCACACATGGCAGTGCACGCGCTGGAGGACCAACCGGAGGACACGGGACACCTGGTGGTGCACCAGCGCGGAGGCCCGGCGTGGCTTGGGGAACATGTGACGGCACTCCGGTCCTGGACAAGCACGATCGCTGGAGCAGAAATCGGACTGCACGACCACCCGGCGGTCCGCCCCGGCGACACCAGGGCGCTGAGCGTGGACCAACTGACCCCCGGCCACCCCGACGTCCGACCTCAACGAGGGCTGGCTCAGCCCCACCGGGTACTAATGGATCCCGGAAGGCCGGTGGCAATACCTCCTCCGACGCGTCGGGGGGCGGATCCTGCAAGCACGCCACCAGCGTCACTCTCGCCGCGGACCTCACCTGCACGTGGGCGGTGGCCATCTCGGGCACGGTGCCCGACGTGGAGGGGGTGGCCGCCTCCCTCACCCTGCAATACGGCGCCAACTGGCCATGGGTCCATACGGTGGACGCCGAAGTCATCCTCCACCTCCTGCGACAAGTGGATCGCGAGCGGACAACTGCGGTCCCCGCGGGCGCGGCGAAGGTAGTCAACCAGATGCCCCTACGATGGCTCTGGGGCGGCCTGGGCGCGCGAGACAAAACACGCCGGGCACCCGTTCTGGTATGTCCGAGCCACCTCACACCACAGCGACACCCTACGGCACAAGGCGGACTGGGCGGCGTCCCAGGACACCGTCCTGCAGATCACGCCCCCGGGCCCCAGCCACGCCCAACTGATCGTCGCCGGTCATGACGGCCCCCTCGACCTACGGCCCCCGACAATGCGGACGCTCGGCAAGGTCGCGCAGCGAGCACAGACGGACCATGCGCTGACGCAGCGAGGACACACACCTCTGGGAGCCACCCACACCACGGCTTATGTCCACGCCCGAGACCTCACCGCGACGGCCACCAACCACCGGGCGCTGCGGGCCAGGGACGGCCACACGCCAGTGCAACGCAGGCTCTGCCTCCGTAAGGAGCGGCTCTCCGGCGTCGCCGTCCTCCCACAACCGTGCCTCCTATGCGGCAGCCCGGAGGAGACCCCGGTGCACATGCACGTGAGGTGCGCCCACTCACGGCTCCTCTGGCCCCACTACCGCCAGGCGGTGCAAGAGGCGGCCCGCCACCTCCCGCCCGGGGACAAAGCCCTGTGGGTGGCCTCGTGTCGCTCCGCGGGCGCCGCGTGGACGGAAGTCTTCTGCCCTGGGCTGGTGCCCGAGAAGGCAGAGGCGCAGCTCCGCGCCATAGCCCGCTACGACCCGCCAGAAGGGACCTCGGTGGACGATTTCCTCCGCCACATGCTCCGGCTAGGGGATTTCGCATGGGAGCCTCGCAACAACCGGCTGGAGCAGCTCCTCCGCAAGCCCCTAATCGCGGCAGCCCGGGTGCACCGATGGCTCACCGCGGCAGAGGGCAACTGCCCCCCCTCTCCCCCGCGCCCTGACAAGGACTTTGTAGCCTCCCTCAGTGTCGTAAATGGCACTCTGGAGTGCCCGCCACAAGAGGACCCCCAACCGTACCGGGACCTGCCAGGGGGTTTCTCGAAGCACCTGCAAGACGCCCTCTTCCCACAGTGGATCATCGGGCGCGGCTCCATGACCGCATGGGAGGCACGCATAGTGGGCGAGGAGTGGGCGCGCCAGTGGGGCCGGTGGTGCGCCGCCACGCGCGCCCCGGAGAGCCCTGCGCAACGATACGCCGCCATCCCGCTCGAGATGTGGGGGCCGCACACCCGGCTGAGGCCCACCATGATCCGCGGGGCGGGCCCCGACCACCCGTGGGACGCGGCGACGAAGAAATGGCTGCGAGCGGCCCCCGGGCCACAAATAGGGTGGAATGGGGACGTGTCCTCGCTCATCAGAGCGCCCGTCCCCCCCCCGCATCGTCCTTCAACCCGTCAACGTGCCCCGAGCCACGGCAATACACACATGGGGACACGGCGCGGCCACCATCCCATAGCACCCCCCGGAGGACGGAGCCGCCCGGCTCGCCGTGGCGCACTTCAAAACTGGAGGGCCTGTGTACGACGACGCCCTGTCCTGGCTGGACGCCACCCAGGGGCCCTTACTCCCCATGCTCCCCACCGACCCTGCAGCCGCGCTGCGCCAGGATCTGGACAGCTGCGACGGGCTGCGAGTAGAGTGGGAGGCAGTCGCTGACGGCAACCTACTGGCCCTCCTCCACCGGGACGCCGCGGATGAGTGCCAGTGGGACATGCTGGCGTCCCACCTCACCGGGCGCCACGTGTATATGGCAACCCCCCCCCTGGGGGCCCCCCCGCCCGGCGTGGGATGACCTCATCGCCGCCTTCCACGACCACGGGATTCTCCCTGACGACACGTGGCGGGAGGTCCAGCAGAAGACGCTCGGCAGGGACTACCGGCGCCGCGTCCGCGCCCGCCTGCTGGAGATCCGCGACCCCCTCCGACAGAGGTGGGACGACCTCTGGCTCCGCCATCTCGGCCCTTGGTCGCCGCCCTCCCACCTCCCACACACCTGCCGCCTCTGCGGGGAATGCGACAAGGTGTCCTCCGCAGCGCCCACAGGCGCCAACAGTTGCGCGCAGTGCTCCCAGGTGGCCGCGTGCCCCTGGCCCGAACCTCTCGCGGGCCCGCACAGGCGCACGGAGGAGGAGGCTTTGCACCGGCGCATCGGGGGAGCACACGCCCCCTCACACGAACGCGCGGGCCCCGCGGGCGCCGCCCTTTTCTGGATCCACGTGCACCTGCGGGACCCGACGTCCGTCGCACACCGGTCGCACGTGTTCGCGC
Organism: Eutreptiella sp. 'Long Island Sound 2002'; assembly: GCA_964036045.1. Classification (NCBI taxonomy): domain Eukaryota; phylum Euglenozoa; class Euglenophyceae; order Eutreptiales; family Eutreptiaceae; genus Eutreptiella; species Eutreptiella sp. 'Long Island Sound 2002'. The sequence goes on along the minus strand of OZ038380.1, from coordinate 76,543,681 downwards.
CCTGACCCCCACCCGCCGCCACACTTTGCAGAGCCCGCAGCACCATGCCTCGCCGACAGGGGGACGGGCCAGGGCACGCCAGGGCCTGCCGCCGAGCGCAGGAGGCGGCCGTCCGGCGCCTAGTAGCGGACGCGGTGACGGAGGCGCATGAGGCGCACACTGCCGCACGGCGCGACCCGGCGGGCAGTGCGAGGGCTTCCCTCAGCGAGACCGCCCTCCCGGCTGTCCGCGCCCTGAACGGAGCAGGGGCCCCTGCGCTACTCCCGGCGATGCACTGGATCGTGAACGCCGTCCAGCCGGAGCTCATCAGCCCAGAGGCGCCCCTCGACAGGCACTGGATGGAGTGGCGCGAGTCCAACCGGTCAGGCCGGCCCCTGTCCATGGGGGACACCCTGCGACTGACGGGCGCGGGGTCTGCCATGTCCCTCCGCAGCAGCGCCCCAGCCCTGCTGCACGCCCTGAGGACGCGCTGCCCCGGGGACACGGCCCCGTACCTGAACCAGGTGCGGGCCACATACCCGGGGGGAGTGTCCGAGCTGGACGCGGCGCTCCACCTTCTACACCCACCGGACGAGGAGCTCGAGGTGGGCGGAATCACGGTATTCGTCGAAAGCACGGACGAGGCGCCCACCCGCCCCCGACCGACCAACCCGGTGTACGACAGCGCCAGGCCGACCCCCCCGTACGCCGTCATGTGCGAGGCGTTCCCCAGGGAGCCCACCGGGTGCCCCGCCCTCCCGCCGGCGACGCACGCGCCCCGCGGCTGGGCCATCCCGGACCTGCCCCCCCCCCTCTCCAGGACCAGGGGTGCCCACCACAGGGGGCAGATCCTCTGGCAAGAGCGCCGGGGCACCCCCCTGCTCCTCCTCGTCGTCGCGACCCGGGGGGACCCGGAGCGGTTCTTGGGGATCACCCCCACCGACCTGTACTGGGCAGTGCCCGTACCCCGCCCCCCCCTCCTGGCGCCCGCGGCGCGGGACGGGGTACACACCTTCCTGCGAACACAGGAGGTCACCGCCCTTACGGGGGTCCACCTAGTGTGGCTCCCCCCGGCACCACCCGACGACCCCCGGGGGCCCAGGGCCCTGAGCCCCACCCCAGACTGGGAGCTGTGGCGCGACGCGTGGGCCGCGTGGCTCCCCCGCCTCCCCTCCGATGGATGGGCACCGGCCCCCGCCCGCACGGGGCTGACGCCACCGCTGGCCCCTCACCCCCTCCCCCCCTCCCCCCCACGGAGCACTGCACAGCACTGCCCACGGCACGACACAGATGCACCGGGAGGTAGTGAGAAGGGCGCACCTGCCACCACGCATGCCTACCAGGATAACAGTGATGTTGGACCCTGATGGCTCCCCCCAGCGGGACGACCGCCACCAACGCCGGTCCCGCTCCCGCTCCCCCGTCTCCCCGGGATGTGCAGGGGATACCCTCGCGGAGCGCGAGGAGCGGAGGCTGGAGGAGGCGGCGGTGCCGGTCGGGCCGCCGGCTGGGCAGCCCTGGGAGGCCTTCGCCGACGCCGGGCCGTCGACCCAGGGGCCTGCGCCAGCCGAGGAGACCACACCCGCCGCCCAGGCAGCAAGCCCTGCCGCCCCGCCACGGCAGGGGGCCCCAGGCGCACAGGGGGCTGAGACCGCAGCCCAAGCAAGCCGCGCCGCGGCCCCGACCGCGGCCCCCGGTGCGCCGCCAGCGCAGGGGGTGGCCCCGGCGCAGGCCCCGGGCGCCTCGCCAGGGGCTGCCGCGGCCGCAGAGGGGGGCGGGGGGAGTGCACAAGGGGTTGAGACCGCGGCCCCGGCGAGCCGCGCCACCGCCCCGTCCGGCCACGCCGCGGCCCCCGGCACCCTGCGGATGCGGGGGACGGACCCCGCGCGGGCCCCGGGCGCCTCGCCGGGGGCCGCCGCAGCACCAGCAGTGGGCAGGGAGATCGCCAAGTACCGCCCCCACACCAACCCCACCCAGACCGACACCAGCCCCCCCAAGCTGTTCCCCCCCAAGCCCTTCCCCACGGGGCGGACGCGGCAGGTCCGCCCCCAGGCGCCCGAGCGTTCACCGCCCGGCGTCACGCTGCCGCAGCTGCAGAGGCAGCAGGACGCCCGGCGCGTGATCCAGAAGGGGGGGACGGCGCGCAGGCGGGCCAGGGTGCCAGCCACGGGAGCGCGGAGCAGGGGACGGGAGGCGTTAGGGGGAGTGCCCAGGGCTACACGCAGGGGGCGGGCCAGGGCACACGCGGCAAGGAGCGAGGGCGAAAACGCGGGCAAGGCGCCGAGGCCAGCGGCAGCGGAGGGGGAAAGAGCGCGGGCAGCGGACGGCGCGACGCGGGGCAGGGAGACGGGAAGGGGCCAGGGCACGGGAGGGACGCGCAGGGGCGCGAGCAAGGCGCCAAGGCGGGCGGCCACAGAGCGCATGGAGCGGAGCGCGAAGCGGTGGGCGAGCGTGGGCGCAGCCAAGGTCATGGGCACCGGCACGGGGAGGGCACGGGCGCCGGCAGTGCAGGGCAGGGCGCGGGTGACAGGGGCCGGGACCCACGGCACGGACAGGGGGACAGAGGCGTGGGGGCCGGAAAGGGACCCAAGGGCAAGGGCAAGGGCGCCGTGGGCCCCTGGGGACAGACAGGACGGGGCATGGGAGCCATGGGGGGAGGACGGAGCGAAGGGAGGGGGACGGGGGGCAGTGCGCCCCCGCAGCCGGACGTGCAGCCGGTGCGGTGCATCCCCCCCGGGGTCCAACAAATGCCGGCGCACCACACTCACCACCACCACCACCACCACGCCCACCTCTACAACATCGACCCCGACGCCGGAGACCTCATCCCCCCCCAAACCCCCACGGCCGCAGCACCAGCCAGCCCCCCCCGCGCCGAGGGCAGAGCCGGCGCGGATGGCCGCTGCCTCGGCGGCGGAGGGGCGGGGCGTGGCGCCGGCGCCGCAGGCACAGGGGCCGCAGGGGAGCCGGCGCGAGGGGCAGGGGGGGCCCAGCCCTGGGACCGGGACTGGGGCACGGTCCCGGACCCCCTGGGGGATGAGGCCCTCCCCCTGGTGGTGGAGGTGTACGGGTGGTTGAGCTGGGCCAGCTCGGGGACCACAAGGGGGATAAGGAACCGGCCCTTCGATGCCATGCTCCTCCGGAGGGACGGGGGGAACTGGTAGGTACCCCCGGGGGGCCCGGCGGCCCCGGAGGACCACGAGAGGGTCCTCCTGGCGGTGATTTGGGCGGCGTGGCCCGACAGAGAGCCGACGTGGCCCGCCTTCCTGGAGGGGGGGGCAGTGCTCCGCATCACCGATGCGGACGCCAACAACGGGCTCCCCTGGGCCTTGCGCAACGCCCTCACCCACTTGCGCTACCGCCGGCAGAGCCCGCCACCGCCACAGCCCCAACCCCCACACAAGCGGCGACGCAGGTGACGGCCACGCCCCGTCGGCCGGAACGGCAGGCGCGAGAGAGTGGGAGGGGGACAGTGCCGTGGGGCGCCCCCCCTGGCGGAGCCGGGCCCCCCAACCCACGCCCCCCACACGGTACAGCGCGACAGAGGGGCGCGCGCCACCTCCCGTGGGAGGGAGGGCGGGGGCAACGAGCGCGAGGGGGGGGCCACTGCCCCGCAGCACACTAACCGCTGACCGCTGACCCGCACCGCCGCCCCCAGCACCCACCGGCCTTCCCCCCCCCCCCCCCCCCCGTCCAGCCGGCGCCGCGCGGCGACGGGGAGGGGAGCGAGGGACCCAAGCGAGGACCTGCACCAGGGTCCGGCTCTCAAAGGGTAGAGGGGGGCAGGGGAAGAGTGCGCCCCCCCAGTCGACGGCTGGCCCCCCAGAGCCAGAACCACCAGGCCGCCCCCCCGCGGCCGTCGGGGGGCGGCGTCAGGGGACCAGGGGACCCCCCCCTCTCCCCCCCCCCCCAGCCCAAGGCCGGACGGAGGCCGGCCAGAGAGACAGCGGCCCCGCACCCCCCCGTGGGGGCCGCTGCACCCGGGGGGGGGACACCGCAGCCGCGGCACGCGCAGCCGCGCGCCAAGCACCCCCGGTGGACCGCCCGCACACTCCCGCATTACCCGCTACCGACCGACAACGTAACAGGGGCACCCAGGAACGACGCGGCCCACTCTGAGGCCGGCCTGGAGAAGGCGGGGGCGCGGACCGGGGAGAGGAGATCTCCCCCCCCCCCCCGCCACACTGACCCACTGGCGGCCGACCGGGCCACGCCCGGCGCCCACGGCGGCCCGGCAAACCAAACTGCACGTGTATACCCCAGGGGGGCGCGCCGAAGACAAAGAGTGACAGGGGGGCGGGGAGCAGCGGCGCGGCCCCCCCTCCCCCCCCCTCTCCCTCCACTCCTTCCCCACCCTGCGAGCCGCGGGGGCGCCGGCCCTCCGCCCCCCCGGGGCCGAGGGGACATCCCTTCTCCCCCGGAAGGGACCGCGACGCCCGGGAGGGCACGCAGCTGGACCGGCACGCCGCGCGCCCCAGCGCCCCCCACCGCCTGCTCCCACAGGGGTCGCGACTGGCGGGCGGGCCCGCTCCAGCGCGCCAGAGCGACGCACGGACCGCGCCCGAGGGCGGCACGCGACGACGAACCGGAACAGTATGGGGGCCGCGCCTTCCCTGACCAGAGCATCGCCAAAGACACCCGCAATGTTGCCCGCTCAGGGAGGGCAGGATGACGGGTTGGGTCTGTCAGACCCTCCGGGGGGGCGGTTGGCGGGCCGCCCCTCCCCCCCCCGCCCGCCAGGCAGGCCGCACCCGGCGCACGGGGCTGCCCCGCGACCGCGACCGAGCGCGCACGCCGGGGGGGAATGCGCCGGCGACGAAAGGGGGGCTAGGTATGGAGCCGCAGGCCGCCCCCCAGAAAGAGAGCAGGGGGGCCACGGCGCAACCCCCCCCCCCCTGTCCCCCCACCCCCCCCCACCGGCCCGCAAGCCGCGGGGGCGCCGGCCCCCACCCCCCCGAGGCAGAAGGGATGATCCCCCCTCCCCCCGGCAGGACCGCGGCGCCCGAGAGGGAGGCCGGAGCAAGGCCAGCCCCCCCGTCCCAGCCGCCTGCTCCCGCAGGAACCACAGAGAACAAGCGAACCCGCGCCAACGCGCCAGGGCGCCACACGGACCGCGCCCGGAGACGGCAAGCGAGCACGAACCGGAGCAGTATGGGGGCCACGCCCACCATGACCAGAGCGACGCCAGTGACACCCGCTTTGTTGCCTGCCCAGGGAAGGCAGATGGGACAGACCGAGGCAGGGCGACCAACCGCCCCACTGGCCCCCCCGGCCGCACAGTCGGAGGGCACGGCGCACAGGCCGCCCTCCCCCCCCCACCCCACCCCCTGACGCAGGAACGCCCCAGACGCGCAGACCCACCCCACGGGGAGGGCACAGCCCCAAGCCAGGTAGGGGGGAAACGGGACCGGGCCGCCCCCCCCCAAAAGCACGCCAAACGGAACACGGGACCGGGGCAGGACACGCGGAGGGGCACGGACCGCGTGGAAAGGCCCTACCAGCGCCGAGCACCGGGACCGCGCGAGGTGCGCGCGCCACACCAACCCGGGGAGGGGGGGGGGGGAAGCGGACGCCGCGGGAGCGCGAGCGCACATACACACAAGGGACACGCGGGGAAAACCAGAAGGGCAACCGGACCCAGCCCGCGGAACGCACAGACCGCATGGAATGGCGTACCAGCGAGCGAGGGTAAGGGACACCCGGACGGGACGGCCCGCCACACACAGCGCGGGACACGCGGGGCGGGAAGGGGGAAACGAGGAAGACACGACACCAAGTACCGACCCGAGCCCCCCGAACCGGCCACGAGAGCCGCGCACACACGACCAGGGCACTGCATCCGCCAAGGCAGTAGTGGCGCACTGCGCCACGCCCAAGCCCCAAGGCTAGGCAGCCTCCGCGCAAGCCCACGGGGGTCCCACTGGCGACACCCCAGTAGCACGGGTCCGGCAGCGCCAGCGTTCCCAGCGACCACGCATAAGAGGGGCGACGCAGTTGGTAAGCGCCGGCAGCCACGGCTGCGAATTGATGCACTGACCGGGGAGTGGCGAAATGGGGAAGCCGGGGAGGGACGGGGCTCCGAGCCCTGTGAACCCTGGGGACTCCGCCATCAGGCAGGAGGTGCGTCATGGAGGGCCCCCCACTAGGACCCGGTGGGGAGGATATCACCTGGCCCGACCAGGTGGCCCCCCGGGGCCGAAAGGCGTCTAGTACCTGCAAAATCAAACCTCAAACCTCAAACCTCTTGCGATGAGTGGTGTCGGTTGGACAGAGAGTTCCAGCGTATCGACCTGGAGAACGCTGCCAACCCTGAGAAGGCTGACAAACGGAAACGAATGACTGCCGATGAGATGGCAGTCGATGGCTAATACGTGGTTGCAGGTATTGTTCGCCACGAGTATAAACAGGGTTCGAAATTTCTTACCCTGTGGGATGGTAATGGGCTATCCGAGGCAACCTAGGAGCCCATGTCAGCCCTTATACAACTAAATGGGAGTATCAACCCCATCTTTCGTTCCTATGTCGTTGACAAGAAGGAGGGTCAGCTACTAACCCGCTCTGAGACTCTGTCAAAGCGTAAGAGGAAAAACTGAACTCCTTGTGCCTATCTATTCGTTCCTCCTAACCGACGTGAGGAGGTTGCAAGCTTCAGGAGGCGGTGGTACTTCTGTGACATCCCCTGCCCCCGTTGGGAGTCACCTTTGGGCCACTCCTGCAGAGGTATAGGCCCTCCCCGGAGCTACACTTCCCCCTCACGAAAGCTACACGGGGGATCAACGCAATACCACCAGGCCGCTTATCATGCTTTTTTGACACAGAGCAACAGTTAAATCCCAGGTCCTCAGTTAAGTTGAGGTTCATCGAAGTACAGCTGCAATATTTACAGACTAAGAGAGCTCTCACCCATGGTGGACCTGTCCGCAATTTTGTGGTTTGGTTAGGACTGTGGTTAGCTGATGAGGGAAGGCTGAGGGACGGGGCAGAGGGGGTCATCACTGCTCGGGGGGCAGAACTGGAAAGAAGAGGTTATTTTTCTGGTACCTGTGGCGGGTAACTTTGGCTTCTGACAGTGGCTGGAACGCGAGGTAGTTTTCAGTGGATGTTGAGATGAATGCAGGCGGCTTTTTTTATTTTTGCTCTGAGTGCTTGGCTGGTTGCAACGGCGTTCTTCTTTGGTAGCGCGACGTGTCACTGAGTCTGGGAGGGGGGGGGGGTAGGTGGCAGGCACCACAGCAGAGGGGGCACGAGAGGTGCTGTAGGTGGAGAAGGGGGTTCCCCAGGTGTTTTTGGACACAGGGGGGGGGGCGTGGGAGGGGGAGTGGGTTGTTGTCGAGATGATTGAGAATTTTGTGGAGGACTGCTGTCAAACCTGGCCGGTGGTGGCAGAGGGCAGCCTTGAGGTCTTCTTTCTGTTCTGCAAGGCATTTTACTGCTGGGGGGACAAACAGGAGTGAAGCTAAGTTTTTTGGGACAAGAATTCGGACAAAGTGTTGACGGTTTGTCGGATCCTGAGACTCCCACCAGACTGCAGTAATTATGTTAAAGGGCGAAAGCCATGCCTGAAACATTTCCTGACGAAAAGAATCCATGGTACACTCAGCCACGAAAGTGATGGTGTCCCAGGAGTGCGGGGCAGAACGCAGATGGCAGATAAAGTGTGATGAGCTTCAATGATGTTCAATGGAAGCCATACAGAAGTTGCCAGAACACCATTTGAAGGGAAACGAGCACAAAGAGCTGGAATGCTCGTGGTAGACAACACTGAGGGAGACGTGTAGGTCTGAGTGGGCATGTGAGGGCAAGAGGGACTTGACGTAGGCGGAGGAGGGGGGGACGAGGACAGGGCGGTTGTTGGAAGTGACCGAACCCATGAGGGGGGGGGGGGGTAAGCTCGCAGTGCCAGGTGAGACCATGTGCAGCCCACTTACTGAAGTAATCACTGACTCCATTTCCGGTGAGACCCGCATGACCTTTAATCCAAGCACACTGGACTACGCACTGTTCAGGGAGGTCAGCCAGCAGGCTACAGAACATTTTGGTCCACAGAGGAGTTTCGGGCAGGATAGGCTCATTGTTGTCGATCATTCTTATGGCTATGGCCAGAGTACACTGCACCTCTTCATTATCGATGAGCAAGCACACACGGTTACATTTGGGGGGAGGTTTTGAGCCATTGTAGTGCAACACGGACGGCCTAGCATTAAGCCCCTTCAGAGGATTCATACGGTGAAGAACAACAAAGGACACGAGGAGGGCCGACGGGGGGAAAGATTGTGATGGCGCTCCCGTAGCAGAGGGGGGGAGCAGAGCCGTCAGTGTAGGCCCAGGTTGTGGGTGGGTTGCTTTTCGAAAGCCGGCAGGCTTTCCTGCAGTCCCATGCCTGATGGTCGACACTGTGGAGGATATGGGTCAGCCGTGGCACTTCCAAAAGATCACCCAACTGAGAGTTGGCGACGGGGGAGGAACTGAGTACTCGGGGTGGTGCCGAGGGCTATAGTTCTTGGGGCTCGAGGGGGAGCGGGGAAGGATGTGGGGTTCAAGGGTGTCCCATTGGAAAATACCCTGGGGGGCGTGAGTCCACGACAAAGTGTGTTCTGCAGAGATGGTGAGAGGGCCATCGGCGAAAGTAACTTCCACTTTGGACTGGTCCACCGAAGTGACTTTACCCAGGTGGCTGTAGGCAGAGGCTTGAGCTTGAGAGGGGGATGCTGTAGGGCTCGGGGGGGGGGGGGTTGACTGTAGTCACATTTCAAGCACTGCCCGAACAGGTGGTCTCCGACAGATAATCGAGAGGGGTGGCGAGGATTCCTAGGGAGGCCATTGTATTCATAGCCCAGGGAGTTGCATGAGTCCCAGAAGGTGTCCAGGATCCAGTTGGGGTCGTGAGCCAGGTAGACTGATTTCATGACGGCGCAAGGGAGGGGAGGTCCTTCATTTTCCACAGATTGCAGAGCATTGCAAAGTGTGAATTTGTGGATGGGTGGCTCCAGATCCCTGAGATTCAGGCCTAACCCATTTTTGGATTGGTACCGGTCTTTGCTAGAAATTCTGGAGGATATACCCCCCTGCTTGGTGAGGGAGGTCCAAAGGGAGTGACGGAGTGCGTGGAGCTGATTGGGGGCACGGGGGTTGGCAGTGAGGCGGTAGCATAGCACAGGAATCAGTTGGCAATTAACTAATTAAGTGATTTCGAGGGCGGTAAGGGGAATGGGGCGGAGGCGGGCGAAAATAGAGGAAACCTCGTTTTTGGAGAGAGCCTAAAGTTTTTGCTGACATTTGTTGGCGAAGATCTAAACATCAAGGTCTTTGTAGAATTCTCTTGGTAGGTTTGTGGTAGCATCGTGCGTGTCGAAGATTGGCCCGCTAAGAGAAGTGAATTTTTGCCTTTGTGCCCCGTTCACCGCTTGGGCCTCTGTCTTGGACATGTTCATGTCCATACCCCATTTCCTGCCCGAAATGTCATAGGAGTCAATCACTTTTTTGGATGAGGTCTGATTTGGTTGATTGATACAGAAGATCATCAATGAAACAGTGGCTTGTGTGCGTGAGAGAAGTCGACGGTTGGGGAAAAGGAGGGTTAAACAGGAGCACGTTCAGGTCAAGGACGAACAGCACACGGACGAGGGGCGACAGGGGGTACCCCTGTCTGACCCCTCTTTCCTGGTTGTACCGGTATGGTGTATTCCCCCCCCACCAGTGGCGCGTCACGGGTGTTGTCGTAGAGGAGTTGGAGGCGAGCAATTAACTCCCCTGGCATGTTGTAGTGGCCAAGAATTCTCCAGAGAGTGGGGCGAACCACACTGTTGAAGGCTTTATTAAATTCAATGTATAGATGGTAGCACGTGGGGTTAGTTTGTAGGGCATGCTAAACAGGACAGATATGATCGGCTGTCCAGTGATTTTTCAGTCTCCCCATTTGGGAGAGGCGGATGAGCTTGTGGGTTGTAGTGACGAAGCAACCATTTAGCAACAATTTCACAAACTGAGTTGAGAAGAGAAATTAGGCGGTAGTTGACGGTGAGGTGTGGATCCCCCTTTTGGTACAGCATATCACAGTTCGCATTGGGTCAGTGGGGGGGCATGCCCTCCCTCTTTATCTTGTTGCACAGATGGGGTAAACGCTCTTTGGAGGATGGTGGCAGCAGGTGTAAAGGGTGAAAAATGGTGCAGTCAGCCTCTTCGGCCTTCTCTGGTTTCGCCTTCTGCAGGGTTTCCTCAAGCCAAGGCAAGGGGATGGGCGGGACGCGTTGACCTCCGGTCTCCACAGGAGCGCTGAGAACTTGGGGCAAAAGAGATTCCAAAAATTCAGTATCCGGCGGAAAATCAGGCCGGCCCCCATGAGCTTGTTTGGTTTCCCCAAGGATGTTTGCTACTTCCCCTTGGTCTGGGGAGATATGACCGGTTTCAGTGCTCAAGCTGATGTTTGATTTCTTCTCTGGGGCGAAGAAATCGGTTCTGCTTCTCTTAAACAGGCGATTTTAGACAATGGAGTGGTGCACGCGTGTGAGGCGGGATTTTTCGTGAGAGGATCTGGCATGCTCAGAAACTCTTTGGATTTCAAGGTATTTTTGGCAAACACGAGGAGACGCAGCCGATGGGTGGCGCTGGAGTAATTTTTTCAGATGCTTGAAAGCGCGGGGAACTCTGGGCCCACTCAGCGCCGTGATTGCGTGGTAGTGACCAGAACTTTCAGACAAAAAGGAGTCAGCAATGGGAAAGAGAGGGGCGTGGGAAAAGGAAAGAAGGGCAGTTTTGTTCAAAGCAACCCAGGATGTCCAAGAGTATCTGCAAGGATGCATTGCAGCCGTGTAGTCGTGACTCTCTTCTTCCGTAGGGCGTCTGAAAACAGTTCTGGAAGGCTCCGGGGCGACGTGGGTGAGGGGACATCGAAAATGGCAAAGACTGGATGGTGGTCAGTGGTGCAGCTTTCAGTATCAATGGAGCCATCTAACAGTGGGCCTGCGGCAGCAGAGCTGGAGACACTAAAATTAAGTGAATTGTCTTCTGCGACGGCCGATTATTTGTGCGATAGCTAGTGAACTCGGTTGCCGCAGGTGTGACAGCACAGTAGATGTCGACCAAGAGAGGGGGGGGGGGTGACAGATTGTCTTAACCAGTGCCAGGGGAGGGGGGGTCATCAGTGAGGCTGAGATCAAGTAAGGGGCACGGGACCGCATTAAAACCACCGCCAATGATGTGGTGGTCGTATTTCTGAAGAAGGGGGACCAGTAGCTTCTCGACCTCAGGTCTTTTGTCATTAAAGGCATAGACGAAAACAAAAAGGTTTCGTGAGTACCCAGAGAGAGTAAGGGTTGCTGCACTGAGCCAACCATCCAGTGCCCAGCGCCCAGCAAACGGGGGGAGCTTGGGAGAAAACACGACTGCTGTGCCATTGGATTTGGCGCTGGGGGGGATACTGCCGAAATGTTTAACAGACCGCCCCCCGACGAGAAATCGAGAGGGGAAAGAGGGTGCTTGTTGTAACACTTGAAGGAGCTGGACTCCTACGCCAGAACTCAGATTGTGCAGGATGAAGGGATCCAGTTTTTTTTTTTTAGGAGATTGTGGCTGGGAGCACGCAGTGTTTCAGTGGGAGTGACCATGTGGAGTTGTTTGCAACGCCGTTATCATTTGGGTTCCCTTGGTGCTGTGTGTGGAGGTATGGGTGTCACTTGATGGTTGATTGAATTTGAAGGCTCAGTTTGCGAGGGCTGGGATAAAATACCTGAATTGTTGCGAGGAGGGGGGGGGGGGCAAGTATAAGAGGAGCGACGGCATTGACATGGATCGTTAACTGGACGTCATTGAGCTGCATCAGATTGTTGACGCTTGGAGGCACCTGTACTCCATGTGTGTCTCTTTAGGGTGGGGTTGAGAGGTCTGACACCTAGGTTGCGAGAGGGAGGAGGCCACGAATTCCGGGACTCCATAGCGCATCAAGATGTCGGCTCTTCCCGCGGTGGAAACCCTGTGCCGCGGCCGTACGACCCTCCTCATGGCATCATACCTTCAGGAAACCCTTATGGACGGACGTTGCGCAAGGTGACACTGAATCGCAAGCCCCTTGGGCAAGTGACACCATGGACTCCGTCGGACACTCTGGGTTCAATGCCGTCTGAAAGCCCGGTACGGGCATCGTCAGATATAATCAAGACCGAGCATGGTTCCAAATCAACCTCGGGGTAAGATCCTGGAGGCCTAGAGAACCGCATGACGGTTTGGGAGAAATCAAGGACATGATGGCAATGGGCTTGTCGTACAGCTCGTGGTCCATGTGTGCGGTGATGCCGCCACCGGGCTCATAAGCGCTCACTTGGGGTTGGCTGTACGTTTCCCGCCACAGGCCCTCCAGAACTGGTAGCGCTGCTAAAGCTTGAATAAAGGTATGAAAATGTGAAGGAACATTACCGCAAGGGTGGGGACCGCTCGGCGTGTCGTGCCAGCAGTACCACCGAACTTTGCGGCTCTTGCCGTCTTCCCAAGGGATGCCGGGGTCCCGCTAATGGGCCTCCAGACAATCATGGTACTCCTTCGAGAAAGTATTCTTGAAGTAGTAGAGTCCCTGAGGGGGGGACATCCCGTGGATGCTCTGGACAGGCGTTCCGCCTTGTGTTGTCGCAAATGTGCCAAGGAGATCGTCTAGCAAGACTTATGGTGTGGCGGGTGACCCGTAGGAGTGGTTGCCAACGGCATTTTTTCTGGTGTGACTTCCATTACCCCAGAGTCAATCAACTCGCGGACCTTGGTGTTGGAATCCATCACAAAGTTGATAGGGCTGTACATCTGTTCAAATTTTTCTGAGTTACTATGTGTAACCATAGGAAATGCCAAGTTGCAGAATGGCCCCTAGCGGTTTATCCTCATTATCCACTTCGGGGTCCAAAGAACGACAACCGAGTTCAATAATTCATCTCGTAGTAACGCATTTGGGGCAGCGGCAGGGAAGGTGATATCACCCGGCACAAAGTCAGTGGGAAGAACGGCTGATTGTTTTTTGGCGCAGCGAACTTCCAAAACGCGAGACCCTTGGGCTAGTTGTTTGGCGTCAAAGGATTCAATGGTTCCCAAGAAAGAAGCTGCCGCCGCCACTACATGATTTGGCATTGATCTAGGAGCTTCAAGGCAAACACGCCGTTGGTCGTGGTTTACCTAGGGGATAGGTCCGGTGGTGAGACCCTTGATCCACACTCCGGAGCCACATTGGGTGCCTGAGGTGAAGCGTACAAGACGGTTGTTCTGAACTGAGAACAATAGCAATCCACCGTCATGGAATAGCGTTTGAACGACCATTTGCAATGGAGATAAAGTTCCCGAAGGTATGACTTTGCAGGTATCCATAGCGCAAAAGATGCTGAATGTGCCGCGCACTAGGGTGGAAATAATCGTTAGTCCAAACGGCTTAGTTTGGCCCATGAGGGTGCCCATTATCTCCCAATGCGACATCTCGCCCGGGTGCTTTTGCATAGTTTCACGCGTTGGGATTAATAAAAAGGAGTGGTCACCGCGTAACTCGGGATCAGGCATGATTTGAAAATCACCACGAATGAAATGCGTGTGAGAACGGACCACTTGGTAAAAATATTCGGCACATGAAGGTGGCATGGAGTAGGTGTAACGGAAGTAGGCGAGGCAAGGCGCTTTTCGTGCAGTGGCATCTTCGAAACGGAAATGGTAGTTTTGGGTGTCGGCCGAAACGAAGTCCTTTGTGACCGCAAAGTACCGATTGACGTACTTGTAAAAGGAGCGAACAACTCCAAATTCACCAAGGCCTTTTATGACAGGTTGCGACGCGGACGGAGTCCAACATTTGGCATCTTGATGGATGAAACTGCAACGCAAATCTACATTGAAAGACACAAGAGAGTCTTTGAGAGCTCCGGCGGAAGTCTGCTTGAGCATCCATGAAACAGAACCGGGACGGAAATCATGGGAGCGATAGCAACATTCTTCACTGGGATGATCGGACGAATTGAGCTCCAATAAAATCCACGTGTTTCGAGATTGGCCGGAAATGGTGAGTTTGCCATCGACAACCTTTGTAGGAGAAACGCCGCAACGGACACGAACGCCGGCTTTAAATCTCTTGACTGTTTGAATCAAAGGACACCTGTCCGTAGCAAAAACCGTGTTCGGGGACCAGGGATCGTCAATAGCCTTGAAACACACAAAGGCCTTGGAAGAAGAAAGATGTCCTTGCTTTATGCCCTAGATTCAATCACAAATGGATAATACAAAAGGTTTTATATAAAAATTGGTCTGACTCTTGCCTCAGAGGTTGCAATAGGCACTTCATGTGCACTCTTTTGGGTGAAATGGTGCTGGTTAGGACTGAGGGGCATGGATGTCAGGACCACACAGAAAATGACTTGGCCAAGCAACTGAATTCAGAAACAGTTACAATGTAGGACCACAATAAGTGGTAAAAACAATTGAGTATAGAGGTCTTGGGGTGGGAGACCACTAGGCTTAACCTCCAATGCCAACAAGCATGAAATGCCTGATTTATTTTGGTATGTCCTCCATGAAGGAAGGTACCTCCGCTCAGTTGAGTGGTAGGGGTGAACTTCATGGGGGGGGCTAGGGTCACAACCCTAGTTACTTTGAGAAAGTGTACTTTAGGCAGCAAAAGAGAGATAAAAACACTTAAGTTTGTCTTAGCATCAACAAAGGGTTTTAAGGGGGGCTTAGCCTGGATCAAGCCCTCCAAGAAAGACATGGCAGTGACTTTTTCTTACTCCCCCCTGGAGTACTAGTTGATCAAGCTAGTAGGACCAAGGAAAAAGGCTCAAATATTCCCAAAATTACCTCAAAAAAATGCATTAAACTTACCAAAAACATCCTCATCACTTCATAGAAGCCTATCACACTGTAGGTACCCTTCAAAAACAGTATAATGTACCGTGAATGATGTCCCCTCGATGGGGCATTCCTCAAAAGTCGCCGGCGTGCGACGAAAACTTTTGGAAAAAGTATAGGAGTAGTGGGAATTGAACCCAGGACTCCCTCCCTAGAGCCAATGTGCTTGCCCACTAGGGTACAGTCGAACGCTCTAATGCGGACGGCTATCGCCGTATAAACAGCATTTTGGTTTACGTCCTGACCAAGGGCCAGGGCGGAGCAATACTCCCAATGGAGGACACAAACCCCCAGGGGCTGGAAAAAATAGAAAATGGAACCAGCAGGGAGTGATTCCTGCGGTTTAGCAGAAGGGGTTGCGATTTAGCAAGTGAAATCGTTAAAAATCGACGAAACCACGCGGGAAATCGTCATTTTTACACATAACTCAAAGTCGCAGACAAGCGCAAAGGAAGCGGACTCCAAGAAAAAGGTTGCGCAAGCGTAAACGGCTTTTGGAAAAGAAGGTATGGGCCGTAGTTTTCAAAGTTTTAAAGGAAATTTTTGCACAGTTGCATCAAAATTTTTAGAATCTTCAGACTCAAGTATTCAAATTCAGCCCACACCACAGAGCAGGTCAACAACCCATCTCTCAGGTATGTCAGTGTCACCTCACACTCACGCATTGCGTTCGTGTTGGTTGTTTCGTCAAAACGTTAGGGTTGTCCACGCTGTGCTCGTTGGGGGGTCGGGTGTTCTTCTCTCGTGCTCTGCACAGGTAAAAACAGGAATGAAAGGTATGTGATGCGAATGGAGCGCGCAGCGCGCACGTAGGGTTAGAATATGCGCTGTGCTCGCGATGCATGTGCCTAATCGAGGCATCCACACGCTGTGACGCTTCACCTGTATCCCTAATTCACCCTTGTTTCCTTCCTCACAGGTAAGTAAAGAAAGCGTTTGTTGGTGTGCGGCCGTGGCGTTAAAGTACGGTTGCTTAAAACGCTTAGGCTTGTTTTGTGTTCGTTTCAATTCGGCATTCACATGATGCATGGTGAGTAAGGTAGGTTAGCCCAGGAGGAGCTCAACTCCTGGTTGAGTCAGTGGTTCAGCCTCCCTTGCCTGCGTGCACATGATGCATTCAAGGGTAGGCCACGCGAATTGCGCACGGTAAACCTTGTTTAGGTTACCCAGAGGCTCCTCGGTACATTCTCTAAGAGAACCTGAGGAGTCTCTTAAAGCTTGCTTGCTTGACAGGGGTGCTGATCCGTCAGCGTGTTTGCGAACAGTGTATTATAGGTCACACTGAGAAGGGTATAATACCTGGAGTGTGGCTTCGTTCCTCCGTCGCAAACACCCCTTCATCTGCCTCTGTTGTACAGGTGGGAGAGGTTAAGGGTGATTGGTGCACGCAGCAGCTGCCTTCGGCGGCTACCATTCTTCTGCCCCAGCAAAACAGGGGCGCTGATCACAAATCAAATCACTGTGCCTCAGCCAGTACTGGCGAGGGCAGTTCGAACTCAATGACATCTGCGCTGTGCACGCAACGAGAGCACCCCTTCCCTCCAAGCCCTAGCAGGGGAAACGCGTTGTGGCGTCCCCTGTTAGGCCACAGCTGCTTAGGAGCGCTGTGTTCTCTTGTCCTCTTCACAGGAGGGCCATTAGGGCCTGAGTGAACTTCGACAGCAGCACCCAGTAGCGTGTGTAGGGGTTAGGGTCAGCAGGCCTGGCAGGAGGTGAGTGCAAGTGATGAGTGCTCACCCTGCCTTCGAAGGCCGGTGCTGGCGTTAGTGAGTGTAGTGTAGTGGTGTCTCCTGTCCCGCGTGCTTTTCCTCGTGGGCAGGGGAGTGCGTTAGCTTTTGGCCTGTAGCAAAAATGGGCGTTTTGTATGCCCTTAGCACACTCGGTCAGCCCTCCCCTCTTAGTAGGTAGGGCTTTTGCCGTCTTACCCCAAGGATAGGCGCCAGCACAGAAATTGGGCGCCATAGGAGTGGTAATAGTACCTGATTAGGACCTTCGGTCCGACGTCAGCGAAGCCCGGTCTCCGGGAGCCACGCTGGGGAGAGAAGTGAGACACATACAGACATACGTAGCACACTTAGGGGTATGGTAAACCCTGTAAGGAAGGGTAGAACCCCATGGGTCTGGACCAGTCAGGGGTCCTAACTGTGGGCTCGCTTGTACCCAAGGAGGGAAGACACACCTTGCCTCATAACACCTTGCTTGTCATTCCCCCCTGGTGTAGTAAGCCACCGTTCTTCGTTGGCTCTCCAAGGTCATTACATTAGGGCAGTACCCATGCAACACATGGTCAACAAGGCACACACTCGCTGGGTGGCTGCAATCATGATGAGCGGCCACCTGGTCCACGCTGGAAACCATAGGCATGGGTCTGCAGGGCACGGACAGGGTCAGTGCAGTGCTCAGTAAGCAGTAGTCTGTGAGAAACCAATGGCCTTCGGCCAGGGAGTGGTTGTCACGGGGGGCTAACGGTCCTGTCCTGCGGTGCAATGCGGGGCAACTGTGACAACTGCTCTTACACCCATACACAGGCACGTCTGCAGAAGAGTGCTCACTGCACCTCTCAGTAGACTGACACAGGGCAATTAGTTTCGCTTCTTACGCTGGGACATAGTCTCAGCACGGGTTAGGAGCTGCCCCTCGTTGTTCTCAACGAGGTAAGTGCGGAAGATGGGGTTGATACTCCCATCTGGTTGTATGAAGGCTGACATAGGTTCCCAGGTCGCCTCAGACAACCCATAGCCATCCCACAGGGTAAGGAATTTCCAGCCCTGTTTATACTCGTGGCGAGCAATACCTGCAACCACGTAGTAACCATCGACTGCCATCTCATCGGCAGTCATCTCTTCGAGTTCGTCTGCCTCCTCTGGACTGTCAGCGTTCTCTAGGTCTATACGTTCAATCTCACTGTGGCTGAGGCGCCACTCATCCCAAGACAAGTCGTCAGGGGAGTGATAGTGCCTCAACTGCTTAGGTGCACACAGCAGTTCACCACCTAGACGTGGACTGCACCTGACATGGATCCTGGATCCATCTATCCTGATGATACGATAGGGTCCAAAGAAAGGGTCCTGTAGGCAGTTACGTGGCCAGGAGGGTAGGCGTGAATGGTGTACCAAAACAAGGTCACCAACCTTGAAGCTGGCAGGTCGCCGTAGGCGGTTCCGTCTCCTCTGTTCACGGTCACGAATGTGCCTCAGGTTAGTACCAGCTTGGTTAGCCAGAGACTGCTTGTGTTCCAGCCAATCTCCCACAGGGCTCTTGAAGTCCTCAGGAAAGGGGGTTTTGAAGAACCAAGCAGGTCGTCCTCCATGGAACAGTTCGTGGGGGGTGAACCCCGTAGAAGAGCTCCGCTGTGAGTTCAGGGACAGAACTGCCCAGGGCACTAGGCGTACCCAGTCCTTGGTGCGCTCCTGTTTCATCAGGATTCTTAAGTTTTGCTCCACCACACGGTTCTGTCTCTCACAGAGAGGGTTAGACGTGTGGGTATAGGGCACACCTGTGGTTACCTCCACGTTGAGGGCATTTAGCACTCGTTTGTACCACCCAGTGTCACTGCGGATGCGTACGTCCTCATCAGAGTGCACCTGCTTAGGTGCTCCATAGGGTTCGAACCATTGTTCGACCAACATTTTCACAGTCTGCTCACCTGTGATTTTCTTATTGCAAGGGAACACACGAGTGAAGCGAGAGAGACCACAGGTGACCACGAGGCAACTATCATAGCCGCCAAAGCGTGGTAGGCCGTGGATGTAATCCACGTAGAGAAGAGAGTTAGCACAATAGGGTATGGGTAAGCTGGAGATCAGGCCCCTATCCCTACTGTCGCTCTGCTTGCTGGCATGACAGCCACAAGCATCCACAATGGTCTGCATACGCGACCTCAGTTCAGTCAGGGTTAGACTAGAGTAGAAACACTGACGGAAGAAGTCCACTGAGCGATTAGCGCCAGTGTGACGAGAACTGAGATGGGACCACTGTAGGCACCCATCCAGTCGTGCCTCAGGCACCACAATTCGGTCCTCGTAGAAGAGGTACTGATTGTTTTTATACCACTGGTGCCCGTCAATGACACGGGGTTCGAGACCAGTGCTGAGGGTTTGGAGAATTTCTTTATACTCTGACTGATAGTCGGTTAGACTCCAACCCTCCAGGATTCCAGCAGTGCGCATGGACAGGTCAAGCTGGACATCCATACGCTGGAAAGCCTCTTTGGCGAGCGCCTCAGAGCTCTCACCAATAAGCACATCGAAGTTGTTGCGCGATATATAGTCAGACAGTTCATTCTTAATCCCGGGGATATGATGCACTGTCAGCCTGAACTGGCTCAGGTAAGTCCACCACCGTTTTAGCTTTGCTTTTTCTGGTGGTGGGCCCTTCTGAAAAGACTTCACAGGCTCCTGGTCACACAGCCAGACAATAGGGTTAGATCCCAGGAGTCGGGATTGTGACGATAGCACCAACATACCGGCCAGGAGTTCCTGGTCATAGGTGCTGTAGTTGGAACGCGCTTGGTTCCATTTCCAATTCCAGTGTCCCAGTGGCACCAGTCGCCACTCACTGGTAGGATAGTCATGTTTCAACGAACCATCACGGTTCAGTCCAGTAGTACGATAATGGCAGTGGGTTAGTTCAGCGGGGTTAAGCTCCTGCCATTGATAGATTGTACCTCCCCCCCCTACATCACTGGCATCAGTGATCAGGACTATCTCGCCTCAGGGCGGGGCACTCCCAGGCAGTTGGAGAAGGCAATCTTCTTCTTCAACTCCTGGAAACACTCTTCCTCTCTGGAGGTCCACCTCCAGGGAGTAGTTTTCTTGATCAGGTCAGTGAGGGGTGCAGAGGAGTAAGTAAAATTATGGATGTGACGCCGATAGAAATTACAGGCGCCCACAAAACTCCTCACATCGTGTAGACCCTTCTTAGGGTCATCGCGAATCTGCATGTCCTGTAGGGGCTGCATCTTAGACGAGGCTGGTTTCCACCAGCCATACCCCACGTCGAAACCCAAATACTCCATCTCCTCTTTCATAAACTCACAGTTTTCGAGTTTAATTCGGAGACAGTTTTCTTGGCAGACAATGAAAAATTCACGGAGGAGAAGGGCGTGGTCCTCTTTGGTATTAGTACCCAAACTCACGTCGTCGATGTGAGCCTCCATTTCTGCACCCCGAAAAATCAACTCTTGTTCTAGAGGCCTGCGCCTCAGTATGTACAAAATTTTGTTCATAAGCTCCTGGAAGAGCGCTGGGGCATTAGCCACCCCGAAAGGCATAACCTTCCACTTGAAAACACGACCCTTAGGGGTTATAAAGGCCAACAGCTCCTGAGCTGCGGCGGTTAGGTCCACCTGCCAGAAACCAGAGCGTTTGTCCATTTTGGTCTTATACCTGCATTTGGCAATACGCTCCAGGGTGTTTTCCATGTTAGGAATACTCCCTGAGTGGTTCTGGGTTTTCTTGTTGACCTCACCATAGTCTACAACAAGACGTAGGGCAGTCGACCCTGGTTTAGCAACAAGGAAACAGGGACTGCAGTGATGGGGATAGTCCCCGTGTTTATACTCTTCAACGAGGCCAGCATCAATGCATTCTTGAAACTGGCGCTCGATTTCTTCGACCTGTTCCTGTGGAGCGGGATAGGGACGACGCCTCACTCGCGTCTTTTCAAATTCTGGTTTCAATTTCAGGTCCATCTGGACCAGTTTTTTACAAGAAAGGGGAGGCGGCAAGGCGCCGAACACCTCCTCATAGGTCATCAGCAGTTTCTTCAGGCGGGGGTCAAGGTTAAGACTCTCGAGTTTCTGAAGGAAATCCTCCTCAGCATGGAGGTTGCTTTTTCCATGTTCTTTCTTTTTATGCCGATCAGCAGTTTCGGCAGGTACAGTACCATCGTCCCACTCAGGGGGACATTGCTGCCCATAGTGTAGAGAGTACACTAGAGGTATCTCAGGATCAGGCAGCGTATAGGACTCATCGTCCTCCTCAGACCAGATGGAGTATTTCCAGGTCTGTCTGAGGTATTGCAGCCGCTCTTGGCGCTCAATACCTTCGGTCTTCAGGTACAACAGCCGTCGGAGTTCTTGAGTGTCATGCTCAGACAATGGCATGTTATTAGCAGCAGGCCGTGCCAGAGCATCAGCACTCCCGGCCACGGGTTCACCTGTGTGCACAGGCTGCATGTGTAGCACTGGTTTCCCAACAGAGGAAGCAGGTTCAGAGGTTGACGCTAGATCTACCTCCTTTAGCAACAGCTGGGCCAGGAAAGCACTATGTTTTAGGTCAACACAGCTGGGATCAACAGAGGGAATAGTGCTGGCGATCTCAGACAGTTGGTCGTCAGCATCCTCTTTTACAGCTGCAGGTTCCAGATAGTCATCAGGAGACTCACACCCTGTAAGTGTGGCAGATAGGTGCTCAGGAGATCGATTTTTGAGTTCATAAAGGGTCAGGCCACGATTTTCGGCCATGACCTCTTTTAGTAGCACCTGGTCCAGGTCACACAGGGGTACAGGATTGAGAGATCCATCGATGATGGACAGGAGACTGGCCCACTCAGGGGCCTGCATAGCTGTGTCTGAGTCCTCAGGCACATAGATGGGGCCGTCGGGAAGTTGCACTCTTCCCACGGTCATTCGGTCAAGCATACGGCGCCAGTAAGCATGTTCACCAGAGCAACCCCAGTCAGGGGTGCACATAACAACCCTTCCTCCCTCATAAGCGATCTTGGTTAGAACCTTCGCGAGCAGGGAGAAGGGAGGGTTAGCATACGCTAGGCCCATTGCTTCTCAGAAGAAACGGAAAGCAATGTTCATTTGTTTCGAGCAGTACAACTGCATGATGTGCTGTTGCTGGCTCGCAAACAATTCCACCTGGATCTCATCCAGGTTTACCTGAAGGGCCGCCAGTCCATTTTCAAGAACGTGACGGGCCAGTTGGTAGTTTTCAGTACGAT
Organism: Eutreptiella sp. 'Long Island Sound 2002'; assembly: GCA_964036045.1. NCBI lineage: Eukaryota > Euglenozoa > Euglenophyceae > Eutreptiales > Eutreptiaceae > Eutreptiella > Eutreptiella sp. 'Long Island Sound 2002'. Next base: position 76,521,895 of record OZ038380.1, on the reverse strand, counting down.
AGTTCGTCTTGGCTGCGTAGCGCAGCCCAGACTCTTTTCGTCCTGACAGCTCCAAATGAACGGAGAATAGCCCACTGCCAAAGTCGCAGTGCAAAGAGTAAGGACGCTGTAGGGACAGCATTTTTACCTGGGGGTTTCTTCTTAGAAAGTGGGTGCCAATGACGATGTCAAAGGCGTCAGTGTCCAACACTCTGCAGTGTTGGGTCACGGTTTCGTCGCCCAGACATATGGTCACATCGACCCCCCCCAAGGAATGGATGGTACGCCCATCCCCTACTCTTATGGCCACGGTCTTAGTTTTCCTGTAAGTTTTAAGCAGGCGCCGGGCCACTATGGAAAGTGTTGCACCGGTATCAAGCACCGCTCGAAAAACCTGATCCCCGATTTTCACGAGGATCCAGAAAACCAAGTCCCCCTCTTCGGAGCCGCCCCCCTATTCCTCATCAGGGAATTTCACATCCACCCCTGCAGCCATGAGGGACTTGGCCATCCAGGCCAAGCGCCTCTTCTTGGAATTATTCCCCTCAGGGGTAGCGTTATGCCCTTGGGGGCGTTTCTTGGGGTCACCTGCGGGAGCGGGTGTAGCAGCAGGAGTGGGTGTTGCAACGGGCGCTGATGAGCGCCTCTGGGAGTTAGGGAGTCCAGTTTTGCCACCCCCTTTGCCACCTCCTTTACCACCTTTATCCCCGTTCGGGGGATTTATGGCGGGCGTCTGTGTCTTCTGGCGCTCCGCCTCCTGACGCTTGAGTTTGTCACTCTCGCGTTTCTTGATGTGGCATTCGTCCTCGTAATGACGACGTTTGCCACAGTAACCACAGGTGATGGTACACCTGAAATGGTCCTGATGGGTCACCTGTTTCCCATCTTTGGTGTGCTGCTGACGTTTCATCTGCAGCATACAGCAACTGCGGAGATCGCAGTCAGAGGCATGACAAGGTCCCCCCTTGTCATTCACAGGTCTGCAGTAGAACAGGGGGGGTGTGCCTGCATCAGGTTGAACCTCGTTCATGGCACGTAGGTTACCCCTCCCTTTACCACCTCCCTGGTTGGTGTTAGTGGGATTTTTATGCCACTTCCCTTCGCCACGTTCGGGGGTAGGGGTACCACCTCATCCCAAATGCTTCTTGAGGAATTTCTCCATGTGGGAGTCATTCTCTCTCTCAAGAGCTAGCTCAATCAAGAGATCCACCAGTGCATCGTACGAGTGGGTCCTGCTCTTCCTCTCAGAGGTGGAGCGGCAATCATCCCACGTACGCTGGGGAATCTTACTCATGAGCCACAGGTGGGGCTCAGTGGCTCCGTAGGAGCCGACGTTCATCCTCGAAAATAAGTACTCCAAGTCGCACACATACTCAGAAATTCGCGCAGCGGATGGAAACTCCGGGAGCATAGGTAGCCCCTCGATCTGTGTGCGTACGCTGAGGTCAGTCTCATAGACTGGGAATGTTTTCTCTAACCTCAGGAGTACCTCTGCCCAGGTAGAACAGGTTTTCACAATCTGTTTGACCTGTTTTTGCAAAAATTTCTTTTTGCATGAGCGTTTTAGCAGTGAACATTTGGTGGCCACATCCACATGGGATTGGCCAGTCAACAAAAGGAACTCTGCAAATTCTTCTGCCCATTCAGGCAGATTTTTGGGGTCGAACTCCGGCAGTTCCAGCTGGATGTTCGCCTGGGCAATCGGTCTGCCCGTCTTCCCACCCCCCGGAGTTAGGCCTGAAGGCGACACGCCGGCAAGAGGGGCCAGGGCTGACAGCCCTCTTCTCTCACTCTCTGTGACAGGCACGTCCTGTAGATCAGCCATAGGCACAGTCCTGGCACGGGGGTGAAAGGGGCTGGGGCAGGTGACCTTAGGCAACAGCCTTGAGACCCTTGATCTCTTGAGATCCTCGGCCAGGGTACTCAGTCCTGGAGAGTGAGAGGGCAACTCTGGCTTGGGTAAGGGTTCTGCAATACCCAGTGTAGCCTTAATGGCCTCCGATAAGGCCGTCACATCTGGATCTTCTGATCCAGACAGGAGTTTGGCCAACAGCTCGGCCGTATGATCCAGGGCACCGTAGGTTGGCCTTGGATGATGTTGTTCTTCGACTCGAGTAGGGCCCACCTCGGGAGCCCTTGGGGTTGGATACTCAGGTCTTAGTCGTCTAGGCAGGGATGCAGTGGACGGAGGACCAGAGTGTGCGTAGGACCCTAGATCTGTACGTGGTCTGGATCCATGTACAGCCAATGGCTCCTCTCCATCTTCCCCACGGATGGATTTATAGTACTCCTCATGCATGATGTACTCATCCATCTTCTTCTTCAGCTCCTCATAATCCTCAGGTCCTTCAATGGCAGTTGAGAATGAAGCTGGACAATTGGATCTTGATACTGAAGCAGCCACACGTCTGTGGAGGTGACTGAAGCTGTCTCCACCGTGTGCTGCTAAGGCCTCGGTGGTAAGGCCTTTCTTCTCTTCCGCCCTTCTGCGTTCTGGAGCTCCTTGGGACCCAGATGCGCCACTGAGATGATGTGGAGCTCGGTAAGGTGGTTCACTCATTGGGTGGGCCATGCTGCCCATTTGCACTTGGACAGTTCGGATGGGCCAGGTCCTGACGCTTGGCGTGGACATTGTGAACTTGTTGTTGAGCTTTTGTGCTGCACTTCTTCTCAGGGTCGGTTCAAAAGGTCACAAGGGCTTGTCCCTGCTACCGGAAAGATGTCCTTGCTTTATGCCCTAGATTCAATCACAAATGGATAATAGGAAAAGGTTTTATATGAAACTTGGTCTGACTCTTGCCTCAGAGGTTGCAATAGGCACTTCATGTGCACTCTTTTGGGTGAAATGGTGCTGGTTAGGACTGAGGGGCATGGATGTCAGGACCACACAGAAAATGATTTGGCCAAGCAACTGAATTCAGAAACAGTTACAATGTAGGACCACAATAAGTGGTAAAAACAATTGAGTATAGGGGTCTTGGGGTGGGAGACCACTAGGCTTAACCTCCAAGGCCAACAAGCATGAAATGCCTGATTTATTTCGGTATGTCCTCCATGAAGGAAGGTACCTCCGCTCAGTTGAGTGGTAGGGGTGAACTTCATGGGGGCAGCTAGGGTCACAACCCTAGTTACTTTGAGAAAGTGTACTTTAGGCAACAAAAGAGAGATAAAAACACTTAAGTTTGTCTTAGCATCAACAAAGGGTTTTAAAGGGGGCTTAGCCTGGATCCAGCCCTCCAAGAAAGACATGTCAGTGACTTTTTCTTACTGAAGATATACCTAGGGATGCAGGTTCGAATTCGCACAAATTCGCTCGAATTTGAATTCACACTGAATTCGCAGCAATTCGTGGGCCCCTCCGAATTCGAATTCGCACCGTCAAATTCAAATTCTCTCCGAATTAGCTTGAACCGACCCGACCGTGTGAGCCCATAAGCGGACCTAAAGTTTACTTACCATTTTTCAATTTATCTCTTTGCATAAAGGTATTCCAAAGGGAGCTGGTTGTCCTACAACAAGGACAAATGAAAACTAAGAATACCAAATAAACACCCACAAACCATTCCTTGCATCTTTCAAACGCCGTTTGGAAAAAAAGCAACAAAGGATGCACAATCACCAAGGCACACACGAACAATCACATATGAACAACTTGATGCCCTTATTCGGCCTTCATTCATCGCATTATTCAATTCAACCATTGAACTGGAGTTGGGCTTAGAAAAGAAATAACGCGATTTTGGGGCTTTTGATTGGCAGATTTCTCCAAACTCTTTGAGACTTGCACGCTGTTACTTTGCACAATCTTCGTTGATGATAAGATCCAGCATTCTATTGTCCCAGTTTCTGTTCTGGCGACATTTTTTTCGTCAATCTGGCATTTGAAAAATTCGGACCGGAATCGAAGGCGGCGTGACGGATACTTGAGTTTTGTGGAGAATTAAAATTCTGCCAACTTCCAGCCTTTAAGTCCCAAAGAATGTCGAAAAATCGGCCGAACGAAAGTCCAGCATAGCCAACGACAACTGAGGAACTGTTTGAAAGTGACATACTGCATTAAAACTGAAATATTCTACGAAAGGGGGGGCTGCGCGAAAGGCGTGGGCACAAGGCATGATTTTGCTCGACAACTGAGGTGACAACTGTGGTGCTTGGCAACAACTGAGGTGCTGGGTGAAAAATGCTTTGTTGCTCTGTTTTTGTGCACCCCCTGAACGAAAACTGAGGTACCACACAAATACCTACATGTTGCCCAGAAACCAAGACACTGCATAAATGGGAGATGGTGCATCAAAAATGAGGCGCTGTACGAAACCAAAAAAATTGAGCTAGCGCGCCAAAACGGAAGTAGGGCACAAATATTTTCCAAATGCTCCACAATCGACTTTTTTTAGGCCGTAACAATGTTTTTGCCCCATTCACTCCCCGTGAAATGAGTCAACCTTGTTTTCTGAAACTAAGGTCAATTGGTCGCTCCAAGGGCATCCAAACCCGCTTGCTGATCCTCTGTCTCGTTTAGTTAGTAGGTTGTAGTCTGTGAGGCTAGGTGTTTTGCTGTACTTCTGCAGGGTTGCGGACATCCATTGGGTAATCCACTGCAGGTGACCTGTCAAAATCCATCTTTGCACACATGTGGCCTTCTCGTCGCGCGATCGCAGCAGGGAAAAAAAAACCAAGAAAAAGAGGCACAGCCAGCAAAAATAAATGGTAAAATCGTGTTTTCCGACCTCAGAAACCCCCCACAAATTTTTACGCCGCTGTTTGGCGAGGTCAAAAATGGTAGGACACTCACAGAAAAACAACGAACACAGGAGCCGCCAAGACGGGAAAGCTGAACGTTGCGTGCCCCAAAACACTTAGCAAAGTGCATGCAGTAGGAGTAGGGGACTTGTGCGCGACCCAACACCAATAAGTAAAACAAAACAACGAAACAACATAGGGTAGGCGCCACATGAACATGCCGGCCGCCGAAACAAGTATGTTGTACGATGCGCCACGCTGCCACACGACAAAAGGGAGCCGAGATGCGCAACGCACAAGGGAAAGGACACAACGGCCGCACCACCACCAACAAGAGGGCACACCCGCTAACATCCCCCGCACGCATAGGACGAAGACGCCATGAGACAAGCAAGGTCAAGGTGTGTGAAAGCGTCAAGGGGAAGAGACCCCCCAAACGCAAAGCGCCACACGAAAAAACAGGGAAACCATGAAACACCATGAAACACACGCAAGAGGTATGCCCATGCACGCACACGCCGTGAGAGCCGCCGCAAGCACGCCAAGGTATGAGCAACTCGCCGCCGAACAAACCACCGCCACGAGCACAACGCCACCGCCCAACCGCCCACGTATGCAATCCATACTCTCTTTACTCTAGGCCGCCCGCACGGAAAGAAGCATGGTATGAGGGACACCCGCACGTAACCGAAAGGAGGGAACCATACGCCACTGGAGAGCGCACCACCGACACCACAAACACACATACCACAAGCTGAAGAGCACACGAAGAGCAAGAGGTATACCCGCGCACGCGAGAGTGCGACAAACGCCGCAAGCGCCAAAAGGCATGGCTAAAAAACAAAAAAGTACACGCTAAGGGCCGCCGGATGGAGACGCAAGCGAACCGCGGCGCCAACGCGCCCACCGACCAGGCAACCGCGACCAGGACCACCCTCTTCTTCTCCTATCTCACTCTATAGGCTGCGGGCGCCGAGGAAAGAGTGGACACCGCCAAAGAACACACAAAGAGCAAAAGGCCGCCAACACCGCGAAACGAAACATGAGTGAATGGTATGAGGGAATACCTAAAGGGCAGCCCAAGCGGAAAGAAGTGATGGTATGAAACAGAGAAACCACGAAACCGGAAGAAGGGAGCCACACGCTACCGGAGAGCACACACCACCGCCACCGAACACACAAACCACAACCCCGAGGGCACAAAAAGGGCAAGTGGTACGCCCGGACGCGCAAGCAAGCACAAGCAAGTTATGGAGAGGCCCAAGCCCACCGCCGCAAACGACACAAGGATGGAAGGGCCAAGGACGGACTAAAAGAACGAAGCGCACAACGCTGCCACACCAGCGCACCCGCCGACCGAACAAATGACATGAAAACCACCCTCCTCCCTTGCTCTATAGGCCATCAACACGAGAGGAAGCCGCCAACGCCAAAAAGTGGACACCGCCAACGAACAAAAGAAGAGCAAGAGGCCGCCACCGCCGCGGAACGGAACACGAGTGGTATGAGGGAATACCCAGGGGCAGCCCAAACTGAAAGAAGTGAGGATGGTATGAATGGTATAGGTGCCCACACGCGCGAGCAGACACAAGCAAGGTATGGCGAAGGAGCACGAACCCGCCGCCGCAAACGCCACGAGGAAGGGAGGACCAAGGATGGACAACCAGAGCGAAGTACACAACGCCACTCTCCTCCCTCTCTCTATAGGCCATCAACGCGGGGGAAGGAGTGGGAACACAAAAAACAGGTCTGTCCCCGCAAGCGCTACACAACCGCCACCACCACGGACCAGCACACCATGGAATGGCACGAAGGGTGAAGAGCGCGCGCACACACGCAGACACAAGTGCAAAGACAGGTATGTTATACGCCGCGCAACGGAGAATGCAGTCGCAACGAACATGGTGCCAACGTGGGTACAGTGTGTTACATGGTGACCGTACCAAGCCGCCGAAGGCCCACATACCCCCATCCTTCCTTTGTCTCACAGGGCCCAACGAGAGAGAAAGACGAGCCGGCAAGGAAAAAGACCGAGACACACACCAGAGCGGAGGCAGGGAAAAGGTGCATTCCAGGGAGATGGGCGAGCCAGCAGGGAGAAAAGGAAAGGGTAAAGAGCGACGAAGCCACGAAAGAAACAGGGGGTGGCCAGCAGCCGAGCAAGGGACGCGCGCAGGGAAGGGGGCACGGCAGGCACACGGCGAGCACAACACCGCACCGAAGCACCGGAGAAGGGGGCACCAGAGGGACAGGCGAAAGGCGACACCACGCACCGCGGCACGCACCGCACAGGCACCACACACACCGCACACACCCACACCCGCGCCCACAGCACGTGGCCAGCGGGCCCCGGCAGCCCGCCCAGAGGGCGGGCAGCAGGGAAGGGGGGGCGCCTGAACCCAGACGCCGCCCGCCACCCCCGTGGCGCGCAGCCCCTCACAGTGCACGTGAGCCACGGGGCCAGTGCAAGGCCCCCCACAGCCGCACACCCGCGCCCACAGCACGTGGGTAGCGGACCCCGACAGCCCGCCCGGAGGGCGGGCAGCCGGGGGAGGGGGAGCGCCTGACCCCAGACGCCCCTCAGAACGGCGAACGGCAGCCCCCCCCGGGGACGCGCTTCGGCCACCCCCACGGTGCGCAACACCGGCCCGCAAGGGCGCACGCTGTGGGGCCGGTGCCCGGTCTCCACGCCCGTACCAACCGCACCCAGGACACACAGGTCGCGGAACCCCGGCTGCCCGCCCAAGTGGACGGGCGGCCGGGGGAGTGACAGCGCCTGACACCAGACACCCCTCACAGCGGTGGCAGGCCACCCCCCCCCGGGGACGGCCCCCCACCACCCCCGCGGCATGCAGCCCCCACAGGGCATGCAAGCAAAGGGGACAGTGCTGGGCCTCCACAGCCGCACACCCGCGCCCACAGCATGTGGGTGGCGGACCCAGACAGCCCGCCCGGAGGGCGGGCAGTCGGGGGAGGGGGAGCGCTAGACCTCAGACGCCCCTCACAACGGTGAAAGGCCCCTCCACCGGCCGCCCGTCCTCTGGGGCGGGCAGCCCGGGTTTTCATCGACCCGTGTGTCCTGGCTGCGGTCGGTGCTGGGTCCCCACGCCCGCACCGACCGCACCCAGGACACACGGGTCGCGGAACCCCGGCTGCCCGCCCCAGAGGACGGGCGGCCGGGGGAGGGACAGCGCCTGACACCAGACGCCCCTCACAACGCTGGCAGGCCACGCCCCCCGGGGACGGCCCCCCACCACCCCCGCGACACGCAGCCCCCACAGGGCATGCAAGCCAACGTGACAGTGCTGGGCCCCCACACCCGCACATCCGCGCCCACAGCACGTGGGTGGCGGACCCCAACAGCCCGCCCGGAGGGCGGGCAGTCGGGGGAGTGGGCGGGCCTGACCTCAGAAGCCCCTCACAATGGCGAAGGGCACCCCCCCCGGGAGACGCCCTTCCGCCAACCCCGCAGCGAGCAACGCCGGCCCGCAGGGGCGCCCGCTGTGGGGCCGGTGCTGGGTCCCCACGCCCGCACCAACCGCAGCCGGGACACATGGGTCGCGGAACCCCGGCTGCCCGCCCCAGAGGACGGGCGGCCGGGGGAGGGACAGCGCCTGACACCAGACGCCCCTCACAACGGTGGCAGGCAGCCCCCCCTGGGGACGGCCTCCCACCACCCCCGCGGCACGCAGCCCTCACAGGGCATGCAAGCCAAGGGGACAGTGCTGGGCCCCAACATCGGATTTACCCGAATAGGTGAGGAGGCTTCCGTCTCCACAGGTTGCTGATGCATGACTTGTATAAGACGCCGTACATCATAGAAACGATGATAATGAGGAACACTGACGAACCAGTCACGTTTCAAGTTGCGTAGCATACCCTCGAAACGTAGTTGCGAAAAGCACGGGAATAAACACACTGCTGAATACGCCATACGCCCAGCACTTAAAGAATGCGTGCGTGAAAACTTTAAAAGTTGCACCGCCACCGTCATCAGTGGGATTTGACCAAAGCGCTCCACCTTCAACAGTGGAGCAAGTGTCGCGTCTTGTAACAAGAACGTACCAAACATGTGCCACGCAGAATTGTAACGTTTCAAGGTGTCCTTCCCGATTTCATTGATGATAAGCGTCGCCTCTTCGTTGGTAGCTCCTCGCAATTGATAGTATTCACGCAAACATACGCCAAGGTCAACACGAAACGTGGTTGTGTCTCCGTGCCGTCTGGCATTTGCAAACGGAACTCCGACGTGTTCACTGCGAACTTCACGTGTTTCATCAATAGGTTCCACCAAACCTCGCGCGGCCTGTACGGCAGAGCCATGAGAACCTTCACCCCTTGTGACTCCAACACTTTGTTGACCAACTGAGGTATGTGCTTGAACGGTGGGAAGACCCACCCCGGTGAAAGTAAAGTTAGATTCTGGGAGAAGACATCGATGGCGTAAGCCCCCGGCTGAGGACACGGACTGACGAACTTGCTGCACACCGCATTGGAACTCCTTGACATCCAATCGATTTCCGGCTGAATCCAACTTTTGAACTCCTCCAGGATCCAAGTCAACACGTCCGACGGGAAGGTAGCCTCCGACGGTGTCCAACGAAGCCGAGACCAAATGTCCGCCGGATTCACCGAGGTGTGCACGTAAAACGGTTGAATCTCGATGCGATTGGCTTGTGTAAAATTCCACAGTTGGAGAATCAATGCGTTGAACCGCGGCTTGCGACCTCCCCACTTGCGGAGATACCAGTAAAGGACCATTGAGTCGGTGAAAAATCGCAGCGTGGTGTCCCTCAGCGCATACGCTTGAATAGTCAGTAGGGCTCCCCTGAACTCTTTGACGTTTATGTGTTCCTCCCGATTCAGGAACCAACCGAACGCTGCTTGGGCATTCCCTCGAAGGACTCCGCCCCACGCCAGATCCGACGCGTCCGAGTACATGTCCCTGACGTGACCCATGGAAACTACGAAGGTGCGTCCCTTCCACTGGTGTAACTCGTCCGCCAGATCCATCAACTGACGTGACACGCGCTCCGGGAGCGCCACGTCTGCTTCCCAGCCAGTTTGGGCTGCCACCGCCACGTGCACCGCCAGGGCGTCGCTGAGGAGTCGGATATGGGGCATGGCGAACAACAAGGAACGGATTCTTCCAAGAACGGAGGCGCATCGCCTCACTGATGGTGTGTGACTGTGTGCCAGTCTGTTCACGTCCCGAAAAATTGCTTGTAGGCGCTTTGGAGGTACCGCGACGAATCCTTCCCTGAAGTTTAGCATAAAACCAAGCATTATAATTTCTTGAGACGGCTCCAAACATGATTTTGGGACATTGACCAATATACCCAACCGATGCAAAAGTTGTACCAAAAAACGTGTGTGTTCCAGACATTCACGGTAAGTATTGCCAATGATGAGCCAATCGTCCAAGTAGACCCAAACGAGTGCCCCGTGTTCGCGCACGGCATTTAAAATTGGTTGCATGAGGCGTTGCCATTCCCGTGGTGCAACGTTTAATCCAAACGGCAAAACGCACCACCTGTAAAATTCACCGTCGACGTAGACCCCCAAATAAGGTCGATCCCGCGGATGGATACCCATGTGAAAATAAGCGCTTTTCAGGTCAATTTTGCAAGCATACTGACCGGGTCTCAAGAACGGTAAAATGCCCCACAGAGTGACCAAACGAAAATAGGTGGTCTGTACAAACTGGTTCACGTTCTTCAAATTGGTGATAGGTCGACGGCCTCCCTCAGGATGTGCCTCGTCTGACGCTTTGTCCACTGCGAACATACTTGCACAACACTTAATGTCTTTTCGCTCGACGCGTTCCATGCAACCCTGTTGCACTGCATCTAACACGTGTTTTACCAATTCAGGGTCGGTTACCTCTGCGTGGGAAGAACGAGGACGGAAGTCGTCGGTTGGCCGATCCGGATCAAAACCGTCAACCCAATCCAGCTGCAGCCCATTGCGAATCACCGACGCCGCGTATGTGTCCTTCAACGTTCCCCATTCATGCAATTGTGCACGACAGCGCAAATAGAGTGGCATGTGGGGATGGATCGGCGGTGGCACGCACACGGCTGGTGCCAATAAATCCTCTACAGTCAAGCTACTGCTGTGGTCGTTCATCTAACTTGTCGTTACGTGGCACAAATCTTTGGGTGAAACCCTTACCTTTGCCTTTGCCTCCTTTGCCAGATCTCCGTGGATCAAAACGACCTCGTGTTGAAAACGAACGGAAAGAACTACGATGCGAGTAAGGGGAGAAACGCGTGCCTCTCAGGTCTTTTTGTAATTTGTTGCGCGACTGAAGTAGTGACATGTCATCCTTCGAGAGTAACTCTGGTGCAATCGCAGGTTGTTCAAACCGTTTATCTACTGCCACTCGCCGGGAGCTTTGGATGCTGTAGTCCAACGCACCCAACATTGCAAACAAATGTTCACATAGTACCAATGAAACAGGTGCTTCCGGAGCTACCGTTGTGTCTTCTTCGCGTGCTAAGACTACTCCCAGGACTCGCATGGCGTCTTTTACCTGTTGTTCCCAACGACGCTTCTCCGCGTCCGCTGGATGTTTGTGCGTTGGCGCGTTATTAACAGCTGCCCTATGGAACTCGTCGAACACTGGAAGGTGCTTCAACATCTTTTTTCTGCGAAACTCGTCTTGCAAAACCTTTCGCTCTTCCAGGAGTGCAGACAAGCGTGAAGGAAGCGACAGAACCTCATCGCGCCACACGAACGTGGACTCCTTGTCCGACGCGGGGCCAGCGTGGTCCTTGGGACCGCTCAAAGTTTCGCATGCCAAGAAGACATCTTCTCGATGCGACGACGTTCCTGTTCTGCCAATGTCGTCGCCCTTTAAAGTGAGTAAGGCATCACGAACCAAGGCCATCGTGTCTTTGACAGTGGCCAGTGTTTTCTTTCCTGTAAGTTTGGAATACAGTGACGCTGCCTGCCAAGGACTGAGACCACTCATTGCGCCTTCCTTTGCCAACTGTGCTGCATGTTCCAACGACTCAGAACTCAGGTTCCACGCCGAATCCGGCAATTTCAGTACGAACTCGTGAAAATCCAGTGTCTCACTTCCTTCTGTCATTTTGTTAAAATTTTATATCCTTAAAACAATTTGGATTGCATCAGAAATCAAAGCTCTGGGTACAGCAAATCACTAGTTGAACAACTCAGTGAGCGCGTGACCGGTTTTAAGAGCATGGGAGGTTAATAGTGGTTGGAGCATGTAAGGAGTACTGATTTTCCAATTTTTTATTATACTACGGTTTTCTCTGAGATCGTGGACGACAGGTCGTAGCTTAGAGGTAAAACGCAACTCTAAGGTTTGTAGAGTGTGGGTTCAAACCCCATGAGGGGGTATTTGAGGTCAAAAATTCATTTTTCATGTATAATACCATTTTTGTGTATATTTTGAGGGTGCCCGTTTCAATGACAGGTAACAAAGGGCACCAAAAGAGCAGAAAACAGAGAAAACAAACCGGTTTTAAGGAGTTGGCCCATATATGGGGATTGTGTAGTGCTAGCTGAGCCAGCCCCGCACACCCGCGCCCACAGCACGTGGGTGGCGGACCCCGACAGCCCGCCCGGAGGGAGGGCAGTCGGGGGAGGGGGAGCGCCTGACTTCAGACGCCCCTAACAACGGCGCAAGGCACCCCCCCCCCGGGGACGCCCTTCCGCCACCCCCACAGCGCGCAACGCCGGCCCGCAAGGGCGCACGCTGCGGGGCCGGTGCTGGGTCCCCAGGCCCGTATCAACCGCACCCGGGACACACGGGTCGCGGAACCCCGACCGCCCGCCCCAGAGGACGGGCGGCCGGGGGAGGGACAGCGCCTGACACCAGACACCCCTCACAACGGTGGAGGGCCACCCCCCCGGGGACGGCCCACCACCACCCCCGCGGCACGCAGCCCCCACAGGGCATGCAAGCCAAGGGAACAGTGCTGGGCCCCCACAGACGCACACCCGCGCCCACAGCACGTGGATGGAGGACCCCGACAGCCCGCCCGGAGGGCGGGCTGTCGGGGGAGGGGGAGCGCCTGACCTCAGATGCCCCTCACAACGGCGAAAGGCACCCCTCCCCGGGGACGCCCTTCCGCCGCCCCCACAGCGCTCAACGCCGGCCCGCGAGGGCGCACGCTGTGGGGTCGGTGCTGGATCCCCACGCCCGCACCAGCCGCACCCGGGAAACACGGGTCGCGGAACCCCGGCTGCCCGCTCCAGAGGACAGACGGCCGGGGGAGGGACAGCGCCTGACACCAGACGCCCCTCACAACGGTGGCAGGCCACCCCCCCCGGGGACGGCCCCCTACCACCCCCACGACAAGCAGCCCCCACAGGGCGCGCAAGCCAAGGGAACAGTGCTGGGCCCCCACACCCGCACACCCGCACCCACAGCGCGTGGGTGGCGGACCCCGACAGTCCGCCCGAAAGGCGGGAAGTCGGGGGAGGGGGAGCGCGTGACCTCAGACGCCCCTCACGATGGCGAACAGCACCCCTCCCCGGGGGACGCCCCTCCGCCACCCCCACAGCGAGCAACGCCGGCCCGCAGGAGCGCGCACGCTGTGGGGCCACTGCTGGGTCCCCACGCCCGCACCCACCGCACCCGGGACACACGGGTCACGGAACCCCGGCTGCCCGCCCCGGAGGACGGGCGGCCGGGGGAGGGACAGCGCCTGACACCAGACCCTCAGAACGGTGGCAGGCCATCCCCCCGGGGACGGCCTCCCGCCACCCCCGCGGCACGCAGCCCCACAGGGCATGCAAGCCAAGGGGACAGTGCTGGGCCCCCACACCCGCACAACCGCGCCCACAGCACGTGGGTGGCGGACCCCGACAGCATGCCCGGAGGGGGGGCAGCCGGGGGAGGGGGGGCGCCTGACCTCAGATGCCCCCCACAACGGCGACAGGCACCCACCCCGGGGGACGCCCTCCCGCAGCCACCACAGCGCGCAACGCAGGCCCGCAAGGGCGCACGCTGAGGAACCGTTGCCGGGTCCCCACGCCGACAGCAACCGCACCCGGGACACACGGGTCGCGGGACCCCGGCTGCCCGCCCCAGAGGATGGGCGGCCAAGGGAGGGACAGCGCCTGACACCAGACGCCCCTCGCAACGGGGTCAGGCCAGCCCCCCCAGGAATGGCCCCCCACCGCCCCCGTGGCACGCAGCCCACATGGCACGCCAAGGGGACAGTGCTGGGCCCCCACACCCGCGCACCCGCGCCCACAGCACGTTGATAGCGGGCCCCGACAGCCCACCCGGAGGGCGGGCAGCCAGGAGGGAGCGCCTGACCTCAGACGCCCCTCAGAGAGGCGAAAGGTACCCCCCCCGGGGACGCCCTTCCGCCACCCCCACAGCGCGCAACAACGGGCCACAGGAACGCACGCGGTGGGGCCGGTGCTACCTCCCCACGCCCGCGCCAACCGCACCCGGGAAAAACGGGTCGCGGAACCCCAGCTGCCCGCCCCGGAGGACGAGCGGCCGGGGAAGGGACAGCGCCTGACACCAGACGCCCCTCACAACAGTGGCAGGCCACCCCCCCCGGGGACGGCCCCCCACCACCCCCGCGGCACGCAGCCCCCACAGGACATGCAAGCCGAGGGGACGGTACTGGGCCCCCACGCCCGCACACTCGACAACAACGCGTGGCGGACCCCGGCACTAAAGGAGGGCAGCCGGGGAGAGGAGAGCGCCTGGCCTCGGGCGCCCCTCGCAACGGGGTCACCCGTGCTACGCGGGCGGCAGGGGGAGCACCTAATGCCCACAGGAACGCGCGAACGCCGGCATGCGGAGCCAGCGCTCGAGCTCCGACATTCACGCCCCACCGCGCCCACAGCACGTGCACCAGCCATGGGAAGTCCGCACCCCACCCCCTGCTCTTAGGCACAGCGACACAACAATGGCGGAACCCGCGGCCCCACGCAAAACACGCCCCTGTTCTCCGACGCTGGATGCGGCACACGAGGTCATCAGGGCGCTGGGACTCAGAGGCGGTGAAGGAGACCCCCCCCAGGAGGACGCGGGCGCGGACTCCGACCTGGAGATAGTCCCGGAGCCCCCGGCGGGCAGCACGCCCGCGGAACCTGCGCCGCCGGCAGGCAGCGTGCCCGCCCTCTGCCCCCCGTGGAAACGGGGCCACTGCACCGGAGAAAACTGGTGCCCCAAGCGACACCCCCGACCCGGCCCCGATGACGGAGCCCTGCCCGCGGTGGGGCACGCGGCCGCACGCGCCGCCCTGCGCTACGGGGTGGCGCAGGGCTGGATTCTGGATGAGACCGCGCGCGGCAGCGTGAACATCCAGGAGGCCGTCGACAAGGTCGCCCATACGGGCCAAGCGGAAGTGGCCTTGCACACCCGGGGCCGCCACGGGGGACCAGCGCAGGAGATCGTTGTAGAGCCCTCAGGAATGGTGCTGGTCCTGGCGGCGGACATGGTCTGAGGGGTGCTCCACGCGTCCCGCGTGCGGCGCGCGCGCCAACAGTGGGCCATCCGGGTATACACCCCTCCACGGGCGTGGCCCTTCTCCACACGGGCGGTGCTCGCCGTCATGTGGCACCTGGCACCGGAGGATTCCCCCACAGGCACCGCGGAGGAAATCGCCCGGGACCTCCACGCCTGGCCGACCGACCAGGACTTCCCCTGGCGCAGGCCCCGGGGCGGCCTCCCAGTGGCGCCCGCGGCAGAGGGGTTCAGCCTCGCGGCAACCCTCCAGCGGTACCCCGACAAGAGGGAGGGCCCTTCCTGCAGATGGGCACGGTCCCGGCCGCCCCGCCAGACTCCGAGTGGCGGTGGGACGCAGGGGGGGCGCAACCGCTACCGGACCCCTTGGTCCTCCCGCTGTGGTACTCACCCATGGGAAACCTGGCCCATGCCGCCCAAGCTGTCAAGGGGGCCTTCCCGCAGCCGCTCCTACCCGGCGTGGCCCTGCTCCACAGCCTGCAGGCGGGAGCGGCCTGGGTACGGTGGAGGAAGGAGGACGGGCGCCCGAGCCCGTATTTTCCCCCTGGTGCAGGGCCAGGCGCTACTCCACGCCGAGGGCATGGGGGCCGTGGAGTGTGGGGCAATCGTACCCGACACGGCGTGCAGGTGGATCATAGTGACCGCCCCGCAACCCATGCGGCCGCCACCGGCGTGCCACCACCTCCTACGGACGGTCCCCTCCTTGACCCCCCACCACGCCCTCACAAGGGAAATGTGGAGGGCCATGCTGAGCCACCACAGGGAGTGGATGACGGACCCGGGCGCACGGTGCCCGCCGGGGCCGGTGCTCGAACAGCTCACGGCCCCCACACCCGGGGTCCGACACATCCTACACAGGTCGTCAGCCCTTACAAAACAGCTCACCGACAAGGTGCTGGACCTGGCGCTGGAGCCGCTACGGGTGCTCTACCCGCAGAGCCACATCCTGCCCGGGGGCACGTCAAACCGCCTGGGCCGCCTGGGGTTGCAGCGCCGCGTCGAGGCCGCACACCCGGGGGGCGTGGCCGAACAGTGGCTAACACTCCACAACCCGTCCACCGCACAGGGCCACTGGTACCTGCACCAACTCCTCTTCCTGCCCCGGACGGCCCCGGAGCACCGCCGGCAGAACCCGTACCACACGCAGCCGGAGCGCCTGGGCGCGCAGAGCTTCCCGCAGCCGGCCCCGCCCGCCCTCCCGCAGGGACAGGGCCCAGAGGCGCTGCAGCAGGGCCCCCGCTCGACACGATCACCACGGTGCAGCAAAGGGGGGGCGGTGGAGCGGACGGGGCCGAGCCGGACTGCACGAACTGCAGAGCGGTGGCCTGGATGGCGGCCTGCAGGCATCTCAGCCGGGATACCACGGGGCTCAGGCAATACAGACCAGCGGATCGCATGGCGCTGGCGTCCACGGTCGCCGCCGTCACCATGGGACCCGTGGCGGCGTGGCCAGCGCGACTGCTGCCCCACGTCCCTGCCGAGACACACGGCCCCGCCAGCCGGCTGCAACGCACACACCGACGGCACCCCTCACGGCGGAGCAGCTGTTGGTTGTCACGGCGGCGCTACTGGCAGACGGCGGGGAGAGTTTTGTCCACCACCACGGCCCGGCGCAGATCGCGGGAAGCATACAAGGGCCGCAGCGCAACGCTCCCCACCCGTGGCACGCCACGCTCCGCGGGCGCACCCGCGTCAGGGACGCAGGCAACGGCGTACCCCCTCCCGCACCACAGCAGGGGGAGGCGCTGGTGCTGCAGGCAGCGGGCTACCAGGCCATCCTGTACGTCCACGCCGGGGGATACCGGTCGCACATCCTTGCCGGGGGCCGCTGGACCGTCTGGCACGGCACCGCCAGGCAAGGGGTATTCCCGCCCCAGCCCCATGTGGACTGGCAGCAGGGGCCCACCCAGGCCTACTATATGACGGCGGACCCCTGGCCGCTGGCAGTCCTGCTACACACCATCAGCGCCCCCAACAAGAGGCAGGTACCAGGGTGGGCCCACCCCCCCGCGCTGGTCTGGAGCCCCGACCAAGAGGAGCATCTACGGGCCGCATTGCAGGGGGACGCCATCAGGGCCACGGACGTCCCGGACCTCCAGGCGGGACAAATCACGCACGCCCGCCCGGCGGCTACCCTCGCGGTGGCTCAACGGGGACAGCAGAACCCGCGATGGGTAATCTGCATGTTCAGCCTGGCGGACGCGCACATCGCCGTCTGCGACCCCGAGCGCCTGCCGGGACCCGAAGCCGTAGTCCGCGTAGCAGACTGCACTCGCATGATCGTCAAGGCGCTACGGGAGGGCGAACACCACGCCCTCCTGCTCCAGGTCCGCCTGAAGGACAACGCCAAGGCAGCCAGGCCGGGAGTGTGGCCGGCGGCGGCGCACCCCGCTGACCTAGAGCTCATACTGGCGGTCCCGACCATGGTGTACCACTGGCTACAAGCCTTCCACGACCTGCGGTGGAGGGCTAAGCCCGACCGCCAAATCGGCGCCACGCACTGGCAAGAGTGGCTGCAGGCAGACGCGCAGCGCGACGCCGTCCGGAGTCTCGGACCCGCGCCCGCGACACGGGCCCTCGATGCGGCGGCCCCGGGCCGCGCGTTGGCGCCACACACAGTTCCACTGGCCAACCTGGCCTTCAACCCAGCACTGGAGGGCACCATCCGAAAGTCGGTGCCGCTCCCCCCGGCGCAAGGGGCCACGGAGCCAACGAAATGCCCCCTGTGTGCAGACAAGTACTACACAAGCGGGGCGATACTGGTACACCTGGGGTGGCACGCAGTGCACGCCGCCGCCCTGGTGGACGACAGGGAGGCGGCCTCCCATATCCTACAAGGGAGGGCACAGAGGTGCCCATGGCATGCCCCGTACGCCCGGCGCCCCCCGCCCCAGGCGGCCGGCCACGCAGAAGGCGAGGAGGAGGCACCCGGAGCGGTCCCGGGGGCTGGCGGAGCAGCCCAACAAGGATCCATCCCCGCAGGACTGTCCCCCCTGGCCCCCCTGTGGGCCCCGCTGGGAACGGGCTCCCCACACCCCATGGCCCCGGCACACCCAGAAGACCTGGCTGCTACAGCGGACCCAGCGGCAGTGCCGGTGCGGGACAGCTGACTCCAGGAGGACATGGCGGACGACGCCCTATGGCTCATCTCATGGAACCTGCGCAACGGCCTCATCCCGCCAGACCAGTCCCTCCGGGACACGCTCCGGCGGCGCCGGGGGCCGGCGGCCTGTACCGACAAGGAGCACCTCATCACCGGCATGCTACCCCGGGAGGGGGGCTTTGCCATCATCCTCCAGGAAACAGTGATCGCCACCCGGGCGCAGGAGATGCACGTGGCCGCGGGGCTCCGGGACAAGGGGTACACCCCCTTCTTCAGCAGCCGGCTGACGGAGACGGGAGCCACCTCCACCTCGAGAGGGGGAGGCCTCCTCATCGCGGTCAGCAGCAAGTACGTGGCGGAGAACCAGGTGCTCAGCTTCACGGAAATCGTCCCCGGGGAGGCCGCGGCCTTGGAGATCCGCACGGAAAGAGGGGGCCTCACCCCCATCAACGTCCACGGACCGCAGGCGGGCTGCTCCCCATGGGCGGGGCGGGCGGGGTTCTGGGCCGACATAAAAATGTATGCCACAGCGCGCAGCCTCGGCGGGAGACACCCGGTGGTCATCGCCGGCGACACCAACGTCTACATGGATGCCGCCACCAACCCGGCCACGGAGCACTTCCGAGCGGGCGAGGAGGCCTGCGGCTTCCAGAGGGCCACAGCAGGCGGCGCGGAAGACATGACCCCCACGCTCCACCCGTCCCGGCACAGGATGGACACCTTCCTGGTCAACGAGCCCCTCCTGCCGTGGTCCCTGCGGGAAAGTGTCTGTGCCTGCGGCATGGCACATCCCCAGGTGGTTGGGTCGGACCACCTCCCGGTCCGCCTGGCCCTGCCAGGCCTCCTCAACGCGGAAGGGCACGCGACGATGCTGACCCACTACAGCCACACGGAGGACCGCCTCCTCCCGTACGACGCCGAGGCCGCGCCCGTCCAACGCTGCCTCTGGGCAGCGGTCACCGCCGCGCAGGATGAGCCCTCCCTGGCGCCCTGGCTGGGCCCAGCAGAGCAGCAAGTCTACGGGTCCATGCCCACGGCCGCAGTCGACAAGGTGATCGAACACCTCCACGCGGCGCATGACGCCCTGGCGCGGGTAGTGGGACGCCGGCACCCGTCCCTGGCGGAGACGAACCCGGCGGGAGGGGACCCCCCTGAGAGCGGGAAACGGCTCCAGGCAGGGATCCTCCGCTACGACACCCTGGGAGCGTGCGCGCCAGCGGCGTACCAGGCGGATGTGGCACGGCATGGGATCCGGTCCGAGGCGGCGCTCCGGCTCACGGAGGAGCTGCGGGGTGCGTCGCCTGGGTTGCACCGGGCCACGCAGGGCCAGCTACAGGAGGAGCTGGAATGGCAAGCGGCCGCCCTCGAAGAGGACATCCGCCAATTGCGCACGCTCTTGGCGGCTGACCGCAAGCGAGCGATCAAAGACTTCTGGCGCCGCCACGCCCAGGACATCGCCCAACGGTGGAAAGCCGTGCGGGGGGCCATAGAGGTAGAGGCCCCGGGTCCGTCAGGCCTCTGGAACGTGCGGGTCTCCGATACCCAAACGCTCCTCACCGAGGCCCACGACGTGATGTTCGCGGTTCGCGCCTTCTGGCGGGAACTGTACGACAAGCGCCCGGTGGACCTCCCCGGCTTCCAGGCGATCCTCAGCCGCCACGTGCCCCGGGTCCCTGAGGGGGCCTGGGCCCAGGTCCAGCTGTACTCCATGCAGGACCTGCAGTCCGCCCTGGACAAGGCCGATGGCAAGGCCCCGGGTCCCAACCACGTGGAGGCCCGTTTCATCAAGGCCCTCCCGGCACCCGTCCAGTGGCTCCTGGTCCACTCCTACCGAACCAACCTCGGGCGCGCCCCGCTGCCATTGCACTGGAGGGACGGACACATATGGCTCAGCTCCAAGGTACCGGGCTCTGCTAGACTGGACGACTACAGACCCATAGCCCTGGGCCAGCTGGACATGAAGCTGCCCACGGGCCCCCTCACCCAGCGCATCACGGAAGTGCTCACACGACACAGAGCCGTCAGCGACTGGCAACAAGGGGCCCTCCCTGGCTCCAACACCGGCCCTCCCCTGTTCATGGCGCAGGGGCAGCTCCAACGGGGCAGACCCAACTACGTCTTCTCCTTCGACGCCCGCAAGGCCTTCGACACCGCACCGCACGGCGACCTCCCCCTCATTCTGCACCAACTCTCCGTGCCGCCGGAGGTCATCGACCTCCTGCTCTTCCTCCACACGTGTGCCAGGCTGCGCATCGTCACCGCGCAAGGGCTGACACAGCCCGTCCACATGCTGCGCGGCGTCCTGCAGGGCAACCCCGAAAGCCCCCTGCTGTACGCGCTCCTCCTGGAGCCCCTGCTCAGGGCCCAGGGGCACCGTCTGCGTCCGCCCGGAGAGGCCGAACGAGGCCTCATCCAGGCCTACATAGACAACCTGCTGGTAGTGGCCCACACGCTACAGCACTTCGTCGAGGGCGTGGAGGCGGTGGCCGCATACCTGGGGATGGTGGGCATGGAGCTCAACCCCCGCAAGTGCGCCACCGCCACCACGGAGGGGGTCCCGGGCCTGCAGCTGCGCCTCTGTCCCCACCTGGAAAACCCATGGCACTGGGTGCCGGCGGCAGACTCCGTCCCCTACCTGGGGCCCCAGCTGCAGCCGGACGGGGAGTTCTCCCTGCAGCGCAAACACCGCCTGCGCCTGGCGGCAGTGCACCACTGGTGCCTCAACACTCTCGCGCCGCCGAAAGTGGTACAGGACATCATCCTGGCGATCCTAGGGGGAGTGACGCAATACGTCGCCCCCTTCATCGCCGACGACTCCGACACCGCGCGCCACCTGGACCACATCACGGTCCCGGTCGCGAGGGACAGGGCGCGATACGCCTTCGACGCCTCACGGGACAGCCTGCAGGATGACCGGACCCTGGGACTCACGCGAGTGCCAACGCGGTGCCAACAGGCGGCGGTGGCCCTCGTGGGCACACTCGTCCGGCACCGCTTGACCTCGGTGCGCGCCGAGGTCACCAGGATGTTCTGGGAAATCGCCAGCGCGCACGGAATCTGCCCCGAAGTGCACTACCCCGTCCCAGAATTCGCAACCCTGGCGGGGGGTGACTGGGTCCACCGCGTACCCCGGGCCCTGGCCGCCCTAGGAGTGGGACTCTACAACCCCATCGCGTGCCCCAGGGCGGCCCACGTCCAACTACAATCCCCACCGGGCCGCATCGTCACGCTGCGCACCGCCAAGCTACGACACCGCGACACGTGCCGCTTGACGGTGCCACACACAATACCGTGGCATGGGCACCACGGGCCGCACCACCCCTTCCCCAACAACGACGACCCTCGGCCGACGGCGGTGCGGGGATGCCTCAACCAGTGCGCCGATGAATACCTGCACTATTGTCGCCGCCAGCAGCAGCCCACCAACCACCCCGGGTGGCGCGACGCTTTGGTCCACCTCTTCCACACCACCGGCACGCGGGACCCCCGCCTGCGGCTCGTCCACCCCGGGAGGGCTAAGCAGGACGCCCTGACTGGCCCACGGGTGACCCCGGACGGCCTGCACCTTCACGTTGGGGGTTACCGCCGTCGGGGCAGCCTGTCCGCCCCCACGCAAGGGGCGGTATACCACCCACCGGCGGCCCATCTGTTTATCCTCCGCGACGTACTCGCGGAGGGTGAGCACCAGGAGCCTAATGCGGATGTGGCGTGGCCCGAGCCCCTGTGCCCACGGCCCCACGCGCCGACGCCGGTGTGGTTGGTGACTACGGACGACCAATGCACCCGGGCGACGGAGCAAGCGCAGCTCCAGGGCCGGATGGGTGATCGTGCAGGTGGGGGCAGGCCAGCCCAGGCCCCATGGGCTCCCCCGCGGCACCGCCCTGCTGGTAGCCACGGAGGTGCCGCACGACCCACACATGGCAGTGCACACGCTGGAGGACCAACCGTAGGACACAGGAAACATGGTGGTACACCAGCGCGGGGGCCCGGTGTGGCTCAGAGAACATGTGACGGCGCTCCGGTCCTGGGCAAGCACGATCGCTGGAGCAGAGGTCAAACTACACGACCACCCGGCGGTCCGCCCCGACAATACCAGGGTGCTGAGCATGGACCAACTGACCCCCAGCCACCCCGACGTCCGTTGGCACTCCGCCAACTTCAATGCGGGGTGGCTCAGCCCCACCGGGTACTACTGGATCCCGGAGGCCTGGGGCCACATCTCCTCCGATGCGTCGGGGGGCGGACCCTGCAAGCACGCCACCAGCGTCGCTCTCGCCGCCGACCTCACTCGCACGTGGGCGGTGGCCATCTCGGGCACGGTGCCCGACAGAGAGGGGGTGACCGCCTCCCTCCCCCTACAATACGGCGCCCACCGGCCATGGGTCCACACAGTGGACGCCAAAGTCATCCTCCACCTCCTGCGACACGCGGATCAGGAGCGGACTACGGGAGTCCCCGCGGGCGCGGCGAAAGTAGTCAACCAGATGCCCCTGCGATGGCTCCGGGACGGCCTGCACGCGCGAGGGCAACACGCCGAGCACCCGTTCTGGTATGCCCGAGCCACCTCCCACCACAGCGACGCCCTACTACACAAGGCGGACTGGGCGGCGTCCCAAGACACCGTCCTACAAAACACGCCCCCGGGCCCCAGCCACGCCCAGCTCATTATCTCCGGTGATGACGGCCACCTCGACCTACGGCCCCCCACGATGCGGACGCTCGGCGTGATCGTGCAGCGGGCACAGGCGGACCATGCGCTGACGCACCGAGGGCACACACTTCTGGGCGCGGCTCACGCCACAGCCTATGTCCACGCCGGGGACCTCACCGCGACGGCCACCAACTTCCGGGCGCTGCGGGCCAGAGACGGCCACACTCCGGTGCAACGTAGGCTCCGGGTCCGGAAGGAGCGGCTCTCCGGCATCGCCCTCCTACCGCAGCCGTGCCTCCTCTGCGTCGGCCAGGAGGAGATCATGCTGCACATGCACGTTGGGTGCGCCCACTCACGGCTCTTTTGGCCCCACTACCGCCAGGCGGTGCAAAAGGCGGCCCACCACCTCCCGCCCGGGGACAAGGCTCTATGGGTGGCCTCGTGGCGCTCCGCGGGCGCCGCATGGACGGAAGTCTTCTGCTCTGGGCTGGTGCCCGAAGGGGCAGAGGCACAGCTCCGCGCCATAGCCCGCTACGACCCGCCGGGAGAAACCTCCGTAGACAATTTCCTCCACCACATGCTCCGACTGGGGGATTTCGCGTGGGAGCTTCGCAATCACCGGCTGGAGCAACTCCTCTACGAGCCCCTAGGCGCGGCGGCCCAGGTGCACCGATGGGTTACCGCAGCAGGGGGCAGCTGCCCCCCCCCGCCCGCGCGCCCTGACAAGGACTTCGTGGCCTCCCTCCGTGTTGTGAATGGCACCCTAGAGTGCCCGCCGCAAGAGGACCCCCACCCGTACCAGGACCTGCCGGGGGGTTTCTCGAAGCACCTACAAGACGCCCCCTTCCCGCCGTGGATCATCGGGCGCGGCTCCATGACCGCATGGGAGGCCCGTATAGTGGGCGAGGAATGGGCGCGCCAATGGGGCCGGTGGTGCGCCGCCACGCGCGCCCCGGAGACCCCCGCACAGCGGTACGCCGCCATCCCGCTCGAGGGGTGGGGGCCGCACACCCGACCGCGGCCCACCATGATCCGCGGGGCGAGCCTTGACCACCCGTGGGACGCGGCGGCAAAGGAATGGCTGCAGGCGGCCCCGGGGCCACAAGCGGGGTGGAATGGGGACGTGTCCTCACTCATCCGAGCGCCCATCCCCCCCCGCGTCGTCCTCCACACCGCCAACGTACTCCGGGCCACGGAGATACACACATGGGGACGCAACGCAGCCACCATCCGGTGGCTCCCCCCGGAGGACGGAGCCGCCCGGCTCGCCGTGGCGCACTTCAAAACTGGGCGGCCTGTGTACGACGACGCACTGTCCCGGCTGGGCGACACACTGGGGGCCTTACTCCTCATGCTCCCCACCGACCTTGCAGCCGCGCTGCGCCGAGAGCTTGACAGCTGCGACGGGCTCTGGGTAGGGTGGGAGGCAGTTGCGGACGGCAGCCTACTGGCCCTCCTCCAGCGGGACGCCGCAGACGAGTACCGGTGGGGCACGCTGGTGCCCCACCTCACCAGGCGCCACATACACATGGCAACCCCCCCCCAGGGGCACCGCCCGGCGTGGGATGACCTCATCGGCGCCTTCCACGACCACGGGTTTCTCCCCGACGACACGTGGCAGGAGATCCGGCAGAAGACACTCAGCAAGGACTACCGGCGCCGCGTCCGCGCCCGGCTGCTGGAGCTCTGAGACCCCCTCCGCCAGAGGTGGGACGACCTCTGGCTCCGCCGTCTCGGCCGCTGGTCACCGCCCTCCCACCTCCCACACACCTGCCAACTCTGCGGGGAATGCGACAGGGTGTCCTCCACAGCGCCAACGGGCGCCAACAGGTGCACGCAGTGCTCCCAGGTGGCCGCGTACCCCTGGCCCGAACCCCCCGCGGGCCCGCACAGGCGCACGGAAGAGGAGGCCTTGCACCGGCGCATCTGGGGGGGCACACGCCCCCTCACACGAACGCGCGGCCCCGCGGGCGCCGCCCTCCTGTGGATCCACGTGCACCTGCGGGACCCCACGTCCGTCGCACACCTGTTGCACGTGTTCACGCCCTGACCCCCACCCGCCGCCGCGCTTTACAGAGCCCGCAGCACCATGCCTCACCGACGGGGGGACGGGCCGGGGCACACCAGAGCCCGCCGCCGCGCGCAGGAGGCAGCCGTCAGGGGCCTAGTAGCGGACGCGGTGACGGGGGCGCACAAGGCGCACGCTGCCGCCCAGCGCGACCCAACAGGCAGTGCGGGGGCACTCCTCAGCGAGGCCGCCCTCCCAGCTGTCCGCGCCCTGAACGGAGCAGGGACCCCTACGCTGCTCCCGGCGATGCACCGGATCGTGCACGCTGCCCGGCCGGGGCTAATCAGCCCAGAGGCGCCCCTCTACAGACACTGGATGGAGTGGCGCACGTCCAAACGGTCAGGCCGGCCCCTGTCCATGGGAGGCACCCTGCGGCTGACGGGCGCGGGATCCGCCATGTCCCTCCACAGCAGCGCCCCAGCCCTGCTGCACGCCCTCAGGACGGGCTGCCCCGGGGACACGGCCCCGTACCTGAACCAGGCGCGGGCCACATACCCAGGAGGAGTGTCCGAGCTGGACGCGGCACTTCACCTCCTACGACCCCCCGGACGAGGACCCCGATGTGGGCGAAGTCACGGTTTTCTTGGAAGGCGCGGACGAGGCGCCCACCCGCGCCCGCCCGACGAACCCGGTGTACAACGGCACCAGGCCGACCCCCCCGTACACCGTCGTGTGCGAGGCGTTCCCCAAGGAGCCCACCTGGTGCCCCGCCCTCCCGCCGCCGACGCACGCACCCCGCGGCTGGGCCAACCCGCACCTATCCCCCGCCCTCTCCAGGACCAGGGGTGCCCACCACAGAGAGCAGGTCCTCTGGCAAGAGCGCCCCGTCACCCCCCTGCTCCTCCTCGTCGTCGCGACCTGCGGGGACCCGGAGCGGGTCCTGGGGATCACCCCCACCCACCTGTACGGGGCAGCGCCCGTACCCCGCCCCCCCTTCCCGGCGCCCGCGGCGCGGGACGGGGTACACACCTTCCTGCCAACACAGGAGGTCACCGCCCTTACAGGGTCCACCTAGTGCGGCTCCCCTCGGCACCACCCGACAACCCCCGGGGGCCCAGGGCCCTGAGCCCCGCCCCAGACTGGGAGCTGTGGCGCGACGTGTAGGCCGTGTGGCTCACCCGCCTCCCAGCCAAGTGCCGATGGATGGCCGCCGGCCCCCGCCCGCACGGGGACAACGCCACCGCCGGCCCCCCCTCCCCTCCCCCGGTCCCCCCTGCGGAGCACTGCACAGCACTGCCCACGGCACAACACAGATACACCGGGAGGTAATGGGAGGGGCACACCTGCCACCACGCATGCCTACCAGGATAACAGGATGTCGGACTCCGATGGCTCCCCCCAGCGAGACGACTGCCACCACCGCCGGTCCCGCTCCCGCTCCCCCGTGTCCCCGGGATACGCGTGGAAGACCCTCGCGGAGCGCGAGGAGCGGCGGCTGGCGGAGGCGGCGATGCCGATCAGGCCGCCGGTCGGACAGCCCCAGGCAGCCTCCGCCGACACCGGGCCGTCGACCCGGGGACCTGCGCCGGCCGAGGAGGCCGCCCCCGCAGCCCAGGCTGCAAGCCCTGCCGCCCCACCCCCGGAGGGGGCCCCAGGCGCACAGGGGGCCGCGACTGCAGCCCCAGCAAGCCGCCACGCAGCCTCCACCGCAGCCCCCGACGCGCCGCCAGCGCGAAGCAAGGCCCCGGCGCGGGCCCTGGGCGCCTCACCAGGAGCCGACGCAGCCGCAGAGGAGAGCGGAGGGGGTGCACGAGGAGGCGAAACCACGGCCCCGGCGAGCCGCGCCACCGCCCCGGCCGGCCACGCCGCAGCCCCCGACACGCCACGGGCACGAGGGACAGACCCCGCGCGGGCCCAGGGCGCCTCGCCGGGGGCCGCCGCAGCAGCAGCAGCAGTGGGCAGGGGGGGCGCCAAGTACCGCGCCCACGCCAACCCCACCCACACTCACACCAGCCCCCCCAAGCCGTTCCCCCCCAAGCCCTTCCCTGCGGGGCGGACGCGGCACGTCCGCCCCCCGGCGCCCGAGCGTTCACCGCCCGGCGTCACGCTGACGCAGCTGCGGCGGCAACAGGACGCCCGGCGCGTGATCAGGGAACGGGGGGACAGCGCGCAGGCGGGGCAGGGTGCCGGCCACGGGAGGGCGGAGCGGGGGGGCAGGAGGCAACAGGGGGAGTGCCCAGGGACAAACGCAGGGGGCAGGCCTGGGCGCACGCGGCAAGGAGCGAGGGCGAAAGCGCGGACAAGGTACCGAGGCCAGCGGCAGCGGAGGGGGACAGAGCACGGGCAGCGGGCGGCACGACGCAGGACAAGGAGCCCAGAAAGGGCACGGGCACGGGAAGGGGACGCAGGGGCGCGAGCAGGGCGCTAAGGCAGGCGGCCACGGAGCGCATGGAGAGGGGCGAGGCGCGGTCAGCAAGCGTGGGTGCAGCTAAGGGCATGGACACGAGCACGGGAAGGATACGGGCGGCAGCAGGGCAGGCCAGGGCACAGGTGACAGAAGGCAGGACCCGCGGCGCAGACAGGGGGACAAAGGGGTGGGGGCGGGGAAGGGACCCAAGGGCAAGGGCAAGGGCGCCATGGGGCCTTGAGGACAGACAGGACGGGGCATTGGACCCCTGGGGGGAGGGCGGAGCGAAGGGAGAGGGACGGGGGGCGGGGCGCCCCCACAGCCGGGCGTGCAGCCGGTGCGGTGCATCCCCCCCGGCATCCAACAAATGCCGGCGCACCACACCCACCACCACCACCACCACCACGCCCACCTCTACAACATCGACCCCGACGCCAGCGACCTCATCCCCCCCAAACCCCCCGACCCCAGCACCAGCTGCCCCCCCCCCGCGCCGAGGGCGGAGCCAGCGCGGATGGCCGCAGCCTGGGCGGCGGGGGGGCGGGACGCGGCGCCGGCGCCGCAGGCACAGGGGCCGCAGGGGGAGCCGGCGCGAGGGGCAGGGGGGGGCCGGCCCTGGGACCGGGACTGGGGCACGGTCCCGGACCCCCTGGGGGATGAGGCCCTCCCCCCAGTGGTGGAGGTGTACGGGTGGTTGAGCTGGGCCAGCTAGGGGACCACCAGGGGGATGAGGAACCGGCCCTTCGATGCCGTGCTCCTCCGGAGGGACAGGGGGAACCGGGAGGTGCCTCCGGGGGTGTGGGCGGCCCCGGAGGACCACAAGAGGATCCTCTGGACGGTGATTCCGGCAGCGTGGCCCGACAGGGCGCCAAAGTGGCCAGCTTTCCTGGAGGGGGGGGCGGTGCTCCGCATCACGGATGCGGATGCCAACAACTGGCTCCCTCGGGCTTTGCGCAACGCCCTCACCCACTGGCGCTACCGCCGGCCGAACCCGCCACCGCTGCAGCCCCAGCCCCTGCACAAGCGACGACAGCGGTGACGGCCGCGCCCCATCGGCCCAGGCGATGGGCGCAGGGGGGGGGACAGGGGACAGTGACACGGGACGCCCCCCCCAGCGGAGCCGGGCCCCCCGACCCACACCCCCCCCCACCCTACAATGCGGCGGAGGGGCGCGCGCCGCCTCCAGTGGAAGGGAGGACGGGGGCACCGAGAGCGAGAGGAGGTTCACTGCCCCGCAGCCCGAGAACCGCTGACCACTGACCCGGACCACCGCCCCCAGCACACACCGGCCCTCCCCCTCCCCCCGGCCAGCCGGCACCGCGCGGCGACGGCGGGAGAGCAGGGAACCCGGGCGAGGGCCTGCGCGAGGGCCCGGCACCCAAGGGCCGAGGGGAGGCGAGAGAAGGGTACGCCCCCCCCGGTCAGCGGCTGGCCCCCAGGGACCGGAACCACCAGGCCGCCCCCCCGCGGCCGTCGGGAGGCGGCGCCAGGGAGCCGGGGGGGGACAGCGGGGAGCCCCCCCACCCCTCCCCCCCCCCCCCCCCGCCCCCCCCCCAGCCCGCGGGCGGCGGGGGGCTGACCAAAGAGACGGTGGCCCCACACCCCCCCGGAGGGGCCGCTGCACCCAGGGGGGAGACGCTGCAGCCGCGGCGAACGCAGCCACGCGTCAAGCAACCCCGGTTGACCACCCGCTCACTCCCGCCTAACCCGCTGCCGGCCGGCGGCTCTGGGGCGGGCCCCGTGGGCCGCAGCAGCACAGTGGCGCCTGGAGACGCAGACGAAGCGGCCCGCCTTGATGCCCGCCTGGGGAAGGCGGGGGAGCAGGCCATAGCCAGGAAACCTCTCCCCTCTGCCCCCCCGCACTGACCCACCGGCGGCCGACCGGACCGCGCCCGGCGCCCACGACCGCCCGACTACCCGTGTATACCCAGGGGAGGTGCGCCGGAGAGGGAGGGGGACAGGGCCGGGGGCCACGGGCCGCCCCCCAGGGCGGAGCAGAAGGGAACAGCGGCGCGCCCCCCCCCCTCCCCCCCCCACTCCCCTTCGGCCTGCGGGCCACGGGGGCGCCAACCCTCTACCCCCCCCGCGGCCGAGGGGGCGTCGCTCCTCCCCCAGAAAGGACCGTGACGCCCGGGACGGGGACGCAGCCGGACCTGCACGCCGCGCGCCCCCGCACCCCCCACTGCCTGCCCCCGCGGGGGTAGCGGCAGGCGGGCGAACCCGCACCAGCGCGCAGGACCAGCGCACGGGCCAGTCCCGGGGGCGGCGCACCACAACGAACCGGAGCAGCATGGGGGCCGCGCCCCCATGGCCGGAGCTTCGCCCGTGACGCCCACAATATTGCCCGCCCGGGGAGGGCAGAGGGACGGACCGAGGCAACACGACACCCCGTCCCGCCGGCCCCCTGGCCACCCCCCCGGAGGGGCGGCTCACCGACCCCCCCCCCCCCCCGCCAGGCTGGCCCGCGGGCGACAGGCTGCCCCACGACCCCGGCCGAACACGTACACCGGGAAGGGATGCGCCGGCGACGAGAGGGGGGCTGAGGCGAGGGCCGCGGGCCGCCCCCCCCAGAGAGGTAGGAGGGGAGCGACGGCGCGATCCCCCCCGATCCCCCCACCCCCTTCAGCGACCCGCAACCCACGGGGACGCCGGCCCCCACCCCCCCGAGGCAGTGGCAGTGATCCCCCCTCCACCCGGCAGGACCGCGGCGCCAGGGAGGGAGGCCGGAGCAGGGCCCGCCTCCACGCCCCAGCCGCCTTCTCCCGCAGGAACCGCGATGGACAAGCGAACCCAAGGGCGCCACACGGACCGCGCCCGAAGACAGCAAGCGAGCACGAACCGGAACGGTATGGCGGCCACGCCCTCCATGGCCAGAGCGACGTCCAGAACACCCGCTTTGTTGCCTGCCCAGGGAAGGCAGAGGGACGGACCGAAGGCAAGGCGACCCCCAGCCCCACTGGCCCCCCGGCCGCACAGACCGGGAGAACGGCACAAAGGCCGCCCCCCCCCCCTCACCCCACCCCCCAGCGTTGGAACGCCTCGGACGCGCAGGCCCACCCCACGGGGGTCACACAGCCCCAAGCCAGGTAGGGGGGAAACGGGACCGGGCGCCCCCCCCCCCAAAGGGAACAAACAAAGAAAAAAGAAACAAAACAAACCAAACGGAGCACGGGACCGGGGCAGGAAGCGCGGAGGGGCACGCACCGAGTGGAACGGCCCTACCAGCGCCCAGCACCGGGACCGCGCGAAGTGCGCGCGCCACACCAGCCGGGGGAGGAGGGGGGGAGCGCAGACGCCGCGGGAGCGCGAGCGCAGACACACACAAAGGACACGCGGGGAATGCCAGAAGGGCAACCGGACCGATCCCGCGGAACGCAAAGAGCCCATGGAATGGCGTACCAGCGAGCGAGGGCAAGGGACACCCGGACGGGACGGCCCGCCACACACAGCGCGGGAGACGCGGGGCGGGAAGGGGGAGACGGGGAAGACACGACACCAGGCACCGGCCCGACCCCTCCGAACTGGCCGCGAGCGCCGCGCATACACGAACAGGGCACTGCACCCGCCAAGGCAGTAGTGGCGCACCGCGCTACGCACCAGCCCCAAGGCTAGGCAGCCTCCGCGCCAGCCACGGGGGTCCCACTGGCGACGAGCCAGTAGCACGGGCCCGGCGGCGCCGGCGCCCCGGGCGAACACACATCAGAGGGGCAACGCGGTAGGTAAGCGCCTGCAGCTACGGCTGCTAAGCGATGCACTGACCGGGGAGTGGCGAAATGGGGAAGCCGGGGAGGGACGGGGCTCCGAGCCCTGTGAACCCGGAGGACTCCGCCACCACGCAGGAGGTGTGTCATGAAGGGCCCCCCACTAGGTTCAGGTGGGGACGATATCACCTGGCCCGACCAGGTGGCCCCCCGGGGCCGTAAGGCGTCTAGTACCCGCAAAATCAAACCTCAAACCCCATACCACTGTAGGTGTCGTTATTTGGAGTTTTTTTTCTGAATACGTGGGCTTTGGGGAGGACGATGCCACCTAGGCTTAGATTCTAGACTGGCAGCAACACAAGCAGTAGGCCATGAGCCCCATACACAGAGGTGTGGTGAGCCCTCATGGTTTGCATATACCCCATTGGCCCGTCTGTTTTGATTGAGTTTTGCTTGGGCCTGCCTGTGGCGGGGCCTTGATTGGCCTACCTCAGTGTAGGGAACCTCTTCCAAGCGCCTGAGTGTATTCGTTTGGTCGTGATGTGAGTACTATGTGGAGATCTCATACTGTTTTGGAGAACTAATGTTGTGAACATTTGAGTACTGTGGCACGCTGTTCTTTGCCATTTCCGCATTAGTGCAAAGCTTTTGCCTGTCCACCTTCCCCTTGGTCTCCAATTTGATTACACTTTCTGAGTGTCTATTTTGTTTGCGGTATGTGCTGAAATCCTGCCAGTTTGAACAATTGCAACAGCACCCAAAGTAAGTACCTTCAAGTACTCAATTGGAGTTAAGCCTTTTTCACTATAGGGGAGGCAACAATTTCAGACCACTTTAATCCTAGACACCAACATTTGAGTCCCATTTTCGGGCCGAAATTTTCGGTGCAAAACCACTACGGGTATGGCGGCATTACCGGGGGCAGGGAATCAAGCGGACGTTAACTGACGTAGGCTAAATTGCCTTCGAATTGCCTTCCGTTGTCTTTGTGGCTTTGAATCGTGTTATCCTTCTTGTTTTGAATGAACTTTTGTTACTGTGATTAAACGTTTCCACTACTTTATGCACATGCTCCCAGTTCTGTTGAATTGCTGGCGTCGGGAGTCTGCAGAGCGTGGGAGCTGCAGACTAGAGGACCGGCTGCAAAAGGCAGGAGGGCATCTCAAAGATGAGGTTGCACTACTTGTCCCAAGGAAGTTGAGACAGCAAGGAGAGTGAAACTAGAGGAACTGGTCCTCTGGTGACAAAACAGCGGCCGTTCAGCTTGTGAAAACGGCCGAGTACAACCATTTACACTTGAAGCACGGCAAAGACACACCGCTGAGGGCTACAATGTGGAGCCGGGGACAGCAACTCCAAGAACCATAAGAGCATCAGCCTCTACGCGGACAGGTACGGCAATACACACTGACCGCAATGGAGGAGGCGGCTGTGGTGAAGTACATGAACGCCTTGATAGAGCAAGGACTTGGAGGCGACATCAGACCCTTGAGAGTTTGTCCGGCGGTGTGCGATGCCGTTTGGTGTAGTGCAGCACACCAGGAGGGAAACGAGACGCGACGGGGAGTTTGACAGACACCCACCAATGTTGGTGTTCTTAGTGTGCAGCCACTGGCTGAAACTATTCTTCAAGACTCCCTTGTCTGTCTCCCACTTGGCTGCCGAGCTTCCGCGCGCGACACGACATCATGATCCTGATGTGAACTTTGAAACAGTGGTTGCTGTAGTGTTGCACTGCGTGCCTGGCTCCATGTTGTGCCAGATTCAGGATTGACGCGCTCGCTTGTTCATCGTCGCTCCTTATCGCTTCGTACACTCGTAGTTATGGTTTGTAACACCTCCACCACAAAAAAACCGGTTTTTTTTCGATCATTATATTAAAAATACCCGACTCATTGCGATTATTGTATCTAAAATAACCGGTTGGATGTGATAATTGTATTTGCTCGACACAATGAAACGGTTTTTTCCGATTGATCGGTGATTACCGATTGCATAATTGATTGCACCTAGCAAGGCACACTTTTCGAACTATTTGTCAAGAAGTACAAAGTTAGAAAACACAATTTTTTTCACTGATATTTGATCTTTGCGTCATGTTTTCAAACAAAAAAGGTTTTTTCCCAATGCAAAATTTTTTCCAAACAAAACATGTTTCCAATGAAAACCTTTTTTCAAATTAAAAATTTTCTTGAACTTTTTTCTCTGCCCGAGTGACATCATCAGTGATGTCAACAATGTGTGACATCACTGCTGACGTAGCTTCATTTTTCCGCAGCAAAAATCTTTTTTCCAATGGAAAAAGTTTTTGCAGTCGAATTTCTTTTTCAAATCTAAGTTTTTTTTTGGTACTATTTTTTCTAATTGTTTTTTGTATCTTCTTTTTTCAGTTGCAAAATGAGACGCCGTGGGAAGAAAGTTGTCGAACCTGCTACTCAACAGAGACTACCACCAGAGGGTCAAACCGGCAAACCACTGGGAACCCGCCATCATTTTGGTGCTCCTCATGGACAATCTGATACCTATCAGGAGAAGGACATCGTTGCAGAGAGAATTGCAAAAAATTCAGCTACTGGGATATCAGACAAGCAGTATCACCTTCCTCGGAAGGGTTACCCTGTTTCAGCCCGCATGTGGGAACCCTTGGAACACCTTAGCGGCTGTGAGCAATTTTTTTCTAGAGTCAATGAGGAGAGTGAGCGACAGGAACACGAATATGAACAACAGCGCAAAAAGCAGAGGCCCGACACGAGAATGGTGCTTATGCGGACAATCATATGGACTACAGTGATTGGAAGGTGAATGGACACCCGGTGCCTATTTTGTAACCTTCTGCAACTGTGATGAATGATATTCAGGGGACATTGTATGCAACGTGCGCTGTTGTTCTGCCATCAACGTACATGCTCATCCAAAAAGCACAACCGCCGGAGGTTGTTGCTCCATGGGATCCAGCAGTGGTGTTTACAACTGCAGATATGACTCGTGAAGTTGTTCTTGCGCGTCACTCTTTCTGTGATGCGCTTGAGGATCATTTCATTGCTTCCTTGCCTACACACATTCTTCGAATGTACTCCATTGCGATGCTGCTGGACCCAAGGTTCAAAAACTTGCTTTTGTTGAGCGATGAGGAGAGGGATGCTGTAGTTAACAGTGTGAGGCAAGAGTGGAACCTGAAATGGAGACCGAAGGCTGCAATGGTTCGCCAACCAAAGCCAGCGGCACAACACGATGCACCTAAGGGTTGCACCTCTTTGTTGGCTGCAGAACTCGTTGCTAATGTTGCACTACCGGACTGCAACAATGATTTTCCTCGCCACCAGTTGGACGATTGCTTTTCCTTGCCAGTTGCTGACATGCACACCTGTGTCATTGATTGGTGGCAACAGCACTGCCATCCCTTTCCCTACTTGAACAAGATGGCCCGGCAATACGTGGCGTGTCCGGCGCCATCGGCTGGGCCTGAGCGCTTGTTCGGTACTGCCGGGTTTACGTTCTCGGATTCAGCACAGGCAATGAAGGAAGGCACATTGGGAGCCCAGTTGCTGGTTGCCTACAATTCTAAGCCCCATATGTATGTTGCAACTTGAGCGCTGTTTCTTTCGTGCGACATCAGATGCCGATCGCCAAATGCTACAAGCTTCACTTCTGCTATGGGCGCTGTTTTTGCACGCAATTCGACGCTAAATGTACGTTCAAGGATGTAACATGTAGCATGCCATTTAGATCTGTTGATTTCTTGGTATGTATCGCAAGTTTCGGTTGGTGCATATTGACAAGTTGCCCGCAAAAGTGGTGAAGGTTGAAGCTAGTTCAGCAGAAATGCATGGGACCATGAAAGCATGGCACACACGTTCAAATGCTGTTGGCAGCAATTTTCTATTATATAATCTTGGCGCAGCTCTTCGCGATGTTTGCGGGGCGCTTTGCAGCGGCACTTCTATCATCCGACGTGGTGAGGTTGTATGCATGCAGATCATTGCCACAGAAACAATTGCGCGGTCACACGCTGACCTTCCATCAGGTTGCCTACAGCGTGATGCAGTGTACCAAGACCATAGCGAAAAAAAGGTCCAGACTCGATCAATTTTCGAGCGTCTGTTGAGGAACTTGGCTGACAAGTCACGCCGCATCGGTGAACAGCATCACCTACCATAACACTCGCCATTGATCATAATCATGGACTAGGTTGCCTCCCACAGCCAAGAAGCCCTCACTTGCATCCATGGGCATCTGCGTCAATGCAAGGATCACCCTTCGCAGTACATTTATTTTGGAAGAAAGAGAGCTTCTCAAATCCGCCGGACCAGTTGATCCATCCTTCAATGCACCACACAATGGTGAATCACGGCATGCGAATCCACAGCAAAGAGATCCCCAACAAAACACCACTCGACATGTCTCAGAGAACAATGAAAATCTTGCTTGTTTAGTTGGTCAGCGCATGGTGCAAAGAAACAAGAACAGCGCAGTAGATGGTGCTGTCCAGACAAATGGTACTTCGAGAGGTCCTAATCGGCGACTTAGTGGATGGCATGCCTCAGCCGCCCCTTGTGATTTTGCTTGGACCCCCGGAACAGTATGCTCTTGCCATTCTCTGCAATCAGCATGTCATTGAACCAGCCGATGAAGCAAGTGATCATGAACCCGAACCAGAGGCCCCTGCTGCAGTTGAAGCCTCTGCAGCGGCTGAAGCCCTTGCGGCACTTGCTGCCCCGCACAGGGCACCTCTGGCCAGTTTGCAGTCAAGGAGCGAGAGACGTGCAACACACGCAGCTGATTGGGAGCTAAGGGCTGCCGAGCGCAATCTCGTACGGCAAGATTTTGATGACTCTGACAGTGATTCGTTCGCATGACTTTCTGCGTACGTCGGCGTCAGCTAGTCCGGGTCATATGATAGCTGCTCTTATGATTGTAATGGCGCATTATTTTTTTCTGGACATGTGGTCTTTACCATTATAGCTGTTTACGTGAGAGTGTGGCACTTCAGGGATCAACCAACGGTGGCACCGCCCCAAACAGCCCAGCAGACTCGAAGGTCTTGCCAAGTGGCACGGTGTTTGGACACTCAGTACACTCAATGTAGTGTTCTGGCAGTGTGCAACAAATGTGACGGGTGGGGACATAAGAAGGACTAAGGCGACAATGCATGGTCTGAGCCGGGGCAGGCTTTCACTTTTTTCTTGCATGCGGACTATGATTCTCTGGTTCCAAAAAGAGAAGAGTACTGCAGTTAGTCTGCTTGCAGGTGTGCAAGGGTTCAGAGGCAAAAGCATCATTGTTTTTTCATTGCAGAGGCGAATGAAAAGAAAGAATTGAAAAAAAAGTTTTGCCTTTTATGAAAGAAAACCTACGGGTGTTGCATTGTAATGCCAAAGGTGGTGCAGTTAAAAATATTTTGGCAAGTGACAAGGAGGAAGAGTTTAAAACATTTGAACAAGGTACCAGAGTTAAAAACACTTTGGCAAGGAAGACGGAAACATTGCAAATAGTTGTGAGAAGTAGAGGGTAGTTTCTAACAAAGGAGAAAAGTGTGGAAAACCTTTGGTAACTATTTGGAAAAACATTTTCGTCGAAATTGAGCTAAGAGCCTTGTGATGCCCTATCCAAAAAGAAGCGTGGCATGAAGTTTTGCTGTCAAAACTAACAGTTTGAGAGCTCCGGGTCTGAAACTTTGGTGCTCAAACAGGCAAAAATGGCAAGGTGCCTAAATTGAAAGCGTATGAAATTGTTGCCCCGTTGTATGCTAGGTCCTGAGGTTGGAGATCACTTTACTTTTGAGGTTCTACTGACCACAATCTGTCCTAACTTTCACTTACCTAATTGTTTTCAGCGTGTGTATCGAACGCTCGTTGGTGTGTTTGACCCTCTTCTTTTATGGCCCAACTCATATTGCGTGACGACAATGGAATAAAGATGTCCCATTCAGGCCACCTGATTGTTTTCAGCGTGTCTATCGAACACTCGTTGGTGTGTTTGACCTCGTTCCTTTCTAGCTCAACTCATATTCTGTGATGAGAGTGTAAAAAGGACGTCCAATTTAGGCCATAGTTCACTTACGCCTTCAGCAATGGGTCCGACGCGTGTGTGAATGTTGTCGTTTTAGATTGGTATATAAATTTCCGTCATTTGAGTGCTTACATTTACAGTTGTATCTTCTGTGTTCCCACTGTGTGTGTGCGCGCGTTTGAAATCGTGATATGCTAGATTTTGGCGTTGCCGCCTCTGCTTGACGTTTTTGAATGTCAATTCGTTGAAGTCGTGTAAGTTGTTTATATAGATTCGACGGTTTTAGATCTATGTCGATGTTACGGCGTTAGCAGGGCATTCTGAGGCGCCCGTTTTCGGTTTACGTCAGATTTTCTGATTATTAGTGGTACCTATGTGTGTGTCATGCATGTTTGTGTTAGTGTTAAGTGTTATAGTGCAAATGTATTTTTTCACATTTTCATTCTCTGAGACATGAAGGTTTGGTGAGTCACCCCACCGACATGGCCGCTTGGCAATTGCTAAGCCTAGTAAGGGACGAAGGCCGGTGGCAAAGTCCGGCAGCCAGCAACACATGGCCTTTTGCACTTGCACTGTGTGTATGTACGGATTCAGGTTTAGGTTTATCACATTTGAGGCACGGGTCTTCACTTTGAAATTTGATTTTCAAATTTTCTGTTTTTGCTTTCTTCGGTAGTCTAGCCATGAGCCCCTAGGCTACGCCGGGGATGGGCTAGGAAGTGGGATATTCGTCTCTAGCCGGGAGACCATACAATAGACTAGTTACTCTGCTTCCATAGGGACGGGTTTATTATACACTCCAGTATACCGTTCACTAGGCGGAGGGAGGCCACAAGGTCCCTTCTCAGGCGTAGGGGAAGGAGGGGTGCGGCGCCCTCTGCCGCTGTGAGCCACTAGTGCAAACCAGGCGCCGCGTTCGGTTGCCGAACTTCCACGTAAAGTGTACCAAGCGGAGTATGTGCCGAGGAAGATGTCCATCAAAGTTTCTAGTGGGGGTTCGTAGTGGGTTATGGTGCAAAGCTGTGCCTCCGCGGCGTCGAGGACCAGCCTAGAGCAGAGAACCTCCGTCCCCTCCGCCCCGGTGGAATGCAATCAGGTAAGCCACCGCGCCTTATCTTTGGGTGGCAGGTGTTGGGCCGCTTCTTGTTCCTCTTGGCGCAAGTGCCGCCGGAGCACGCACGATGTGTTACGGTCTCCTGTTTCCCTCCGCAGAAGAGGCACGGTGCGGGGCGGACGCTCATGCCGGATGGTGTGTGTTTTCTTTTTTCCAGCGCACAGCCTGCGTTCTACTGGTATGCTGCCGTCCCTCGCCCGCGGCGCCCGGTGGTTGGTGGCTGATGCAGTGGGGTCTCTGGCATGGATGAGAGCCAGGGTGTCGGCCGTTCCAAGGGGCGTGTGTTCGAGGTGTGTTGACCGTTGGTCATGCTGTGCCCTTTGTATCACGTCACCCAATGACCACATTGTGGGCGCTCGCAACTCTAGGTTGCCATCCTTGCCGGCAAATTTGAGCTGGGAGTGGCTAGGGGTATGCTGTGTCGGACGGTGTCCTTGGATGCCGCGCAGTCCACCTTATGCAACAGCGTGCCGCTGTGGTGGGAGGTGGCACCGATAAATCAAAAAAGATGTTCCGTATGCTCTCAGGTAGGTAGGTAGGTAGGTAGGTAGGTGCACTCGGTCGTGGAGAGGCGCCCCATGGTTCCCGCTGGCGTTGCCGCTGTGACGAACAGGAAGAGGCTCCGCGCTTGAAGAGGGGAGGCGGCTTACATCCCGCTAGACCTGACTGGTGGCCCCCAACAAAGCGGCCCCGGGCAACACAGGGAGGGCTGTTCGCTGCCAGCGTGACTGCTTGTCATGCCGGGAGGGTGTGACCCCGTGCTTGCGCACGTCCCCTCCTTTGGGCGGAACCCTAGGGGTATACCGGACTTCCTGGCGTATCCCGTTCCCAAGGCATGCATGCATGTTCTTGGTACTAGGGTTCTGAGGTGCTTGGGTGTCGCACGCTCCGCCTCGATTCCCAAAGCATCGCAGGCCTTAGGATGCAGCCTTACCCCCGGTCTCCGGATCACGTTTGGCCGGGTCACCTGCATGGCACGGGCTGCCTCGGTGCCCGGGCTATGGACACTGGGTTTCCTACTGTTGTGTGGTGTTTGTGTTTGGGTCAGGGTTGTGTTTGGGCTCGGGTTTCGGCTGCGCTGCGCCACTCCTGGCTGGGGTGTTGGGGTGTGTGTGTGCTTTGGGCCTGTTCCGCTTGTACCCCGTCACTCCTGGCTGGGGTGTGCGGCGTGGGTGTGTGTGGTTGGGCTCGGGTTTCGGCTGCGCCCTGCCACTCCTGGCTGGGATGTCGGGGTTTGTGTGTGCTTGTGTGCGCGCTCCGCTTGCACCCCGCCACTCCTGGCTGGGGTGTGCGGCGTTGGTGTGTGTGTTTCGGCTCTGGTTTCGGCTGCGCCCCGCCTCTCCTGGCTGGGCTGTCGGGGATTGTGTGTGCTGGTGTGCATGCTCCCCTTGTACCCCGCCTCTCCTGGCGGGGGTGTGCGGTGTGGGTGTGTGTGTTTGGGCTGGGGTTTTGGCTGCGCCCCGCCACTCCTGGCTGGGGTGTTCGGGTGTGTGTGTTTGTGTGCGTGCTCCCCTTATACCCCGCCACTCCTGGCTGGGGTGTGCGGCGTGGGTGTATGTGTTTGGGTTCGGGTTTCCACTGCGCCCCGCCACTCCTGGCTGGGGTGTTGGGGTGTGTGTGTGCTCGTGTTTGCGCTCCGCTTGTACCCCGCCACTCCTGGCTGGGGTGTGCGGTGCGGGTGTGGGTGTTTGGGCTCGGGTTTCGGCTGCGCTCCGCCACTCCTGGCTGGGGTGTGCGGCGTGGGTGTGTGTGTTTGTGCTTGGGTTTTGGCTGCGGCCCACCACTCCTGGCGCGGGTGGTGGCATGTGTGTGTGCTGGTGTGCGTGCTCCCCTTGTACCCCGCCACTCCTGGCTGGGGTGTGCGGTGTGGGTGTGGGTGTTTGAGCTCGGGTTTCGGCTGCACCCCGCCACTCCTGGCTGGGGTGTTGGGGTGTGCATGTTTGTGTGCCCGCTCCTCCTGTTCCCCGCCACTCCTGGCTGGGGTGTGCGGTGTGGGTGTGTGTGCTTGGGCTCGGGTTTCGGTTGCGCCCCGCCGCTCCTGGCTGGGGTGTTGGGGTGTGCCTGTTGGTGTGCGTGCTCCCCCTGTACCCCGCCACTCCTGGCTGGGGCGTGCGGCGTGGGTGTGTGTGTTTGAGTTCGGGTTTCGGCTGCGCCCCACCACTCCTGGCTGGGGTGTTGGGGTGTTTGTGTGCTGGTGTGGGCGCTCCCCTTGTACCCCGCCACTCCTGGCTGGAGTGTGCGGTGTGGGTGTGTGTGTGTGGGTTCGGGTTTCGGCTGCGCCCCGCCACTCCTGGCTGGGATGTCGGGGTTTGTGTGTGCTTGTGTGCGCGCTCCGCTTGCACCCCGCCACTCCTGGCTGGGGTGTGCGGCGTTGGTGTGTGTGTTTCGGCTCTGGTTTCGGCTGCGCCCCGCCTCTCCTGGCTGGGCTGTCGGGGATTGTGTGTGCTGGTGTGCATGCTCCCCTTGTACCCCGCCTCTCCTGGCTGGGGTGTGCGGTGTGGGTGTGTGTGTTTGGGCTGGGGTTTCGGCTGCGCCCCGCCACTCCTGGCTGGGGTGTTCGGGTGTGTGTGTTTGTGTGCGTGCTCCCCTTATACCCCGCCACTCCTGGCTGGGGTGTGCGGCGTGGGTGTATGTGTTTGGGTTCGGGTTTCCACTGCGCCTCGCCACTCCTGGCTGGGCTGTTGGGGTGTGTGTGTGCTCGTGTTCGCGCTCCGCTTGTACCCCGCCACTCCTGGCTGGGGTGTGCGGTGCGGGTGTGGGTGTTTGGGCTCGGGTTTCGGCTGCGCTCCGCCACTCCTGGCTGGGGTGTGCGGCGTGGGTGTGTGTGTTTGTGCTTGGGTTTTGGCTGCGGCCCACCACTCCTGGCGCGGGTGGTGGCATGTGTGTGTGCTGGTGTGCGTGCTCCCCTTGTACCCCGCCACTCCTGGCTGGGGTGTGCCGTGTGGGTGTGGGTGTTTGAGCTCGGGTTTCGGCTGCACCCCGCCACTCCTGGCTGGGGTGTTGGGGTGTGCATGTTTGTGTGCCCGCTCCTCCTGTTCCCCGCCACTCCTGGCTGGGGTGTGCGGTGTGGGTGTGTGTGCTTGGGCTCGGGTTTCGGTTGCGCCCCGCCGCTCCTGGCTGGGGTGTTGGGGTGTGCCTGTTGGTGTGCGTGCTCCCCCTGTACCCCGCCACTCCTGGCTGGGGCGTGCGGCGTGGGTGTGTGTGTTTGAGTTCGGGTTTCGGCTGCGCCCCACCACTCCTGGCTGGGGTGTTGGGGTGTTTGTGTGCTGGTGTGGGCGCTCCCCTTGTACCCCGCCACTCCTGGCTGGGGTGTGCGGTGTGGGTGTGTGTGTGTGGGTTCGGGTTTCGGCTGCGCCCCGCCACTCCTGGCTGGGGTGTTGGGGTGTGTGTGTGCTGGTGTGGGCGCTCCCCTTGTACCCCGCCACTCCTGGCTGGGGTGTGCGGCGTGGGTGTGTGTGTTTGGGCTCGGGTTTCGGCTGCGCCCCGCCTCTCCTGGCTGGGGTGTTGGGGTGTGCGTGTTGGTGTGCGTTCTCCCCCTGTACCCCACCACTCCTGGCTGGGGTGTGCGGCGTGGGTGTGTGTGCTTGGGTTCGGGTTTCGGCTGCGCCCCGCCACTCCTGGCTGGGGTGTTGGGGTGTTTGTGTGCTGGTGTGCGCGCTCCGCTTGCACCCCGCCACTCCTGGTTGGGGTGTGCGGTGTGGGTGTGTGTCTTTGGGCTCGGGTTTCGGCTGCACCCCGCCGCTCCTGGGTGGGGTGTTTGGGTGTGTGTGTGCTTGTGTGCCTGGGCCGCTCGTACCCCGCCACTCCTGGCTGGGGTGTGCGGCGTGGGTGTGTGTGCTTGGGCTCGGGTTTTGGCTGCGCCCCGCCACTCCTGGCTGGGGTGTTGGGGTGTGTGTGTGCTGGTGTTCGCGGTCCGCTTGCACCCCGCCACTCCTGGCTGGGGTGTGCAGTGTGGGTGTGTGTGTTTGGGCTCGGGTTTCGGCTGCGCCCCGCCGCTCCTGGCTGGGGTGTTGGGGTGTGCCTGTTGGTGTGCGTGCTCCCCCTGTACCCCGCCACTCCTGGCAGGGGCGTGCGGCGTGGGTGTGTGTGTTTGGGTTCGGGTTTCGGCTGCGCCCCACCACTCCTGGCTGGGGTGTTGGGGTGTTTGTGTGCTGGTGTGGGCGCTCCCCTTGTACCCCGCCACTCCTGGCTGGGGTGTGCGGTGTGGGTGTGTGTGTGTGGGTTCGGGTTTCGGCTGCGCCCCGCCACTCCTGGCTGGGCTGTTGGGGTGTGTGTGTGCTGGTGTGGGCGCTCCCCTTGTACCCCGCCACTCCTGGCTGGGGTGTGCGGCGTGGGTGTGTGTGTTTGGGCTCGGGTTTCGGCTGCGCCCCGCCACTCCTGGCTGGGGTGTTGGGGTGTGCGTGTTGGTGTGCGTTCTCCCCCTGTACCCCGCCACTCCTGCCTGGGGTGTGCGGCGTGGGTGTGTGTGCTTGGGTTCGGGTTTGGGCTGCGCCCCGCCACTCCTGGCTGGGGTGTTGGGGTGTGTGTGTGCTGGTGTGCGCGCTCCGCTTGCACCCCGCCACTTCTGGCTGGGGTGTGCGCTGTGGGTGTGTGTGTTTGGGCTCGGGTTTCGGCTGCGCCCCGCCACTCCTGGCTGGGATGTTGGGGTGTGTGTGTGCTTGTGTGTCTGTTCCGCTTGTACCCCGCCACTCCTGGCTGGGGTGTGCGGCGTGGGTGTGTGTGCTTGGGCTTGGGTTTTGGCTGCGCCCTGCCACGCCCGGCGGTGGTGTTGGGGTGTGTGTGTGCTGGTGTTTGCGCTCCGCCTGTACCCCGCCACTCCTGGCTGGGGTGTGCGGCGTGGGTGTGTGTGTTTGGGCTCGGGTTTCGGCTGCGCCCCGCCACTCCTGGCTGGGGTTTCTTGGGTGTGTGTGTGCTGGTGTGCGTGCTCCCCATGTACCCCGCCACTCCTGGCTGGGGGGTGCATTGTGGGGGTGTGTGCTCGGGCTCCGGTTTTGGCTCTGCCCCGCCACTCCTGGCTGGGGTGTGTGGTGTGTGGGTTGGCTGTTGCCTGGCACCTGTTCCTGTAGCGTGGTTCGTTGTGTGTTGTGCGCGCTGCCCGCGTTTGCGGCACCCGGTGGCCGTTGTTGCTTGGCACCTGTCCTTGTGCCGTGGTTGTGGTGAAGCAGAATCGTTAACGATCCCTGCGTTTGCATTTTTGTAGCAGAGCTTAGCGTCGCGAAGGCTTCTGGCGCATAGCGCGAAGTCACGCAAATGACGTAATCTTGCATCAGGAGAGTGACTGAAGGCAGCCAATAGCTGTCGTTACGTGTTTTTATTCGGCATCTATTTTTATATAGTTAAATTCTGTAGCTTAATATATGCGATTTGCGTCGTGTATGTTAACTCTGTTTGTTACGGAATCTGCTTGTCGTTGACGTTCAGGTTTGTGTCATATGGGAGGACCGTCCAAGGCTCTCAGAATTAGTTGTAGGCCGACACTGGCCTGAACGCCGCATCCCTCGTCCTGGGGAAGCATGCCAGGGCATCGTGGACGCAAGCAACGCCCTCGTTGAGGGCCAAAGGTGTGGAATACGCCGGTGGCGCTTAGCATCGTGGCAAGAGCGCCCTCGTTGAGGGCCTACGTCTATTGGCCAAGGCGCTCAGCATCGTGGAAGCTGAAAACTGGAAGGTCTCAGCCTATGATGGATTCACTGAAAGAAACCCTCGATACAGGTTAGACCTCCTGTGGATTTGGTGCGCTGCGTTTGCTATTGGGTGCCAGCAAGGCTCCGGCGATCCAAGGTTTCTGTATCTTTGCAGGAGCAGCAGGATATTTTTTTATCAAAATCAATCTGTGGTTCAAAAAGCTCGTAAGGAGATCAGCTTTTCTCACGTGAAAGCAAAGCAGGACTAAGAGTGCGGCGGCAAAGTATGGAGAAATAGCAAGGGATCAGCATTTTGTTTTTCTCACGTCAAAGCAAAGCAAGGCTTGTTTTTCTCACGTCAAAGCAAAGCAAGGCCAAGACAAGGTGTGATAGCAAAATGGCAAACAAAACAGTGGTGCACGAAAGGGAAAATCAGTGCAAGGCAGAGATCAAAGAAACAAGTTCAGCGCAGTGTCCCGTGGGTCTCAAGGGTCGAAGGCCTCATGCTCTGCGAGGCCCCACGGTACCGCTTCAAAATAATTCTGAAGGAGCGTCTAGCCGCCTTAGACGCGTCCGATCATGTGTTGCAAGCAGCCGCGTGTGGAGTGGACAACAAAACTGAAGATTCCCGAATCCTTCGAGGGGTACACGATCAGTACCAGCGTGTACAAAGTATGGGTGCTCCCGACCATGGTCCACAGTTACAGCGCATGGTGAAGAAAGGTGCACAAGACTAGCATCGGTGCTGCACGGAAGCCATGATGCGTCGGAGGGGACAACGTCGATGCAGGCCTTCGTTCAACCTTCGAGGTCTCAGCGAGAGTCGCCAAGTAACGCTGGAAAAGTCCGTCTTCGCGGCCGGCAACCTGGCTAAGCTCTTAGGAGGGGCGTGAAGCAGAATCGTTAACGATCCCTGCGTTTGCATTTTTGTAGCAGAGCTTAGCGTCGCGAAGGCTTCTGGCGCATAGCGCGAAGTCACGCAAATGACGTAATTTTGCATCAGGAGAGTGACTGAAGGCAGCCAATAGCTGTCGTTACGTGTTTTTATTCGGCATCTATTTTTTGT
Organism: Eutreptiella sp. 'Long Island Sound 2002'; assembly: GCA_964036045.1. NCBI lineage: Eukaryota > Euglenozoa > Euglenophyceae > Eutreptiales > Eutreptiaceae > Eutreptiella > Eutreptiella sp. 'Long Island Sound 2002'. The sequence goes on along the minus strand of OZ038380.1, from coordinate 76,477,025 downwards.
ATAGTTAAATTCTGTAGCTTAATATATGCGATTTGCGTCGTGTATGTTAATTCTGTTTGTTACGGAATCTGTTTGTCGTTGACGTTCAGGTTTGTGTCATATGGGAGGACCGTCCAAGGTTCTCAGAATTATTTGTAGGCCGACACTGGCCTGAACGCCGCATCCCTTGTCCTGGGGAAGCATGCCAGGGCATCGTGGACGCAAGCAACGCCCTCGTTGATGGCCAAAGGTGTGGAATACGCCGGTGGCGCTTAGCATCGTGGCAAGAGCGCCCTCGTTGAGGGCCTACGGCTATTGGCCAAGGCGCTCAGCATCGTGGAAGCTGAAAACTGCAAGGTCTCAGCCTATAATGGATTCACTGAAAGAAACCCTCGATACAGGTTAGACCTCCTGTGGATTTGGTGCGCTGCGTTTGCTATTGGGTGCCAGCAAGGCTTGGGCGATCCAAGGGTTCTGTATCTTTGCAGGAGCAGCAGGATATTTTTTTATCAAAATCAATCTGTGGTTCAAAAAGCTCGTAAGGAGTTCAGCTTTTCTCACGTGAAAGCAAAGCAGGACTAAGAGTGCGGCGGCAAAGTATGGAGAAATACCAGGGGATCAGCATTTTGTTTTTCTCACGTCAAAGCAAAGCAAGGCTTGTTTTTCTCACGTCAAAGCAAAGCAAGGCCAACACAAGCTGTGATAGCAAAATGGCAGACAAAACAGTGGTGCACGAAAGGGAAAATCAGTGCAAGGCAGAGATCAAAGAAACAAGTTCAGCGCAGTGTCCCGTGGGTCTCAAGGGTCGAAGGCCTCACGCTCCGCGAGGCCCCGGGGTACCGCTTCAGTGGCCGGCGGCGTGCCTCTCTAGCGTGCCTCGTGGCCCCGCGTTGGTGCGCGGCGCCTCGTCCGGTCCGGTCGCTCTCGGTGCTCCGGTCGGCTTTCCCGTCGCCGTGGTGCCTTTCCCCACCCCGGGGGCTGGCGCCCCCGGCTTTACTGGGTGGCTGCGCGGGGCACGCGGAGGCCGGCCGAGAACCAGGCTCATTGTGCCTGCCGCTGGCCCCCGCCGAGGCAGGGGCGCTGGGCTCGCTCCGCGTCGTACCCGTTCGGGGCCCTGCGATGGGATTGTCCCTAGCGGGTCCCTCCGGCGTCGGTCTTGGGCTGCGTGCGCTGCGGTGGTTGGCGTGTGTGGACCCGGTCACTGACGCGTCCGGTTTCCCGTACCGTCCCTCGTTTGACGGGGGACTCGGCCGGTGCACCGGGGCTGTTTTGTGTGGACGCCGACACCTCCCCTTGCGGGTCGGAGGACGCCACGCCCGGGTCCCGTGCGTGTGTGCGTGTGCTCGCCCCCTGGCCGGGTCGGGCGGGCCGGCCTCCCGGGCGCGTTCTGGTGCGCCTCACCTTTTCCCTTTGCCGCTTGGTCCTTCTGCTTTGCTGGGCCCCCTCCGGGCTGGGGTTGCCCCCTTTGTGGTTCTTTGGTTTCCTCTGCCCCCCCCCCCCCTTTTTTTTTCTTCTTGCTTTCCCTTTTCCGCGCCCCCCTTGTCTCTTTCTTTCTCTGGTTTCCGGCCCCTGGTGCCTTGGGCCTTGGCGCCTTGTTTGTCTTTTCTCCTCCCTCCCGCCTTGTGTTTTTTTTTTCTCTCGCGCCCCCGTTGTCTCCGGCTTTCTTTGGTTTCCGGCCCGGGGTGCCCTGGGCCTTGGCGCTGTGTGCTGTTTGTTTTGTTGGCCTCCCGCTCCCCGGCTCTCCGCGCGCTCTCGCCTCTTTTGTGGTTCCTGCCCCGCCGGTGGCTGTTCCTCGGTGGTTGCTGCCGGTTGCCCCCCCCCCCCCCCCCTTTTTGTGTCTGGCTGTTTCCGTATGCTCTCACCGTATAGTCAGATCCTCTGGTAGCCACTGTAGAGTCAGCTAGTTAACCGCCTTTGCCAACCTAGTGCGAACCCCCGTGGTCCTGTTGTGGTCTGCGTGTCGCAGGAGATGGAGTATGACTTCTTCGTCCACCGTGTGGAATCACGGCTTTTCGCTGCCGCACGGTAAAGGGAGGGACGCGGCTACTCCCTCCGCAACGGGTATCGTGCCTCGGAGGGCTACTGCCCATGTGCGACTAATAATAGCCGGGAGGGCCACTTCAGTGGTCTGTCTGCGAGCCTCTCCTCTTCCGAGGCGTCGGCAGACATTTGGCGCCAGGCCTCCGGGCTCCAGTAGTATTTGCTGGGCTTCAACCATCCCGCGTTGAGTGGCGTGGGCTGCCACTGGATGTCGGGGTGGTTGGGGACCAGCAGGTTCACGCCAAGGGCCAGCGTGCTGTTTGCATTGAGGGTTGGGTGGTCGTGGAATCGGACCTCTGCCTTGGTAAAGGTACTTGCCCAGGACCGGAGTGCCGTCTAGTGCTCCCGCAGCCACGCCGAGGTCGTGCAGATTGTGGCACGCCATGTGTTGGTCATGCGGCACTCTCGAGGCCACAATTACGGCAGGGTTGCGTCGCAGCCCGCGGGGCACGGGTCGGCCTGCCCCCACCAGTACCACACCCCATTCGTCCGAGAGTGGTGCGTGCTCCATCGCCTTGGCGAACTGGTCGTCCGTGGTCACCAACCACACTGGCGTGGGCACGTGGTGCCGCGGTTGTAGTGGTTCGGGCCACGCCAAATTTGCTTTGGGCTCTTGGTGATGCACACCTACGAAGAGGTCGCAAAAGATGTACATGAGTGCCGTTGGTTGGTGGTAGACTACCCCACGGCCAGGGGGGGCCGGGTTTACCTTGCGTCCGTAGCCGCCCAAGTGGAGATGTAAGCCGTCTGGCGTCATCTGCCGGCCCGTATGCACATCGTGCTGAGCTCCAGTGGGGTGGACGAGCCGCAAGTGGAGGTCCTTTGTGCAGGTAGTGTGGAAAGGGTAGATTACGACCTTACGCTACCCGGTCTGGTTTGTGGGTCCTTGCTCTTTGCGGCAGTAGTGGAGATGCTCCTCCGCGCATTGGTTGAAATATTATAGTACCGCCACGGGCCATGGGTTCTCGTTGTCTGCAAAGGAGTAGCTCGGCTTGTGGTGTCAGTGCCAGGGTAATGCGTATACACGGGGTAGCGTACTGTATCACCCTTTCAAGGATTGCAAGCATCACATCCTGGAATACCTTGCGTGGTGCAAGGGTGTTGAGGCACGAGTGGCGCACTGCTGGCACGCGCCGCTATACAGAACGCTCCAGGCCGGGAGGGGAAAATCGCGCGCGCCAGTGAAATAAAAAGAAAAAACAGGAAAATGACGCAGAAAACAAATAAAAGCATGGAAAAATCGATTTTACGGACCTCAGAAACCCCCCCACGAATTTTGCGCCAATGTTTGGCGAGGGCGGCAAAAAATACACCACACACAGCAACACAACGTGACCAAAGTGAGAAAACAAGTGAACTGGCTTGTGCACACGCCAAAATAATAGCAAAGTGCCCGCAAGTAGGGAATTAGTGCTTGAGTGCACGCTCCAACAACACACAAAGTGGGCACAAGGGAAAGGAAAGGCACCACACGCTTCCTCTTGGGCGTCACCACAAACAAAGAGTCCTCAACGCAACGAATAAGTAGCATGTGTCATGAATGCATTAAGATAACACGCTTACTCTTGGGCGTTGCCAAAAACAAAGAGTCCGAAGCACAAATAATAAATAACATGTGTCATGCATACATTAAGACAACACACTTACTCTTGGGCGTCGCAAAAACAAAGAGTCCACAACCCAACGAATAAATAGGATGTGTCATGAATGCATTAAGACAACACGCTTACTCTTGGGCGTCGCCAAGAACAAAGCGTCCGCAACACAAAGAATAAGTAGCATGTGTCATGAATGCATTAAGACAACAAGCCTACTCTTGGGCGTCGCCAACCACAAGGAGTCCACAACCCAACGAATAAATAGCATGTGTCACAAGCGTGTTAAGACAACACGCTTACTCTTGGGCGTCGCCAAATGCAAAGAGTCCACAACACAAAGAATAAGTAGCATGTGTCATGAATGCATTAAGACGACACGCTTACTCTTGGGCGTCGCCAAGTACAAGGAGTCCACGACCCCACGAGTAAATAGGTAAATAGCATGTGTCATGAATGCATAAAGACAACAATAATAATAAGTCGCAAATGACGTGGTGACAATGAAATTGAAATTGTGGCATGTGTGCATTAAGACAACGCTCTTACTCATGGGGGTACGTGAACGAGGGGAACAAGGGAACAAGGAACAGGAAGCTGGCAAAGTGCATTTGTAGGAAGAGGAGCTTGAGTGCGTGCCCCAAACAAACAAAAAGTGCGTGCGAAGGGGGAAGGGACAAGAGAACCGGAGAGCACGAACATGCCGAAGGGAGCAAGCATAGAGTAGAGGAAAACAAGTGCGCGCCCCAAAGCACCAGGAAGTGCATGCGACGAGGGAAAGGAAGAGGGAACAGGAGGGCATGCGTTGAAGCAGATTGCAATGCAAGAGAACAATGAGAAAGCAGGAAAAAAGAGAGAACAGAGGAGAAAACCGCAAAAACGTGTCTGTGCGTGTGTGCCCGCCCCAAAACACAGCAACATGCACACGTAGAGACTAGGAGCTTGAGTGCGTGCCCCAGCAAAGCCACCGCAAAGGGAGGAAAAGGGAGCCGAGGGAAGGGAGGGAGGGGACCGAGGGAGAGAAGGAAAGCGCGGGGTAGAGGGAAGCGAGACAGAGAGGAAGGCGACGGGAGGAGAACACGAGGGAACGCAGAGCAGAGCAGGGAGGAGCGGGGGAAGAGGAGCAGCAGAGGGCGCGCGAAAAAAAAGGGAAGCACACACACCACCACCACCGGCCAATGTCGACAAGGACGAATAATATAACGCCCCGGACTGGAACATCCAGGGCAGAGTGGTGCACAGCCCCCGGACTGGATCGTCCGGGGGAGTGGACCCAGTGCCACAGACTGGAACATCCGGGGCCAGGAAGAAGCCACACAGCAACGGGGCCTCCTGGACTGGAGCATCCAGGAGGAAGAAGAGACAAGAGGACAAGCGCAAGGAGCCCGGACTGGGGCATCCGGGGAAGAGCGTACCGGCCGGCAACAGGGCCACCCGGACTGGAACATCCCGCGGGCAGAAACCCTGGACTGGAATATCCGGGGAAGAAGCAAGTAGCCCTGGATTGGAGCGTCCGGGGCTGCACAAGGAGGAGGAGGCGGCGGCGGCAAGAACAAGCGGGAGGTCAGTCAATGATAACATGAACAAGAGCAAGGAACGGGACCACATGGATGGGAGAGGAGAAGAAGAACTTCATCAGTGATGTGAGAAGAGAAGGGGACGACAGAGCGACACAGAAGGAGACAACCGGCAAAGCAAGAAGGAGAAGGACTGTTGGCCCGGTGCCATGGACTGGAACATCCGGGGCAGACCAGGAACAAGCAACAAAGCAGCAGAGCCCCCTGGATTGGAGCATCCGAAGTGCCGCAGAGAAAGGAAGACAAGCGCAAGGAGCCCGAGCTGGAACATCCCAGAAAGAATGAGCAGGCAGGCAACAGGGCCCATTGGTCTGGAACATCTGGGGGGCAGTGGACAACAACCCTAGACTGGATCATCCGGGAACAAAGCAAGTGGCCCCGGATTGGAGCGTCCGGGGCTGCGCAAGGAGGAGGAGGCGGCAAGAATAAGCGGCCGAGGCAAAAAAGATCAAGTGCAAGGAATGGGACCAAGACGGAGGGAGAGGCAAGAAGAGAAGGGGACGAATGAACGGCCCGGACGGAGGCACCCGGCAATGCAAGGAGAAAAAGGGGCAGCCCGGACTGCAGCATCCGGGAAAAAACGAACAGGCCGGCAACAGGGCCACCCGGACTGGAACATCCGGGGGGCCGAAACTCTGGACTGGTACACCCGGGGAAGAAGCGAGTAGCCCTGGATTGGAACGTCCGGGGGGGCTGCACAAGGAGGAGGAGAGGGCAGCGGCAAGAACAAGCGGGAGGTCAGTCAAGGATAACATGAACAAGAGGAAGGAACGGGACCACGTGGCCGGGAGAGGGGAAGAAGACCGCGGGAAGTGCGGCCCCTGGACGGGAGCATCCAGGGGGCGGAAGAGACAGGAAGAGCAGCGCAAGGAACCCGGAGTGGAACATCCGGGGAAGACGGAGCAGGCAAGCAACAGTGCCCACCGGACGGGAGCATTCAGAGGGCAGTGGGCAGAAACCCTGGACTGGACCATCCGGGGACGAAGGGAGTGAGCAACCCCGGAGTGGAACGTGCGGGGATCCATAAGGAGGAGGAGGCGACGAGAACAAGCAGCCAAGGCGCACAAGATCAAGAGCACGGAACGGGACCAAGACGGGGGGAGAGGAGAAGAAGACCACGGCAAGAGAGGCGGAAAGTGAAAGGGACGATTGATCGGCCCGGAAGGAGACACCCGGCAACGCATGAAGCGGGAAAGACAGAGCATCAGGGGAGAGCGGACAAGCGCGAGGTCATCCTGGGCGATCAAGAGCAAAAGCGAGGTCGGGGACAACAGCGGTGGGGAAAGTGATGAAGGCCAAGACAAGGCAGGTGAGAAAGGGACGCGCACCACGGGAAGGAGACAGCGCAGCAATTGGGGGACCAGCCGGAGGGGAGAGCCCTCGGGCTGGAGTGTCCAGGGCAAAGCGGCCCAGTGCCGGCAGCCGGAGAAGAAGGCCAAGAGAGGGGGAGAGGTAGAAGCGGGCGACCACAGAGTGGACCACCCGGTCGGGGCGGGGTTGAGGCAGAAGGAAAGGCCAGAGAGGGGAGAGTGGAGGGGAGGAGCAAAGGCACAGAGGGGAAGGCCAGAGAGACATAAAAGGCGGAGGCGGAAAGGAGTATAAGGCGAAGCCGTGAGGGATGGTGTCAGCTGAGGAGTACCCCAGCTGCTAGACGCCCCGCTGCACGAGCGGTAGTCGTGGTTTCGATTCCAATTAGCAGCGCTCGTGGGGCACGCCTGAAGACAAGCCTCGTTCAAGAGTCATGGCGACGTACTCTTGCAACAGGTCCTCGAGGGGCCACATAGGTACAGAAGCACCCCCGGACACCGGAGATGTTTTCTCTTTGTTCAAAGCGGGCAGCAAGGAGAGCAGGTGCGGAGGGCGACTGGAGGCGGATGGGGAAGGGAACCAAGGGGGGCAGTGGGGGCGAGGCATGCTCATGTGTACGCAGGAAACACACAATGAGCAAGAAAGAAGAAGAGGTCAGCGTGCGGAGCAGGGAGTCAGTTGACAACCTAAAGACGATGAGAGACACAGAGAGCACCGAAAGTGGAGCACAGCGGAGAAGAACTGCGTGCGCATGGGCGCGAGGCGAGCGGGCGTTGGACGGGGAGCGAGAACGGATCCAAGCACGTGTCGTGGCACAGAGTATGGAGGGCGAGGGAATGGACTCCCTATGGAGAGCGATGAATGTGAGGAGGCCAAGGTACCCGCGAGCAGGCGAAGGAAGTGCGAGATAAGGTAGTCGCCACCGTCGAAGAGAGGCGGAAAGCCGGGGAGCTGCAGAAGCCCCTGCCACCGGGGGAAACGGGATGGCAGGTGTACATACAGAAGATTGTACAAAGGAGAAGGATGGGGGGGCCGCCCGAGGTTGAGGCATGGGAGATGGCAGGTGGATACAGGGAGAAGGTGTACAGGGAGACGAAGGATGGAGCGGGCTACAGGAAGATACAGGAGTATGGAGAGGAGGAAGGAGTAAGTGTAGGAATCCTGTGGAAGAAGACGAGGGTGTACGGGGTGGCGTGGGGGCACGGAGGAGAAATGAAAGGAAGTACAGCAAGAGAAAGAGACGGAGAAGGCATATGCAGGGGTTCGCCTGCTTGAGCAAACGTGGGAGGCGAAGGAGGGCGGAGTGTGACGTCCAGCGATACCCGGCCGTCGACGTGTGGCACGGGGAGTGTGGGGAGTACAGAAGGGAACGAGGTGGAACAGCAGCGCAAGGCGACGTGGGCATGCAAGAGGCGAGAGGATGCCTTGGAGGGAGCTCGAGAAAGGACGGGGGACGGGGTGCTAGTGGAACACATGTACGGGAAGGACATGGACTCCCTGTGGGCCGTATTGTGTGCACTGGTGGGCTGGCCGAGCAGTGAGGAGGACTTGCAAAAGATAAGGCAAGGAGTGGCGTCCAGGGTGGAGAGTAGACACAAGTCAGGCGCGATGGGGGAATGCCTGCCACGGGAGGAAGTATCGTGGCAGAAGTACATTCAGAGAACGAGGCAGGGGAGAAGGATGGGAGGGCCACCGGAGGTGGAAGCATGGGCGACGGAGGGGGGATACAAAGTGGCGTTGTACAGACAGACATAAAGCGGAGAGGGGTACAGGCAATTGGTGGAATATGGGGACGAAACCCCACTGGACGCAGTAATCCTGTGGACCAGGCGACGATTCTACGCGATTCTGTGGGGGGTCAGGGCTCCCAGGAGTGACGCGGATGAGGTGGCAGCGGCGGTGCAACTGGTACTGGACAGTGCACAAGACGGGCAGGAATGGCCCGAAGAAATGCGGGACAGGGCGAGGCGACAGGCCATACCAGGGGATGACAAGTGCCTATATTTGGCACTCAGCGCGGTGGACAGGAAAGGCAGGCAAGCGGCGGCGGACGAGGTGCGCAAAGCGCTCACAGAAGGGGATATGGCGCGGCCCCCAGAGTCCGAATGGGCGCGGCGGGTCATGCGGGACGCAGGAGTGCGGACGCGGGACCAGTACCTGGACAAAGTGCGCAGGGGGGAGATATGGGGAGGAGCATGTGAAGTTGGGAGGTGGGCGCAAAGAAGAGGATGCAAAATAGCCTTATACCGGGAGTGGGGACCCAAGGGGGTGTATCGGAATATGGCGGAGGTGGTTGAAGGAAGGCGGACGGCAGCGGCGCTGCTGTGGAGCAGAAGGGGAGGGAAACACTATGAGCTGCTGTGGCCGCCAGAATAAGAGGAATGGCGGAGGCAGAGGAAGGAGATGGGAGCAAGTCCGCGGACGTGGAGGAAGTTGGGCTTGAGGTGGCGGTGGAAGTGGAAGGCCAGGGGTCGGGAGGTGGGCAAGGGAGACAGGCCGAGGAGCAAGTGTGGCAGGATATGCACCAAATACAGATCCAGGAGAGAGGAGCGGGGTGGCGGTACCAGGGGCAAGAGGGTCCCATGAGGGAGGGGAGGGAGGTGGGGGAGGTCACCGCACGTGACAGGAAGCTAAGAGCTGGATGGGAAGGAGTGCTAGGAGTGCAGGTACAGGCGATGGAGTACAAGGAGGTACCTGAAGGTACAGGAAAGGGTGAATGGAAAAGGAGGCAGGAGAGAGGGGTGAACGTGTGGGTCACCGGAGGGGGAGAGGCGGTGCTACAGCTGCAGCACAGGGATGACGTGGGAGCCGGATGGGGGGGCAGAAAGAGCAGTCCCAATGCGGACAGACCGAGCGGTGTGGCTGGAGCCAGGGTGGAGGGGTAGGTAGCGCGTGGCAGCGGGGGGACAGTGGTGGTGGGGGTGGCATATGACGTGGCGGGCGGACCGGGGAGAGGGGGTCCCGGTCAGGAAGGAGTGGGGAGGAGAACTGCCAGGAGGAGGAAAGGATACTAGTGGGGTGCGCGCACACTTCACAAGGGCAGCTTTGACCCCAGCACCGACTACGCAGGGACACAGGGGGCAGGAGGTGGTGTATACATTCTCGGAGGAGATGAAGCTGAAGGCGGCCGAGGCCATCAAAATGGCGCTGGATGAAGGGGCGGCACGCATGGCCAACTGCACATACCATGTGCACCCACACACGGGGGACACGTGGCATTACGCGTTCCCGGGGGGAGACAGCATGGAGTGTATAGTGCCACAGCCGGAGTGTGAGAGGCAAGGCAACGAGGTATCGGCCCTCGCCAATGTGGCAGAAGAATGGGTGCGGGAGACGGAAGGAGCAGAGCAGGGGACGTGGACGGTGGGGGCCACTCGGCGTGCGTGGTACCGCAGGGGAGAATGGATGACATGGGAGGACACAAAGGTGATATTCCGCGTGGCAACGAAGGGGCCAGCGGCAGCAAAGTGGAGGGGATAGGCAGTCCACATCCTCCTTCCGGATGACAGAGTGGGAGACAGGGGGACGGTGGAAGTCGACGTACGGCACGGGCGAGGGGAAAGGTACCAGTCCGATGTACTGGTGCCTAACGTTGTGGTCACCACAGCGGTGGCGGAGGGCATGGAGGTCCGCATTGGGCTCAGCCAGGAAGGGCAGGCAGTACAGGTGTACACCTTGGGGCACTGGGAGGGACAGCCGGTGATCCAGTGGACGGCAGAGCCCACGTGGAGGGAGCCGCTACATGCCGAGGTCCACAAGGGACAGGGAAAGGCGGATGGGGAGGAGGCTGCCGAACTAGGCGGGGCGGAGCAAGAAAAAGAGAAGTGCCAGAAGGAGGCAGCGGCGGAGGGGCTGGACATGCTGGGGGACGGAAGGGACAGAAAGGACATGCTTCAGAGATGGGCACAGAAGATGAGGGGAAGGCATCACCACGGTAAAATGTATTGATAGAAAATGGAGAGGCGCAAGCGGGACTGGAGGAGCGCATTAAGGGGTGTAGGGGTGAAGAAGTACGGCAGGCAGTGAGCAAGGCAAGGTACAACATGAAGGCCAGACCAGAGGCGGTGGAGGACAAGTGCAGGCCTGAATGCACAACGGCCAGGTGCCTGTGCAGGCTGCATGTACCGCAGGAACCCAAGGGAGGATACCACGGGATCAGAGTGCGGCAGTCCAGGAGGGAAGGGCCCATGTGGCTACAGATGGGGGAAGATGATGGGGCACCCCTGGTGTACTTCCACCAAGTCAAACACATGTGGGTGGGATATGCGGATGGTCGGAGCGGGACGGCAGAGGAGGTTGCGGAGGCAGGCGAGAGGCAGGCGAAGGCGCAGGTGCTTACGGCACGGAAAGTGGAGCCTAAGCAGGCGGTGCTGTGGATGCAGATGCAGCGGGATGCGCAAGTCGCGGCGTGTGTGGACAGCACAAGCAGAACGGTGGAGGTGTGGGCGCCCACAAGGCAGGTCTTGGCGATGGCGCTGTACGTTGGGGAAACGGACCGCCGCAGCAGGGGAATGGCCGGAGAATGGGACCCGGACACAGAAATGCACCAGGTCCGAAAGGTTATTGCCATGGTTGACTACGACAGGGCGATGGGGAGGACCAAGGGACACCCTGTACAAGTAGTGTCCCCGCAACCGAGTGCCACAGGAGCTGCGGACCAGGGGGTCACCGACCTGGTACAGGAACGGCACACATGGTGGGTCGTGGAACCCAGGGGGGACAGGCGCACGGCAGTTGTGTATACTACGGCCCCGATAAAAGGATAGGAACACCCACCAATGCGGTGGATCGGAGAGGCGGAGGAGGTACGGTTTGAGAGAGCGGAGGAGATACATGAGAGGGCCATCCTAAGGGCGTTGGAGTCTCAGATGGGCAGGTGCGCAGAGGCCGAGGAAGCGGACAACATCAAGGAACAGATCCGGTTGGCGCTTGAGTGGGTGACCAACAGCAGGGAAAGGGAACAGCCGAGGTGGATAGTACCTCCAGGTGCGGAGAAGGAGACCAGGAAAGAGGCTTTGGCCAGGGCGAGGAGGCTCGTGGAGGGGGTGCGGAAGCAGTGCCCGGAGGTGGAGGAAGACCCGGAGGGGGGGAGGCCAAGTAAGTGGAGGGGATTGCGGAAAGGAAGGGGAGCACAAATGAGGTTCATAGTGGGGGACGGGGATGTGAGGGAACAGGAAGGCGGAGAGGAAGGACCGCCACGGGAGGAGGAAGGTCGGGAGCCAGGGCAGGTGGCGGACGGGCGGGTGGAACAAGAGGAGGACAGAGAAGGGTTAGAAGAGGGGGAGGGAGCGGCGGAGGGCGGAGGGCGGGAGAGTGCTGCGAGGGAAGGAGAGGACAAGCGAGACAGCGGAGGAAGGGCAGGGGAGGGCAGGAAATGGGACGGAAGCCAGCGGGGACGGGAGGAGGACGAGCAGGAGCTATCAGAGCGGCTGCAGCGAGGAAAGAACGAGAATGGGAGGCCAAAGAAGAAGGGAGCAAGGGGAGTCAGGTACGGAGAGGAACCCATGGACCGTAGCGAGGAACCGGGAGCGGTGGGAGAAGGGGTGATGGTGTATGGTCCGCACAAAGTGCCTGGGAAGTGGAGGATGTATGTGGGGACGGTGGACGAGATGATCGAACAGCAGGATCGCACGGGGCATGTGACGAAGGCAGCCATCGTGCAGTGCGAGGATCAGGGGGAGGAGGACGAGGAGGGACTGCCGTACCCGGTGGAGAGATTACGGGTATGCCCGCAAGGTAGAGAGATGGAGATACAAGGGCAGCTGGTTCCGGAACAGGAGGCACGAGAGCTGGAAGGTGAGGAGGTGTCGGCAGGGAGGAACAATAAGAAGCGGAAGTGACAATTAACGAAGCGGAGGGCGGCGACGGTGGCGAAGATAAGCCCCGGGCGACGGCGAGGCGGAAAGGGCGGTGGGCAAGGTCGACGCCCGATTGAACGCGAAGGAGTGCGGGAAGACGGGGAGGGCAGGTGGCGACACATGAAGTTGTACACCCATAATGACCAGGGTTGGGATTAACAAACGTTGTTTGTTAATTTTTTTTGGAAAATTAACCAACAAACGAACGAACGAACGAACGATGAAAATAAACGAACGTCGTTTGTTAATTTTTTTCCTTGTTAATGTCCTTTCGGTTTGCTTCTAATGGTTTGCTTGTTTCTATTCTGCCCCATTGGTCCTTTCCACAATATTTTCCAAAATGTTTTTTCAAAAAAAATTTCCAAAAGTTTTTTTCTGAATTCCTGCTTTTAAATGTTTCTCAAAACACCCTGCAAATGTTTCACACCTTAAATTGTTTGCTTCCCTTTCATGCACTACCCTGCCTGCAGTTCAGCCAAAAAGACAATGTTTCTTAAAACACCGTGCAAATGACTTTTGAGCTCTACCCTGTCTTGCCCTGCAACTCAGACACAAAGAATACTTCAACGTCGACTTTACTGCACACTGTCTTCTTCCTGGTCCAGCGCTAAGCGTGGGCCTTGAAAGAGGGGTCCCAGGATTCAACAGAGCTAAACAAAGGCAAGGCTACACATCAGGATATCAATACACACATGCATGCCACGCCTCAGGGTTGATGGAGGCACAGAGGCCAAAGTCAAATTTACAGATCCACTCATTGCATGTGAATGACAGGCACACGCACGTGACACACACTGAAAACAAGACTTCTGGCGAATACAACTGGAGGCAGACGACGCTTATTTACCTTGGCGCTTGGGCGCAGCGCGGAGGTCGCCCCAGGCAGTGCTGCGTCGCCCTGACTTCACGCGTCGCCCTGACTTCACGCGCCGTGCGCGCTGTGCTGCTTCGCTCTGATTCTACGCTCAGTGCTGCTTCGCCTTGACTTCACGCGCAGTGCTGCTTCGCCTTGACTTTACGCGCAGTGCTGCTTCGCCTTGAAGTCCCGCGCAGTGCGCGCAGGGCTGCTTCGCCATGCCCATTGCTGAGGCTTGCACGTTGGTGGACGCATCACTGGGGCCTGCGGGGGGCCTGCGGGCCGTCGTTTGTTAAAACGTCGTTTGTTAATAAATTTCCCTAAGCGTAACAAACAAACGACCGTTCAGTCGCTAAACGCTCGCTTATCCCAACCCTGATAATGACCCGGCGGCACTGTATCGGGCGGACAAGGCAGCGTGGCAGCAGATGAGGCTACACGAGGCAGACCCGGACGTGGTGGCGTACCAGGAGATACGGCTGCGGGGGAAGGAATACGTTGTGTGCGCGTAGATATGCGACAAGGAGGGGCGAGAGTACCAGCGGGAGTGGGCACAAGGGGTGCCGCTGTTGGTGCGCAGAGGCCTCAGCGTCGTACAGGACAAGAAGGTGGGAGCGAGGGGATGAAGGGAAGGGTATGATGTGGCGACGGAGCATGGACAGGTGGTCATCATCAACTGCCAAGTCCCGCATGGGAAGACTGTCAAGGAGTATGTGGCGCAGCTGAGGATGGAGTACGTCAGCGCGCTGGAGAGGGGACCGGTCATCGTGGTTGAAGACTTCAACTACGATCCCCGGAGGAGAGGCGCGGAGACGGAGGTGGACCGCGAAGGGCGGTTGTTCGTGGAGGAAATGCGGCTACAGGATGTGGCATACAGTGGGGCGCCAGGCCCCTCACACTACCCGGCACCAGAAGGCAGCACGCCGTCACGGATAGACGCGGTGTACGCGGACCCAAGGTGGGTCAAGGGGGTGACGGCTGGGTATATGGTGGGGCCCAACAAAATGCAGGACAGGAAAGGGCATTGCCCCCTGAAGGTGACAGTGGACGTGAAGGTGGGGGAGCCAGGAGACGAAGAAGAAGATGAGCAGGGGTCGGACGAGGAGGGGGTCAGTCTGCCGCCGCTGCTACCGTGGCCGGAGGAGGGGGACGAGAGGTGGCAGCAGTGGGGGCAGCAAGTGGACGTCCAAATGAGGCGGGGGAGCCATGTGCATCAAGCCATGAGGAGATAGCAAGAGTGTGCGGGTTTAACAGACGGGTGGGGGGGTCGCAGGCACAGCCCAAGCTGCAGCAACTGGCAGCCACACTGAGGAAGCGGCAGCACGAGGAAGTCGAGGCGAGGGCGAAGGCAGAGGGTGCGGGCTGGCAAGAAGAGGTGGCGGAGGCGAAGAAGACGGTGCAGGCGGCAAGGAGGGCAGTGGAGGATGAGCATGAGAGGATTTAACAGAAGGTGGTGGCAGAGCATGAACGGTACATGGAAAGAGCAGTGCCGTACAAGTCCCTGCGGTACATCCGGAAGCTCGCGGAGGCTGGAAGGCCGCAGGAGATCGGGGCGGTGAGACTACAGGATGGCAGAGTCACGGGCAACAAATGGGAGGTGCTGGAAGAGGTGGCGCAGAGCTTCCGGAAGCAGCACAACCAGGGGCAGCAGAGGCTCAGCGAAAGGACGCGGAGGATGGTCCAGGCGTTAAGGAGGGTGTTCACGGCAGAGCAGAGCGAGGCCATACACCGCAGCAGGGTGACGCTGGGGGAAATGAAGGAGGCGTTACGGGCTCTTGAGAGAAAAAAGAACCCGGGAGTGGACCAGCTGGTGGCGGAGGCATACCAGAACCTGGAGGCGCCAGAGCTGGATGGTCTGGCGGACAGGGTCACGGAGGTGTTGCGCACAGGCAGGCCCCCAGCGGAGTGGGGGGGCAAGGTGCGGCCCCTGTATAAGAAAGGGGATCACCTCAGGCCGGGGAACTGCAGGCCCGTATGCTGTGCCATCACGGAGGCCAAGCTGGTGTGGATGGTGGTCTTCGGGAGGATACAGCGGCGGCTGTATGCAGCAGGGGTCATACCGGACAACATCTGGGGGTCCGTGACAGGCAGGTCCACACAGGAAGCAAGCTTCTTGTATGACATGTACCTCAATGATGAGGACCTCGAGGCATTCATGGCGTCCGTGGACGTGAAGGGGGCGTTCCCCAACACGCCGCACAGGCTCATAGAGGAGGTATGGCGGCAATTCAGGCTCCCGTACGGTGACTTTGTTGGGAAGTACCTGCGCACAAGAAGGTACACAGTCGCCACGGGGAAGGGATGTACGGAGTGGGTAACCCTAGACAGCGGTGTGCCACAGGGCGGGGTGGAGGGCCCCTTTCTGTACATGCTGGCCATGCTCCCTCTGATGAGTTGGATAGCACAGGAGTATCCACAGCTGGCGAGGGCGCCACACACGTCACCAGCGCAGGTGTATGTGGATGATGCGGTGCCCATGGCCCGGGATGAAAAGGCTCAACAGGTGGTGCAGGACCTGATGCAGAGGTACAGGAGGGATAACCACCTGGTCTGGAGCGCGGAGAAGTCGGCCGTCCTGAGGAGGGGTGGCGAGGGTGGTATGGCGCTGGATGTCGGAGACGGGGTGGCGTGACTGGAGAGGGCAGAGGAAGCGGTGATGCTGGGACACGTGCAGGCCATGGGGGCAGCAGGCGTCAGGCTGCCAGAAAAACTGCTCAGGGACTTCAGGGCGATGCTGGTGGTCCTCCGGAATCGCCCCCCGTCGGTGCAGACAACCCTCTACTACCTCCGAGCAGTGCTGAATGCAGCGAGGGGGTACCAGGGGATGCACCTCCTGTACTGGAGGGGGCAGCTGGAGGAAGTGGAGGGGGAAGTGCGGAGGCTCATCAGGGGGTTTCCGGGGATAGCCACGGAGGTACCATCGTGTGTGTTGGGATCGCCTACGGCCTATTATGGGGAGGGGATGCCCATGGCGGGGGAGGCGTATAGGGCACATACGGCGAGAATGCTGTACAGGATGTGCCACAATCAGAAGGAGGTGGTGCGCCGGGTGTGCTACCATGCGGTCGCGGAGGTGCAGAAGGAGGAGAACTTGTGCCCACGCTATGTGTGGCACAGACGAAGGCGGTTGGCGACGGGGAAGAAGGAGCGCATGTGGCACGTCCTACGAGCGGTGTTGACGGCTCAGGGGCACATGTTGGCGACCAACAGGACGTGCGGCAGGCGTGGACCGGTCCTGGTGCTGGACGTGGACTTGGGAGGGGCGGCGCATGGAACCGTACGGTGGTTCATGAAGGAAGGAGTAAGTTTGGAGGTAGTGCACGTGCGCAGGAAGGATATGAAGGAGTACAGAAAAGCAGGGCTGCATCACGCAGAGTTCCATACGACTCAGGGGTCGTGGAACGGGGTGTATACAAGTGGATGTTGAGGCGAGCGAGAGGACAAGAAGCCCGCACCAGGTGGGACAGACGGATGCGAAAGATGTGGAACGAATGGGTGGCACAATGGGGGATCAGGAGGAAGAAAGCAAGGCGCGGGAGAGGAGCAGGGGCAGTACAAGAGAAGGTGCTGGACAGGGGAGAAAGAGGCAAGGCCAGGCCGGGCATACTGTTGTGTGCGCCGCTGGGACTCAAGGGGCCGAGGGGGAAGGTGCAAGGTACGAGCGGGCAGTGGTACGATGTCCATACGGATATGTTCCGGAGAGACAACATCCCGGTGGGGGCAGGACAGGGGGACCAGTGCTGGAGATGCACCAAGGAGGCGGGGCAGGTACCGTGGCTGGTCCTGAGAATGACGGCATGGGCGTTCCCGACCGCGACCATGCACACTACGGACGCCAGGGGACAGTGGTGGGGGCCGGTACTGCGGCTGCCCAGGGAGGTGCAAGGAGACGAGGAGGCCCAGGGGGGTATGGAGGTTTGGTTGGGGGAGGAGCAGGAGGGGACAAGGGCAGGAGTCCAGATAGGATGGGACACGGTGCGGGGGCTGCAGGAAGAGGATAATGGGGTGGGGGTGAGTTTCCGGATGACGGACACGGGGCGGCCCGAGGAGGAGGCGCCCATAGTACCCGTGGGCCATAAGTGGGGCGAAAGTGCGAGGAGGATCAGACTGACGGTCCATGGGTTGCCGGCAGCCAAGGTATGGTACCTGGTTCTGGTGCAGGCGTACCTGGAACAGGGCACGGCGAAGGGGGACAGGGCATGGTGTCACGGGGTAGTGGTGACGAAAGGCTGGAAGGCCAGGACAGACAATAAGTGGGCAGTGTACCGGGGGGTGAAAGAACTGAGCGTCGAGGATGGCGTGCGGGAGTATGACATCGGACGGCACAGGGTGCACTACTGAAGCATTTTGGAGGAGGGCAACCTCGGCAACCTCCAAGCTTCCCTTGGCATGCACGACCCCAATCCCATGAAATCCAAGACTTGAACTCGAATTTGGGTTTCTCCAAAGAATTCTGGGATCCTTGCCTCGGCCATGACACAATCTGGCGTCCTGGGCAAGAGATGAAGGTATATGTAGACAATAATAAACATGTAGACAAGTAATATGTATATGTAACAATTGTATACTATAAAATAGCATAAAAAAGAAGACGAAATGAAGGCGACGGCGTCGCCGCCATCAGAAAATCTGACGGCTACGAGGCGTCGCCATCAGGATCTCCACTGAGATCCTGCCCAAACTGGGCCAAACAGTGGTTTTTGGGCGAGAAACAACGAAATATAGTGATTTTTGAGTCAAAAACACTCATTTCGCGTGTCTCCCCCCAACGCGTCGCGTAGCCGACACGACGCATCTCTGCGCCAATTCAAACTACATATGAAAAGGCCCACTGTTGGGCCACACCATGGGCGCCTGGGCGATTCCTGGAATCGCCTCAGGATTTTTTGAAAAATGCGTGAACGTGCCACTTTTCGCAAAAATGGACCTTCGCGGAACGCCGCGAAAAAGGTCACGCTATATTCTCTTATTTCTAAAAACGATAAATCTGTAATAAAATAGATTAAAATCTTCAGAAATCGAAGAATAAAACTTCGATCTGGAGCTGCGTCGCGCAGGCGACGACTGTCGTCGCCAGCCCAAAAATGACGAAAAAAGACGATTTCTGGGGTATTTTACAGAAATCCCACAGAAATCAGGATGCCGTAACATCAACAGGAAAATTCCTGATCCGGCCTGGCGAAGAGCGCCACAGGCTGGGCAGCGGGTATGGGTGAGGCACCCCATACCGCTTCACCCCCCTCCTTAGAAGCCTTGCCTATATCCAAAGGAAGGCAAGGCCAAGGAGGCGCTCTGACCCCTGCACTGCCCTGGTTTCAACCTGATTCAGCAGGACAGTGGGGGGGGGAGGGGCTTCGTGAGTAATATACATGCCACATACATGTATTTTTTTTTTTTTGATCTTGATATATTCATAGGGCAATTGCCCCCCAGGCGACCACACTGGTCCCTGGCACTCCTCTTAGCCTCTGGTGACCAAACCAGGGGCGCTGCAGGGCCTTCCGCCCTGACTGGTGGCGCTGAGGCGCACATATGGGCCCTTTTTCTCCATGGGCATGGAAACATAATAATTCAATAAATTCAAAAAAAATATTTAGGGTCAAACCCAAGGCAACGAATTCCTCGCGCCTGAACTTAGGGCCATTTCCTGCCCAAGGCGACCCGCGCCTGTTTAGGGTCGATTCCCAACCCAAGGCGACGAATTAACGCGCCTGATTTGGGGGATTTAGGGTCATTTCCTACCCAAGGCAACCCGCGCCTATTTAGGGTGGGACCTCCGGAGGGTCAACCAACCCAAGGCGACGAATTAACGCGCCTGCTTGTGCGGTTCGGTACCTGGCGTCGTCGTCGCTGTGGTCGTCGCCCAGTGATGATGATAGACTTGGGGGCTCCATAGGGTCCATGGGGAAGCCATGGTCTTATCCATCGTAGGAGTCAAGGAATTCCTCCTTCATCATGTTGATGCCCTGGACCTTAGCTCCTGCAGTTTCCCAGCGATCAGCTATCAGCGATCAGCGTACTCCTGCAGTCTGGGCGTCGTCGCCGTCCGCAGGCCGTCACACCGCCTTGGTGGCCTTGGCGTCGGCAGAATTCTTTTGAAGCATTTTGGGGGAGGGCAACCTCGGCAACCTCCAAGCTTCCCTTGGCATGCACGACCCCATTCCCATGAAATCCAAGACTTCAACTCGAATTTGGGTTTCTCCAAAGAATTCTGGGATCCTTGCCTCGGCCATAACACAATCTGGCGTCCTGGGCAAGAGATGAAGGTATATGTAGACAATAATAAACATGTAGACAAGTAATATGTATATGTAACAATTCTATACTATAAAATAGCATAAAAAAGAAGACGAAATGAAGGCGACGGCGTCGCCGCCATCAGAAAATCTGACGGCTACGAGGCCTCGCCATCAGGATCTCCACTGAGATCCTGCCCAAACTGGGCCAAACAGTGGTTTTTGGGCGAAAAGCAACGAAATATAGTGATTTTTGAGTCAAAAACACTCATTTCGCGTGTCTCCCCCCAACGCGTCGCGTAGCCGACACGACGCATCTCTGCGCCAATTCAAACTACATATGAAAAGGCCCACTGTTGGGCCACACCATGGGTGCCTGGGCGATTCCTGGAATCGCCTCAGGATTTTTTGAAAAATGCGTGAACGTGCCACTTTTCGCAAAAATGGACCTTCGCGGAACGCCGCGAAAAAGGTCACGCTATATTCTCTTATTTCTAAAAACGATAAATCTATAATAAAATAGATTAAAATCTTCAGAAATCGAAGAATAAAACTTCGATCTGGAGCTGCGTCGTGCAGGCGACGACTGTCGTCGCCAGCCCAAAAATGACGAAAAAAGACGATTTCTGGGGTATTTTACAGAAATCCCACAGAAATCAGGATGCCGTAACATCAACAGGAAAATTCCTGATCCGGCCTGGCGAAGAGCGCCACAGGCTGGGCAGCGGGTATGGGTGAGGCACCCCATACCGCTTCATACCTGAGGCAGGTGGTGCGCATACCGGACCCCACGGAGGATAGGGTGGTGGTCTTTCTGGACGGGTCCGGGGTGGAAGGACAGCCGCCCAAGGTGAGGGCAGCGGCTATATGGGTCAAGGGGGTAGGACAAGAGACGGAAAGCATGGTGGACAAGATGGTGTACGGGGCGGTGTCCCATGGAGAGGTGCAGCCGTGGCAGATGTGGTCGGGAAGATAGGGGAGGACGTACGGAAAGTGTGGATGGTGGTAGACGCGGAGGCGGACATGGCGTCCCTTAGCAGACTAGCCAACAGGCCGCTACATGAGGCGCTGGGCACGGGGCTGGCGTCGCAGGTACACGCGATATGGCACGGGCTGGAGATGAAGAAACAGCCCTTGGTCATACACCTGGTGAAGCAGGAGTCGCATCGAGTGGGGGTAGGGAATCATGAGGCGGATGGAGCGGCACAAGCAGTGGACAGGAAGCAGGAACCGGAACGGAGGGTGCCGGAGAGAAAGGAGCACCTCCAAGTGGTACATATACCACCAAGGGTGGGGGACGAGGAGAGAGCCAGATGGGTGGTGGAGGAGGACAGGGGCAGACAGGAGCTACGAGTGTACCCACAGCCAGTGCACATGCTAGCTCAGGTGCGAGGGGGGCCGGAAGTGGTAGAGCTGAGCGAGTACTTGGAGGGCAAGGTGGGTCAGCAGGTCCACTTCTTCAATGTGCTGAGGCCAGAAACGCTACCCAAAAGACTGCAAACCAGGCGGCTGCAGGCAGTCACGGGTCACGTGCCAGTGCGGGAGACGATCATGAGGTGGTACAGGCATAGGGATATGGGTCTCCCGGAGGAGTGCATGCGATGCCACTGCGGCCGAGAGCTGGAAACGTACGAGCACTTCATGCGATGTGAGCGGTATAGGGGCATGGAGGGGCCGCTGGTAAGGGATCAGGACATCCCGCTGCTCAAGAAGGGGGAGAAAGGCAGAAGAGCGATGTAGAGGGAGCTGGGGAAAGAAGGGCATCGCAAATGGTTGTTGCACATGGTGATCGTGAAATCACTATGGAGGGGGCTGCAGGAGCATACGGTTGCGCCGGAAGCCGTGGCCCACAGACTGTTGCAGCGTACGGTGGAGCATCTGCAGGAGCGCATGGCGTGCGGGCAGGCGCAACTGGAGGCACGGGCAAAAGACATGAGAGATCCGGTCACCAAACGAGTGGAGATGGCGTTGCTCAGGTACAACCCGCAAATCACCGAAATGGAAGCGGGGCCACAGCCCGACTGGCGGCTACGGCAGTCGGAGGAGGAACATGAGGGTGACGAGCAGAGGGAACGCCTGATGGCACACAGGCGGAAGAGAAACCGGCAGATATGAGAACAGGAGGGAACGAGAGGAGGAGCGGACGTAAGGTGGCGCCCCAAGGGGAGGCAGCTGTGGCGGTCCGCCTGGGGATGGGGGGAGCGAGGACGAAGGGTCACCCGTCACCCGGACTGGAACATCCGGGACGGGGGTGGACCGAGCCACTGGGCGAGGGCGGCCGGAGCGGAAGGCAGAAACGCATCCGACATCCGCCATCCGGACTGGACAGTCCGGGGCAGGCAATCAAGCCGGTCACCTGGGCCCGTGGAACCAAAAAAGCGCGGGGAAGGCGGACGGAGAGGGGGGGCGAAAGAAAGAGGCGAGGCCGCAGGGGAGGACCGAAAGCATCGGTAGACGCGGAAGCAAGCGCCGTGGGAAGAAAGGAGGCGAACAAGATAGCGAGTCAGCAGGGGTGTCGGATGCAGGGCAGGGGACATGCAGACGGCCATCAGATGAGGAACAGTCCAGGAGGCCAAGGACGGCACAGGAAGAAGGCCGGGGACGATGGGGGGATGCCCCCGGAAAAGCACATCCAGTGCAGGGGAGCAGAACGAACAGGAGGAACAGGCGGCACACGCCTCGGGCGTCGCAAGGCAGGGCAGAAGGGGCACGAGGCCCCGGGGGGGGGGCACCCAAGATGCAGGCCCAAGGTAAACGGACAGAGGCAGAGCGGCTCGTGGTGGCCCGGCGGACGCCGTGGCGGCGGCTCACGAGCAGGGGGCGGATGCCGCAAGGCATGACGAAGGAGCAGCCAACAGGGCCCGGCGGGCGCACACCGACAAGTTGGAGCATAGCACGGAGTGCGAGGATAAGGAAGAGACAGTCAAGTACGTGCTCAGAGAGCGGGTGGCAGACTGGGAACAGGCAACAGCACGCTGAGGCGTGGACGACGACGTGGAACAAGAAGCCAGTGCACCACAGGCCAAGAGCACAGCACACGTAGGGCGCGCGAACCATGGCACAGAGGGGACCGCCAGCTGCGGGGCGCGGGTAGAGGAGGGAAGAGACGGCAAGGCTAGAGACTCGATGCCATGTACTGCAGAAAGATGTCCCTCACGCCTGAGCCCAAGTCCAGCCCGCCACCGGCGGCGGCCGCCACGCCGCCACCGCAGGCAGTGCAAGGGTGCGGGGGGCCGGGGCTGGTGGGGGTGAGGGTTGACGTGTCCCAAATGCAGGTGGCCCCAGCCCCGCAGCCCCCCTCGCCGACGCACTCGGCGGCATCCGCTGTGGTGTCGTCACCCTCGTCTCAGGAGAGTCCCGAGACAGTGCACCAGGAGGGGCGGCAAACCCAAGAGCAGAAGCGGAAGGGCGAGGCCGCGGCAGGGACAGTGGACGGAGGGGACCAGGGAGGGCAAGCGGTGGCAAGTGCAGAGGGGGTGAAGGTGGCAGCAGCGGGAGCTGGCGGGAAGGGGGAGGAGCGAGGGGAGCACGCGGCAGCGCGGCCGCGGGCAGACCCGTTCCACCTGGCGGAGGGCGACAGGCTGGGCGGTTCGGTGGTCGACGACATCCTCGTGGTGTCGGAGGACGAGGGGGAGGAGGCGAGGAGGATGGCAGTGGAGGGGAGCCAAGGGCAGCCAACACACAATGTGCCGGTGGCTGCCATGAAGTCAATCCTCCCGGAGGTGCGGAGGACGGAGAAGGGCAAGAGTAGGCGAGGGCGAGCAGGGGCGGGAGCGGCAGAGGGCGGGGACGGCGGAGGACGCACAGGAGGACGGGAGCAGACAGGCAAAATAGGGAAAGGGCGGGCGGGGGCGTCAGGGGCCAGGGATGCGACAGGGCACCAAGAAGGGAAAGGGGGAAAGGGGGGCTGGCAGGGGCAATAATGGCCGCAGCCCAAACACTGGTTCAAGCAGCAGCCGCCGGGGTCGCCCCCAGAGGTCAGCGCGGCGGTGCGGGCGGAGGTGGAGAGAAAGGCGCACCGCCAGCAGACGGCGTGGTACAAGGCGCTGGCGCACATGGAGCGCCAGCGCTGTCGCCGCCAGGCCCCGAAGCCTGGGCCAGACACCATCTACCGGCGGGAGATGGGGTGAGGGAGGGGAAGGTCGGAGCGCCAGGGTGGGCAGGAGAAGACAGAAGGGGGGCACAGCAGCCAACCCGGTGGCGGACCGCAGCGAGGGGAAGGGCAGGCTGGGCAGAGCACCGAGGCAGGGGCGGGGCGCCCCGGCAAGCGGGAGGGAGGGCAAGAGAGTGGGAGCCAGCGAAGCGGACAGCCAGGAGCAGTACAAGGCAGGGGTCAGCGAGAAGAAAGCGGCAACAACAGGCACAGTTGACAAGGTGCGCGAGGGATAGGAGAGGGGCAAGGGGGGCTCTATGGAAGGGGATAAGGGAAGGCAGGACAACAGGGAGCAGGCAGCAAGGGGCAAGGGAAAGCAAAGCGAGCGGGCAAAGGGCAAGGGAAAGGTAGGTGGCCGTGGGTACATAAAATCGCCGATGCAGCACAGGCGGCGCCGACGCGACTTTCTGCGTATTCGCAGTCCGAATTCGCAACGAATTCGCAATCCTGTGAATTTTATGGCGATTTCGCAGCGAATTCGCAGTCCGAACGAATTCGCAGCAAATTCGCCGAATTCAGATCGAATGCCCCGCGAATCTGCATCCCTAGATATACCTCTTGAGTGAACATTGTATAGTGCATCCACTAGGCATTTGCAAAATGCGGCGCAGGTATGGACATATTTCAGAGGTGTGTCATCCCAAGTATTGTGAGTAGGTTGACGGAGAAAGAATGGAAGGCGTAGCATGAGCAAATCCTGCATAACGTCAAAGGAGTCGTGAGCAGTAGTAGAATACCAACAACTGGAACGAGTAATGGCGCATAGATCAGTAACATCATCGCCCCAAAGGTCCAAGGTCGCATTGAACGTGTCGCGAAATACCTTCTCTAAGTTTTCTTTGGAGGGATGGAACGTGAAGCGTCGTAGGTTAGCTTTAGTTCCGGCGAAATGGATAAAGTTTCCATGACATTTCGAGAATCACGCGTGTTGGCTTTGTTGTTGGCCCAATTGTAGCGTGTTGTTGGACAAGTGCAAGGATATTGTTACGTAATTTTAGAATAGACGTGCCCCACGGAATGCTTGCCACAAGACCAGATTTGAAGGGGCTGTGTGGGCGTTTTTGAATCAAGGCGTTAACAGACATTGCAGATTTGAAAGACGTTGACGGTGTTAATGATATTGAAGAAATTGACGGCAAATTCAAAGGTAGGTAGGTAGGTATCTTCGGGAGCTCGGGATGCCTCCTTTGACATTGCAGGAAGAAGGTCTTACCAAGGGGACGTCCTGTCCCTCCCACTGCCCTATGTCAGGTGCCTCTTGAGCCGCTCCCGCATGTGCTTGGGAAGGCATTGTCGCGGCCACCCGGTCCATGTGTCCCAGGTGGGAGGCTGTCCCCACATGTGTCCATGGGTAGGGCCACATGCCCCCTCCTTTGGGCGGCAGCTCTGGGGGGCTGCCCAGCCGTGTGGACTATCTCTCACCACAAGGGGTATTGCTCCCGGTTGTCTACGGTACGACCGCCTCACCCTTGTGGCTTGAGTTGCGGGGCCACTCTGCTTGGCAGGTGACCCCCTCCTGGACTGTGTACCGGCTCGCCTGTCACCGGTTGCTTCCATGGCTCCGGGTGACGTTTGCCATGGTCCCCGATGCAGCCTGGCCGGGCTCGGACCAGTGGCCTTGGAGTACCGCTCCTGCCACTGGCCCGGTGGGTCGGCTGGGTCGCCCCAGTGCGTCCGACCCATGGATATTGGTTCTTTCCTGTCCCTCGGCCGCCCTACGTGTGTGCAGTGTCCTGGGCCGCTGGGCTCCTGTTCACCGGTGTGCCCGGCCGGTTTGCTGTGTTGCGTCTGCGGTGTCCTGGGCCAGCTTGCTCCTGTTCACCGGTGTGCTCGCTCGGTGTGTTGTGTTGCATGTGCGGTGTCCTGGGCCACTTGGCTCCCGTTCACCGGTGTGCGTGCTGTGTGCGGTGCGCGTGTGCCATGGGTGGTTGTGTCTCTCTTCCTCCCCCCCTAATTTTCGTTTTTTTTTTGTTTTTTTTTTTTGGGAAAAAAAAAAGGAAAACAGGGGCGCGTGTATACTGTGTAAGTGCGGCTAGCCCCATCTGCTCAGATTTTCAGACATTCTGCCCAGATTGGCTACATTTTGGTCATTTTCTTTGCTTCGGCGGAATCGCCGCCTCGCAGCTCAGTCTCAGGATATTTCCTATATATTTCTGATATGCCGGATTTGATTCCGCGGTCCATTCCCCGTAAGTCCGCCGCGTTCCGCTATTTTAGCTGGAATCGCCATTTGCCGCTGACGCGCGCTCGCGGGCCAGATCGGCCAAACATTTTTACATAATTGGATTATTTAAATCTTTTCAGACAGTTTTGGACACTCAGATGTATTTAGAATAATCCGCGTCAATTTTCTTCATAGACTGGGATTTTCTGCCGGATAACAATCAGCATGGACCTTGCTTCTGTTGTCGCTGCTCTCGCCTCCGTTGGTGTTCGAGTATCCGGTTCTACCCCCAATAACAACGTCCAGGGAGACTCCTCGCGTGCCTGCCCCACTGGTCTTGCCGGCCCCGAGCCCTCCGGCACCATCAACGACCCAGGGCAGCACTTTCATGGTAGCAGAGGCTACCTGAATGTTGTTCCTTTGGTGTCCCAACCACAGCTAGCTCCCCAGTACGGCCCCGTAGACTCCGCCGCTCCTGGAGACGTAACAATTACGCTGCCGTGGTGCTGTGCGAACGAGGCCTTGAGAGGAATGCCTTGCGCTAGCCCAAGCTGCCCAAGAAGGGCACAAATCAGCAGCTGTGGAGGCCCAGATTACCATCAAGATCCCAGTCGAAATTGGCCATCAAGCAGCTGGAATCTCCCAGCCTACGCCGATGGCAACGCTCCGGTGGAGCTTACGGACCTGGCAGGTACCAATACTCCCTACCAATGTCCACATTTTGAGACCATCGACGCCGACATTGACGACATTGAGATGGGTGGTCCAGGTGAGGTACCTACCTATAATCGACCAGCCTCTTGGGCACAATGGGACAACCATTTGTCTTCAGAAGTGACCCGTAACCTTGAGGCGCTTGAGGCCCTTTGTCTATTAGCCACGTCTAAGCTGATAGGACAAGAAAGAATCGCCTCTGATTTTTTAATGGAATATTTTTTCCTACTTCAGGAAGAAATTAATACCAGGATGTGGTGGCGTTCTCAAGAAGATGACTCTTTTGCCATTTTTTTGCAGATCTGGGAGGCAAGTCCCTTCCCGAAGGAGAAGACCAAGGCACCTGTTGCCGGGCCCTCCGCCCCTCGTCCCCCTGTTTCCATCCGCGACGATCTAGCCGCCGCG
This sequence comes from Eutreptiella sp. 'Long Island Sound 2002', assembly GCA_964036045.1. Taxonomy (NCBI): domain Eukaryota; phylum Euglenozoa; class Euglenophyceae; order Eutreptiales; family Eutreptiaceae; genus Eutreptiella; species Eutreptiella sp. 'Long Island Sound 2002'. Next base: position 76,450,140 of record OZ038380.1, on the reverse strand, counting down.
GTTGAGGAAGGAATTTTAGAGGCAGCCAGGCAGGCAAGTCTGGAAATTAGGGCTGAAGGAGCTCCCCAAGTGGACTCCTGGCTGCGAACCACCGAGATTAGCGGTCCGACAGCGTGCTCAGGCCCTTCAGGACACGGTATGTACTGTCCTGCCGACTGCTCTTGCAGATTCCAGCGAGACTCTGAGCTCCAATTGCTCAAAGATCAAATGCAACTCATCATTCAAACGCTGGGAATTAAAGATCTCTTCAAGACCCACATGCGGTCTGAGGGTGCATCATCGGTGGTACAAGTAACAGAACCGTCGGAGGAGGCGACAGAAATTTTTTCAATTGCTCCTTCGGTAGACTCTAAGACCACCGATGCAAGGATCAGCAGGACTAAGCTAAAGGAAAGGGTTACAATCTCTCGGTCTCAGAGTAGGACGGCGAAGGCTAGGACTGAGGCTCAGAATGCCAAGCAAACTGCCTCCCGTACTGCCCTTCCTGCTGCTGATTCCAATGCATTAGCCCAGATGTTGCTCGCCCAGACCCTCGCCGGAGCTGGTGTGGCTAATGATGCCGCCAAGGTGTCTGCCATTACGGCCGGTGTTGGGCTGAATTCGCTTCTTAATCCTACCTCATTGCGACTTCGTCAGGTTGCCAAGCAACCGAAGTATAATGGGAACCCCAGACGTTGGCCTCAGTTCCAACGGGAATTTAAACTGTGGGTTAAGACTCAAAAACTCCAGGATGATCAGTTCCTGATGGCTCTCTTGGACTGCCTTGAGGGAGCGCCGGCCAACACTTGGCTCAGGACCTGGAGTGATCGTGAGGATTCAAGTTCCCCCCTTACCTTTGATGAGGTGTGGGAACAGTTGGAGGTACGTGGATCCCGGCTGCCTGAGGACCATTACCACCAGATGTTGAAGAATTTTCCTTCATTCTCGCGATTAATCTTGCACGAAGTGCAAGACAAGAGACAGCGCTTCTGGAATTTAGTGGAAGAGTCTGAACATTCAGGTGGAAAATTTTCTAGTGCCGAGCTGAAAAATTTGATTTTTGACAAGATCCCCTCCGAAACTGCCGCCACCCTTCGGAATAAACAGTCCGAAGAAAAGGTCAAGACCTGGTGGGCAGAGGTCGAAGGCTTTGATGCCTCGGCCAACAGGTTTACGGTCAGGGAGGCACTTCAAAAGTGCTCCCCCACGTCGTTTTCCAAGGTGAAATTCACTGAAAACACGTGGAAAATCAAATTTAATGAACACGAGGATCGGGACTTGTTTGTCCAAGTCCTTAACAAGGGAGTAAGCTTCCATGGTCATCGCCTGAAGGCCAGAAACTGGGTGTTTTCGTTCACCCCGAAGGAATTGTGGGAAGAGGTTGAGCGGCTCGCTGACGCCGCCAATCAAAATTTCCATGAGGGTCTTGGGGGAAACAAGAATACCCAGCAAAACACCCAAAATGGGGCCCAAAAGGGCAACAAAAAGGTGAATGACACCCGGAATGTTCAGGATCATTGTAGCATCTGCCTTCTTTTAGGTTCTACGAACCGAGCTAAGACGCATTCTACTGGTAATCACCGATGGTCTGCTTACGATCACAAGGTGATTGGTGAAAATGTCAGTAATTCGCAGAATTCAGACAGGAATGACAGACAGGTGCATGGTGGAAAGGGGGGAAAAGGTAATCCGACCCCCTCCGGTGGAAACAAAAATACCGGAGTCCCTGGCGGGTCCCAAGGCAAAGGAAATCGGACTCCATCCGGCTCCGGTGGGCAGCCGAACGGCCAGACAAGTCCCAATGGCAACGCCGGAGGCGGAAATCGAAATCCAGGCCAAACCCCTCAATCCGGTACAAACAAAGGAAATGCTCCAGGATCACAGGGTAAAGGTAAGGGAAATCCTTCGGGAACCCCTTTCTCTGGTAAGGGCAGAGGGCGTGGCGACGGTGGAGGTCCATCATCCGGCGGCCGTGGCCGTGGACGTGGAAAGGGCAACCATCGTGTGGATCAGGTCTCAGGTGCAGATCAGGTGTCCGATGCGGATCGAGATTATGTCGAAAATGCCCTGAATCCAGCAGATGATCCGTTCCAAGATGAGTGGATCAACGAATCAGGCTGTGTTCACAATGTTAACGCAGCCACTGGAGGTCAGAACGCCTAGGGGAGCCACGAAAATCGCCCCTCCCCAGGCGATTTCAGGCATGATCCCCAGATTCCTGATCGACCATTACTTGATGTAGGGTCGCTTGTCTCCTCTCCCCTGGATCCGGCAGCGAATCCTTCTGTTGTAGTGGACGAGGTTGGTGTACAGTCCAAGCACAGGGCCCGCCAGTTTGTCACAAAGCTGTGGGTCTCTGATTGCAAGGGAAATTTCCACCTCGCCACTTGTTTGTGTGACAATGGATCAGAGGTAAATCTCCAATCCAATTCTTTCTTACCCGACGACTGCGTGTTTGAGTCGCCTCATCCTGTTACCCTCGAGGGAGTTTCTGGACATTCTCTCGCAGGTGGGCAACGCGGTTGTTATATATCAACTCATTTGGTCGCTCAAGACCTTTGGGAAGAGCAAAATGTGGAAGAAGTTGTCCTTAAGGATGACTACTTCTATCGTGCCGACATAAAGTATGACCTTTACTTGGGCCATCCTTGGCTTCGCAAGAACAGGGTGGCGCCCGTAGGTCATCGGCGTTGTTTTTTGCTGGAGTCAGGTCCCTTGGAGCGTCCTGAATTTCGTTTTTTGCACGCAGGGTTTAAAAGTGCAGAAGAATTTTTGAAGCAAAAAGTTACACCAAAATTTGGCGAAGATGTCACCATTGCAGAGGTGAATGGGAGTGCCGATTACTCCCAAGAGTTAGAATGTCTTCGTAGGGACTCCCAGCCACGACGTCCTTCGCGCTGGCACTCTTCATCCTACAGAGTTGTCGACAAATGGCGCGATGCAATTTGTGAATATTTTCATGAACACCATTCCTTTTGGCCTCAGTAGAGCTCAGTAGAGTTCGGCGAGGACACCGTAGCGTGCCCGCGACAGCGAAACTGTGCCAGAGCGCTGAGATGTCACTCCATTTCTTGATTCCCCCACTCAATCCACCAATAATCTACCTCATTCTCAACCAATGCATGGTTTGGTATCGATTCTCGATACGTTTACATGCTTTTTAGCCCTTGACCTAATGTTTTACTGCACGGAGGACTGTTCGTCACTTCTCATTCTGTCTCATTTCAGGTTCATCCATCCTGATTCAGTGCCAATTCAGCCCAAATCAGGTCAGATCAAGCAGATTTCGCCCCATCAAGGCTACATTTCTATGTTTTTCTGGGACTTACCCGCACTACGTTCTTCGTTGACGTAGCGACACACCCCAGTGTGTTTTTGGAGGGGGAGTGTAAGTGCGGCTAGCCCCATCTGCTCAGATTTTCAGACATTCTGCCCAGATTGGCTACATTTTGGTCATTTTCTTTGCTTCGGCGGAATCGCCGCCTCGCAGCTCAGTCTCAGGATATTTCCTATATATTTCTGATATGCCGGATTTGATTCCGCGGTCCATTCCCCGTAAATCCGCCGCGTTCCGCTATTTTAGCTGGAATCGCCATTTGCCGCTGACGCGCGCTCGCGGGCCAGATCGGCCAAACATTTTTACATAATTGGATTATTTAAATCTTTTCAGACAGTTTTGGACACTCAGATGTATTTAGAATAATCCGCGTCAATTTTCTTCATAGACTGGGATTTTCTGCCGGATGACAATCAGCATGGACCTTGCTTCTGTTGTCGCTGCTCTCGCCTCCGTTGGTGTTCGAGTATCCGGTTCTACCCCCAATAACAACGTCCAGGGAGACTCCTCGCGTGCCTGCCCCACTGGTCTTGCCGGCCCCGAGCCCTCCGGCACCATCAACGACCCAGGGCAGCACTTTCATGCTGCAGGCACAGGCATGGGCAGCTGGTGCGGCGCTGCAATAGCGTTGTGTCCTCTGGCGTGTGTCGTCGGTGCTGTGGCGGCGGTCGCGCCCCAGGGATGCGGCTCGCGCGTCCTGATGTACACGGGCTTGGGTCAGGGTGGGTTTGGTGAGGTGTCTCTTTGCTTCTGGAGCTGGCTGGTTAGGCGGCTGTGTGGGCTCTGCGTGTGGGCTGTGGTTACGTTGTTCCTTCGGCGGGCTTGGTTAGGAGTCAAGGGTTAGCGGTTTCGGGGTGTGGCTCGGGTTTGATGTGTGCTTGGGTTCTGGCTCGGTTAGGCGGTTGCGACAGTAGCGGGCCTGGGTTTGATGCCTTTGGGCGTAGTGGTGCTCGTTGTCGTGTGCGTTGGCTTCCTTCGGCGTCCGGTTCGTTTGGTGACTTCTGGGCGGGGCCTGGCGTGGCGCCCCGTGCTGGTGGTTTGCTGGGTAACGGGGTTAGGTGGCGGCGCCGCTGGCCGGGGGGTCAGGCGCGTCGTGTTGTGTGGTGCGCAGGGCTCCTGGGGTGCTGTGGGTGTCGCCGGTGTCGGTGCGCCGACGCTTGTGGGGTGGTGAGGGGGTGTGTTTGTGCGGGGCTGGGCTTTGGGTGATGTCCCACAGGCGGATGCCGTCTCGCTGCGTCTCCTGGAGGGTCTCCCGCAGGCGCCTGAGGACATACGCGTGGTCCTGGGGCGCGGGGAGGTTGCGGGGGTGGACTCCCAGGGGGTGGAGCGCATCGGCCAGCATGGCTTCCCATGCGGCCTGCGGCATCCACCCCCCCGCCGGCCGGAGGCGGCAGTTCTCCACCGACCCCTTGCGGGGCCGATGGACCAGGCCCTCGAGGGAGGGCTCTCCCCGGGCCCACTTTCGCAGCTCCCAGAGCTGCGTGTGGGTCCAGCGCTGCCACCACTGTTCCTGGGCGGGCCTGCGGTCTTGGGCGGAGGAGTGGGCGTGGGTGGGTGTGACGGGGTCGTGGGGACCGGTGGCGGTGGCGGGCCTGGGGGATTCCTCGTAGTCCTGTTCCGTGGGGGTGCGTGGGGAGTGGGGGCGCGTGCGGATGTGGACCCGCGGGTGTGCGCGTACGGTCTCCGCCTCGGGGTTCGGGCGGGGACTCCCGGCGGCGGCAGTAGTGGGGCATGCGCTGTATGTGGGCTGTCATGGAGGGTTGGTAGGGGGGCGGGGACGCTGCTGGCGGACCCTGGCGTCGTTCTGGCCTGGTCGGGGGCGGTCCGTGGGCCTGGGGTGCGGGCTTTTAGAGGTGGCGGGACGAGGTGCGTCGTGCTTCGGCCGCGGCGCGCTCCGCCATGAAGGTGGTGGCGGTGGCGTCGGTGACGGTGGGGGGGCGCCGCGCTGGGCGCTGCTGCCTGCGGGCCTGGGACGGCTGGGGCCAAATGTCATAGAGGACGTCCTCGGGGGGCCGGGTTCGCGCTGCCGTCGTGGCGCCGGGTTTGGACTTGGGTTTGGGCTTGGCTGCGGGTTGCGGTCGTGGCGCGCTGACGGGTTTGGGTGGCTGTTTGGCGGCGGTCTTGGGTTTCGGCTGGGTCGCGGGTGTGGGCCTCGTCGGGGCGTGGGCCTTGGCGGCGGCGGGGCTGCTCGCGGTGGGGGCTTTTTAGGGGGCCCGTTTGGGAGGTGTCCCCCGCGGCCTGGGGGGTGGAGTGCTGGATGAGGACGTGGTGGTGGCGGTGGATGAGGTGGTCGTGGTGGTGGAGGTTGTGGAGTGGGAGGCGGAGGAGAGGGCTGTGGGAGACGGTGGAGGGTCCTGAGCTTCGGGGGCGGGCGTATGATGCTGGGTCCTGCAAGTAGCGAGAACGAGGGTGCGGGTTCGGGCACCGGGCGTGTGCGCGCGTTTTCCCTGGTGATCCGTGCGTGCTGGTGCTGGTGTGGCGGCGTTGTCTCGGCTGCGCGGGCACGTGGTTTACTTGGGGGGTGGCCATATCTGCTCCAGGACGTGCGGGTGTGTTTGCTGGAGGTAGTCGAGGGTCTGGAAGAAGCATCGCTGGATGCCGGGCATGTCCTCCTCTGTGAGGTGGGGGTAGTTTTGGGTGGGGGTGTGTGGGCCCGGCCACAGCAGCGTCATGAGGCGGGCTGCCACCATGTACGGGCAGAGCTGTAGGGTGGTGGGGCTTGGGGGGATGGGTCCCCTGCGGTTTGGGGGGGCTTCCCTCTGCTGGGGGCGCAGCGTGACCACCCACACCCACCGGTCCGTGGGGATCCCCCAGGTCCGTTGGGTCCACTTGGCGAGGCAATACATCGCCCTACCAAGGCCCTGGCTGCTGCTGCGGATGGAGAGCAGCGTGTCCAGGGATTTGCGTTCCCACGTGCCCCAGATGTGGGGGTCGTCCGGGTCGTCCCCCCTGGCGTACGTGTCGGGGCCTGGGCTGTGTGGGGGGGGGGCGTAGTCGGCGGGGAGGAGGGAGTCGGTGCCGTGTACCACCCAGTGGTCAGTGGGTGCGTGGTAGTTGGTGGTGGAGAGGGTGTAGTGCAGATTGTACATGAGGGTCATGTACGTGGAGGGGGCTGGCTGTTGCTCGTCGGGGGTGGGGATGTCCCCCGGGACGTGGTGCCGGAAATTGCTCAGGGAGGCCATCCGGGCTACCCATGTTTCCCGCTCCCACTCTTTGGTGCTGTCGGGGGTGGCGCCGGGTGGGGGGTGGGCCATGTTGGGCTCGTGGTAGCGGGTGTGGCCCTTGTTGTCCACCCGCCCCGGCACGGGGTGTCCGACTAGGTGTCGCCCCCAGTCGATGGGGGGCACCCAGATCCGGCTCCCCGTGGGGGGCGGGCTCTCGCCGTCTGGGGTGGTGCGTGGGGGGCGGTCGTGTCGGGCGACGTGGAGGAAGGCGTCGAAGAGGAAGTCTCGGACGCCTTCCCCCAGGGTGGCCGCCTGGACCACCACACCACCCCCCCCCCCCCCCCCGAGACCAGACCACGGACGCAACACGCGGCAGCCAGCACCAGCCAATTGACGTCGATACCCCCGCCGACACACGCCACCGCGAATCCCCCCTCCCGCGACCGCCACAAGAGACCCCATCACCGGACCCCACGCGCGACAACGACGACCACCCCCCCCAACCCACACCACCCCCCCCATCACACCCCGCACCACCAGCCGCCGCACCGGCCGAACCCTACGCCCTACACAACCCCGCAGCACGGCAAATTCAAAGTTCCAGTGCTGATTGCGGAATTTTGGACCCAAAATTGCAAATTTCTCGCAGAAGACGAATAAAATCACGGTAGTGTCGTCAGCAGCTTGGCGCGCGCGAACACCTCGATAGCCGCTTATCATGTTTGCGGCCGAATGGTCGGTGAGTCCTACTGCCCCAGCCTCCCACCATATATCAATCTGCATAGCGTAGTACCAAGAAAGCGCCCAAGCGCTGAACTAGGTACCCATGGGGTCCGATCCATCCGAGGTTCCCTCCTCCATACGACCACCGCAACTGCGGGTCACCTGAGCACGCCGGCCTACGAGAACACCTTCCGTCCCTTTGGAACTCGCATTTGAGGCCCTTTACTTGCAACCTCCTCTGTTTCCTATGGTCCGAGGTGCGGTGAGCACTCTTGTGCTGACAACTAGGCCTAATCAATGTGTACCAGTACAAGTTCAGGACTCCGGTAGAGCTCTAGCTTCAGTGAATGTACTAACACCCTCCCTCGATCGGGACCGGTTGTCTAAACACCTGCACATCCGTTGCTTTTGGGGACCTGCCCTTGCCTTGGTTGTGCCCTGCACTCCCATGCGGGTGGTTTCCAGCGCGAGTGATGGCCTTGTTGACCACGTGTTGCATAGGATCTGCCCTAATGTAATGACCCTAGGGGAGCCCACGAGGAACAGTGGCTTCCTAGACCAGGGAGGAATGGCAAGCAAGGTGATGAGAGACAAGGTGTGTCCACTCCTCTTGGAGACAAGCATGCCCATAGTTAGGACCCCTAGCTGGTCCAGACCCGTGGGGTTCTACCCTACTTGGCGGTGTTACCATACCCCTCAGTGTGCTATGTATGTCTGTATCTGTCTCACTTGACTCCCCAACGTGGATGCCACCGTCGGCCTTCACTGATGTCGGACCGAAGGTCCTAGGCAGCTGCTGGTAACACTCCTAGGGTGCCCAATTTCTGTGCTGGCCCTTATCCTTGGGGGGTACCGCAAAAGCCCCACCTACTAAAGAGGGAGGGGGTGGGCAAAGTGTGCTGAGCGCATACAAAACGCCCATTTTTCTAAAGGCCAAAAACTAACGCACTCCCCTGCCCGCGAGGAAATGCACGCGGAGCAGAAGACACCACTACACTACACTCACCAATGCCAGCACCGGCCTTCGAAGGTAGGGTGAGCACAACAGCACTCAATCCCTACCAGGCTTGATGAACCTAACCCCTACACGCACTATTGGGTGGCATTGGCCAAGGTGTCTAAAGCCCCAGCGGCCCACCTATGAAAAGACAAGGAAACACAGCTCCACTAGGCTGCTGTGGTCTGACAAGGATGCCATTGTGCATTTCCTTGACAGGGCTTGCAGTAGGGAACTGCAAGTCTTGAGCGCACAGCGGTTTGTACACGTTACAGATGAGCATGTCATTCGTAACCCAAATCTCAGCTTTCTTTAACCGTGTGATCAGCGCCCCCGTTTAGCAGGGCTTTGCAGTGACACCAATTCACCCATCCCTATCCCACCTGACGGAGACACATGCAAGAGAATTTGGGCCTGCAACCTAACCAGCCTCGCCTTATTGTACGGGTCTTTGACTAAGAAAATAATTGACCATTCCCAAAAACTCTTATCAAGCAACGAAGCTCTAAGGACTCCCCCCGTTCTCTTAAAGAACGTGGGGCGGAGCCCTACTTAGTCTGGCTGGGGTTAATACCGTTTGCACTGCGCGTGGCCGGAACCTTTTAATGCATTGTGAGCATACAGGGAAGGGAGGCGTTGTTTGTAACCAAGCATGCACCCATTTCAACACCAACAACATCAACAAACTTAACCAGGAGGCGGGCTCCTCGTGGGCTTACTCACCGTACTCACCATGCACTGCGTGTGAATGACGAAGAAAATGAACGCAAAACAACCCTAAGCGCTCAAACAAGCCTACAACGATTCATAACAACCCTAAACGATTGATGAATGAAGCCCTTCCTCCCTTGTAACCTTCAGAAGAGAGAACAGAGTGAATGGCAGAGCAACAGCGCAAAACGAAGCCTAGCGTTCTAAGCAACCCTACTTTAACGCGACAGCGATAGCAGGCACGTACAAGCCCTTTCTTTTGAAACTGTGGAAAGAAGGAGAGAGGGATGGGGTGCAGAGGGAAAGCACAACGACGCGTGAATGCTTCGATTAGGCACATGCATCGCGGGCACGGCGCTTACTTCAACCCTACATGCACGCTACGTGCTCCATTCATTTGGCATACTTGTGATTCGCCTTTTTACCTGTGCAAAGCGAGCACGAACAGAATGTACCACCCCAACAAACCTAACAACCCTAGCATTTTGACGAAACGAACTACACAAACACAATGCATACGACTGGAATGACAATAACATACTTGAGAAGCGGGTTGTCCGCTTGCTCTGTTGTGTGGTAGTTGTTTCATGCTTTCTTTATAAAATTTTTGATGCAACTATGAAAAAAATTTTTAAAAACTTCTAAAAACACGGCTCATACCTTCTTTCAAAGGAGCCATTTGGCCTCCGAGCCTCTTTTCGTGAGCGCGGCTCTGTTGCGCTTGTCTGCGAATATAACATTTGGGCTGAAAATGACGATTTCTGACGTCTTTTCACTTCTTAAATCGCTAACCTTCCCGCAAAACCGGAGGATTCACACCCTGTTCGTTTCAGTTTCTATTTTTTTGAGCTCGTACAGTTTTGTGCACTCTATTAGGAGTATTGCTCCACCCTGACCCTTGGTCAAGACGCTTACTAAAACGCTATATAGCGATGGCCGTCCGCATTAGAGCATTCGAATGTACCCTAGTGGGTAACCATGGACACTCTAGGGAGGAGGTCCTGGGATCAATCCCTTCTACCACCAAATTTTTGCCAAAAGTTTTCGCCTCACGACGGCGAAGTTTGAGGAATGCCTCTTCAAAGAGCCTTTATACACGGTACATTATACTGTTTTTCAAAGTAGCAACAGTGTGATAGGCTTCTATGACGTGATTAGAGTCTGAATTGTTGGTTTAAAGCTTTTTGTGGGGTGATTTCAGGGTAATTTGAGCATTGTTCCTTCGTCCTACTAGCTTGATCTACTAGTACTCGAGCAGGGAGTAAGAAAAAGTCACTACCATGTCTTTCTTGGGGTACTTGATCCAGGCCAAGCCCCCCCTAATCCTTGGGAAGTAATGAGGACTAACACTTAATCATTTTTGTCACTGTTTTGAGGTTTTATGTACATTTTTCAACTAACTAGGGTTATATTTGTAGCCCCCCCTTGAAGTTCACCCAGACTACTCAAGTGAGCAGAGGTATCTTCTTTCATGCAGAAATACCGAGAAAAAAAAAGGTATTTCATGCCAAGGGCCTTGGAGATGAAGCCTAGTGGTCTCCCACCTCATGAACCCTATACTCAATTGTTTCAACTACTTATTATGGTGCTATTTTTTAACTGATTCTGAATTCAGTTGCTTGGCCATGATGGCCAGGCGATATCCGTTGTCCGGCCCAACCTACTTGCCCCTTATTCCTAAGCAACTCCATTGCATGTCAAAGTGTGCACATGAAGTGGTTGGGACTATCCTTGAGGCCAGACTGATGCCAGCTTTGACTAATAAAATCAATTGTTTTGTACTTACTTGATTCAAGCTCGGTATTTAGACCTGCATGTTTTTTTAGGCAGGCCTTCTTTGCTACTTATGCTTTGAAGTGAAAGGATTATTTCTTGACTTTGATTTTGATCCGGTATCTGTGTTGCTTTGTATCTGTCCTTTGTCATTTTGCAGTTTTCGAAAATCCATCAAGGTTTTCAATAAAAAAAAACTCAGCAAGCTGTGCTTAAAAAAAAAAAAACTCGGCAAGCACGAACATCAACACAGGAAAGGCAAACCAGAAAACCTGTCTCCGGGTTGACTTTCTCGGATTTCGCACAAGCAATGAAGGAAGGCACATTGGGAGCTCGGTTGATGGCTGCCTACAATTATAAGCCTCATATCGATGTTGCGCCTTGAGCGCAGGTTCTTTCATGCGACATCGGATTCCAATCACCTGCTGTGGGCACTGTTTTTGCACACAGTGTGATGCTGAATGTACCCTTATAAACACTTAAGTGCAGTCAAGTGTAGCATACCATTTGCATCTCTTGCTTTTTGGGCATGTATCGCAATGGTGCAATTTTGTATTGGTGCAATGTGACCGTTGCCTGCAGTTGGGTTCAAGGTTGAAGCTAGCTCAGCGGAAATGCATGGTACTCTCACGGCATGGAACATACGTTTAAATCCTGTTGGCAGTAATTTTTTCGTACGTAATTTTAGCACCGCGCGGTGTTTGCGGCACGATTCGCAGCGGCTTTTCTGATTAAATAATCGATGCAATGGCAATTTTTTTAACGAATAACCGATTCGATGCAATTTTTGAAACCTTATCGACGATAATTGGCAATTAATCGATTAATCGGTTAATCGATAGAGCCGGTTGCAAACCTTGCTTGGAGGAGGGTGTTTTTCACTTGGACGGATGTGTTTTTCACCTGGAGGGACGTGTTTTTCACTTGGAGTGAGGTGTTTTTCACTTGCAACGAGGTGTTTCTCACTTGGAGGGAGGTATTTTTCACCTAGAGGGAGGTGTTTTTCACTTGGACGAAGGTATTTCTCACTTCGAGAGATGTGTTTTTTAATTGGAGAGAGGTATTTTTCACTTGGAAGGAGGTGTATTTTTCTTGGAGGAAGATGTTTTTCACTTGGAGGGAGGTGTTTTTCACTTGGAGGGGGGGTGTTTTTGAATTGGAGGGAGGACCTAGCAGAACTGTGAAAATCAGAATAATGATAAAAATCTGAACATCAACAAATATACTATGGAATAGCAGTATTACTAAAATAATAATAAGTGATAATAAATAGGGCCATAGCCGCAAAATATAGAATTTCCGCTGGTGGCGGTTGGAGCGGTTCGGCAGGTGCGCGTGTCGCCCGTTCATGCAAAGTCTTATGCAGCGCAGCACAGCTGTGAGTCTGCATACCATCACCGCATTGTAAGCGCCGCCCGGCCGGAACCAGGTTTGATTCCAAATAAGCAGCGCTGCTTCCTTACTGTGGTACGGAGTAGATGATTGCCCTCTTTGGAGGGCAAGGATATGATGCCTTCCAAGAGCTTCAAAATTTGATTGCAAGGTAAGTTTCCTTCAAATGTAGATTGCTGATGTTACTGACGCTTTTTCGAAAACTGTGCTGCTGGAAACGTAGGCCTATCGGTGTTTCAACAAATATCGCACCGGTTGATGAAGAGCATACCATGGTGCGGTTTGATGAGGCATACCGTAAGCGTCAAGTCAACAGCAGCAGGGTTGGAGGCAGTTTTGTCCCCTAAATTGCGAGGGGAAAATTCGATGTACTGCGCTTCACATGCTTCAAAACGTGAATTTCAAGGAACTTAATTCGGCATGGTGCTCCCAGTGTGTGTGAACGGACCCACATGATCATTTTGTTCCAACTCGCAAGAGGCATAATGCAATCGTTGTCGAACTACACCACGAGGATATCTTCTGTAAATGTCGGTCCCATTTGATGTGTGCGTGCCATCTTCCGTGTCTTAGGTATCCCCAAGGAATTAGTTTCGTTCTTGCCGTCGAGAGGAAATTTGAGGAACAAGTATGGCAATGCGTCTCTGTGTGTGTGTGTGTGTGTGCGTGCGTGCGTGCGTGTGTATGTTGCTTCAACCTGCAGGACCTAAATAGGTTGACTTGCTTCAATCAACCTTTGGTATCACGGGGGGAAAGAGGGAGCGCCCAATCATTCCCGAGATATTTACGTATCATGGAATCACTTGTTGCAGGCCATCGCCTCCTTAGTCTGAGAAAAGGACAACACGTGTTTGCGCCACAAGTTCGCTGCGTGCAGTTAAAACGGGAGATCGAAGCCTACCCAAGATATTCACAAGCCAGTGCCACCATTCCTCCTTCCCTAACGTCATTCTCCATTGCTTCAATTGCATCAATTTCTCTCATTTCATTTCCTTTCAAAAAATATTTCGGGGCGCGCACCGCATTTTGATGAAGGTGTTTGTTTTGCTGTGCATTGTGTACACACAAACATGGAACGATGCGATTGTGGCCACTTATTTTCATATCCGGCGTTGGATATCGCCCATGCATTGTATCATTTTATGTGAGGAATGTCAAGCGTTCGCAACGCACCGCACCATCGCTTGTTGGGAAGGGTTCCATACACGTGCACGGCCTTCTCACAAATTCGGTAACTCTTTTCACCAAGTAATTATGTTAATGAGTAATCGCATCAATAATGCTTCGTGTGAAATGAAGTGCTTCATGTTTTGAGAAGTCACCGTCGCCTATGTCCTCGGGCTATTACTACATTTCAACGTCCGGATTGCCTTTGAGATGTATAAGCAAGTACGAACGAAAGCAAGACAAGAGCCTGGTGCTCGTCTACTTCTTTGTGTTGACCGATTGAGTGATTTAAAACGGCTTGCTACAGGAAGCGTTGGCTCGCGTAGAGAAGTGGCTTTGGAGCACTCTTTGTCGCATGAAAATGCACATACATTCAGGTTTTTCTTCCATTCTTCCAACGTTTTTTCATCTTTGGCGCGAAAACAAGATGGTTGTCACACCATGCATGCCGTTGCCGGTACAACAGAACCGTCGGAGGGGAGATATCGGGTGGTTTTGCACCGCTTTCGTGAGCAGCCCTCTCAATGCCTATCGTTCTTCGTGCTTGCACTATCCAAAACGGAGGTGCTTTGCAGCATTGCTTTCGCGTCACCATGGCTATGTGCCTTGGGTTATGTGCATCATGTGGTTGTGTTGAGGCTGCGTCACCCTCATGCCACTCCATGGGTGCCATCCCATGGGTGCCATCCAATCGGTTGTGTTGCTGTTGGTGAGTGTTGTGTGTCGGTGAGTTGAGTATGCCCATCATTGTTCGGGTAGTGGTGGGGAGCGCTTCCGCCAATTGAGTGGAAATTTAGTCGAAACAATTTTTCTTGAATTTCATGGAAATGGTTTCCACTGATGCCACTGGCCTTCGCGTGGCTGTCACTGTGCGTGTGGGGCACCACAACTGCAGGGGTTGCAGCGGCTGCGCCGCTGCTAGACACGAGGGAGGGCTGCAGCCATGGCCCTTGTCCTGGTGCTTGGGCTCGTGGCGGTGCTTGTGGCGGTGGTGAAGTCGGGCATCTACGAGCGCATGGGGCTGTTACACAGGTCCGGCCAAGAGTGGTGGATGGGCATGGCCTAATTATTGAAGAAATCATTGTTTCTTTGAATCTAGGTTCCGATTTCACAATTGCTCCCGTCTTACCAAGGCATCCTACACCACTTACATTTTGGTGCCGACGACGTGGCACGCCGTGTGTTAAGTTGGCCCATCGTGAGCCTTTGTCAACTCACGTCTTATTACGTTCACACGACGAAGACATTCCAAGATGGCATCCCGGCACCCTGGCTTGGCGCCGTTGGGCATAGTCAAGGTGTGCTAAACGACGTTGACGGACAATTTGCAGAGGGCGTACAAGATTCCGAGCGGACAAGTGCCGAAAATGACGTGAGAACTCCGAAACGCGTGCTCAATTAGTATGTGGGTGTCGGAATTTGTATGTAGGTAAGAATCGGTATGTGTTTGGTTCGCTTTGATTCGGGAGCAAGGCGGTCGGTGAGCGAGACCACCGCGTTGTGCGAGGGCCTGACCGCATTTGTTTCCAAAAAAAAGAGCCTTCGGTTTATTCACCCTACCGTTTGGTGCTCGCATCTTCTAATTGGCAGGCGTTGTGCTACAGGTGTGCTCGCTGCTATCGCTGTAGCCGCGAGTGACAATGCCGATAGCTTAATTCAGAATGCGGCCATTGCCTTGTCCATGGCCTTCTGGGTGGGCTACCATTACCAAGAGTCAGCACATCAATTTGTTCCTTCGGAAGAGGTTGCTAGCAATGCAAGTGCATGCAACATAGTGCTCAAGCCCATGTTGAGCATTGTGAATGCTTCCACGGCACGTGTTCGGCATTTGATTGCATCCATCAATGCAGGTGTGGTGTTTGTGGCGTAACGTTTCAATTTACCCTAGCAACTTTTTGTGTGCCGATTTGCCAGCATCTTTGTGCATGCATTCAATGGCATTGAGTTGGTATGTTTTGGTCTTCTCTGTGTCGCCGGCTCATTGTGGATGTAGCGATGGCTCCATAGTTTTCTGCGCATTTGCATATCAACCCACCCAAGCTTATTTACGCCCTGCGCCCGTGGCTCACCCTGCGTGGTAGCACGATTGGAATGGTTGTGGGAAAAAGGAGTGGTGCATTCACAAGCACCTCGAATGTACTTTTTCACTGGCATTTGCAATGCATTTTCCTTGTGTGTCTCGACCTATGCATTCTCCAGTCCACTTCTTATTTCACTGGAAACCCTTTGAAAACGCCGTTGTGCTTCTGCTCCCTGGGTATTTGTAGGCACGAGTCCGCTGTACAAGGTCCAATTGGCCGTTGTAAATGGCCCTGAGGCTTCAGTGGTCAGCGGACACCCGGAAACGTTGTTCATCCTGTGGCAGTCCGTGCAGTGGCTGGCATCTGTTGAAGCGAATTGGACGGGTGCGAGTGCAAATTTCTTGCCTGCAGGTGGCTGCCATGCTTGTCCTGCATGTTTCTCTATTAGTCCGCAAATTCCCAGTCTGCATCCCCACCAGGCGGTCGCAGTTCTGGCAAGAAAACGGGCATGAATGCTCTTGGTAAGCACAGCATACCCCTCCGCTGCTTTTTGCTGCTGAATCGTCCTTTTTTTTTAGATGCACCGTACCATTTTGATGGCGGTGCATGCAGTGCAATCCCTGCCACTGTAGCGGCGTCATGGCGCAAATATGGGCTGACATGGGAAGGACTGCAACTGGGATGCCCTGTCTGGTCCCCGGCAGACGGTCACAACTTGCAGAAGTCGACCAATCTGTCTGCAGATTTGGCCTACATTCTCACCACACGACCGGTATGCCCTGTCTTTGCACTCTGGCCCCTGATTTTATGAGGCCCATTGCCGATCTGGGGGAAATCACCTCGAAGAGAGGTTGTTAGATCAAGCGCAGGCGCGTGTGTTGTATACCCCCCCTTTTGGGGGTCGTTCGCGTAGCATACCCCAAGGCATGATATTGGATGTCCAACCCCTTGTAAAATCACTATTTTGCCCAATAAAACAATCCCCCAATGGATTTTTTGGTTCTGAGGCCTCTATCCCCTGAAACTGGATGTCACTTTTGGGGGGGGGGGGGTCAAAAGTTTGTGCTCAGAGGGATTTGAACGAGGGTCAAGTAGAACAAAGCTTGCAAGTCCGTTGGCGCTGCCGGCGGTCGGCCAGCCTGGAATCGAATCGCCGACCTGCCGGTTGGTGATCAGTTGCATTCCCGCTCGACCGCTGGCTGTTCTGCTACATAATGGGCTCCCCTTTGCTTGTAGCGGAGTCCGCCATTGAAAAAACCCAAACTGTGTGATTCTGTCTGCCTGTCTGCCTGCCTGCTTGCCCGACTGACTGCCTGACTGACTGCTTGCCTGACTAACTGACTGATTGGCTGACTGCCAGCCTCTCTTCGAGGTGCACTGCCAAAGGCATTAGAATTGTCCCCTGGGAGAACCCCCCTCCCCGGTTCCCCAATTGGGGATTTTTGTCCTCGAGGACGAATCAAGCACAAAATCCCCGACTCTTAAACCGGGGGGGGGGTTCTCCCAACAGCTATCCTGGTCATTTTGAAAACCCCTCAATCTCCAGTACTGTGCAGGACAGAAATCCCCTGTTCAAGAACTGGGCAGGGGGGTTCTCCCTGGGGACAAAAATCCCCCATCTGGGAACCAGACAGGGGGGGGTCTGAAGGGAACAAAGGACAACCCACACGGCAAATTCTGCATGTAAGCAGGTAGGCAGGCCACAAGTCTCATCCAAGAGGTCCTCATCAGCCACAGGGCACACACTGGCAATTGCAGAGCAGCAACAAAGGCAGCAGAGCAGCAGCAGCACAGGAGCTGCAGGCGGCAGCAAGGGGGAAGGAACCGCACACCCGGACATTCCAGGAATCGAACCTGTGAATGTTGAGGACAACGATTCCCCATAGGGGAACCGGGGAGGGGGTTCCTCCCAAGAGGACAGAAATCCCCGTTCCAGGACCGGGAAGGCGGATTCTCGTGAGAAGACAAAAATCCACCATTCTAGAACTGGCCCTATTAAATACCACTTCCACATCTGGGGGAAATGAGCACTGCTTCTTTACAGCACACGCATTTTTCGATCAGTCACCGCTTCAGTGTAGTGGTAGTGCAATGCATCAACAGTATAGAGGTCGCAGGTTCGAATTTCACTTGGTGAAGTCCCAAGGGTGTTTTCCCTCCCTATCTTCCTGATTTTTTTTTGGCTCTGCATGTCACCGGTGAGGCACCAGCCAAGGTGGGGACCACAGACCTCAGCACCCTTGGGCAAGGTGCTGTTGTAAGCGTGTGCTTGTGATGTGGTAGTTTTTTTTTTCACTATGCATTTCAACGGTGAGCCATATCAACCACCAGCCAATGTGGGGGCCACGGACCTCAGCACCCTTAGGCAAGGTGCTGTTGTAACCTGCCTGTGATGGAGGTTGTGGTGGTGTTGTCTGCATTGTACAATGGGGGAAAATTATCAACGGGTCCACCCCTTTTTGATTGATCGGGTGAAATTGTCCTCTGGCTGTCTGCTTGCTGTGGCAGCTTCCTGTCTGGCTGCCTACTTGCCTGCAGCACCTAATTCCTGGAGTCCCAAATGTATGGGTGAGGGAGGTCTGCAGTGCAGACCTCTTGCATGGTGGGCATCTGTGTTTTGGAGAGTAGGGTTGTCCTCAGGCAATGCCGCATGCCTATATCCTCCAAAAGTGGAAGGCGCGACGCCCCCAACCTCCCTCATCCCCATGGGCCAGTGTCCTGGGGCAACGTCACCCTAGTACCCCTGGGGTGGTACCTCCCTCATACAGGCAGGCAAAGGGTGAGAGATGCCCCATCCTTGCTGAATTCTGATTCTGTAGGAGCTTACCCCCCCCCCCCCCCTGTCTGCTTGCCTACCTGACTACTTGCCTGCCTGTGGCTTTTTGGAACCCATTACATCCTTCCCCCCCCCCCTCCCCTTCATCAATGTGTCAATCCCTCGCTGCCCTTACCAATGTGTGAGGCCAAGCCTCTGAAACCTACATTGGCAAAGTTTACCTCTATCTATTGTCAATTGGTGTTTAATATTTGATCGTTGCACGATAGGAAGGGGGATCAGCCAAATTGGTCACGGGCTCGGCTGCACGGCCCTCAGGAACGGCAGGTATACCCAGGCCATCGCCGCGAGCAAGCTGGCTGCAGATGGTCCTGGCTGGGGGTTGGCCTCCTCTTAGTTTTCCAGGGTGAGATCAGGGCTGAACTCCGCCTTGTCGGGGTACATCAGGGTCCGCTGAGCCTCACTCATTGAGAAGGGTTCTAAGGGATTGACACATTGATAAGAGGGAGGGTTCAGTATTATTTTTTGTTGCAAAGATGTAATGGATTGTGCAGTGTTTGGTAACACTAGGGATTGAACCTTACCCTGGCAGTGTTTGAAGGACCGTTGCATAAACTGGTTTACAAACCCAGGTCATGCACCGGTCCCTAAAACAGTGCCGTTTTCAAAAATCAGGTTCGATCCCGAGGTGTTGATGACAAAATCCCCAGTTTGGGAACCAGGGAGGGGGGTTTTTCCAAGAGGACACAAATCCCGCATTTGGGAACCAGCCCTAGTGTATATTGATTCCTGATTGGGGGCAAGTGATGAGTTCTGTGAATCACCGTCCCCCCCCCCCCCTCCGTGGTTCCAAAAGGGGGGATTTCTGTCCCCACAGGACAATTTTCCCCCAATTCAGGAACCGGCCTGAAAATAGTCCCAACCTGAGAACCCTCCTCTGGTGTCAGTGGTGTTCAGTTGCTTTTTTCCCTGGGACCTGTGTCTCTTCGAGGCTTTCCAGCATTCAACAAAAAAGGCAAACCTGTTTTCTTAGCATGGCCCAGTTTGAAATTGGCAAATATCAACTATTAGTTACCCACATGCAGCAGTTACCAACAGATTTCAGGTCGTTCATTGGATACTGAATTTTATGTGATGGGCATGCAGGATGGTCCAGTTTAGTCTCATCTTGGGTGCCTGTGCATGGGTTCTGTGCTGGTTGAGGTAGCGTGTTGTGTGTTTTGTATGCAGGTGCAGGGCTTGGAGGGCTGTAGCAAACAGAGATACAGATGATGTGTGCATATTGGCCACAACCACATTGAGTATTCCTTTCTCCAATAGTGCTCCCCTCCGTGTCCAGGTGTTGTGGCCGAGAGTATTGCAAAGCATTGAGCATTTTGCCCAGATTGTGGATTTTGGGCCAGGCGGGTTGCGTGGCATTGGTTACCTTACAGTGCACCAGCTGCCTGCTTGCAGTGTGTATGTGGCTGCTGTTGAGCAATATTTGATCAAGTCAGGCGATCCAGCAGACACATACTCTGACAATTCCGAGGTAGCCTCTGGCCACCCTGGTTCGAACGGCTTGGGTCACAAATCACTGGTTCGAAGCAAAGATGATGATGAAGGACTAGTTTCCAGTTCAGAAGTGTTGGCAGCAGAAGCATATGCTGCCGTTGCCACGAAGCAGATTGAAACAAAATCTGCCCATGTCAACACGCAGTCAGGTTCATTGATTGAGCTGTTGGACACCGGCCCAGGAGATCCTGTTCATGAAGTTCTCGCCAGAAGCCTACATCAGGTTTGGTGTGAGATGTTGACAGCGCATGAGGAATAGCTTTAATCCTCACAAAAAAAATCAAGATGACAATATATTGATTGCTGTTGTTTCTGCGTTGTGGTGTGTGACTGAAGACAGCGTTGTGTCTTCTTTTTGTCTCAAGTTCTCTTTCATCATAGTGTCGTTGCTCACTCTTACTGTGCAGGCCTTGGGGTCCATGGGTATCCATGGTGCTGACCCCACATTGACTTGGTATGAGCTAGGATTGCGCTCATTACAAATGGGACCCTTCGCAGCCCACCTCAGCCACCTCCTCAATAAGCCCGTGAGTATCACGGATTTTTGGGCGTTTCCGACCCCTGCTGCTCTCATACAAATGTTGGTGTCCCCACGCAAAGACCTTCCTGCCGCTGCAGCTGCATCCATGGGGCCAAGGTCAAATGCAGAGCCCATAGCAGTGCTGGGCATGGCTTGCCGATTCCCTCAGGTGGACAGTGTGGACGAGCTGTGGGACAGGCTTGTGAGTGGGGCCCAGACCGCTCCGAATTCGAACGTTGCACCTGTATGGAGAACAACAAGAGGTGTGGTGGTTCAGGACGGTAAAGGTATGGCAGGGCAAAGGGGAAAACGATGGTTTCTTAATGTCACTTTTCTAGGGGGGGCAAGTCTCCAGCCAAGTTATTTCCAATTGAGGTACCTTTGCGTATCAAACGCTCCAAAGCTCCTGTTTTTTCTTGTGAGTTTTAACAACACCTCATACCAATTTCAACCTGAACAGCTTCATTGAAACCTGTCAAGCTTGCAGTTTGGCCTCCCCGAAACCACCCCTCTTGATGGCCACACATTCATGGAAGATGGCCTTCTTCACACGAAGAAGAAGAAGGAGCTGTTCTCTTGTTGATTTTTTGCTTTTGCTAAACCAAAGTGTGATCCAATGAATTGTGCACATTGAATGGATGGCATTTGGCATTGAGAATTACTGAAATCATTGAAAGTGTTGACCAAGTATGAATGCTGGCAAGTTGCCCTCGGTGCCTTATACCCGAACGTTGTGAAGCGTGGAACCCCACATCTGGGCACTGCATCACGGCATGGCAGCCACAAGAGTCACAGGGCAAAAACCAATTAATATGTGCTTTGTGATGTACAACAATGTAGAAATGTACAACAATGAAGGAACACATCTTGCGTACCAATGAAAATGTGCTTTATGGTGTATGACTATGAAGGAACACGTCTTGCATAAGCATCCACACGACACCAAGTTGAGTACCCAATGTTTCAAAGGGCATCTCTCTGTTGAGACATACACATCCATTTTTGGTTCTTGGCCCCGCTGCAAGGCCTTCGTTGAACAATTTTAGACACTGGTGCCCCATACCCAACCTAACCCACTCGTCCTCTTCAGGGAACCAAGGTGTATAGCAGACCCGTGGTTACAGCCGTACATAAGCATTGACCCTAACCGTACATAGCTGTACAGAGTAGCCAACCCTAGCTGGACATAGATTTATGAACCTTTCCACTGTAGCCGTACAAAGCCGTACACAGGTCTTTTTTTGTTAAATGGTTCCTTCAGTCCTTCCAGGTCCTTCAGTGCCGGCGGCGTACGATGAAGGTGTCTATCTTCCTCTTCGTTGTTTAGACTACAGAGATCATTGGGATGTTGGCCAAATGAAGGACGAGAGCAGCAGTAGCACACTTGCCAGCCCTAGTGGGTCTTCGCAATATGGGCCCCATTTTATCAAAGGCAAAGGATCTTTTCCGTCACACAGTGGTGTGCTGGTCAACTGCTTCTGAGTGCCTTTGACATCACCACGGAGGGTCCTCACATTGTAATTGAAATGGACAAGGAATTTTAGATTCCGGCACATCATGCAATACGAAGTGCGGTTTCTCTTGTACCAACTCAAGCAGTGATTCATCAGTTTCAAGCTCTACACAAGAGGAAAGTGTGCCAACAATAGAATGTGGCTCGCCCATGTAGCTAGTGGAGGAGGAAGTGGGGACAAAGGAAGTGAAACTGCCAATGCAACCAGAGCTATATTTTGCTTGCACGGCTGCTGAAATCACCTCGAAAAGAGGTTGTTACATTGGGTCCCCATGGGTGCTCAAGTACCCGTATTGTCACCAAATGACCATCCAAACCCATCCTAGGGGCAACGGGAGGGTTTCATGAAAAATAAGTTTCGAAAGTTCGATTTTAGAGCTGCCCATGGTGAAAAACTGCACAAGCAAGTTGCGTACCAATCCCCCCCGCCCCGGTACTCAATACCAAATAACGTGGCCACGACATCGAAAAAATAAGATTTGAAAACTTCAGTTTTGG
This sequence comes from Eutreptiella sp. 'Long Island Sound 2002', assembly GCA_964036045.1. Classification (NCBI taxonomy): domain Eukaryota; phylum Euglenozoa; class Euglenophyceae; order Eutreptiales; family Eutreptiaceae; genus Eutreptiella; species Eutreptiella sp. 'Long Island Sound 2002'. The sequence goes on along the minus strand of OZ038380.1, from coordinate 76,428,015 downwards.
GGCTGCCCAGGGTGAAAAATCGCCTAAGCAGGTTGTGTACCGTCCCATTCATTCATGTAAGCCATTATTGGTGGAAGCAGTCATTTCGCGTCTTTGGCACGGGTTTTAGCCGGCCCTCGGCAAGGCTAGAGACTGCAAAAAAAACCTCCTTTCGTGTCCTAGTAGGCAAACATTGTCACAACATCCCCACTTGCACCCCGTGGAGTGGGTACCACGGGGTCACCAAGGTCACCAAAAACGCCAAAATAGGGAAAACAACTAAGGACTGCAGAAACCGCACAGACACTCATCCCACTCTGCCCCATACGAACCCCATGGAGTCGGGACCCGGAAACACGTTTTAAGCTCAAACTCGAGAGAAACCAAAACATTCATGATTTTCAGCCTCTCAAAAAAGGGGGCGGTCATTTTTTCGACATTTTTGACCCCCCCCCCCCACCTCCCTCACAACCCCTAAAAAGTAGGTTTCAAGTGGGGGGGGTCTAGGGGGGTCCGGACCAAAAACTCATTGGGGGATGCATTTATTGGACAAAATAATGATTTTCCAAGGGCTGATTTTCCTATTTTGTCATCAATTGCCGTTTTTTTTTTGTTTGCCGGTTAAACAAACGATCCAACTCCTTGAGGTAGGGTACGCGAATAGCGACAAGAAGGCCGAAAATGGGGTGGTATGTGGCATTTTCCCTTATATACGGGCTTTCGTGGCTTTGATCTAACAACCTCCGCGAGGTAATTTTTCGGGTGTCACGAAACAGTCTACCCAGCGTGAAAACGGCTAGGTCCTCACTGGCTAGGGGGCATATGGGAGGGGCCGATGAGGGGTACTTGGAGTTGAGACGTGGGACCCCCGCCATGGGTCACGGGTCCATATACGACAAAAAAGTTCTTCAAGACCCGGGTCCAAATACACACACAGTGGCCACAATACGCAAAGAAGTTTTGACCCCCCCATTACCCCCGCCCCCCAAAAGGGGGTACCCAAGTGCGGGTGGGTGCGGGGGTCAAAATCCAAAAAATCATTGGGGATCATTTTTGGTCCTAAAATGATGATTCTACAAGGGGTTAGACGTCACAAACCATACCTTGGGGTATCTTACGCGAACGGCCCCCCAAAGGGGGTTAAAATGACCATCCAAGGTATGTAAAGCATGTTTTGGGCCGTGTTTATGTGGTTTTCACCTTGTTTGGGTATTGGGTGTGTGTGTGGGGGGGGGGGGGGAAGTTGGTACACAACCTGCTTGTGTAGTTTCTCCGAAAATGAAGTTTTCAAAAAAAAATTTGATACCGTGGCCACAGAGAATGACCATCCAAGGTATGTAAAGCATGTTTTACGCAGTATTCATGTGTTTCTCACATTATTTGGATATTCAGTGCGGGGGGGGGGGGGGTCCCAAGGAATTGGTACACAACCTGCATACACACCTTTTCACCTTGGGCAACTCTAAAATCGAAGTTTTCAAAACTTATTTTTTGGATACCGTGGCCATAGTGGCCATTAGGCCCACATAGCCCGTGGCATGGGCCCCTCCAAAAGCCCCACATTTGCTGATGTGTAGGTTGTTTGATAACATTTGAAAGATTTTCAACAGTTGGAATGTGTTCGAAACCCTTCTGTTGCCCCGAGGATGCGTTTGGGTGATCATTTGGGAACAATGCAAGTAGTAGAGAGGCCATGGGGATGAATGTAGTGGCCACCGGGCCCATCTTGCTCCAACCCTGGGGTCTACAAAAGCTTCAAATCACCGCGCAAAGGTTGTCAGATCAAAGCAACTCGGGAGGGGTTGGCGGAGTTGTAGCTGAGGTGCGCGTGGATCAAGAAGCACTACCAACATTGCCTCCAAGCAAGTGGAGTGGCGCAGCCGCAAACAAGATAAGTGGGCCCACTGAGGAGCAGGTTTCAGCGCAAATTTGTGGGTTGGTGTGTGGCGCAGGACATCAAGTAGAATCAGTAGGTGATGGCGGACTAAATGGGGATCCTGGGGCAGTACGCCCCTTCCATGCCGACAGCAAAGACCAAGGTCGTGAGTCGGTATTCGTTGTCAAGTGCTGGAGCAGAGGAGATGGCACGTATGTGCGTTTTGCTCTGTAGCCTAATACCTGGCCGGTGACGTTTTATGTAGCCCATGTTTATGTTTGTGGTGAAACCGAGAAGGTGGTAGCGGGAACCTCCCCCCCCCCCTTCTCGGATTGGGTTGACCCCGACTCCAAACCGAACACATGTAGGTGGTCCAATTGGATGGGGGGTGTTTTCATAGCCCCTTGGGTGCCTACATGTGGAAAATTTTCGGTCCCGGGCCAAACGGCCCAAATGGGCCGTTTTTGCATTTGCCTTCTCGGACCTTCCCGGGGGGTTCCCAGGGGCACTTTCTGATTGGGAACCCCTTCTCACAATGACTTCTCGGACCCCATTCCTGAAGTTGAACATGCACAAGTGGCGACTCCATCTTCACGCAGCCGAACATGATGGTTCTTGGGCTCGGTGGTGCCAACAATCTTCGGGACAGCAAGTGTTCCGACCTGTTGGCCTAATGGATGTCATTGCCCCCCCTCATCCGGGCCCGTTTCACGGAGGCAATGGACCACGATCCCCTCCCAGCGGTCCACAAAACCAAGGTGCAGGCCATCTTAACGTATGCAGCCCTCTTTCCCGCACCCTATCCGGTAGGGCTCCTTTCGGAGTTGGGTGCACCCTGGTCCGGCTTCCGCGTGTTGTCTGAGTACATCACCCGCCGGGGCGATGCCTACACCGCCCGCACCGGGCTGCCCTTCCCACGGCCCATCCCCACACCGGACCAATTTGACGCCACGTGGAAGTCATTGACCCCTCCGCTTGCGTTGTCCCCCCCGGTGGAATGTCCCCCTGTCGTCGGGTCGCTGTTGGCCCGTACGGTCGTGGGCACAATATGTGCAATCCCGGCAGTCCTTTGCCATTCTATTGACCGGACCCGCCCCCTCACCTTTGTGGTGCGGGGTGACAGGTATCCTTGCGCTGGTGGCAGGTGGTCGCAGCTATCGGTGGGGCTATTGAACCATGGGGTAAAGGCGCGAACACCCGCTTTCCTGTGGGTCATCGGCATGGCCGTCACGGGGGACACGGATATGGTTGCCCTGGGCCAAATTTGGGCTCAGGTGCTGCACGTTTGTGGTCTGTATTTTTGTGTTCATATGTTGTTCATTATTCGCGCGTTCGGAATTCGAAAACTGCCGTCATAAAACACCGTGCTGCCGATTCATGAATTATGAACGCGTTTTATGAACACGAATTATGAACACCTTTTATTAATAGAGGTCCCGCAGTCCATTATTGACTGCAAAAAATTTTACAGGCGCGACAGATGGGTCCCGGCAGCGGCCCTCCTTGGTGGGGACCGGCCGTGGCTCCGGCGGCTGCTGGGCATCAACGTGGCTCCCCAAGTGGGTAGTATGTTCAATGAGGCCGTGCGGGACAACACAGCCAAGCGGTGGAATGGCGTCACTGCTCGGAGGATAACGCAGTCGGATGCCACCAATCATCGTCGGTATCAAGTGACTAGCAAAAGTTTGGATGCGGCACGTTGCACCGGCGAGCCGCTGCTGGTCATAGCCAGAAACCGGACATTTTCGTGCACTTTGCAATGTTGCATGGCCTTCGGAAGGCTTTTCCTGGCCTTCGGGGAAGCCCAGGTGGGAAATCATCCCCCTGAGGTTGCCTGGGGGGGTACAGAAAATTCTGTACAGCAACCGGTGTGGCATGCGGTTGGGGGCGCACAACGCACCGGACGGGGAGGAGGTTGCACCCCAGCTTGCATACGTCAAGGATGACCCCACGTGGCAAGCGGTTGTGGGGCTGCGAACATTGCTACGCACTTTGTACTCGCCGAATCCGGTTGTGCCACTCCCTTCGTGCTGACCTGTTGCTACTGTATTTCAGGAACACAGCTGTGGGGAGTCGGGGTTGCACTATTTGTTGTTCCTCAAAGAAGATTGTGATACAAGGCTTGAGAGTGCAGATGCACGCGGGGTGAGATTGGCCGCCGTGTCGAGGGACGTTGCGGAGAGCACCAATTATATTTTGAAGAAGGGGTGTAATGGGCATAGTTCCAGGGGTGGGGGTGCGGGTAAGGGTGCAATGGAACGGGAAGCAATGGTTGTCCAGCAGGTTTGGGTTTGGGTTCCACCCCCACCTCCACCTCAAGCTCCTCCGCCCCCTCAAGCCCACTCCTCCAGGCGACCCCCCGCCGCTCACCCCGTCTCTTCACCCGCCGACAACTCCTCGAGTGAGGAGGTGTCGGACTCGTCGCGGCACGAGAGGAAGAGGAGGAAGAAGGAGAAGAAGGAGGAGGAGAAGAGGAGGAAGAAGGAGAAGAAGGAAGAGGAAAAGATGATGAAGACGGAGGCAACGGGGAGAGGGGGGTGAAGGAGGAGGAGGCCGCGACCAACATCGAGGAGGTGAAGGAGGAGATGGAGGACGTGGCAGTGGAGGACGCAGGGGGTGTGGGTCGCGAGGGGATTTTTGTTGTGACCCCGTGGTTGAGGGGGGAGGCCGGCCATGCATGGGGCCTGAGCCAGGCCAACCAGCGCAATGTGCTGACCCTCCCCTAGTTGCAGGGAGCGCTGGACAGTGGGTACTCCCCCGATGCCCCCCTTTCTTCGAGCCCGGAGGTGACATGCATCACCCTGCGCTAGGCATTTCGCCGCCTTTTGCGGCACCGCATCCACAACAAGGGTGCGGGGGGGGGGGGGGGGGCCTGGCGGCACACAAGGGGGGCTTGGACATGGAAACCCCTACCGAGAAAACCCCTGTCTCCCATTCCCGAATCAATTGGTGCCGGGGATTTGATGCAAGCCAAATTTTTTACGGGCCCGCGGGGGGCCTTGATGCAAGGGTCCCATTGGGAACTGTGCTTCCTCCACTGGGAGGAAAGGGGGTGGGTGAAGGTGTAGCGCTCCGGGCTCAATTTGGAGTGCATCCCCCAGTGGGAATCCATTTTGGGGGGGGTGTATGACCTTGGGCAGGAGGCCTCGTACGAGGGGGGCGTTGAGGGCCTCACCCCCTTGGTACTCGCTAGAAGACCCAATCTTGATCTAGCCTAGAACAGTCTAGCCTGGATGTTCTAGCCTAGATTAGAGCAATACTAGAACGATATAATGTCTACCCACATATCCCAATTTCTTCATTGTTCCCCCGTGCATGCTTGCTATTGTCCGTAGTTCATGGTTCCATGCTTCCTTCTCTCTCGCTTAGATATTACACATTTCTTTGCAATGAAACACCCCGCCACTTCCCCCCTTGCTCCCTCCTCAACCGGGCAGGATACTTCCCTCTTCTCTAAGGCACTACGGGAGTTCAGTGCGGCTTCTAACCTCAACCGCAACAAACCTCAACCGCAACTTCCCATTGACGTTCATCGTCCGGGGAGATGCCTGCCCCATGGCCGGGGGCAATTGGACCCAACTCACCATCTCCTTGGCCAACTTCAACCGCTTGGCCCGCTCCCCCGCGGGCCTTTGGGTGTTGAGCATGGCCAATTGCGATGACAAGGCCATGGACACCCTTCGGACGTTGTGGAAGAGCAATTGGGAGGTAGGCCTCTCGCCTAGTGCCTTTCCCTCGTTCTAGTTTTGATCTAGTTAGCCTCGAACACCGCTCGCTAGACGCTAGATTGGACTAGACTAGAACGAAATTACCCACCCCCCATGTCTCGTGTTTAGGTGATTCAAGACATCATTGACACGGGGCTCGTCCAATGGGGGGCCTCCAAGGAGGAGGCAAAGGTGATCCTCGGGGGGGATCAACAGTGGACACGAAGGGTGATCGGGGTGTCCACATGCTCCCAAGTGGGCGCCATGTTCAAAGACAGGATATGGAATGCCCAAAAGAAGACTTGGGAGGGTAGTACTATCCGGCGGACCATGGCCAAGGCCAAGCACAAGGGCAAGGGCAAGGGCAAAGCCACCGCCCCCCCCCAAACCCCAAGCCCCCCCCTTTTGCAAGATAGGGGCCGGGACCCCTATGGGAATGTGCCGGGTGTGGGGGACACCCGGTATGTCCCTTGGGAGGAGGGGGGCAATGGGGGGACCGTCAGCCAAGTGACGGTGTTGGGGGATTGGGATGAGGAGTTGGACCCGGGGGAGTGGTGGGTGGTGTCGCAGGGGTGCAATGTGGAGGGGGGGAAGAAGGGGAAGAAGGGGAAGAAGAGGAAGCGGGAGCAAGAGGGGGGCACCTTCCGGGTCGCGGGGGAGCTCCTCTTCCTCACCCGGGAGGAGGCGGAGGCCCACCTTCGGGAGGCCTTGCGGGAGGGGGACGACGGGGACGATGGGGACGACGGGGATGACGAGGGGGACGAGGGTGGTGACAAGGGGGAGGGGGGTGACAAGGGGGGTGAGAAGGAAGGGGACACGGGGGACGAGAAGGGGTTTCCGGCCGCAAGGATGAGCTGCGGCAACCCCCCACCACGCAGGACGGGTAACCTGCGTGACGCGACTCGCAAATGGGGGTCTTGGGGGGCAGGGGGGCTAATCAGGCTAACCGGGCTAACCGGGCTAACCCACCACCAAGTGACCCGGCGCCGGCCCGCCAAGTGACCTTCCAAGTGACCTATGGGGTGCGGTGGGGGGCTAACCGGGCTAACGGGGGGGTGGGGGGGGGGGGGGAACCCGTCGCTCCGTGAGTCGGGTCCACCATTGGGACCCCGTGATTGGCCACGGTCGGCCATGGTAGCCGGAGCAGCTTCTCTTTGAGGAGTGGCGGAGCATTCATATATGTTGTTCTAGCGGCGTTCTAGCGAACCGTTCTAGCGGCGTTCTAGCGGCGCTCGCTAGAACGTCGCTAGAACGAAAAATTTTTGGACTCCAAAATCAGGTGAAAACAATAAGATTGTGAAAAAAAAAGTATGGGCCCCCGAGTACGGATAGGGGTGTCCAGGTTAGACACCTCAACCCCCCCCCCCGTGCGGGGGGGGGGGGTATCCCCCTCTTTTTTTCGTTCTAGCAGCTCTAGCGCGTTCTAGGCTAGAACGAGATTGGGTCTTCTAGCGTGTACCAAGGGCCATCATGCACCCGCCCCATCAAGCCCCTTGGCCGGACAGCCGCAGCCACCAGCAGCACCACGGCCCCTGCGGGCGCCCCCCAGGGCACCGCTTCCAGCGCAGCTGCGCATTTCCAGACCGCCCCAGGTGCCATGGGCACCGTCGGACTAGAGCCGGATTTTGAAGTATATGCGTTCATAATTCGTTCATAATTCGAGCGTTCATAATTGAGCGACCCTGCACTGCCCGTTTATGAACGATGAACGCGTTTTATGAACGCTTTTTATGAATGCATTTTATGAACGACACTGTCAGAGGTCATGGACGTGGAAGTGAACTTGGCGGACGCCGCGGGGGTCCGCATCCGGTACCGGTTGGGCACCGCAGAGTTCAGCATCGCCCTGTCCGCCCTGTACCAGCTGCTGCTCCTCGACCCCCACCGGGGGTGCGCCATCCTGTCCGGGCTGCAGGAGTGGGAGCGCTCCTGCCGCCTTATGGACACGTGGGCGGCGAATACCCCCGTTGGGCACGCCTGGGGGAGTTGGGCTGGGAGGGCTGTGCTGACAAGGAGATCGTGGTGTCCAGTTCTGGGTTGAGCCCCCCCACCCCTGGCAGCCCCTGCAGCACCTCCCCAGCAAAGCCCCACCCCCCGCCGAGAAACCCCCCCCCCTGCCCCCCCCCCCAAACCCATTACCTCTGGTTTGCATTTGTCTGTTTTTTAATTAGGTCAACCCCCCCCCCCAAACCCACCCAACCCTAAAATCCCCCCTCCGAAGCGCAAGTCCTTCGAATCGGGTAGCATCTCATCGTCGGACTAGGCACACCCCCGTGGACAATGGAGGGGGTGACGGGGAAGCAGCCGCAGCAGCAGAAGCGGCGCGAGGAACCCCCCTTTTTGGAGGGGGATGAATCAGCTGACCCCCTGCTTGGTGAACAGGCTCCCTACCCTGATGGTGTCCACGCGGGGTTGCAACCTCGGTTGTGGGGGGGGTGGGGGGGAGAGTGTGGGTGGAACACCCAGGGGAAAGGGAGATGTTTCGGGTGGAGTGGCATCTGTTATATGCGTCTCATGCTGCAGAAGTGACACATTGGGAGTAGCAGAAGGCTGCAGTCGCAGGTAAGAAGGCCGCCAAGGCCAAAAAGAAGCCTAACCCCAAACCGGATGCTGACCCGCCGGCTGAGCCGGCCCCCAAGCCAGCTAAGCTTGAACCCAAGCCTGAGGCTAAGCAGGCCCCTCAGCCCAAGCCTGAAGCTGCCTTTGAGGCCGCACCCATGGAGGTGGATGCCCCAGCGCAACCCTCGGCCAAACCGGCATCCCAACCACCGGCCCAAACCCATGACCAGGCCCCGCATGGGGGCGAAACCCAGGCCACAGCCCCCCTTTCGGAGCACCCAACAGGCCCGAGCCCTGAGGTTTAGGGCGGCAAGAAAAAGCAAGGACAAGGGACAAAGAAACGCAGTGCAGTGTACAGGAAAGATTGAAAAATTGAGCGATTTTTGTGTGCTTGTGCGTCTATTCATAAATCGCGGTCATAAAACGCGTTCACAAACCGATCGCCGCGTTCATAAAACGAGTTCTAAATTATTAATTTAGTTATGAACCGAATTATGAACAGGGGAGGATGCCTTCATAATTTGCAAAAACTGGCAAAAATGGCAATTTTTCCAAAAACCCCCGGTCCATAAAAAAAATTATCACCTCGAGGGTGTTGACCCAACCCCCCATTTTTGAATGACTATGGCCCATGGGTTCCTTAGCAAGAGCAAAATGCGTTCATATTTCATAAAACCATTTTTGAGGAACAAAACCACCTTTCATACAGGTACCAAGGGTTGATTGCAGCATGGGGCTTTGCAACGTTGTTATGGCCAAATGCTTCTGGCCAGAAGCGGGAAACGGCGAAACTTGCCCCAAAAACCCGCTATACCCTTCAGCCTTTGGCAAGCAACGGCAAAAAACTATATTGCTCCCGGCACCAGGGGCTCCGAAGCTTCCACTTGACTCCGGTCATCCCGCATGAAACAGATTCGCCTCTTGCAACGTTACAAGGCACTAGTTTGGTGAAGAGGGGTGGTGAAGCTGGTGATGTATCATTGCGTTTGCCTTTGCACTTAGGTCTTTGTGATCCTTATTCATGAAGCAGCGATTGTGAATTTTTAACTAGCATGTGTTGCATTGCACGGTCTGCCACCACATGTGCACTTGCCTCCTGAACCGATAATCTTTGGTTGGTGCGTAGCTGTTGTTGCTATGCTACAGCCATGGTCAAGCGACCTCTTTGCACTACGTTGCTTGGGAGTAGAGGGACCATCCTCCTTGTTCAACGGTGTGGTTGTGGCGCAAAGTCTGGTAGGCAAAATTGCAGTTGCGGGAGTTGCTTGGATGCAACATGGTGATCATTGTGCAGAGGCCTTGGATGGTGTCACACGCAGCTTGCAAGACTTCGATCTTCTCTTGTCCCACTGCTTCTTGGAAAACCAACCTGGTGCCCTAACCGCAGGACATGATGAACACTTTAGAGCCAATTGTTGAGGACTCTTTGGACAATGATCAACCATGCATTTTTTACAACGGCTAAGCAATCCATTCGGGAATGCTGTTGCACTGAAACTTATCTTGGCCAATTGCGCATCACGTTGTCAGCAACAAAACAAAGAAGGAATATGCAGAGCATTGCAACACTTGCAGTTTCCGTTGTTGCTAAATTCACAAGCTAAACGTGACATGTTGCACGACGGACATGCACCGGTTGTGCATTGCCCGCACCTACCGCCCTTGCTAAATTCGGAGACCAAGAGTAACTTGTTGCACGATGGATAGGTACGGGTTGTGCATTTCTTGCAGTTGCCATCCTTGCCGAATTCGGATGCCAAATGGCACTTGTTGCACGATGCACAAGTGTGGGCTGTGCACCATCCGCAGTGTCCGCAGTCGAAGCCCTTGTGGAATTCGCATGCCAAGCGTGACTTGTTGCATGGCGGACATTTGCGGCTTGTGCATTGCCCGCACTTAGCGTACGTGTTAAATTTGCAAGCCAAGCGTACCTTATTGCACAACGGACGAAGGGCGGTCGTGCATTGTCCACCATTACCGCCTTCGGTGAATTCGCACGCCAAGCCTGACCCGTTGCACGATGGACACGTGCGGGCTGTGCATTTGTTATGTTTGCCTGGGTTGCCGAATTTAGATGCCAAGAGGGACTTGTTTCATAATGGAGAACAGTGGGTTGTGCACTGTCCGCACGCACCGCCCTTGTGGAACAAGCATGCCGAACGTGACTTGTTGCATGATAGGCATGTGTGGGTTGTGCATTGCCCACACTTGCCGTCCTAGCTAAATTCGCAACCCAAGCGTAACTTGTTGCATAATGGAACAGTGCGGGTTGTGCATTGTCCGCACTTACCGCCTTTGTTGAATTCGCAGCATTATTCACTACATGATGGACAAATGCGGATTGTGCACCGCCCACACTCACCTGCTTTGCTAAATTTGCACCCGAATCGAAATTTGTTGCATGATGTATAAGTGTGGTTGGTGCATTGTTGGCAAGTGTCCTCGTCTTAAGATGCCGACGCCAAGCGCAACTGTTTGCATCTAGCACGCCAATTCGCGTCAGAGTAAGCAACTAGAAGGTTAAAAGTGCCAGAACATAAGGCACCACTTGGATGTGGTAGACAGCCACTACAAACGTTTGGATAATCCCAACAACTGCAATCCACGCATTGGGTGGCAACGTGGATGACATTACACTTTGTAGTTTATATTGATGCAATGTTTTTTACTTGCAAGGCAAGATCTCAAAAAGCCGTTTTGGTCCACGCGGATGGCCTTGCTCGAGGACGATGGGATCAAACGCACGATCAGTCCAAAGATCTTTGTCGCGAGCACATGGCGAACTGCAAATAGCATTGCAGAAGTCACCCGTCGAATCAGAGATTGCTTGGGCTTTGGGTTTATCCAGCGAGAAGTTGCTTGTTACACCAAAAGCGCGAGCAATGGGACACTGTCGGCAATTTAGCCGAAAGCGCAGGGTGTGGCTTTTTGTGATGCAATTACCATGTTTGCCCAATTGGTTGCGGTGGATAAAGACTGGGTTATTGTAACAAGGGGACGGTCCCTTTTGCATGCAACACCTTAACGAAGCGCACCAACAAAAAGAAGTGAAGAATGCTGGCATCAGCTTCTCCATCATCGGCAAGTTCCGAAGGATCACAAACCCAACCATCAAGGATGGAATCTGTGCCATCCAGCAAATTTCTTTCGTTGTACGGATCAACATGGTGGCTCAACAATACCATAAGCTCTTCAGCCAAAGGTAATATTCCATATAGAGATTCTATCCAACGGTCATGATATTGTAGCCAGCGCACATAGTCCCCGGGGATAACATCACCAATGTTGTTAGTGGTGGTTTTGTCTACAGCGTGACACCACCTTACACATTTCGCATGCTATATAGCAGATAGATGTGAATAATGCTTGTTGATGGCGGATTTCAATTCATGGTGGTGTGCCTTAGTTTACCACGGGCTAGAATTGTTTTGGGGCATCAATGTGTGAGGCATAGTTGACATGACATAATTAACAGAGAAGATTGCGCTTCAACGACGATGACCCATTTCAAGCCGTACTAGACCAAGGTCACCAAGGTGAACTATCAACCGACGGGTTTGACAACTTGAAAGTGCTCATCATCAGAGATGCATTTGATATTTGCCTTCAACATGATCTTTTTGCCAATGCAGTTGTCATTGTCTTTCTACCTTTTCGTTGGTGTCATCGAGCCATGGAGGAATTGTCAAAATGAGTGACCCTCACTAGGAGGTGGTAGTTGCCAGAAGTCCCCACACTTGATGACGTTGAAACTAGCAAAAGGCCGTATATGACCATTTGAAGCATTCTTGTATAGCGTTGTTGCTTGGCCATACGTTCGCAAGACGAGACTCCACCAAGGCATGCAATCACACGCACACCATACTGATTTCATCGATGAACAACCAACCGTAAACTAATTGGTAAACTAGATTGGCCGGCGATGAAAGGAAGGGATTCGGTGTTGGACGATATGCCCGAAGCATGCAATCCAAGGCCAACAAGCCGATGCAATGTGGTGCCTCGCCAGGTACAAACCAGGGCAAGGGCTGACTCTTGCCGATCAACTCTTGCATTTTGTCCTCTCTTTGACACGGACCGCAACCCTGTGTAATATTGTCCGTTGTGCCTTATTGAGCTTTTGAGCACACCTCAAAAAAGCGTTCTCCATCATAGCATGTGTTAAATATTATGATTCGAGATTACCTCCACAAGCTGCCTTCATTAAGCGAGCCAAATTATGAAAGACGGCGCAGGAGTTGGAGCCTCGGAAGATGTGGTGATAGTGGTCGGCAAACGCCATGTGTACTTGCCTAGATCAATGGTGCACATGAGGATTGGACATGTGTGGCATGTCTTTTATTGTTGTGGCCTTGCCCCGGTTGGCACACTTTGGAGGTTGGAAAGTGTGCGTGTGAAGTGCGGCAGCAAGGTCACAGCGAGGAAATTGAAAAGAGGGGTGAATTGTATTGGCCTTGGGGTCATCCTCAAAATCGTCACCATCGCAAATTGTGCACACACACATAATTTGATGTATGAAGCGCTTGTGATGTGCCATTGTGTCATGATGTTTCGCGCAGTGTACAAAGACCATCGGGACCAAAAATGACGTTGACCACTGCACAATGCTCAAACGTGTGGTACGCAAGTAGATGCATGATCTTTGTGAGTCACCCAAGGTCGAAAATATGTGGGCGCCTAGACCTGCGCAAAGACGTGGCGGAGGCTTAGGAAGTGGGGAACCTACAGCGGTACCTCGCCCACCTCCCCGAGGTGGCCCCCTTCACTTGGCCCTCCCATGGGGCCTTCCGGTGCCTATACGGGCCAGCCCGCACGCCACCAGTCCAGCCACGGTTTTTACATTGGCGGGCAACATCCGATTGCCATTCACGGCGATGGAAGAACCCGTAAACTTTGGTACAATAGGGCTCGTATTTCGTACCATAACCCACAACTAACGGACGGCGGACAACGGACCAATGGCCGGAAACGGTAGGCAGTCATTTCCTGTGGCTTCTTTGATCAAGAAGTGTTGTCCAGGTTTCAAAATGTAGTCGGCATTAGCCGTTTCTTCTTGACAACAAAAAGACCGCCCTCCGTCCGTCAACTCAACGTGGTAAGCTGGATCATCGTTCTGTGTACGCGGTATCGAAGAAACATTGACAGACACGTTTGTCCAGCCACAAAACAAACTCGTATGTTACCAAGAAATGAACACGACGATCGATACCATCATATCCATATAGTAGGGCAAAATTTGGTAGAGGTTGAAGGGTAGTAAACGTCCCGTGATTGGTGACGTGTACCGGAACTTGACGAACAACGGAACTAGCCGTTGCTTTAGACACAACGGTAGCGGTGCAATGGAAGCTGTTGTGTGTACCGTGTGCAAATGCGCAACGCAAGCGCTTCTGCAATTCAATTCATTACTTCGCTTGCACAGCAATAGTGAATGTGCAATGGAAACGGTTGTGTGTACTATGTGGTCTGGGGGAATGCAAAGGACACAAGAGGGGGGGGGGGGGGCAACCAATTCCCTCCGGTACGCGTCGGACTGGTCCCGAGTACATTAGCGTTGTGAGTACCACATATTGTGCTGTATATATTGTTGTGCATGAGGCCCTACAACGTGATTTGCTTTGACAGCTACCGGAATGCCTTACGAGGAGCCTGCATATCAAAGATGATGTTGATAACGGCCGCCGTGCCAAACAAGTATTTGGCATCATCCACCACGGCATCCTTGCAAACGTCATCGTGAATGTTGGGGCCCAACTTAGCAAGAACTGCCTTCAGTTTCACGTTGATCCACGGAGGCAGACTGGAACCATTGCGCAACCAAATGGCCTATACCATCATCGGTGAAATTGCTGGGCCCAATTAGAGTAACGAGTAACTTAGACAGCTCAGGGACATTCGGAATGCACGAAAAGCTGTGTGGGAAAGGGCATTCTAAAACACGTCTAAATTCCATTTTGTTCCAAATTGTAATTTTTGAAGCAGCCGCTTTTTTTTTTATTCCAATTAGACCAAAACCACGCCTCGTAACAAGCTCCCAGGGTTGTGTGTGTGGGGGACAGTGGACCTATGAGGATAGATTGGGTTTGTAGGCAGGTCTGAGCTTGTGCGTGAGACCCATGGTTATAGCTGTACGTGTCCCTTGGTACACGCTAGAATACCCAATCTCGTTCTAGCCTAGAACAGTCTAGAGAGGCTAGAACGAAAAAGAGGGGGATCCCCCCCCCCCCGCAGGGGGGGGGGGGGATGAGGTGTCCAACCTGGACCCCCCTATCCATACTCGGGGGCCCATGCTTTTTTTTCACAATTTCACTGTTTTGTGGAGTCCAAAATTTTTTCGTTCTAGCGGCGTTCTAGCGACGCTCGCTAGAACGTCGCTAGAACGCCGCTAGAACGCCGCTAGAACGATATATATGAATGCTCCGCCACTCCTCAAAGAGAAGCTGCCCCGGCTACCATGGCCAGACGTGGCCAATCACAGGGTCCAGATGCTTGACCCGACTCACGGAGCGCCGGGTTCCCCCCCCCCCACCCCCCGGTTAGCCCGGTTAGCCCCCCCCCGCACCCCATAGGTCACTTGGAAGGTCACTTGGCGGGCCGGCGCCGGGTCACGTGGTGGTGGGTTAGCCCGATTAGCCCGGTTAGCCCGATTGGCCCCCCTGCCCCCCCAGGCCCCCATTTGCGAGTCGCGACACGCAGGTTACCCCTCCTGCGTGGTGGGGGGTTGCCGGGGCTCATCCTTGCTCCCGGCACCCCCCTTCTCACCCCCACCCCCCGTGTCCCCTTCCTTCTCACCCCCCTTCTCACCGCCCGCCTCACCCCCCCTATCACCCCCCTCCCCCTTGTCACCACCCTCGTCCCCCTCGTCATCCCCGTCGTCCCCGTCGTCCCGGCCTCCAAGGCCTCCCGGAGGTGGGCCTCCGCCTCCTCCCGGGTGAGGAAGAGGAGGTCCCCCGCCACCCGGAAGGTGCCCCCCTCTTTCTCCCGCTTCCTCTTCTTCCCCTTCTTCCCCTTCTTCCCCCCCTCCCCCTCCCCATTGGACCCCTGCGACACCACCCACCACTCCCCCGGGTCCAACTACGATGGGCTTGGGGTTGGGGCTTGGGCTTGGGCTTGGGCTTGGCGAGGGGTGCTTTGGGGTGCGGGGCCTGCTCGGCCTTCGGCTCCTCCGCCGCACGCCTGTCCGCCTCCAGGATTTACGCAATCAGCGCCTGGGTCGCTGCGTTATGTAGCACAAGAGCGTTCTAGCGGCGTTCTAGGCAAATGTTCTAGCGGCGTTCTAGCGACAATCTAGCGGCCGATCGTGCTGCCTAGATCAAGACTAGAACGATTCCCTAGATCACCGCTAGAACGCACAGCACGAAATATACCTGCCTCACCAGCTCGTCCAACTGCTCCCGCGTAGCCATCTTGGATTGCAAAAGTCTGGTTACGGGAAGCGTGCATATGACCCTGGCCCCTCCTTACCTCCATGGCATCCTTGCCCGAGCATGGCACTTGCGACCGTGGACCCCCATGCACAACCCACGACACGTCAAAGTACGCAAACAACCATGTCATGCACTGCGCTTGCACATTGGCCTCCCTGTGGATGGCCGACAATTGACGACCCGACACCTCGTCCACCCCCTCCACCCGACAGCCCCCCCCCCCCCCCGGGTTGCTGTGCTCGTTGTGACCATGTTTCAAAAAGCGGTTAATGCTTTCCGAAATGTCACCGAGAACATAGCCAGGCCAAAAGGCTTAATGTTCTGCAACATGGTATCTACATCCTGCTCAAAGCTTAGTAGATACCATGATGCTGTTCCAGCAGTGCAGTGTCGCCGGAAATCGCGCGCAACAGCAGCACAATTCAAAGGGTTAGGGCCCTGATATGTACAATAGAGGGCCTGCAGCAGGTCCCGCATGTTCGCGATGGCCTTGTACTTGGCCGTGCTTGCCCTAATGCCGAGGCACTTAGAAATATCCGGCCATGCGTCAAAAAAATTGGCCCTCTCCTCCCCATCCTCCAACCTGCACGCCTCTCCCACAGGAGAACTTGCAGGTCTCGACGGAGCGCAGGGGTGACCAACCTAGCCTCCCGATCGACAAACTCCCCCAACAAGCGGCCCACGGCCATTGTCAAGTGCAAAATGCACAAGACGACCCAGGCACGTGGCAATTTCAAAATGGGCTGTTTACTGCAGCCGGCGGCTTGCAGGGATGGCGTCCCAAGGAGGAAGGCCGTGTAGTTGGCCTCATCACCCTCCATGGTCCGGGGGTTAGCACTACCCTCCCAAGTCTTCGTTGGGGCAGTCCATATGCCCTCATTGAACATGGAGCCCACTTGGGGGCATGTGGACACCCCGATCACCCGTCGCGTCCACGGTTGATCCCCCCCGAGGATCACCTTTGCCTCCTCCTTGGAGGCCCCCCATTGGACCAGCCCCGTGTCGATGATCTCTTGAATCACCTAAACACGAGACATGGGGGGTGGTTAATTTCGTTCTAGTCTAGTCCAATCTAGCGTCTAGCGAGCGGTGTTTGAGGCTAACTAGATCAAAACTAGAACGAGTGAAAGGCACTAGGTGAGAGGCCTACCTCCCAATTGCTCTTCCACAACGTCCGAAGGGTGTCCATGGCCTTGTCATCGCAATTGGCCATGCTCAACACCCAAAGGCCCGCTTGGGAGCGGGCCAAGCGCTCGAAGTTGGCCAAGGAGATGGTGAGTTGGGTCCAATTGCCCCCGGCCACGGGGCAGGCATCTCCCCGGACGATGAACGTCAATGGGAAGGTGCAGTTGATTGACCGCACCAAGCCCGGCCGGGAGAGGATGTATGTGACCCATGAGGCGAAGGGCCATGAGATCCCGGTGGCCTTGGGCAACACCGTGGCAACGGGGTTGTCCAATTGCACCGGGGCGACCAACTCCTTCCAACGGGCTTGGAAAGCCCGCTCGGTACAAATTGGCCGGGAGTAGGGGCCACTAGGGACGGTGCGCTGATACTCCAACTTACGGAGCGTGTAGAGCTCCGAGAGGGTCCTCCACGACGACTTGGGGGCCCTCATGTTGAGCACTAGTTCACACATGGCGGTGGGGGGAAGTAGGGAGGCGGCGTATGCCTCTACGGCGGCCTTGCAATCCTCACCCGTGGTTTGGGTAGAAGTGGCGGAGTTCACATGTTGGACGGCGTTGTTGAATTGCCGCCGTGCTAGGGGGCATGATAGCGCCCACGTGGCCAAGTAATGGCCCACCCGCTCATCCTTGAGGTTTGAGGCCACACTCAACTCCCGTAGTGCCTTGGACAAGAGGGAAGTATCCTTCCCGGGTGAGGAGGGAGCAAGGGGGGTAGTGGCGGGGCGTTTCATTGCAAAGAAATGTGCAATATCTAAGCGGGAAAGAAGGAAGCATGGAACAATGCACGACGGACAATAGCAAGCAAGCATGCACGCACGCACGCACGGAACAATGAAGAAATTGGGATATGTTGGTAGACATTATATCGTTCTAGTATTGATCTAATCTAGGCTAGAACGTTCCAGCTAGAGCGTTCTAGGCTAGAACGAGATTGGGTTCTCTAGCGTGTACCAAGGGGTACGGCTGTGCGGAGCGAGGACTTTTCTCTGTGTACGATTGTGTATGGGTAGTCAATGCTCGCGCCACGCTGTGTAGGGCTAGGCTAAGTATGTAATGCTCATGCTTAATGGTCAATCTGACATACACTGGCGCCACATTAGTGCCGGTGGGATTGGTGTTTAAGGGCACTATTTTTGAAAAAATCACACCCCATTGTTTTTGGGCCCATTGCCACGTATTTGATCAATTGTGCATGATGAGAATGCAAGGGGAAAAAAACACTGCCATTTTCGAGCTACGAAGGCTAAAAAGCTGCATAAGGAGCTGGTGCCCTAGGCGCTTTGGAGCCCGCGTCCTTCCAAGACTAGCCAATATGGTGAAAAACACATGAATAGCGGTTGAAACATGCCCTACATACGAGATTTGATTAATTGCGGATGCTTAGAAAATAAAAAACAACACGTTCGGAAATCGCCGGTTTCAAGGTGCCGAAGTTGAAAAACTGCATAAGTAGGTTGTGCCTCATGCGCCTTGGACAATCCCCCCTCCCAAGACACCCCAATATGGTGAGAAACACAGTGACGGGGTCTAAAAACCGTTTTGTTTAGGAGATTTGATTTTGGATGATGAGAACATAAAAAAAAAATCACTTTTGCAACTTTCCATTTTTGAGTTGCCGGCGCGGAAAAAATGCTCAAGGAGTTTGGGTGCACATGAAATGTCACTAAACCAATGACAAGTATCAAATTCTATCGCCTTCGGCAAGTCCACCTTGCAGAGAATCTACCCCGAGCAACACTCACCAAAAACAGGGGGAAAACTATATAAAAGCGGGCTAGAACATACTTTAAATATCTTGGATGGTCATGTTAGGTGATCACAATATCAAAAAAAAAAAGGTTTCGGAAACGTTAATTGTTGAGCTGTATAGGCCGAGAAAGTGCATAAGCAGGTACGAGCCCTATTTGACCCCCCCCCCCCCCCCCGCACCCAACACCCAAATACAGTGAAAAACAGATAGATGCGGCCTAAAACGTGCTTTACATACCTTGGATGGTCAAGTCTATTGCCTTCGGCAAGTCCAACTCGCAGAACATCTACCCCAAGCAACACACAACCAAAATAGGGTAAAACCTACAGAAATACGGGCTAAGGCATGGTTTATATATCTTGGATAGTTATTTTAGGTGACCACAATATCAAAAAAAGAAGTGTTGAAAACTTTGATTTTTGTGCTTTATAAGTTGAAAAACCGCAACAGCAGGTTATGTCCCAATCCTTTTGAACCCCCCCCCCCCCTCTGCACCCAATCGCAAATAGAGTGAAAAACACACGAATCCGGGCTGAAACATCCTTCACATTCCTGGCATGGCCATTTTAGTTGTTCACAATATCAAAAAAATAGGTTTCGGAAATTCAATTGCCTTCGGCAAATCCACCTCGCACAGAATCTACCCCAAGCACCACACACACACACACACACACACACACACACACACAATAGGGAAAAGACGACATAAATACGTCCTAAAAACATACTTTATATACAATGGATGGTCATTTTAGGTGATCAAAATATCAAAAAAAAACAAATTTGAAAAAGCTGCAATTTTTGAGCCCCCCGGGGTGAAAAATTGCATAACCCCCCCCTCCCGTGCGCCCACTGCCCAAATAGGGTGAAAAGCACGTAATTACGGCCTGAAATATGCTTTACAAACCTGAGATGGTCATTTTGAGTGATCAGAATATGATAAAAACAAGTTTCGAAAACTTTGCTTTTTGCGTTGTCCAGGGTGAAAAGCTGCATAAGCAGGTTGTGTACCAATCCCTTCGGAGACCCCCCCCCCGACTTAATACCCAAATAGGGTGGAAAACAGGTAAATAAGGCATTCGTCTTTTAGCGTCCGCTGGCCTATGTACAGAGGCAGAGGGGCGGGGAGGTGGGCCGAGTCGAGTCCAGGCGCCCGCGGCCTCCCCTACAAAGCCCCCGCCTGCGCCCGCACGGCGGCCAGGAGGGAGGAGCCGGAGGGCATTACGTCTCTTCCATGCTGGCCCTGCTGTGCTGCCGCCGCGGCGGCAATGAGGACTAGGGTGGGGGAGGCGCTGAAGGCGCATCCGCCATTGGGTCAGAGGAACCCCCCCCCCCCGGCAGCGTGGGCCGCTGCGTGTGTGTGGGGGGGGGGGGGGGGCGGAGCATGTCCGCCACTAACCTAGTACACAAAAATGTTATGCAATAGCGCCCCACAAACTACTGAAAAGGAGCCACAACCATTTTACCGCATCGCCGCATGAAGTTGTGGAGCTGGGCATATCATCGATGATGGCAGGCGACAATGCCGAGCAAAATCTCAAAAAGTTGTTATCGGGAGCACGGCTATTGGGCAAGCTACGATTACACCTGCAGATTGTGGAGATCCGGGCCTCGTTGCTCGTGAAATGGCTGGGGAAGACCAAAAATTACGGATCCTCAAACCTGGTCAAGTAGGCGCCAATGGAGCCATTCCCATGGTCGGCTGCACAGGTTGTGGACATGGAATTAGCGAAAATGGTGGCCCTGGTGTCGATTAGTGTGGCACTGTCCTATGGGTGGGGGTTGCAGCCACATTGCGGACCACCCCGTGAGGTGACGCAAAGTTCAATGGGAAAAAGGGACGTCGCGGCATTTGGGACGTTACAACGAGGCCATGGACGCGCTGGTAGGCCCTTTTCCTCTACGAAATATAGTGGCTGCGTCATGGGTGAGCACACCTTCCCTTCTCCTATGCCAGTGCAAACAGACTGCAATCGAGGTGGCCATCATTGGTCGTAGGCAGCGACTGGGAGGTACACCGGTGGCACGCTTTCCGCAGGTGCGGGGCGGCCCTCCTATGGATGCAAGGAGTGAGAATGCCCACAATCTTGGTGGCAAGAGGGTGGCTCACGCCAGCGGGCGGTTGCGAGGGGTTATTGCCGATCGAAACATGAGTGGCACTACGAATGACGTATGCTCTGGCCAATTCTTGTGGACTGGGTGAGGACAAAGTATGAAGGGAATTTCCAAGACCGCACGGAGGAGAGACTTGTGGACGGTCTCTCGGCGAGTTGGGTCTGTTCGTATCTAAGAGACGCAGAGCCTCAACGACGAGCTAGGGCAGCACTAAATCTGATTATTGCAAAGCGCCAAAGCGGACGACGTCAGCGGAGCCCACCACATGCAGTCGGATAGCGAGTTCAGTGATGAAGGGGCTGCAGGTTTCAAGGATGCGATTGAAGGCTGGGTGCAGCAATTTGGGCGGCAAGTTGAGCTGATTACAAGATTGACGGACGTACCCCACATGCACGGCCGTGTGGTGGCGGGGGCTTTTCATCGGATGCACTAAGTACGATTTCAGATGGGGCCTAAGTCAAGCCTCGGAGGGGTCCTACTATAACCTGGAACACAAGGGACCAGCATATCCGGAGTTGGCAGCATGTGGAATGAGAGACGTGGGAAACATCCAAATCGCCACGTCACTATGGAGAAAGTACCCAACAACCTCCTGAGGATCTACAACGGCTGGGACAGGAAACATGCTAGCGGAACTCCACCGGCGCGGAGCCCTGGGATAAGGGAGATGCTGGAAAGTATCTAGGGGGCAGGTCCTTTGAAACGCTGCGCGGCACGTGATGGTTCCAGCAAGGCCCACATGGTCCCCCAAAACACCCAAAAATGTTCCTTGATTTTCGCATGTGTCGGTTTAAATGTGGCAGACCAGCGTAAACTGGGTAAATTTAGGTTACCCCAACTGGAAAGGGTGGTCAGACAGCTTGCAGAGGCAGGTAGATGGTCCTTTTTGTCGAAAATTGATCTCACAAGGTGTTTTTGGTCTCTGTGGCTACCATACCTTTGGCACAGGGTTTTCAGGGTTGGAGCACCAGAAGCACGTTACAGCCGGCCGGTAGCTTGTGTTGTCTTTGGATTCATGTTTAGCTGCGTGCTTTGTTGCCCTGTATGCATCTACACACACGCATGATATGGAACGTGAACCCACCAGCCACACAAACCTTTGTGATCCAAGAGGACAAGAACAAGGACAAGCCACGGGAGAGAGTGCCCGTGGGCGACTGTCTGGTCGGATTTAAGTGAAAAAAATTCCCAACGCCGTTAGAAATTCTAAAACTTCTGAAACCACCGGTGGCGCTCTTTGCTTTTAGAATTAGAATGCTTTCAACTACAGTTTTCATAATGCTTTGTTTTGACGCGAAAACACAATTTTTTTTTTCAATTGGGCGGGGGAATCCCTAGACACCCACTATAGATAAAAATTCCACCCCCCAAGTGACTCCCCAGGAATGACCCCTAGGCACGGGCGTCCAAAGTTGGTGTTTGAACTCTTCTCATTAGAAATTACAACACCGGTTTTAAAACTAACCCACCCGTTCTAGCAAGTCCCCTGGGAAGGCAACAAAAGACACAGCAATGCGCACTGTGCAAGAGACCGCTGACCAGGAGCATTAAACCACGGGGCCAGCTAGGAAGGCCCTAGAAATCTGTGCAAGTGGACAAGAAGATGGGTAGAATTGGAATCTTAGTAGTTTTGCCTCACCCCCACCATCTTGGGCACAAGCTCAAACTCCAAGGTTGTTCCACAGTGAAAAATGGCTTGAACTAGAACAATGCTTCTAGAGGTGGAGCACTTGACGCGGTGCGCACGCGGCACGGAGATTTAGCGGTCTAGCCTGACCAACTAGCAAGTGTGGCACCCTAGGGTTATCTCTGCTTAGGGGGCATTTTGGGAGGTGTCTCAAAGCTAGCCCCTTACGGGTGAACACGTTGGAAAAGTAGCGTGCGGCGTGTGCGCGGCGCAGATACTCCCCTAGAACATCAAGATTTGAACGCTACCAGAGCGTATGATAACAACATTTGTGACATGAATTTCCAACGTTGGTGAACATTGGTCATTCCATTACGTTGCTATGTGCATGTGCCAATTGCTCCTTTTTGCCATTTTCTTTGTGTGTGCGCATTTTGGGCACACAAATGGGATTTAGTAGGAACACCCATTGGTGATATATATTTCAAATTTTTTATGGCACACATTCATGTGCCGGGTCTTTCTGTCATATATCACTGTAGAGTCCATAGGACTCCATTGTCGGTGCTTATTTGGGACCCACCAATTTTGCATGTCCAAATCACCTCAAAAGATCAAGTGTCACAAATTTTTTTTGGGCGGCTCACGTAGCATACCCCAATTTATGAAATTGGATGTTTCACCCTTTGTAAAAACTCATGGGAGATAAAACTATCCCCCAATGCATTATCGTTGTTGAACCCCCCCCTTCCCCTTTACTATGTGAACAATCAGGTGGGCTTGTGATTTTGACCCATTTTTTGACGCTTTTTGTGGAGAGGAGAGCATTCCAGCTCGGTTGTTTTGGCTGGTCCCACCCATTAGACCAACAAGTAGAGTAGCAGCCCCCGTACCATCTAGCCCTCAACCGCTAGAGCACTATGGGACACCAAACCTAGACACCAAACCTCCGCAACTGCCCCGGGTCACCTTTGTACCCTCCCAGGGTGCCCCTATAGACGCCTACAGACCCCGGAGCAAGCTGTGCAGCCCCAAAACCAAGCTCCCCTGTCCTTAGGCAACACATCATCATCCCTAGTGTCATATCCTACAAGGCGTGCGATGTTCATGACCTGGAGACTGTTGACATTCCTCTACACCATAGGCAAAGTTGTCCAAAACAGTTGCACATAGCAACGTTAGCAAGACATGGCGACTAGGGATCCGAAGTATCCACCTCAACGAGTCATGTGGAAACGCCCCCCCACGCCCTCGTAGTGTAAGCGCAACAACAAGCTCACAACAAGGAAAAAGTCCGCCAACGCAATGAGGAAGGGCATTGGCCCATGTGTGAGAAAACCCGCAATGGATGCAAGCATACAATATAGTGCCCACCCTAGTGGCCTGGATTAAATCCAATATGGTTAATTTTTAATACTTCATATATGACCTCATTCATATATGAACCTGCCAGATATTAAGAGGTTAACTCGCTTTCCCATCATTTTGCCACACTTGTGTCCTTCTTTTTCTCTTTCTATATCACAATGTCTAAGGGTTCTTATGGGGTACATTGCTGCACAACGGGATAGTAGAGGGGTCCCAAGGGTATGTGGTTGGGTACCCCGCACACACCCCACTTTCCATGCCCACTATGCACCTCACTCATATCGCCCTTTTCCCTTGTTTAGCTCTTGTGATGCCTTTCTCTCGGGACACACTTACCGAGCTTAGCATGACCCTTACACGGCTAAGTGGCGCCAAGAGTTTGCGCGACCCATTGGTCGCGCAACTCCTCGGCGAGTGGGTGGCTTCATCCCCTTTGGCCAAGGCCCGATGGTCGGAGGCCACAGAGATAGGCTACCCCGCCATTACTTGCAATAAGCAATTGGAGGCGGTGAAACCATACGCCTCCTTCCTCTTTCCCGCGCCCGACCTACTCGGGCTATGGACTTGAACGTCCCAAAGGTTGGTTTCCGGGCCGTGTCGGAGTACATGTCCCGCCGGGGGGTTGCATACACGGCCGCAACGGGTTATGCGTTCCCCCGGCCCATCCCCTCACGGGACCAATTCTCAAACACATGGAAGGAGATGGCCAAGCCCCTTGAGTTGCGGCCCCCCGTGTCCATTGCGGACCCCCCCGCGAGTGGCCGGCCGCTCATGGCCGCTTCAATCTTGGGCGCGCTACGTCCAATCACGGCCTCCACTTGCGGATGTCATCAATTGGTCGCGGCCTCTCACATTCCTCGTGCGCGGTGATGTGTCCCCATGTGCCGGTGGTAGTTGGACCCAACTCTCCGTTGGGCTCCTCAACCATGGCGCACGTGGCCGCTCACCCGCGTACTTGTGGGTGATTGGATGGCCGTGTGCGGAGACGAGGACATGGCCGCCCTTGCAACGATTTGGGCCGAGAACCTGCAGGTTTGTGGCCCATTCGTTGTTCGTTAATTTTTGCGTTCATATCTACGGGTTAACATCATTGTGCGCAAGCACAGCTCGGGAAAGGGGGAGTGGGGGCGGGACCCAGAAAGGGGGGGGGGGGCCTGGATGTGGAGGCCTGTCACTGGTGCGCCCCCGGCACCAGTGCCAGACAGTGTCAGTGCTGGGGGTTGCCAGCGTTGAATTTGCTTAGAGACCCCCGCAACGTGGGGTTCACAACGGGCCATTACCTTGTGCTGCTGCAGCTTGGGATGGGTGCACCTGTGGCGCGTGGGTAAGGCCTGCATGTGGACCCCACGGTGGGGGAACCTTCTCGCCCTCCCGACCCCCGTCTACGACCCGCGCCACGAGCGCTCGTACGAGGGGGACACGGGGACGCGGGGTACGGGGCTGTCGGTGACGAGGCCGACGAAGCCGAGTAAGGCCCCGGCCACCTCGAGTCCATCAACACCGGTGGGGGGTCGCTGAGGCCGCGGAGCCACTGGAGGCTCCCTCAGCGACCACCCGCTTCCGCAGCGCTATGGCTTCAATTCAAGCTTTGGGCAATGCATCGATGTGCGAGGTATCTGCCCACCTAGTTAGTCAGTTAATATCTAGGACGTTGTAGTTAATATCTGTGAGTCAATTTTTAATTTTTGCGCCGGCGGTCCAGATATTAAAAATTAAACTAATATATGAACTCGTAGATATTAATTTTGTCGCCGGAAAAATTAATTTGCATATTTCTTCTTGTGTGTTTTTGCAGGTGTCTGATGTCACCATCAATGCCTGCCATGCCCGCCCAGTACGTATCACTTGGCGGGACACGGAGGGCTCCCCGGAGATACCCCTGGGGGCCCTCCATCGCATCCTGGCCCAGGACCCAAGCCTGGGCCTTTCCCTGCTCCGCGGCATGCGTGAGTGGGAGACAGGCCTCGTGGCAGCCGACGTGTGGGACACGTCGAAGGGTTTATCGGGTAGGGTTTATCGGGGGGCTGGATGGGGACCTGTGGGCGGGAATGGGTGAGGGGCAGGCAGAGGAAGAGGAGGGGGGGGGGAGTCAACCGCCACGTCCACAGCGAACCCCCCCCCCCAAGGCCACCACCAAACCCAAACCCCCAGCCCCCCCCCCCCCCGAGGACCAACAATAGATTTTATTTCGAGTCGTCCAAGGACTCAAGTGATGGCGCCATACGACGGGGTGGCACCAAAAAGCAAAAAACCCACCACCCCACACCCAAGACAAAAGCCACCCCAGCCCCTAAGAGCACACACACCCCCAAGCCCCCCCCTCCCCCCGCCAAACCCACCACCCCAACCCCCCAGGTGGGCGACGGTCCCGAGGACCCAATCGTCGGGGCCGTCGCCCACGTCCCCTACCCTCAGGGGGGGGTGGAGATGGGCACCATTCGCGGTGTCCATCGCAACAAGGGTGGTGTTGTCTGGGTGGAATACCCACGCAACACCACCCTTTACGAGGTGGCCCGCGACCTCCTCCTCCCCTCCCCTGAAGAAGCCGAAACCTATCGGCGAGAAGTGGTGGGGGGGAAGAAGAAGGCAAAGACCACCACTAACCCCTCTAACCCCCAGACTAACCCCCAATCTAACCAACCCCAACCAACCACCACCGAACCCCCTAACCCCGTAGACAAAGAGAAAAAAGAGAACAAAGAACAAGAGGGTGGTGACCCCGCAAAGGGGTCGCACGAACCGTAAGGGCCCGGAAATGGACCCATCCGGCCAGTATGGCCATAAGCAAGACAAGAAACGGAAAGCAAAGTATGTGGTATGTATTCTTGTGTGTTTTTGTGCATTCGTAGGGCAGGTTAATATTTCGGTTAATATCTGTGAGTTAATATTAAGCTGGCGCTTTTTTGATATTTAATATCTGAGATATTAATTTCAAATATTAAAGCAAATATTAATTCAGAGTACCATTTAAACATTTTTGTAGATTTACACCGGTAGAACCCCCTGCCCAAACCCCGGGTGGAAAATGCCACCAAACGCGCAAGGCACCCCATAGGGGTGCAAATTTGCTCTAGGTATCCCCCATACCCCTTGTATAAACGCGGGAAAGTGGGTTAACCTTTTAATTTCCCCCCAGATATTAAAAATATTGGATTTAATCTAGGCCACTAGGGCATGTGGGGAATGGGTGCATAATGCGGCTTGCCCCTATGTAGGCGTATAGGCAGTCAAGTGCAACGCGTTGCATTGTATGCGCGGCGCTCCAAGTCACCCACAAGGCCTAAGCAAACCAACTGCACATCTGCTAGGTCTGTAGGTTCACTCAACTCGCTTCCGCAAGGGAACAACCAACCCCCGCAAGGGAACAACCAACCCCCATTAACTTGCACAAGTATGAAGCAGTCATGGCCATCATTGGGGGGCTTTTTAGGTCCCTACACATAAGATTTTACTGCATAGGAACAATTGTGGAATTGACTTGCCTCACCATGGTGACACACCTCAACAGTGCAACGGGGACTGTCACTGCTACACCCCAACAATGGACACTACAGGCGAGATACTGTGTCAACATGCGCGGCGAAGCCAAAGCATTATTGTGCCTTAACCTCATACCCATGCCCACATACACAACCGACGTGGTACAATATAAACGCCAACACTACACAAACCCGGCAGTGATTGTACTATACGGGCCACACAACTGCTGGCATTTGCAATCGCCTCTGTCCTGTTGGACCAGTACAGCCATGCATGTACGATTGGGGGTGCAACCTAGGGCAGCATGTGAGATCAAGCAAGCATACAAATGCTTGTGAATGCAATTGCACCTGGTCAAAAATGTAGGTTGCGAGGAAAAGGCAATTGGAGTCAAATCAATCCGATGACCATGAACAACCCCCAAGGACCCTTGGGCCAGGTGACAGTGGGAGTATACATAAACCCAGCCCGAGCCATGTAGCACCAATTAGGCCCAGATTTTTGTGTCCATTTGCCTTTAATATGGCCGTTTTGGGCTGGGGGTTTCCCAAAGGACTGGTACAAGACTTGCTCGTTCAGTTCCCCCACCCAGAACACAGCTCAAAAATCAGAAAATGATTTTGCAGAGGTTGCTCAATCAAAAGCACACAGGCCCACATATGGGAAAACACGCCATATCACCTTTTTCGTACCAGTCTCCAAGGGGTTGAATTCATGGTTTGTCCGGTTGTAAAATTCTTGTCTTGTCCATCAAAAGTAATCTCCAATGAGTCCTTGGCCAGGACCCCCCTAGACCTCTTCCACCACCTGACGCCCAGTTTTTTGTGTGTGTGTATTGGGGGGGGACAATCGGAACTGGAGTGGGAGATCCCCCTTTTCAGAAGGCCCCAACACCACGATAGAGATGTAAGCTGGGGCCCTCTGGCTTGCCACTTTCTCTCCCTTGGTTTCCCATGGGTTGTTGCAGATTGCACAGACTGCACAAGTTCAGGAGAACAGGGGCAACCTCAACCCCATTCACTTGCTTTGCAGATTGGGGAACACCTCCTGTTGGTTTTATGAACGATGTGGATTGCTTTGATGCTGAATTCTTTGGCATTCCCAGTGTTGAGGCTGATTGGATGGATCCCCAACATCGTGTGCTCATGGAGACACTTTACCATGCAGTTGGTACTGTGCAGGGTGCAGGCAGGGACATCGGTGTTCTTTCCAAGATCGACAGGAATTCGGTGTGCTTGTCGAATTTGGTATTCAATATTCTAGAAACAACATTTTTAAATCCACAAGTTTTGTGGCATGTTAGTTAAAGGGTTTGTTCCATGAGATTGCTTTGTGTGATTTGTGTGCATGTGGCTGTGTGTGCGTGCACCTGAGCGCGTGCAGCTTTTTAGTAGGGTCAGTCACAGGAATCAACAGGCCATCATCTACTGATTGTTCAAGAATTAATTCCTAGCACAAGTTGTGAAAAAAAACAAACAAAAAGGAAAAACTCAAAAAAACCGATTTTCAACTCCATGCTCTTGCATGCCTTTTGCAAGACTGAAAAGAAAATTGGAGAGGAAATGATTTCTCTCGCACCCCGCCCCTTTTGTCTCCTGTGTTGATTGCTGCGTTGCTTGTATTTTGTGCTTCCCAGCAACATGTCTCCTGTGTGCACTCAGGCTGCGTTGCTGTCACTGTGCCCAGTATTTGTGCTTTCACAACCTTCTCACTTACTTTTCGGTTATTAGCTGTGGTGTGTTTTGCTGCTGCTGCAGATTAAAGAAACCACCAGCAACCCTATTCTGGACCAAACCTGGCCACATCTTATAATCCCAATCAAAAACACCTTCGCAAAAGGAAAAAGCTAAAATACTTCGCAACAATAAGATGCTTTTTTCCATTTCTGGGTGCTGTTTTGCAAACATCACCTCAAGAAGAGGTTGGCAGACCAGGCACAGGTGCAAGCGCTAGATACCCCTCATTTTTGGGGCTTACTTGTATTGGATACCCGGATCGATGGTATCCCATGTGTAATGTCTTGTAAAGTCATCATTGTGGGAGACAAAAATATCGTTTTATGAATTTTTCGATTTTGACCCCCCCGCTCTTTTGTACCTTGGTGCTACTTCAGGGCCAGGTGGTTCAAAACTTAGTTGGCCTATTATTGATCCAGACACAGGCCTATGGCCACTTTGGGCACCAATGGCGTGTGTTCCGAGATCTATCTCCGGGAAACCCTGGTCAGCCCCCTATGGCACCCCACGGGTGAGGGCTTCCTTAGCGGTTTTCAAGCTGGCATGGGGTGGTTGGAATTCACCTCGCAAAGGTTGTTAGATCAAAGCCACTTAGGCCCTGAAATATGCGAAAATTCCACATACCCCCTTTTTAGGCCATTGGGGTGCCCTACCCCAAGGGGTTGAAATGTTGGTTTGCTCTTTTTGTAAAATCATTATTTTGTTTAATGAACACATCCCCCACTGAGTTTTTGGTCGGGACCCCCTTGGACCCCTGCCCTTCCCCCCACCCACCATGTGAAAAACCTTTTTTTTCGCGGGGGGGGGGGGGGGGCAGGGTTCCAAAATTTTGAAAAAAAATGACCCCATCCATTTAGGTCGAAAACGACCAATTTTTTGGTTTTTTTGTATTTCGAGCCGAAAAGCATTTTCACGTCCCGATTCCATAGAACTCGTTTGGGCATAGTGGGTCGAGCACTCATGCAGTTTGTGCAGTTTTTCGGCCTTTTTTGTCATGTCCGCATTTTTCGTGGTTTGGGTGAGTTTGTGGTACACTCCTAGAAGGGTGGTTTCAGGGATGTTGTGACAATATATCCATGCTGGGATGCACCAGAATGTTTTTTTGCGGCCACCAAGGTCCTTCCGACCCTCTTTGGGGACTCCACTTTGCGGCATCGCCCATTTGTTGTGACCCACTCCCGTACTCGCCATATACTTTCTCAACCGCATGAAGCTCTCCATGAACCTTCCGTAGTGGAGACCTAGCTGTTGCCACACGCTCTCCATTAGGATGTGTGGTGTGTTCGGCAACCCCCCCTTGACCCCCGCTATCACCGTGAACACCTCCCCCACCTCCTCATCTAGCCCCATGTCGTACAAAAAGTTGGCCTCTTGAGACGACCTCCCCGGCATTGACCCTTGAATGTTATCAAAATCAGCCCCGACTCCCGTAGCCTCCTCCTTCTCCTGCCAACTAGTACCCACCACACTTCCTTTGCCTCCGTTGTTGCGCAGCATATGGGCCTCTGGTTACCTGGCTTGAGATGGTTCCCTTCTTACGCAGGGGCCGGACCTTCTCTCCCTAGTCTCTTGGCGGCATTCCCGTTCTTAGTACCTAAGTACCCCTGCTTGCCAACTCCTGTGGCGCTTGGCATATGGTTCCCCCGCCATTTGCTCTCTGTCACCAGTTCCGCAATCACTCGCACCGCCACCTCCCTCTGTTGTATTTGCTTCCTCTCTTTCTCCTTGTACACCTATGGGAGTTCCGCGACCATCTTCCTTGCGTCTTTCTGCTACTGCCTTTCTCAAGTGTTACTAGTTACGCACTATGTGGTGAAACTAGGAAGGGAGTACCGGGAAACCCCGCCCAAAAATGGGCTGCCCGAACCCCCCCCCCCCCGCACCAAAGTTTTTCGGGCCCAAAACAAGTTGACGGGTTCGGGGGATGAAAACTGGGGGGGGGGGGGGCGTCTTTGGTTTAGGGTGAAACAGCATAGGGGCGGTTTTCGGAAATTCCGAGAACCCCTTCTCGGACACCTTCTCGGGACTTCTCGGCTTACCGTCCTGATCAAAAAGGTGTTCTCAAATAGATTTCTCGGGTGGGTTCTTGATCAGAAAGGGGTTCCCCAAAACAGCTTCTTGGGGCGGGCCGGATTTTGTGTGTGCTTACATCAGTTGTCCCTCCTGGTCATTTTTGCACCTTTGGTCGAGTTTGTGACCCCCATGCCCGTGCCCCCCGTTATTGGTCATTGGTTGCGTGAAGCCAAGGGTCCTTTGGGTACCCGTCTTATCACCGCCGCCCCTACCGAGGTAGAGGAAACCATCCGTATCAACGGGTTTCCCGCGAGGGCCAAGGTCATTGCGGGGACTACATTGGGTCGTATTGAGGCACTGCGGAGTGTTCTTGGATGGAGCCTGGGCTTGTTGGTGACTTGGTCCACACCACCTTCATGCTCAATCCTACACTCCGGGCCATTTTGATCAATCTCAATAGTGCCAATTGGTCACAAGGAGCGTGTATTACCGGCCTCCAAGATGGACACCTTTCCGGTTGGTAGTATGGCAACCACTTCGGCACTTGCCTTTTGGGGGGCATTACTACCCCATCCCACATGGCAAGGAAGATTGTGGTACTACCGAAGCGATGGTGTATTGCGGTCCGAGTTGACCTTGAATGAAGACCCAAGGAAATTGGATGGGATGACATTTGTCCTTCTTGTCTCTATGAGGCGCACTCCACACATCCCAGTTCCCTCTCTTTTCTCTTTTCTCCTTTGCTAGTGGTGCACCCCACACACTATTCTATGTTTGACAGGTACATACCTCCTGCGTTGGAACACACCCCTTCTCCAATTCTTCTCCTGCTTCACATGTCTCAGGCTCCTAGGCAAGGCATTTGCTCTATGGTGGGGGCGCAGCACGGCACACACTGCCTTGGCCGTGACCTTTTCTGACCTTACTGATTTCGGCTGAAAAATTCTAGGGAGGGTTTGCAAGGTCACTAAGATAAAAAATTTACGTGTTTTGTTCTATTTCTGTCGTTTTTTCTTGCTTTTTATTTATTTCTTGGGGACGACTCCATGGGTCCTAGAACGCCAATCCCCCCCTCCCCCTTAGGGGGCCTCCCGCCAACAGTTAGTTGCCAAAGGTGCCGCCCTTAGGAGTCCATGGGTGCCAAAGGCGCCCAATGCTCCATGGGCACCAAAGGTGCCTGAAGGGAAATTTTGTCCACTTTGCAACCCAACACTATCCTTAAACCCAACGGTGACCCTAACACCCGGCCCAACACTCAGCCCAGTCCTAACCCGACGCCTACCCCTAGCCCTAATCCTAACCAGGATTGAATATTGGGACCGAGCTGGTGGGGGAAGGAACATCGTCTAGGAGACTTCAACAACAAATGAGGTACGCACTGGAAAGTGGACGAGAGCGGCTCAAAAGGGGCTCAAAATGAGCTGTATTCATCCGTTTGGGCACCACAACAAGACCACGATCGTTCTTGGAAAACCATGGTTTTGACCCGTTTTTTGAGCCACTTGTCGGCCTTGAGAGGGGCCAAAATTGCTCAACATGGGCTCAAAATGGGCTCATTCCAATTGTTTGTGCACCACAAACAGATTCCACTTGTTTGTGCACCACAAATAGTCCAAAAGTATCTTTGGAAAACCACATTTTTGATCCATTTTTGATTGATTTTTGGTCCCAGACTAGCCCATTTTCAAGGCATTTTGTGACTTTGGAGTGGCCAAAATGGCCTGCAATGGGCTCAAAAAGGGCTCATTCCACTTGTTTAGGCACCCCAAATGGTCTAGGATCATTTGGGGAAAAACACATTTTTGACCCATTTTTTGTCCCAAAACAGCCCATTTTCAAGGCATTTTGCAATTTTAGGAGGGCCGAAACGGGCCACCACGAGCTCAAAACGCGCCAAAACCACTAGTTTGGGCATTCCATATGTTCTAGGATCATTTTTGAAAAAAGTCTTTTTTTTTTTTGCACCCGGTGGACCTTGTTGACCCATTTTGGCACCCACCTCTTTGGGCCACCTCTTGCAGCTTGGCGCGGCCCATTGGGCCTAGGTAAGGGAGTTTAGGCGTCGGTTAGGGCAATTTTGAGGGGTGGAAGCCACCAAAAGTGGGTGGTTGCGGAT
Source organism: Eutreptiella sp. 'Long Island Sound 2002' (assembly GCA_964036045.1). Lineage (NCBI taxonomy): Eukaryota > Euglenozoa > Euglenophyceae > Eutreptiales > Eutreptiaceae > Eutreptiella > Eutreptiella sp. 'Long Island Sound 2002'. The sequence goes on along the minus strand of OZ038380.1, from coordinate 76,395,075 downwards.
GTATTAGGTGCGCTCGAAATCACGTTTTGAGCCACGTAGCCCAAGATATGATTTGTTTTTGGTTTGGGGATGTCGGCGGCCAATGTGCACAAATTCTAGGGCTTTTGGGGGCCTTTTGGGGGCAGTTCACGGACATATCATATTGTGGAGTTAGAGGGCCCTAGAAGGCCCTTTGGCATGTGGAAGTCTAGCTGCATGTGTAGAGTAGCCACTATTTCCCTTCATTTGGCCGTTTTCAGTAGGTTCTAGGGCTGATTTTGGCCCTAAATTGCAGATTTTGAAATGGAGCAGCACTTGCGACGCCCAGTCCCGGCCGCCACCGTTGAGTTTGTGGCTCATACTTTGTGTGGTTGTCCCTCACACCCATAGGTAGCATCCACCAAAGTTTTGGCCGAATCCAAAGCAACACGACAGAGCTATAATTTCCCCCCATTTCGTGTGTGCTTGCTTGCTTGCTTGCTTGCTTGCTTGCTTGCTGCTTGCTTGCTGCTTGCTTGTTAGGTCCACCCTAGACACTAAAGAGGGTTATAAAACCAAGACTGGTTCCACCAACTCGGTGACCCTAGCCCAAACCCTAGCCCGAGCTCTAACCCTGGGCTAGGGTTAGAGTTATTGTTCGCATCCAAAATGGAGAGCAATGATATGGCAAAAGCAGCCATGAACGAAATTTGGGGGATCTTGTTCGGCCTGATCAACATGGCTGGCATGGCCGAACCAATTGGTTGCAAAGGTTAGGGTTAGGTTTAGGGTGATGGTATGGTTAGAGGGAGGGCAAGGGGAGGTAAGGGGAGCCTGTGATTAACCAACGCTTGGCCTTGGGGGCATCACCCCCCCCCCCCCAACCCCATCCCAACATCCCAAATTGCCCTACCTGGACCCCCCCCCAACCGACCCTCCTGGAGCCCCCCCCCCAAGCCCCTCCCAGACCCCCCCCCCATCGCCCCTCCCACCCCCCCCCCCTCCCACCAAGGGGGCCTCCGGCCAACGGACAGTGGGGGGGGGAGTAGGTGGTGTCCAGAACCGAGGAGTTGCCCCCCGGGCTTCCAGTGCGCCAGAGACCACTGCCACTGCTCCATGGTGAGCTATTCGGGAGTCTTCACTGCCTGCTGCCCCAGGAAAACACTTTAGACCTTGCAGGCTGAGAATCCACAACTGATGGTTGCAGAAACAAATCTGCACAGTTTGCGGTGAGCAATTTTCCTGTCATCCACTCTTCCACCTTGGGGCAGTTAGACTTCACTCCATGTAAGGGGCGGCATGCACAGAACCCTCCAAACAAGGGGGATGGGGGCGATCAGGCATTAATCAGCCAATATCAAGTGAAATCCAGTCCCCCCCCCCCACCCGCGAAAAAAATGGGGGTCGAAATACGCAGAAGGCAAATGGACACCCTCTGGTGCACTAATTCCAAAAGTATAATGTTTAGTTCTTCAGGCTTTGGGGTGCGGTCTGTTGAGCCCACAGTGGGGGTTTTGCCCTGTGTATTGGTTAACACACATGTATCGGCCCATGCGAGCCACATTTGTGTTCCTCTCTGCTTTGGTGTTTTGTAGAGGATGCTCAGTTGCTGCCTGATTTTGTGGGATATTTGACTGGCACTTTTGTGGGCATTATGGGCTCTGATTACCGTGCGCATCTGCTGCAATCTTCATGTGTTAGTACCGCACACTATTTGCCTCTGGGCACTGAGTCCTCTGTTGCGGCGGGAAGGATTGCTTACTACTTCAATTTGCAAGGTCCTTTCCATTGCCTTCACCCATACCTAGGATGCATATGGCACAAGGCGCACAGGTTGCTGCACTCAGGGCAGCCCAGAACAATAATCAGCGGTTGAGGATCAGGTTGTACAGCTCCAAGCTATTTTGCAGCTGAAGACGGAAGCATTGCCTTGATTGTAGCAGCATCAGAAACAAGCTCACCAAAGCATGAACCATGAAGTTGCTGCTGCACAGCAAGAATGAGCAACCGCTAAAGTGGTAGGAAGCTGTCCATCTGCCCTTCCTGAACAGGGCTCAATTGAACCGCCAATATCTTCTGGCTCTGTCGGACGTTTTGGCCAATGCATGGGGCCCTGGTAGAACGTTGCTGATCTGTTTGATCTGGAAATCACGATCAGGAGTCCATTTTTTCATTCACAGCACTTTTGAACCCCCCACACCACACCACCCACCCAACAAACATTTGGTGTTTAGGCCGTATTTTTTTTGGCACCAAGATTATTTTAGGTCTCAAATCTCCTCGAACAGAGGTTTTCAGATCAAGCGCGGATGCGGGCACCATACATCCCCCCCCTTTGGGGGGTCATTAACATGGCATACCCCCATGGGTGATATTGGACGTCTAACCCCTTGTAAAAAATTATTTGGGAGACAAAAGTATCACCCAATGAATTTTTTGATTTTGGTCCCTCTACCTCCCCGTTCTTGGGTACCATTTTTCATGGAGTGCCTGGGTGGGGGGGTTGTATGCTGTAAGTTGTGCATATTTCGTCAGCTCGAGATTGAACACCGAGCGGGCCAGGGTGCTGTTGGCCAGCTGGGTGTAGCAGCACACCCAGATGGGGACGCCTAGGCCAAAGGCCTCGGCGGCTGCACACCGCAGCTGGGCGAAGTCGTCCATGGCCAGGGCCAGGGCCACGGGGTATCGGCGGACCCGCATGGACGTGGTTTGTGCGGGACAGGGGCTCCCAGAAGGGAGGTGACACACGCCGCAAGCTCGTGATCGCCCGACTTGGCCCCCCATACCCGCATGCCGACGTTGACTAGGGCACCTCCGTCGATGAGCCCTGCAAAGAACAGGGTCAATGTCGCGTCTGCGGCCACAGTCTTCCATGCTTCCAGTATCGGGCCCCAGCCTTCAGGCAGCTGCTTGAGCCGCAGGATGTACGCTGAGTGAGGGCAGTCTTCACCCGTCTCCGTCCACGGCCGATACTACATCCTCAATACGCGGCCATTGTCCCGTGGACCACTGGCACCCAGTCGGCCGGGAGGGCGATGAAGACCTTCACACAGTCCTTGCGCACCACCACATGCACGGTCAGGGGAACGGGCAGCTGGGCTCCCATCAAGGGGCCAGGTGCTTTCAGGTCTCGCCATTGCCAAACTGAGCGACATTGAGCCGCTGTACATCGGCCGCCGCTAGGATGGCGGGTCCAGCACAGAGGCCACCCGTGTGGTGAATAGGGAGGTGGCTGTGGGGGTCGCCCCATGGGGTGGATGAGGTATAATCTCAAATTTTGTTGGACAAGGTTCAAGCAAATGACGCAGGTGGTCTTGAACACAGGTTCCATATTATGCTACATATACCCGTGCTTTCTTGTGCCGTCGAACCTTTGCTCGTCCCTGCTTGTGCAAACGGGTTTCCGTTTGCTCAAAATCCAATTCAACCGTTCGTCTTATGACTGGAGTATGCACATGACGATTAAATGTGGCCCGTGAACTCTCCAATGCGTGCAGCATATGAGAGACAACCGGGCACGTATGCATGGACCAATCCATCCCCAAAAGTGTTTAGTCTCTCCGGCCGGCACCAGTTGACTAAAAATCCAAGGTGATCCAAGGTAATGGAGACTCTTCTGCAGCTGTGGCCCATGCTTCTGCCAGTGTTTCCAATACAACAAAGCAAATGAAACCGACTTCATTCTTCAAAGTGACGCATGCAGCTCTAAAAAGTGTGATTTGTTGGTTTGTTCGTGTTCCGTTGCTTGGGAGGCTCAAGGGGGTATTAATTTTGGCAGATTGCTCAATAGGGCCAAGGGGCTACTAAATTTGGGCGGGGGTACTAAATTTTGGGGGGGGGGGTTACTGGTCACTCACTGGTCAAGTGGCCTCTGACTAGTGTTTATTTAAGGCTTGTCAATGCCATGCATGGTTTCGGTGTTGGATCCCACCACTGCGCCATCATCTCTGTGTGCCTGTTCATGTGGATGTGGGTGCTTGCTACCCAACAGGCCATGATGCAGTGTGTCTCTCATAAGCTACCTTTTCAGGGGCCACCCATTTTAGGGCATTTTTTTGGGTACAAGCACCAGCAGTTGTGTGCAGGGCAAATGTTCTCTCCAAACATGGGCAAGAAGTGGTATTCCCCGCCCACAAAGCATGCTGTGTTGCAGTTGTGGGCATGATTGCCATTGCATTTGTGATTCATATCTTGGCAGGACCAACCGTGTCTGTTGACACGGCATGCTCCTCTTCTGCGGTTGCTTTGCACCTTGCGCTGCAAAGCCTGGGAACTAGGCAGCATGACAGTGCCATTGTGGGGGGCGTGAATGCTATATTGACTCCACATCTATCCCAGGTTTGTAATGCTCTGCCCCATCCCCACACCTGTCAAGGGGAATTGCATTGTTTGGGACACAAGGTTGACAACATTGATTGGTGACAAATTCCTGCAACATCTCTTTGCAGTGTGTGAGGCAACCTGGTTTCGGGGTATTTTGCAGGGGATGTTGGCGTGACATTCCTGCAACATCTCTTCGCAGGGTGTGAGCCAAAAAAATGGTGGTTTGGGGAAATTTTGCAGGGGATATTGGCATGTCATCGGGCATGACAGGGGGGTGCACATTGTTGGCTGTGGCATGTAATGTGGTGTGAAACGATGGTTTTTCTCTGGCAAAATAATTGTTAAGCCTCAAGATCTGCATAAGCTCATCCCAAATAGGATTAAAAAACAGTTGTTCTGTGGTCAGCGGTCAGTTGTTTTGCAACCACTCTGCACATCACCACAATACACGGATGCAATTATGGTTTGCTACATGGGCCTAATGGCATGCTTGCTCTCTTCTGTTCCAAAGTTTGCTAATCCTGCTTTGTTATTATTGCTGATAAATAGTGATTGATTGTGAGCTGTTGTTGATGATATCAGATATCTGTCAACAGATCGCTGATGACCACACCATGTAGTTTTTGATTCTAAGCGGTTTTTGTCACACATCAAAGCAATAGGCTCAAAGAAACATTCGATTTGTGTGCCCTTTGCTCCTGAGCACCTCCTCCGATTTACAGGCATATCAGGAGGCAGGCATGCTCGCCCCTGACGGCATCTGCAAGACATTTGATAAGGCAGCCAATGGGTACGGACGATCCGAAGGATGCACAGCATTGCTGCTACGACGGCTTCCTGAAGCTTTGGAGACTGCTTGCCGAATCTTAGCAGTGTTTGTGGGGTCAGCTGTCAACAGCGTATGTGTATGACCCAGGAAAAAAGGTTTGGGTGACGTTTAATGCGAGCTACAGGAATGTGCAATTTTAGACCACATTAACTGGTGTTTTCTGGCCAGTCTCACACCCAAATGCCCAAGCACATGTCGGTGTTGTGATGGTGTCAGAAAGGCGCCTAGTGCATGGTCCATGCTTACTCTCTATGTTTTGTGGCCTGGCGAGCTGTTTCTTAGTGCTGTGCCATATTGCCCGCCGGGTGTTGGTGTTGAGTGACTTTGCACAGGATGGTGTTGGTCAGACATGAATGGGTGATCTCGTGTCACATTTAGGATGGCCGGAGCAATGGGATCACAGCACCCAACCGCGTGGCTCAAGAGGAGGTGGTTCATGCTGCACTCAGATATGCCTGTGTATCTGGGCCTGAGGTTGTCTACATAGAGGCCCATGGCACTGGCACTTCTTTGGGGGATCCCATCGAGCTGCAGGTATCGTCAGGAGAGGTGCGGAGACTGTGGGTTTTGGTTGGAGTTGGGATAGGGATGGGGTTGGAATGGGAGACGTTGGGTGCACAATAACCAGGTATTGCCAACTATTGTTAGACAACCAGCGCAACCAGTGCATGTTGGGGAGGTGTGTGGATGCTGTCAGGTTATTTCTTTTTGAGTATCTTGCTGTGTTATGGCTGACGTCTTTCTGTCTGCCTTACAGGCCCTGGTAAATTCCTATGGTTCTTTGGCCAGCCAGACGCTGTATGTTGGGTCGCTTAAATGCAATATCGGTCACACAGAGGCAGCGGCAGGGCTTGCAGGTGTATTGAAGGTATCTTATTTGCTGGCATCCTGATCTGCACCCTCGACCTGCACCCGTTAGTGGACAGTTTTGTGCTCAAGTTTAGTGGGGCATCTTTTTGGTGCAGGAGGTTAAGGTATAAATGAGAGGGGGTCACGTACGGCGGCGGCTGGCAAACAAGCATTGACATGTGTGGCGAACGTTATTCTTCCCTTGGTGATTTTTTCTGCACCTCATCACCATAGCCCCCCCCTGTGATGAGCAGTAACTGCCCGCAGGTGCCAGACTTATTGACATGGTTTGTCCGGCAGTGTCCAACAAGGGGGGGTTTTGACGCCTGGCGGCGTCCGGCAGAAGGATAGGCTCGCGTTGGTTCACGTATGGTTTGCTGGACATGAGCTCCAACTCTGGCTACAGTCTCCCCAACACTGTTGCTCATCGCCTGAAGAGCAAAAACAGTTGTAATTTTGCATGTGAAGGCATTTGCTTTTTGCTTTGCAGTTGGATGATGGCACCTGACACTTTGCCTGTGTAACTGCATGACAATCAAGTGCCTCACAGCGAATTGATTGCAGTCAGTGCTTGGTTCGGTATGGTGGAATGAGCACTTATTTATGCAGTGTATGCAGTTTGCGGCCATTTTTGATATGTCGGCGCCTTTGGTGACCATAGTGGTGCTGTGGCACCCACTGTGAGGGGTCCAAGTGGGGGCATTGATCAAAAATACACGTGTTAGGATTCAAGGCATTGATAAAAAATACACGTGTTAGGATTCAAAAGGACGTTTTTTGCCGCCTCTAGTTTTTCCTAGGGCCAGTCATCGCCCATGTGAAAGACGCAGATTGGCTGTTTCTGCTAAACACATGTGTTACATCAGAAATCCACTTTTTCTGGTGACGCTTGACAGTCCTGAGGAACACGTGGGCTGTTGTTGAGTGATCATTTAGTGACAAAGAATGGCACTTATAAACCCATGAGGAGATATGTAGCACCAACTAGGCCCTTTTAGTGGGGCTCATTGGCCCTCAAAAGAGCCGTTTTGGGGTTGTGTGCACCCTGGTGAGCAAAACTTGGTTGGCATATAGCTGCCACTGTGCGTTGCTTTAGAACGTGGTTCCATTCCACTTTTTCTTTGTAAGGACCCCCTAACCAACTGGCATCCCGGGTGCTATCTACAACCTTTGGAGATTGTTCCTCCTATAGGGCCCCACTGGTGACGACATAGTTGTTTTCCAAATGGCGTGGGTTGGGTCAAAAATGGCAATCCCGAGGCGATCTTCCGCATTGTTGGGGGTACATCTCAACCCATGGGAGGTCATGCGGCACCGACCAGGCCTTCTTCATGGGGCCTATTAGCCCTCAAACGCCCTGTTTGGGGTTGTTTTGTTATTGTGGGCAGAAGTTGGTTGGCCTATGCCCACAGATCCCCCCCCCCCCCAAACAGCATGGATTGGGTCGCCGCTCCCAATTTCGTCCCCTCACTGCGCACTAGGGACACCCAAGATGGCAAGGGTTATGCATCCAAAGGCATGGTATTTTGTGCGGGCACACAACAACAGGGTTTTTTGTGCTGGCACAGAACAGTAGGGTTTTTCCTCCCGGCACAAAGCAACAACGTTTTTCGTTCTGGTAGAGATCGGCAGGGTTTTATTTATGGGCGCAGAGCACGAAGGATTTTAGTGTGCGCACAAAGGAGCAGGGGTTTTTGTGTCGGCACAGAGTAGCAGGGTTTTTTGTGTTGGCACACAGTAGGAGTTGGGGTCGGCAATCCCACCGGGTGTGTGCGGAGCGTGTGGCACCATGGGAGTTGTGGACTTTCACGTTGCATGATGTGTGATGGAGAAAGCCGCAGACAGGGCTGCGAGTCCAAGAGGCGGACAGTGTCTCCAAGTGGTGGACCGGTGGTGGATGATTGTGGGGCTGTGGGAATGGATGTTAGCCCCCAAAGTACCTCACTAGTGTCTTGCACCCTGCTCATGTAATGCAAACACATATGTGGAGCAAACACAGGTTTCAACCCTTTCAAACCCAAGTTTACACCCCCAGCACCTCCTCTCTTAATCACCGGTTTATCTTCGAAATGAAAGAACAAGATGGGAAGCGGGAGGCCAAGGGGCAAACGCAACGGCTCGGGAGAGCCCCAACACCAGGAGCGGCCCACACAGTGCCGGCAGTGGGGCACGAGACGGTGCACACGCCAGCAGCAACTGCTACGGCGCGCGAGGTGCGGCAGGACCCGGCGTGAATCTTGGGGGTGCAAAGCTGTGGTGGGGTGGAGAGCCTAAAATCTTACATAAAAAAACTCACATGCATCTGACATGGGTTTTTCGGCGTTTTCAAACCAAGGGATGAAACAAGCATTGAATATCACCTCGAAGAGAGGTTGTTAGATCAAGCGCAGTGCCGGGCGTCGTATAACCCCCTTTTTGGGGGGGGGGGCATTCGCGTAGCATACCCCTCGGCATGATATTTGATGTCCAACCCCTTGTAAAACCATTCTTTTGCGCAATAAGACGATCCCTCAATTGATTTTTTTTTGCTTTTGAGGCCTCTATCCCCTCAAACTGGATATCTTTTTTGGGGTTGGGGGGGGGGGGGGGGGGGCGGTGTGTGTGTGGGGGGGGGGGGTCAAAAGTTTGTGCTCAGAAGGGTTTGGACGAGGGGCAGATTGGGTAGAACTGACAGGTTGGCCGGCGCCACCGGCGGTCGACAGGCCGGAATTCGAACCACCAACCTGCAAGTCTGTAGTCAGATGCATTACCATTCGACCATTGCTTGTTCTGACATGTGCCGCTCTCCATACCGCTTCTAGCCAACTGCTTACTTACACTTACCTACTACTTACTTACAACTACTTGCAACCACTTACTAACTGAGTGATAAGCTGAGTGTTCGCCTCTCTTTGACGGGCAGTGCCGAAGGCAATAAGATTTCTTTGCTAGGAAAACATTTTCTTCCAATTAGCTGTTAGTCGTCCATTCCCCAAGGTAAATAGTTTTGTGTCAGATGCGTGACACATGCAACAATAAGCCTCGCGTCCTTTTGTCTTTTGCGTGTTTGCTACCCCATCAAAAGCATACATGTGGAGGATACGACGTCCATATGCAAGGCTACATAGGTGTGCATTCTTTGCCTTCTTTTCAATGTGCTACACTACACGGCACAAGACACAAAAAAGTCACCAAGAAGGCCCCCAAAAAAATTGAAAGCCTCCACCTCATGGACCACCCCAGGTATGTGGGTGTTTTGTTTAAGCACAAAAACACTAAAAAAAACACCAAAAAACACTCCACATCATGCACACCACGGCCAAGAAACATTTAAAAAACCAAAAACCGTGTTTCTTCATCTAAAAACAGGCGACCGGGTCCGGCGATGAGCATATGGTTGCAAGACAGCCGGGGCGATGCATCGGGCCGGAGGAACACGAGGCCAACAAGAGGCCGAGCTACACAGACAAAAGCTGGATAGAGCCCCGACACCGCGAGCCGGCCACTAATGGCCGCCAGTGGGGCCGGAGACCGCGCGTGTGCTGGTAGCAGCTGTCGTGGCGCGCGACGTGCGGCAGGATCGCCACGAGTGCAGATGGCCAACGCGACCATGAATGCAATACTACCGACCGCCGTGAACGCCCAGAAACCGCCCCCTTATGATGTCCTTGGGTGCACTCCTGGTGGGCTTGCACCAGGACCGTAGGGACAACCTATCGGGCTGGGGGAACACGATGGCAAGCGCCAGGCCAAGCTGCAGACGCAACGGCTAGGTAGAAGCTCCGACGCCGGGAGCGGCCCACGCACCGTTGTTTCAACCGTCCCTAGACCTAAGTCCCTGTGCAACTCTGGCGATGGGAAACCGCATGCTGACCACGGAGAATATAAAGGTAGCGCCGGCAGAGTACAAAGGCGCGACTGCAAAGGTTGCTAACCAGGAAGGCAAGAGCAGGTCGGCGAGGGTGGCGGTGGCGCGAGGCGATGTGAGTGGGCGTGCACTAGGACAACAAGGACACGCATCGGACTGGAGGAACAAAATGGCATGCAAGGAGCCGAGCTACAGACACAACGGATAGGGAGAGCCTTGACACCACGAGCGGCGCACACAACGTTGCCGGTGGGGCAGTAGACCGTGCACGTGCCGGCAGCAAGTGCCATGGCGCGCGAGGTGCAGCAAGATCCAACGATGGGGCCCCTACGGTTGCCGATGGCCGACATGACACGGAACGCAATAGCAATACCACTGACCATTGGGAACGCCCGGCACCAGCCCCCCTACCGCGTCCGTGTTGGCACTCTTGCGGCTCCCCCGGTGCAGGCTCCTATCGAGGGGCTGTTGATGGCTATGCATGATACCGGTGCAGTCGCGACCCTATCAATGCGGAGATCAAGGGGTTTGGCTGCTCAGCAAAACTCTGCATACACTGTGCTGCAAATGTGCGTGGTCAACATGACCGAGGCACACACATGCCCCGTGAAACCATGTGCTCACCAAGCTGAACATGGACGTGCGCAGAGTACCTCAACCAGTGGCCTCGTAAGACCTCGAAACGAATTCATTGTTCTACCAGTAATCCAATCAGCAGGCTCTCTTCCAGTAGCAATTGGGCTTGCAATTGGGAAAATGTGGTGAATGTCGCAAAATTGGGGCTAATAGTACAAAAAAAAATTCCCAGACACCAACAACAATGATATGCAAATGACACAAATAACATGCAAACCCTTTCCACGGGGCTGCACATTGTTGGAACTGGGCGCAGCAACATCAGCTAACATGCACCCATTTCCAAAAATGGAGTGAAAAAAAAAAGAAGAAAAAAGAGCGAAGTATCCAAACGCCGAGAAAAAATATCCCGGACAGAGATAATCTTGTAGGCCTACCAGATATAGATGTGTGGATGTTAATATTCAATGGCATGGCATATTTTGTGAGTTGGCTATGGGCGCTTTTGTGCAAAAGAAATAGATCCCTTGCGAAACATGGATTTTTCACCCTTTGAGAGAATGAAGGGTAAAATGCTTGTGTTCAAAAGGTTTGCAAAGTTGTACGGGTAAGTTTTTCCTACCACACTAGAAATATTTCTAACAGACACAACCAATGGTTGAATTCATGGGGTTTTGATAATACCCATATATATATATATATATATATATATATATATATATATATATATATATATATATATATATATATATATATATATATATATATATATATATATATATATATATCCTCTAATGTACACCCCTCTCCCAAGCTGAAATGGCTATTCGTCTGAGGTGCCTCACAAGAAACGCAGGTGTGTTGCCCACCATGTCGTGTTGTGTGTGGGTGTGTGGGTTGTGGAAAAGCGGAGAGGTGTCCCCCTCCTTGGTGGACCCAAATGCACCACCTTTATCGGGCACCTCCGAACGGTTGGCTATGCGGCCCAGGTGTGATCCGACGTTTCGCACCGCCCCTCACCCCAATGCAGGGGAGGGTAGCATCGGCTTGGGTTTTCGCAGCCGTACTGCGAATCTCAAGGGGGTAGGCTCCTGAGGCGGGCATGGGGTTAGCTTTACAATAGACACGCATATATAGCGGGGGTTGAAAGGCAAGTGCGGTCGTGTGGCCATAGCAACTCGGGGCGGTGGCTTGGGACCCCATGAAGGGATATTGGGAAAGTGAGGAGGGTTTCTCGGGAGGCAATAATGGTATGCGGAACCAAAGGAGGGTTTCTCGAGCGGCGATAATGGGGTTAGGGACCACCATGGGGCCAATGGTAGATATTACGGTTGCGCTTTTATATGATTGGGGTAATTGGAAGTGGTGGTGCTAAACACATGTAATTAGTGGCAGTTTGTTGGCAAATATCCTTACACGGAGGAACACCTTGCCACCGAGGAATTGGACTTGGAGAGGAAACGAAGGTCACTCGGTTAAGAGTACACCTGTTTTCCAAGTCCATTCGTGGAGCACCATGTGACACATTAAATGTCTCAATCCGATCAATAGGCTAGTCAAACAAATCTTTTGCCGCACCCAACACTTTGAATCTCTCCGTCGCCATTGGCTCGACCCTGTTCTTGTCCGGATGAAGAAGTAGAGATAAAGAGCGGTCTTGCCCCTTTACAGCGGTTGCATCATGGGCACCCAAGAAGTGCAAGGCATGTGCCTTTCGTCGGCGAAAACTGGTGTTCTCATCTGTGATCCTGGTAGACCACTGGGTGATTTCTCTCTTCGATAAAGCCAAATGATCCACGGGGGCACGCTCCGCTCGAGGACGTGATCGGGGGGGTTCGTTTGATGGTGCTGTTGGATCTTGGTCTTGTTGAGGGCGTTTCCGACTACCCTGTTGCTCGTTGCCCGTTGCATGTTGTCTCTTGGAACGTGGCCCATTGTTTTGTTGGGATCTCCTTTTTCTTGATGAGTGGTTGTTCTTTGTGTTGGTTGACTTTCCGCGCCTCCCTTGGGGTGGATGTGGTTGCGAACGATATGGTGCTTGGCTTGGGGGTTGATGTCGTGCTGGCATAGTAGTTCTTTTGGACTTAGGAACTCTTCTTGAAGGTTTTGCTGTTGGTGTTGGTGGACTTGGGCGTGTAGGTTTTTGTGTTGTGTTTGGGGTAGGCTTTCCGCGAGCACCTCCTTTTGACTTTTCTGATTTTTGGAGCGTTGGGCTTGATGTGTTTGTGATGGATTGGGATGAGCCTCGTTGTTGCCTACCGTTGGGTGTGATGGTCCACGGTTGCTGGCTTGTGGAGAGCAGGTCCAACTTGTTTCGGCATCCAATTCAGCATCGGTGATGTCGGGTAGGGCCCCACACTCCGTCATTGCCCAAATAACGGGTTAATCATACATGATCAAAGCATCCTCGTATGCGGCGTCTTGGAACGTATACACGGTGGATCGCAACGTCGGGGAATCCAATGCAAACATCTGAAGGATGCTTGCACAATATGCCACGAACCACCGTGGGAGCTGTCCCGTCAACGTTTTGGCAGTGCACCACTGCATGGCGAGCATCACCACGCGGAACCCACAAGTATCGGAATCAGGTTGGGTTCGGTAATGGTGCCACAGGAAGGAGCAGCCAATTTTCCTCAACATGACTCGAAACAGAGCGCCACTTTTTGACGAGGCGTCTTTGGAATCGTGAATGACTAGGCTCTTGCAATCCACTTGGACATCTGTGACCAACACGTAGTGGACCCCTATCGTGGAATTTCGGGATGTTAGCAATAATTGGAGCGCGCATTTTTGTGTACAAATCAGGCTTAGTGTAGGAAAATGTCGCATGAGTTGGGCCAACTGCATGTCGATAATAACATGTTTCACTGAGGTGGTGCCGGGGGGCAAGAGAACCTCGAGGAGGCATTGGACTGCCGAAGTGGACAACCACGCACATTGTGCAAGATGGACATTGTGCTCGATGGAATCATTCTTCTCATCCGGCCAACATTCAAAGCTGAAGTGGCAATTACGTGCATCCAAATGCGGGTAGTCACCAATGGAGGACGGAGGCGGAGACACATGCGATTCAGTTGGGTACTGTTTTGGTGGACCCTCAATGTGGTCTTTCTTTCGAAGAATGCGCTCCCGGAAAACAGCCTTAGTACCACAAGTTGATAACCCATGAGCCGCACACAAGGTTCGTAGCTGAACAACAGACATTTGGCCCAAGACATCGGCACTAAAGACATGTGGCTTGTTGTTGCCATCCAACAACTGCAGCCCAACATTTGGTTGATGAGATGTGCCATGAGGCCGTCCGCGTGTACGTGGCTGCTCCGTGCCGTCCTCACTGAGGTTGTCAATGTCCACTGACAACTTGTCTCCTTGTAATTGTCTATCAATATAAGACCACCATGGAAATGACACATACTGCAAGATGAGCAACATGTTCACTTTTAGAATGCGGGCATCCAAATTTTGGGGGAAATGAGATTTGGTGTGCCATGAGCGGCATACACACATGATCCCGGCAATGACAGTGGATGTGAAGGTTCTACGTGGGTAAGGAGGAATGTGTTGAACGGGCTTGGGTGCTAAAACATTTGTTGCCACAAACCAATTTCACGGCTGCACGTAGTAGGGGTCCACAAGGAATGCTTCACCGCGATAGTTAAGGATATATAGACCTTGAAGGGAACGTGCCCTTGACAATGCAACATAGGCATGTGCTGCTGCAAAGAAGGTTGCCATATCAATCCACACAATCCGGTACGAGCAACCTTGCGATCCGTGAACAGTAGATGCATATCTTGCGAGCATCGGAAATTGTAGTATTTGGACCTGCACGGATGGCCCGTGCACAGGGATTATTTGTTGGAACTGACAAATAGGGTACTCCTTAGTGCGACCCATGGGGCACACAACGATAACATCATTGGACCATCGCTTGATAACAACCATTGTCGAGTTCACCAAACGATTCTGAATACTAACGTTGCGAATTAGCCGGGCTCGCATACCGGCGGCCACGAAAACCTGTTGTGGGAGCAAGCGGCGATTGCGAGAATGGATGTAGTCGCACATAGCTTGATTGGTGGGAGCACCACCCATGTCCACATACGTGGCGTTGAAGGTCACAATATTAGATCCCAATTGTGCCATGAAGTGTTTATTCCACCGATGCATAGCATTCCTGCGTCCCACTAGCATGGGGGCATCTTCGAGGTCTTGAAGCGAAACATCATTGTTTGGAGCGATGCGTTGCTGTAGAGTGAGATGATCATCATCTGTTTCCTCCCCAATGCGCACACGATTGAGCAAGTCAATGGATTGTCCATCGTCTTGGCGCATGACCTCCGTCAACACAAACGGCACAAAATGGTTCCGGAAGAGGGCACTATCGAAGATGTCGAGATCAACAGCAGGAAGCTGCAACGGGTCGCCAACAAGAAGCATTGTAATTCCTCCAAAAGGATTGCGCTTGTCCCGGCGCACCTTGTGTAGTATGTCATTCAATGTGTTGAGGAGCTTGTTCGACAAAAGTGAGAACTCATCCACAATAATCATGTCAGCATTACGAATCATCCACCAAAGAATGGTTCCCTCTTTGATTTGCCAATCAAGGTCCAAGCACAAAGAAAACAAGCTGTGGATGGTTCGGCCACCAACGTTGAGCGCTGCCACGCCACTAGCACCGCACACCAGAATTGAAAATCCACATGCGTGTAGCTTGGCAATCAATAAACGTACAACATGAGACTTCCCAGCTCCTGCAACTCCTGTGAGAATGGCACACAACTGAGGTCGGCTACCAGCAATGCTAGCCGGACAATGCGTTGATATATCTGGTACATCCTTCAGTTGTTTTTGTTGAAAGTGTGCCACAAAGATTTCAAAAACCATGCATTGCCAATGATTTAGAGCATTAATCAAGGTTTCGGCCGCTCTAGGGTCATCGGCATTCATAAACGCCTTCAATTCCTCAGCCAATTGGGGATCCATTTCCGCCTCATCAGCAACCATTGGTTCATCGTCACCGGCCCGATGCTTGTCAAGCTCATTCAAATCGGACATATAATTGTTGAAGAAGGTTGCGTCGATTATGTCCTCAACCCGAAGGACTTCTGCAAGAAGACGCAACCGCTCAACTGAGTAACCTCGAGCCTGGGCGTTGTTCAGTGTTTCTCGTGCTTCTGCCTCATATCCTCGGAATAGCCCACGAAGGCTACCCTCCTCCTTGTAGGTCTTCGACACATTGTCCTTCGAAAAGAATCGTTGTTCGTGGTCCTCTTTCGCGAATGGCTGGGAGAGGAGAATCTTTTGTAAGAAGTACTTTTCGGCGTCCTCACCATAGGGAAGGTAGAAATTCCACCTTGGAATGGTAGTGCGCCGGCGCAATCTCCACTTATTGCCCATGTTGTCTCTAATTTGCCGCTCCATGCGCTCTCGAGGGGATGGCCACCAGTATGGGCGCTCCTTGCCATTTTCAGGAGGATCGGCTTGATACCGCTCACCGTCTACTGTGTCGTAAGAATCACTAGACGGAGATTCATTGGCCATATCCTCTGCCGGATTGGTTGCCAAGGCGTTGGCCTCTGAGGGATTCCACTGTGTAGGACGGTAATAGCGGTAGAAGTCAGGGTACTTCAGTTGCAAACCGTCCGGAAGCTCCAAATAGAAATCGTACCTATCTAGGTACCAAACATGTGTAGAGGCGTCATCCTCCGGTAGGTGTTTGCGGCGTTTCAAGCGTCCCAACTTAGGCCATGGATCCGTTGGAATCCATACAACCTCTCTACTACCCCTACATTGATGAATGCCGAGCAGCATCATTCCATTCTCCATGCGTCCCAAAGAACGTAACTTCAGCAAGCGCTCAACGTCAGTGGCATTTGGTGACAGGTTCATTGGAACAATCAATGATTTTGTAGCTTTGGTGAGGTATTTCCCAAGGTACAACTCCCACCTCAAAGATGTGATCCGTTGCACATTGTTGTGGCATTGCAAACGTACTAGAAGACGACGATTGTGAGGCACCACACAAGCATCTTCTTGCTCCTGTCGGCGGTACAATAGGCGTACACCAGTACTGTCCAACTTTTCCCCATGTTGGGGAAACGGATAATTTGACTTGCACTCGGTACATACGCGCCCTTGGCCAATGTTGAAACATTTGTCTGGGTAACACTGGTGCACCATATTGCACTCCTTGTATAAACTTCGTAGATATGAAGTGAATTCCCGATCATAGCCATCACTTTCGCGGGGCATTGTAGCGCAGATGACATCATCCGGGATTGAATCGGGTTGGCACCAAACAACACCATGCAAGTGCACTCGGCCGCGCTCTTGGTATTCAAAGCGGAACCAATAATCGCGAACCGTTCCAAATGGACCTCTCTTGCCGATGGCCAAGAACTCACGCTTGAAGATCTCGACCCGCATGTGAAATGCGACACATGCCTCCATATCGTACCCGTCTTGAATTGGGTTGTTGGGCCTTGTGCCCTCGGGATATTGTTCAGGCCACACCGCACGTGCGCGACATTCCTTTTGCACCGCGGCTTGCAAATCGGCCCAATTGTCATTCATTGTCCAAGTAATGAATGGGTGTGCTTTTCCAAGCTCGCGGCTCATTGCAGTGAGGTCAAGATGCCGTGAGGCCCAATAGGATCGCGTCCCAACCAGGTTGGATGGGACATAAGTTCCATATCGATAGTATGGGTTGAGTTCCGCGGTACCTTGATCAACACCTTGGCCTTCCAAATTCCGATTCATGGAATCAACACCATTGTGGTACGAAGCACGGGCTTTCTTATGTTTGTGTGTGGGGCGTGCTGATGATTGGCTTGGTTGGCTCGGGGACTGTGTGGATGATTCGGCACCTGGACATGGAGTTGATTTGCTTGGCTGACTGGGTGATTGAGTGGATTGCGAAGGAGATTGTGTGTGACGTGATGAGGGTCGCTTTGGAGGGGGCTTGGGCCCTCAGAGCTTTTAGCAGCACGCAGATGTTCCGCATTGATATCCTCTGCGCGATCACCAGGTTGCGCTTTGAAATTTTGCTGGCTCCAAATAAGTTGATTCTTCATCTCTTTACTCACTTGGTACAAGGACCACCATCGGTCACGGCGCCAGCGCTCATCAAATGCAAGATACCGGCTACGGTAATACGCCGCACATCCAACTCCACAACCAACCTTGTATCCACCAACTCCACCAGCATACAAATCGGGCCAAACGCACGGTTCCAATTTGGGATCGTTGAAATGCAAATACGTGTTGTTCGCCAATGATTGTGCTGCAGCAGTGACGGTCCCCCCTGCACGTTGAAATGGTGTTCGGTGCATGAATCCCACTCTGTTTTGGTGAGGGGCAAAATCGGGAATGATGTTCCGCAGCGCACCACCCTCCACTGCCCAAGCCACATACTCGTCTTGTAAATGGTACTCCAGTCGTTTCCCGTACTTATCCTCAAAAAAAACGTTGTGTCAACGTCCCCATTGTAGAAGCTGCATTCTGCAGGTAGCGGTACAATGTTTCATAATGTGCCAAAAACCGGGAATAAAAGGGGTGAATTTTCTTCAGCAACAGCAATGCTTGGTTCATTTGCCGCGTGTTTTGGGCACTATCCTTCGGGTTTTGATAATCGCGCAGCACATCTTCTTTCATGGTCATAAACCCATATAGTGCATTATAATGCTGGCTAGGCTTGCGGCCAACACCAACGGTCCCAATAGCATGGTGCCGCTGTCGATGACGCAGATCCACGTGCTTAAGCGTATTTGAATACAAAGCACCCAATGCGGTTTGCCGTTTTTTGATATTAGGTGAGATTCGCAAGCTTGGTGGGGACGCTGTAATGTGTCGTGCCATCCAATTCGTACCCATAGTTTATAGGATCGTACTTGGCACAATACTTGCTGCAAACGAGGCATGCATACATACGATGTGGCGAATGCCACACCGGCGTATCATACACTTTGAAGGGGCCAATACTCGTGGGATGCAACCGAGGCGGAACGTGAAAAGGTGGTCCTTTCTATTGTACATATTTGGCAAACAAGTCATCTCGGAATTGGAAGATCGCACTAGTAATCACGTCTGTGGGTGGCACCCCAAAGAGGTTGGTGGTACGCACCGCACTATCATCTCGGGAAACAAGAAACTTGTGCGCACCAACCGGGCCCCAAAGCAGTTGACCGCGTCGATGGCAAAGGGCATCGAACAGCGGCGAGTACAGAACATCCAAACCATCAAGCCAATACTCTCGGACGGATTTCAAAGAAATGTGAGATGGCGGCTTGTGCTTCCGGCGGAAAAGCTCTTTCTTAGCGGCACCAACGACCCCCGGCGATCGAGGATGTGAAGCTTTGGCATGTTGCTTCTCCGGTGTATTGGCGTGTCCACAAACAATACCCTTGTCACGTTGCGACTCTGGCGTGTTCCTTGTACCCTTGGCAGCTTGTGCTTGTGAGGTGTTCCTTAAGCCCTTGGCAGCTTGCGCTTGCGGGGTGTTCCTTGTACCCCCAATAGAACCCTTGGCGGCTTGTGCCGCAGAGGTGTTCGTTGCACCCTTGGCAGCTTGTGCTTGCGGCGTGTTCCGTGTACCCCCGGTAAAACCCTTGGCGTCTTGTGTCGCAGAGGTGTTCCTTGCACCCTTGGCAGCTTGTGCTTGTGAGGTGTTCCTTAAGCCCTTGGCAGGTTGTGCTTGCGGCGTGTTCCCTCTACCCCCAGTACA